>AP025043.1:32062211-32442132 GCA_036186865.1 Eustoma russellianum | reverse complement strand
GCCAAGTAAGCAAGAACATGTCACAATGATGCCAAATATTCTCCCAAGGACTTAGAAGATAATTTTCAAGAGGGGAAGGGACCAAGAGGGATGGCTACAACATGTGAAAAAGGAAGGAAGAGAACAAACAAAAAAAAGAAGAAGCTTACATGTTCAAAGGATCAAAAACGTTGCCTAGCTCTTCCTCTTCTACCCTCTCTTTCTTTCTTCTTCCTAAAAGCCTATTGTACTTAAATTCATATTCTTGAATAGGCTTATCTTAACCACCACACATTCTTTATCTTTGCAAAAGATTGATCAAGGTGTGATCAATCTTCAATCTTGCAAGGTGATGGTGTTCGTGTGCATTGTATTCATCATACAAGATTTGTAAAGGGTTGGAATGGGTGTGTAACTCCATCAACCCTGTGGTAAGGTGTATTTGTGTTGTGTGATTAGTGTGAACCAAGGAAGGTGTTCCTCGAAGACTGGAGTAGGCTTTTTATAACCGAACCAGTATAAAATTCTTGGTGTCATTTACTTTCAGCACTTATATTCTGCTTCAGCACTGTTTATCGTTTTTGATTACATTCGTAAAAATAGTAAACGTTTTTCAAAAATTACGAAACTTTCCAGAATCATATCCACATGTCTTAAGGTTAATTTGGCACAAGTTTCAACCCTTTTGGACAAGTATAAGTCAACCAAACGTCCAAAGCTCTGAGACTAGTGCAGTCTGATTTTAAGGCTTGCAAATGTTGAGACTTTGATCGTATTTGACTAACTTCCCAAAAGAATTTTTCAAACATATTTCAACCCATTTAAGTACAACTTATAAGGGGTTAGTCTATAATTTTTCAGAGTATTTGGAGTTACGTACAAATAGGAATTAATTTATCAAATTAGTCTACCGTTTCTGGCAGATTCGCGCAATCTGACCACCAACGATTTTTGAAATTGTTAGAGGTTGAATTTAAATCTGACATTTTTATGAGACACTAATAACATCTGAGGCTAAGTTCTCTCAAAAGTTCAGAATTTTTGAAGACCTACAACCTAGTTTTAAAAACGTTTTAAAACAAGTTCTGAAATAAGAAACTGTTTTTAGAAGTTGGATTTTTGGTTCAAACTAATTTTAAAAACCACATTTTCTGCACCCACTATTCAAGCCCCCTTCTAGTGGAGCCTTGCAGATCCTACAAATAGTACTCACGCAACATTTCCTTTAACACCTTTTTGGTTCTTATGATTGTGCTCGTTTTGACCATGAACCGCCTGGTTTCAGATTGTGTGTTAGAGAATTTTAGTCTTACAAAATTCTCATAGAAGCGGCCACACTTCACATTTACATAGGTGTTTCCTATCAAGAGTATTCTGCCATACCCCACTTGAAAATATCAAGATATAGGAAACATTAAAAGCCTCAGCTTACCCTCATTCCTCTGCAGACAACACTTTATTTAACAGAATGAGTAAGTGCTTACTAAACTCCATAACTTAGTTGTCCCATTGAACCAAGATTCTGGGATCTCCAGTCAACAAGGTTGGATTACCGTTACAAAAATTCATGTATTATAGGTTTAATCCCATTCCGTTTGTGAAAAATTGACATCCGATCTCTAGGCAAGCCTTTTGTAAGCGGATCCGCAAGATTCTCCTTAGATTTTATATAATCAATAGAAATCACGCCATTAGAGATCAACTGCTTAATGGTATCGTGCCTTGGATGCATATGCCGAGACTTACCATTATACATGCCGCTTTGTGCTCATCCTATAGCTGACTGACTATCACAGTGTATGCTAATAGGAGCGACTGGCTTAGGCCAGCATGGCACATCTTCCAGAAAATTCTGAAGCCATTCAGCTTCTTCCCCGACCTTGTCAAGTGCTATAAACTCCGCTTCTATCGTAGAACAAGCTATGCACGTTTGTTTCATGGATTTTCACGACACAGCACCTCCACTAACCGTGAGTAAATATCCGTTGGTGGACTTAGAATCCTTACTATCAGATATCCAGTTGGCATCACAACAATCTTCTAACACCGCTGGATATCTTGAGTAATGTAATCCAAGATTCATTTGTATACTTCTAGTATCTCATCACTCTATTCAGAGCATTCCAATGTTCTTAACTTGGATTACTGGTAAACCTGCTCAACTTGTTTACCGAGCATGCTAAGTCTACCCTTGTATAATTCGTTATGTACATCAGAATTCCAATTACTTGCGAGTACTCGAATTGAGCTACTGGCTCACGTCGGTTCTTCCTTAAGTGTATGCTTAAGTCAAGTGGAGTCTTCACGGGCTTCATATCAAGCATATTGAAACGTTTTAGAATAGATTCAATATAGTGAGTTTGTGAGAACACGAGTCTCTCGGTTATCCTAGAAATTTTATTTCCTAGAATAACGTTACCAACTCCCATATCTTTCATGTCAAAGTTCCTTATCAACATCTTGTTTGTATTTAAGATGATATCCCGAGTACTTCACATGATTAGCATGTCGTCTACATAGAGACATAGTATCACATATGCAGTCTGCGTGTTCTTGATGTAGACACACTTGTCACACTCATTGATCTTGAAGCCGTTAGCTAGCATGGCTTGATCAAATTACAAGTGTCAATGTTTAGGTGATTGCTTAAGTCCGTACAGTGACTTTACAAGTCTATAGACTTTCGAATCTTGTCCTGGAACCATAAATCTTTCATGTTGTTCCATATAGATTTCTTCATCCAACTCACCAATCAAAGAAGAAGTCTTCACATCCATCTGGTGGATTTTCAGATTATAGACTGCAGCAATAGTAACTAGCATCCTCATAGAAGTGATTCTAGTTACTGGTGAGTAGGTGTAAAAAAAGTTAAAGCTTTCCTTCTGTCGATAGCCTTTAGCTACCAATATGGCCTTGTACTTTTTGATAGACCCATCTTCTTTCATCTTCTTCTTGAAAATCCACTTGCACCTAAGTGATTTACTTTCCGGTGGAAGGTCAACCAACTCCTAAGTATGATTCTAAAGAATCGAGTCTATCTCACTGTTAATTGCCACTTTCCAGAATGGAGCTTCTAGAATTGACATCGCCTCGGTAAAGTTCCTTGGCTCATTTTCTACTATATAGGTTAGAACGTCCGGACCAAACGAATTTTGTATTTTGGCACACTTGCCTTGACGAAGTTCCTCATCTCCTTGAGGAGTCACCTCATGCATTTGCTTACCAGCTCTTGTTTCATATGTCAGAAAATGAGGGAGTGAAAGATGCAGAAGGAGATTGCAGAAGAAGAAGAAGAATTTCTGAGTGAATGTCGATGACCACAGAGGTCTCCTTGGCCACTATTTATAGGAAAATTCTGAGGTCAGTTTGTTACAGTCAATTCAATCTCAGCCGTAGGATCAGACACCAGCTCGACTTGAACCATTGGTCAGATAGCCACACCAGGTCTGCCATCAGCCTCAGATCAAATAACTGTTCAACCTGAGCGGTTAGATCATGACAAATTCAGGTAAGTTTGGTCGGTTAAAGTTCCAACAAATTTGGAAAATTTAATCTTAGCCTATCTTAACAACCTGGAGAGTTTGAACTGAAACAAACTTTACCCAGCTGATAAGATCGACCCTGGGCTACAGGACCCTGCCTGCAATTTGTAGCCTGGCTGGTAGCCCAGTCCGCAACCTGAGTCCATCAGTTCAGTCCGTTACCTGATCCTTTCATGTACGCAGCTCAGTCTGCTACCTGAGCCTATGCCCAGCTACGGGCCGAGCTGAGCTGACTTTCTCCTTTACTTTGAGTATTAATTTCTCATTCACTCGGTATTAGAATCGAGTGATTCAAAAGCCTACAATTATCTGCTCGTCGCGCAGATAATTAAGGACTCATTAATTTTCCCTTATTGTTAGTGAAACTAATCATAATCTTATCTCACATTACGTTGCTAATCATAGTTTGCAACTTGGCCAAATTTCAATTTCTTTCCATTTTCTCCAACAGTAGCTTGAATCTGGGCTTAATCAGAAAGATCTCATGTGGAGGCAAAGAAGTAAGGAGCTTTGGCTGAAGGGTGATAATCACGTTACTCGATATTTCCATAGTAAAGCTACCCAACGACCTCATGCAAATCCTGTAGTTGGTCTGAAATCTGATAATGGGGACTGGATTCGTCATCAGCAGGGCACCGAAAGTTTGATTTTATCCCACTTCAACATTCTCTTTTCTTCTGTTGTTCCTACCTCTCAAGAAGTTTCTTTCTATCCGTTTCCTCAGATAAAGAATATACACGCCCCGAGATTGATTCGGCTATTCTAGAAATGCATCTTCTGAAGGCTCCTTGGCCGGACGCATTTTTCCCATATTTTATCAGGAATATTTGGAGTTTGTTGGTGATGACATTCTCAGGTTCTATTGTCCATGCTCAACCAAGCTATGTTTAACCAGGACTTGAATGTGACCATTGTCTTCACCCCAAAATGCTCTCCAAAGTTTCTATTAGAAGAAGCACATAAAAGTGATTTAGGAAGTGCTCCAAATACATATACGTAAAAAGGTTAATTGTAGAATGAAGTGAAACTTAGATTGGATTAGGGGTGTTAAGTGTACCGAAAAATTCGCAAACTATTCGAGTTTGATTCGTATTTGATTCGAGTTCATTCGTTAATTTTACTTAAATGAGACAAATTCGAACACCTATTTGAGTTCGTTTGCTAAAATGAGCCAAACTATTCGCAAACAGTTTGGATCGTTTAAGCAATTATAGGTTATTGAGCCAGACTCGAACCAATTTTAAAGCTCGTAACAATAAATGAACCAAGAAAATCATTTTGTTTAGCTATACATATCCGAATTTGAAAAGTCAATATTCAGCTCGGCTTAGTTCGTTAAAATCCCTAGATTAGATGGATGAAGCGAAACTCTGAGTTTTCTGAATTCCGAGGAGATCAAACACTCAGTGATGAACCCAAAGTGCGATATCTAGGTTCGGTCCAGTTCTGAAGTTTCTGTCTCCTCACCAAACGCTTCATCAAACGTTTGGTAAAGCCATTTATCAAACTTTTGGTCCATGTTCAGTGATGAGTTCTAAGTTGTAAATTTTAAAAATTTCAAATCTAACGTCCGGTAAAAGTGACTGAAAGTTCGGTCAGTGCAGACAACAGAAAATTTATGCTGCCTTTTGTTAAAATGTTGCAACTTTTGTAACTTTCTACCTTCTTTTATTCTTGAATGGATATAAACTAACTTTGGAAGTTAAATTCTGCAGAAAGGTGTCAAATTAACTTATTTCTTGTGAATTGAACCCTATAAATAAAATGATCAAAAGGTTTTGAAGATATAATTTTAAGACACTTTTGAAATTGTTTTAAATATACTTTGAAATTATCCTTGAAAAATCTTTTTAAGTTTTTTGTGAAAATATGCAGAATTTCTTCCTTGTCTTTCCTTGTTACTCTGGTATTTAACACTTCAAATAGACAAGTTCAATGTTCTTTTTATAGAGCAAACAAAAGGAAGAAGCCACTATAACCGTAGAAACATTTGTGGCGCAATCTACCTTGCTCACTAGTGGAGGCAAAATTATTTTTAAAAACAATGTTACATTTGTTACGTCTCGGCTATTTCTTTCCTTTTTTTCTCTGTTGGACTACTATATTTTTCCTAAATTTTAAAAAATATTAAAAGTACTTTTTTTGGTTGATATGGCTACCAAACAACCCATGGTTCAGAATATGTTAAATTTGGAAACATATAAAGAAATAAGTTTTGCCATGATATTCATTTGGAGATGTCGTTGTACATCAAAACTCTATGATCGACTTTGTAGCAATCTTAATGCAACTTTTCTGTACAAGATGACACATTGTAGTTAGATAAAGCCTATGAAGGAACTTTGTTGTCATTCTCTAAGTATTTTTATTCACCATTTTGGGAAACTAGGGTTGATTCTTAAAGAAAACATCATAGAAAAATCATAGAAAGTGCCAAGGAATCAAAGAGTTGTATAAAGTTACATTGAGTTTGAGAAAAATAATCGCTCAGAAAAAAAATGGTAAAAAAAGACACTACATGAAGCTTGAAGACACGAGGACTACATGTATATGAATGAATTTTGGGCTATTGGTTGTCGATCAATCATTCCGGAAGTAGCCAACTTTATTAACATTGGTCTTGGAAACAAACAAGACCAGCATCAACCAAACGAACCTAAAAAGAAGACATGAACATGCAATAAAGGCAACATCAACACAATCCTTGACAATGAACGAAGAGGAGAAATAAATGGAATTATAAATTTGGTGAAAGAGAAGAAGTTCACTATGGTCATCATCTTCTTTGAGATAACATTGTTAGAATTCATTTGGTTATGCTAGCGGCATAGGCTATTCCGTAGCAAGTTTTCT
Source organism: Eustoma russellianum (assembly GCA_036186865.1). NCBI lineage: Eukaryota > Viridiplantae > Streptophyta > Magnoliopsida > Gentianales > Gentianaceae > Eustoma > Eustoma russellianum. The sequence goes on along the minus strand of AP025043.1, from coordinate 32,435,758 downwards.
AGCTGAATGATCAATTTGTCAGGGAAGCTTCCTATGGCTTTGATTGCTTTAAGGTTGGAATTATTTTTGGTACTTGACATTGTTAAATGGTTTGATTGTATGTTGCTTTTGTTTGGACGGACTGCTGCTGAGAAGGGTATGGTTAAGAAAGGTATTATTTGGGATAATGATGAAGACTGTTCTGAGTCTTGAATTGATTATTTGAGTGGCTATGTTGTGGAATCCTGCCTGTCTAGTATGACTTTTGTGGAATTGTTTCAGGTGGTTTTCGGCTTTGATGATGTTTTCAATTGGGGCTTGGATTTGTTGCTGGTCTGGGCTCTGTACCTATGTTTTTGGCAGTTGGCCAAGGGGGGGGGATTTTTTATGAACAATGAAGCATTTGTTTCTGAAGTTCTATAAGATCGGAACTTGCTCGGATATTATTTTTAGTTTGAATTACAATCATATTTCATTAAGTCTCATTGAATAAAATATGTCCTATTTATAGCCTTCTTCTACGACTAACTATGATACATAATAACTATAATAAAAACATAAGATTAGATTTTGACTACAGCCCTATCCTTCCTTTATTGGTATTTACTTTCCATCATAAATTACCTCTCCGGGCTGTCCGTCAAATTAAACTATGGGTGGACAAGTGGCTTTGACGGCCTAGCAAGGGTAGTCCATATCAGTACAGAGCTAGCTGAGGTACGGACAGTGAAATGTGTTATAACCGGCCGTTTTAAATTATATATATATTTATATTAAATACCCATAAACATCCCATAATCCCCACTACCCTAAAATCCCTCCTATAATCCCCAAACCCCATAATTTCCCATAACTTCCCAAAAAACCTCTCCCACTCTCCTAACCTTAAAATAGGCCATTACCCTCTTCCCTTCCCCAATCCAGCCGCCACACCTTTAAAAAAAGAGGGTGACAACTGAGAGCAAGGGAAGGAGAAAGAAGAAAAAAAAGAATATGAGAGGGGAAAAAAGAGGAGAAGAAAGAAAGAGAAAAAGGTAATTACTCTACACGTACTCGCTATGTTTTTACAAACCATATAAGTATATTTTTGCATAAATTCAAGTATCATACATATGTAAATTTGATTGCATATATGGATGTGTATATAGATATGTATGGCCGTGTATATATACATATATGTGTATATAGTAGTCATATAGGTATTTTATGGTCTTATGGCCAAATATACAGACATCTATATTTAAAGGGTAGGCTTCGGCCAAAACTATATTTTGATATATGTTTGATATATATCAAAATTTACATACGTGCATACATGCCGTATATATATGTACATATACATATATATATATACACATATCTATGCGAGATATCTATATATATGTGTGTGTGTGTATATATATGTCTGTGTGTGTGTATATGGAAGTATAACTTTTGTGTGGAGTGTATATGACAGCCAAATAAATTCTTGGAATATGGTGAGGGTATATTCGGCAAAAATAGACTTTTTTGTCTTAACTGGTGACATATCCTTATAGGTTTATGACTTATAAGTTGTGGAATATGCGTGATTATATTTGATATGGATTCAGAAAAATTGTATGGATTTTGGACAAATTTGATATTGGTGTAAATTGGGTTTTTGCAAGATTTGGTGGTGGAATAAGATTTGAAATAGCATAAGATGAATTCTGGTGGAAAGTATGCGACGCCAGCAGCAGCGCGTGCGAGAGTGCAGTGTGTTAGGCGCGGACTATACATGCTGTTTATGGTATTATATGTGAGAAAATATGAGTGGTGCGAATTTCAGAGGGAGGCCGAGGGGTATGAAGTGTGGAGAAGTGAAATTAGGGTTTGAGTAGAAGGAGGAGGGGCTGACTGAGAGAGTGGGGTGGGGTAGGAGTTTCTGGTGGCGGGCAGTGGGGGATCTAACGGTGTTGGGGGCGGGGGTAAGATGAGTTGGATAGTGGGTTGGGGGAAAAGGTGGACCGAGAGAGGTACGTGTATGTATATACTTGTATATGAACATGTAGGGGTGTGGACATATATATATGTATATATCCACACTGGAGTAGTAGTTTTTCAGACATCGAAAATTGGTAAATTGATATTTGGTAAATTTTGATCTGTGATATTTGACATGTGTGTGATTGGTATTTGAAATTGCATTTTAATGTTAATACCTCATACAAGCTTGGATCTTTTCCTTCAAAACTTCACCTTCAAGGGTTGACACAAAGGGTACTCTCCCTCCTTGCTTCCTTCTAGGCAACAAAAGTTGAGCAACGCTACCACAACTGGATTAACATTGATCTTGGTAAACAAATCGTCCTCCAAGACGTTCCTCCTTTTGCGCTTGGCAATTAATATCTTAAAGCTTGCTCAAACTTTAAGGATCCTAACCTTGATTTTGTGAAAACCAAGAAACAACTCAAAGACACAAAGTCTTAAGAGAAAAATTGAATTTTATTGAAGAGAAGAATTGTGTTGGAATGGTTACAAAACTTGGCCCCAGTGGCCCTTTCTATAGGCGAACAAAGCTACTAACTAAATGGAAAAGTCCTAATGTACGACACCAAGTAAATGAAAAAGTCTTAAACTACAACTTCAACTATATGGAAAAATCCTAACTCACAACTCTACTTGTTAGGTAATTTACAAAAACATGAAAGAATCTTATCCTAACTTCCAAATACATCGGGTGGCTGGACTTTAACACCTCTGGAGACTTGAAATTTGCCAAAAATATAGGTATGATTCCCTAAAATGTTGGACCCTTAAGAACCTTTTAGCCTCATTTTGTGCCTTGATCCTTGATTTCGTTGTAATGACTTGTACGTTTGGAATTAGCCTTTTATGTCTCCATAAATGTTGCAAAGCTCTTCGAGACCATGAATTTGAGCCCAATATTGGCACCTTTTTGAGTTGAAACGAAGGAGTTATGATTGGTTGAATTTTGGTCCAATCAGCATTTATTCTTGCCTAACACCTTTTTCCATGTACATGCCTCTCCACCAAGCTGCCCACAAAAAATAAATACACCACCAAGCATCATTCTCATTAACGATAATAAAATGAATGTCATGCACATGAAATACCAGCAATGAGTGAAATGACAAAAATGCCCCTAAATAAGGAAAAACACAAACGACTACGGAAAATCACAAAAACGCTATCACTCATGCAATGACTATCCATCCCTTCTCTCCAACCCTTACATCTTGTTTACAACATGTAAAACATAGAATAATCATGCATGAATGCAAACACACTAAATGGCAGATTCAAGAAGATAAACCCAACGTGCAGAGGGTTTATCTTGAAGATGCTTATGCAAGAAGGTGCCAACGTCGTATCCTAGTTGTTTGGCCTTGCTTCTTGTCATAAGCCCTTGTGGTGCATCCTTCTCCCCATCTTCAAAAGGAGTCATCCTCGAATCTAAAGCATCAGGAGGATAAGAGGTGAGATCAGAAACATTGAAAGTAGAAGAAACGGAACTATACCTTTCAGGAAGTTCTAAGACATAAGCATAATCATTAACACGTTCAAGTACCTTGAATGGTCCATCTCCTCTTGGATCAACTTAGATTTACGCTCCTTAGGAAACCTTTCTTTCCGCAAATGTAACCATACGAGATCACCTGGCTCAAAAATGATTTGTCTACGATGTTTGTTTGCCTACGTGCATATTCTTTACTTTTCATTTCAATTTGATTTTTAACCTTTTCAGAAAACTTAGCAATTAATTTGACTTTTTGTTTACCATCCAAGCTTGAACGTTCATGCACAAGAATCGGAACCAAATCAAGTGGGGAAAGGGGATTAAAATCATAAACAATCAAAAGTGAAAAAGATGTACCACAATGAATGCTCATGTTATATCCAAATTTGATAAAAAGCAAACGATCATCCCAATGGAACGCAACAATTGAGATAATGTTCTATTAACTACTTCAGTTTGACCATCAGTTTGGAGATGTGCAGTAGTAGAAAATAACAACTTAGTTCCAAGTTTATTCCCTAAGACTCTCCAAAAATGACAGAAATTTAGTATCCCTATCACTTACAATGGTCTTAGGTTTGCCATGCAAACGAACTATCTCGTGAAAGAATAAATCAGCACTATGAGAAGCATCGTTAACTTTATTACAAGCTATAGAATGATCCATCTTTGAAAACCTATCCACAACCACAATGAGATTATATTTAGCACTCCTAGATCTCAGTAATCCTAATACAAAGTCCATAGAAATGTCAACCCAAGGGGAATCGGGTAGGGGTAATAGGGTGTATAAACCATGTGAGTTCGATTTAGACTTAGCTTGTTTAAACGTGATACAACTACCACACACTTTCTCTACATCCATGTGCATCTTCGGTAAATAAAAATGCTCCTTATGTCCTTCCAACATTTTGACAATGCAAAGTGACCCATTAAACCTCCTCCATGTGCCTCTTTAACCAAAAGCTCTTGCATAGAACACTTAGGCATACACAATTAATTTTCTTTGAAAAAGAAACCTTCATGCAAGAAAAATTTCTCAAAGGGTCCCTCTTGACACGCTTCAAAGATTGTACCAAAGTCAGTATCACCAGCATACATTTCCTTAATTGATTCAAATCCTAACCATTGTGAAGATAACATAGTAAGCAAAGTATATCTCCTAAAAAAAAGCGTCAGCAGCTATGTTATCTTTACCTTTCTTATACTTGATGACGTAAAGAAATTGTTCTATAAACTCCACCTATTTGGCATGTCTTTTGTTCAACTTACCTTGTCCCTTAAGATATTTCAAACTTTCATGATCCGTGTGTATAACAAATTCTTTAGGTTGAAGGTAATGTTGTCATGTTTGAAGGGATCTAACTAGTGCATAAAGTTCCTTATCGTAAGTGGAATAATTAAGGGTGGCTCCTTTCAATTTTTCACTAAAGTAGGTAATGTGTCACTTGGCTTGGGTTAATACTGCTCTCATTCCCACTCCAATTGCATCACATTCGATTTAAAAGGTCTCATCAAAATTGAGTAGTTTAAGAATGGGTACGGTGTTTAATCTTTTCTTAAGTTTCTTAAATGCTTTTTGTTGAGGTTCTCCCAAATAGAGCTAACGTCCTTTTTCACAATTTCATTAAGGGGCATGCAACTATGGATGAGAAGTCCTTGATAAAACGTATATAGAAACTAGCTAGGCCATGAAAACTTTGCACTTCTCCAACATTCTTAGGGTAGGCCATTCTACAATTGATCACACTTTCTCTTCATCCATCTCAATTCCATCAGCAGGATTACAAAGCCTAAGAATACCACTTTCTCCAAACAAAATGAACATTTCTTAAAGTTAGCGTAAAACTTCTCCTTTGTAAGAGTTCCCAAAACGCTTCATAGATGGTCAATTTCCTCCAAGGACTTAGAATATATAAGGATGTTATCAAAATAAACTACAACAAATTTCCCAATAAAAGCTCTTAATACTTTGTTCATTAACCTCATAAATGTACTAGAGGCGTTAGTTAAGCCAAATGGCATAACCAACCACTTATACAATCCAAACTTAGTCTTAAAGCCAATTTTCCGTTCGTCCTTTCTTTGATTCTTACTTGAAACTATCCACTCTTTAGATAAATCTTAGTGAAATATCTAGCACCATAAAGCATATCCAACATTTCATCCAACCTTAGAATGGGGTGTCTATACTTCAAGGTAATCTTGTTTATGGCTCTACAATCGATACACATTCTCCAACTTTCATCTTTCTTGGGAACTACTATGACCGGGATGGTTTTAAGAGCTCATACTTTCTCTAACCATCCTTTTTCGTAACAACTCTTCTATTTGTATTTGAATTTCTTTCGTCTCCTCGAGATTGGCTCTATAGGCAAGTCAATTTGGCAGTACGGCTTCAGGTACAAAGTCTATTTGATGTTCTATGCCTCGTATTGTGGGTAATCCTGCGAGCTCTTCCTTGGGAAAGAGGCTAGAGTATTCTTCAACCAAATCTCCTACTTTGGTGGGCAAGGTGCTAGGTAAATCATCCTTAGAAAGCAAAGTCTCCTTAAAGAGAAGGATATACATGGTTTGGTGGTTTTGTAATGCATGGGTTACTTCACCTTGCTTAGCAAAGAAGGCACATGTTTTCTTTGGTTCTACTTTGGCTACCTCTTTTCCTTTAGTGGTTACTTTTCGTCCTTCATCCCTAAGACATTCTAAGACTTCTTTTCAACATTTTTTCTCTGGGTCTATATCTGTTCTCATGCATTCGTTGTTGATCTTCATGGACTTTGTGAGGGGGTAAAGCATGCAATTTAAATAACTTCCCATGAAACTTAGAAGAATATTTGTTGAGATAACCATCATAAATAACTTTATTATCATATTTCCACGGTCTACTTAACAAAATATGACTAGCATGCATAGGGGCGACATCACACAAAACTTCATCTTTATAACTCCCTATTTACAATGGAACAAGAACTTGGTTGCTTACACTAACTTCACCACAATCATTCAACCAAGACAATTTATAGGGGCGCAGGTGTTTAACCATGGGTAAATCAAGTTACGTACAAGTTCTACACTAGCCACGTTAGCACAAGAACTAGAATCAATAATCAAAGTGCGACACTTTTTCTTTCATCATGCAATGTATATGAATGATGTTATCTCGATGTTGGTCATGATCATCTATCTTTTGATATGAATTTAAAGACCTTCGAACAACAAGAAACTCTCTAGACTCATCAACGTCAACATCACTTACACTTTACTCATGTAATTCTTCAGATTGATTTTCAATATTTGACTCTTCTTCTTCTTCTTCGGTATAATATTGATGAGTATCCTCGGATATCACTATTCATTTAGTGTTAGGACAATCTCTCCCTATGTGACCACAATCTTGACACTTAAAGTAAAAGATATCCATATAACCAGAAGGGGGATTAGAAGACTTACCTCCCAAGGCCTTAGCCTTGCCTTTATCTTCACTTTTAAGACCTTCTTGCCCTCGGGTTTGTGTATTTCCTTGTGGCCTATCTTTCCAACCTTGGCCTTGGTTTGATTTCCCTCTTTGACCTTGGCTTGGTGCTCTGGATTGTTATACTTGTTCGGCGTTCGACTGTACAAAGAAGAATTAGTTCTAAAACCGGAATTGAAAGGTCTAGAATTTACCTGCCATTCAACTTTCTCGGCCATGTGTACCATTGCGGTCAAATTTTTGTATTCAGTGAGTTCTACATTGTGGGTGACATCTTTACACGATCCTTGAAAAAATCTTGCCATCGTAGCTTCGACTGGTTCGTTGGTATTGGCCTTTGATAGCAGCATCTCTAACTCCTTGAAGTATTCATCGACACTTTTATTACCATGAGTCAAGTCTTGCAACTTGTGAAACATGGATTGCTGATAGTGTTCAGGGATGAATCTTCTCCTGAGCTCATATTTCAAATCGTCTTACCTCGGGATGGGTGGTTGTCTAATTCTTTCTCTCAAAGTCCTTGTTTGATTCCACCAATGTAAAGCACAATCAACAAATTCAACAGTTACAGAATGTACTTTTTTGATCTCAGAGTAGTTTGTGAAAGAGAATATGAGGCCGGCTTTCATCCCCGACTGCAAGTAGGCATCGGGATCACCCTTTCCTTGAAATTGAGGGATGTTGAGCTTACCTTTCAAAAAGTCATTGGCTTGAGGGTAGAGTGGATTGTCTTTTCTATGGTAGCCTCGAGCATTGAAATCTTCATACTCTTTGTTATCGAACGGGTTGAGATGATCTTCCTCATATGGTTGCCCCTTCCGTTATGGGTGCCCTCTTCATGCATTTGGGTTCCTTTCCTTCTTATAGTGTTGTACCCCGACGAAAAGTCATATTGTACTTGAAGACTCGTATGAGTAAAATTAATAAGTGGTATCCTTCGAGTGCCTTTCACTAAGTCCCCTTAATGATTCTTTTATTTAGGATGATAAGAAAATGATATAATCAATTCAAGCGTGAGTTATGGACTATGAAGTGGCCAATTCATTCCCAAAAGCTCAAGAAAATTCGGCCATAAGGCATAAAAAGGGGCCTTAAAGGGGTTTTTCCCAAACTCTAGGAGAGTTTAATCTTAAGGGCCTCCCTAAAATAAGTCCAAATTAAAATTAAGGAGTTGTAAGTAGTGGGCAATTCTTTCCCCAATTCTCGGAAAATTTCGGCCCTAGCCCAAGGGGAATTAAGAATTTCCTAATTTTATTTTAAAACAAGAAAAGGGGATATTATCAATTAATGAGGGGATAATTATCCGCATAACTCTTCATATAAGAAAAATTAAACATGGTGAGGTTAAGGAAATCCGCCCCCCATGGTTGACCAAGAAGATTACCATGGTTACTTAATATTTGCTACAAGGTTAAAGAAGTAACTCTAGTTGGATAAAGTAACCTAGGTTAGCCATAAAGTAACTATAGTTGTCATAAACTAACTATAGTTGACATAAAGTAACTATAGTTGAACTAAAGTAACTATGGTTGACAGAAAGTAACCTTGGTTGGGTAAAAGTAACCAAGACTAATTAATTCTGGTTAGCCCAACTAAGCTATTGTAAACTCCTTCCCTCTTACCATAACCCACGGCACTCCCTAGCCAAGGGAAGGAAAATTTTCTCCAAAGCAATTTTAGAACACTCAACTCTCAAGAAGCCTTCAAGCCAACACTTAAACAATTTTTTCGTCTCCCAACCATACCCAACTTTCGGCCCTCATCATTGGAGCTAGGAGTTCCAACTCAAATTTCATCTTCAAGCTCCAAGAATTCATCTAGGTAAGTACATGCTAAGCATTCTAAGTGAATTCTATGTCTCAAAGAATGAAACTCACGTAGGTATCCCTCTTGTCCTGCCAAAAACGTGACACTCAAATGGTCACTAGGAGAAGTTTTGCAAGATACTAAGAGAAGCTAATCTCTCGGTGGGTGGATTCATCTCTAACTCTATTCAAGTTTCATTTTGGTAAGAGAATCATAGCCTCACTTTAGTTGTGTTTTCACTTAAGATAATAGCTAATGATCTTTCTATTTCTTCCTCCTCTCAAAAATCATGTACTATATGTGAAGCAGGAGGAAGACTTCACTCCATTTCAACCAAGGCTCATGCTAAGGAAGAGCTCTAATGTTCAAAGAGGCAAGTATACCCTAGCCAATCTTGCCTTATTTGTGAAGTGCAAGCTTGAATGGCTAGTCATTATTAGGCTATGAATCTTAGTTAAAGATGCTAAGTTCAAGACATGAAAACTAGTTGTTATAAGAAAAGTGATGGTATAATGATTTGTTGTATGAATGTGTGTGACTGTTTTGATATGATTCATAACAGTTTATTTATGGTTTAAAGCATGTTATGAGGCTTGTAAAAATTATGTTGAAGTGTGTGTTTAATGGGTATTAAGTCAATTTTAAGGAATGAAGTTGATTGGAAATGCTTCAACCATAAAAAAGTGGAGAAGTGCAGGAACTACTAGAGCTAGACAGATTTGTGAAGCAAATTGTGTGACCTGAAAACGAATCTTAGGAGTGTTCAAATTTGCTAGTTTTTGGTGTGCTGTTAGACTTATATGTTTATGAAATGTGTGAACTGGAATTTCAATAAAAGGAGTTGTGGTTTGTCCTTAATGAAATGTTTAGTAAGAGTTGGTAAAACAGAAGTACTGGAGCAGGACAGTTTTATGTGACATGTTTAACGACCTAGAAATGAACCTTTGGAAGGTCCCAATTGACTAATTTTTGGTATGATGATAGCCTCATGGGTTTAATAAATGTGTGAGTTGGAATTTTGGTAAAAGGATATGGGAATTGACCAGATAATAATTTTTTGTAGGAGCTACTCAGACAGAAGTACTGGAGCTGAACAGTTTTATGTGGTATGTTGTACGCCCTGAAAATGGACCTTAGGAATATTCAAATTGGCTAATCTTTGGTATGAAAATAGCCTATGTGTTTATGAAATGTGTGAGTTTTAATTTTGTTAAAAGATGTTACGGATTATTTTTAGCAGAATTTTTGGTAAAACTGGTCAAACAGAGTTGCTGGAACAGGACAGTTTTGAGTGGTAAGTTGTGTGGCTCGAAACTGCACCTTAGGAATGTGCAAATGAGCTTATTTTTGGTATGATGATATTTTGACGTGTGTATGACATTTTTGAGTTTGAATTTTAGTAAAAAGAGTTGTGGTTTGGTCACAATGAATTTTGTGGTAAAACTGGTCATTCCAGATTCAGCATGTACCTAGCTGGGAGAAAGTAATTAGTTGACCCCCTTAAACTTATTGGAATGCCTTGGAATTTTTATGGTAATTACCTAAGGCATATATGTACATGTAAATAAACCAGCATAAATTACAATTTTGATGATTAACAACTGAGTCGAAATTAGTTGTACAAAACTGGAAAACATGACAGTTTTATGTCTTAAGTTGCAAGGATTTGCTCTAGCTCATTTAAGCTTGAATGTGATGTTTGGCCTCATGAATATCGTTCCTTGGTGAGTTAGCTATGTTCTCCAGGTGATGGATTAAAATGAATAAGGTTTTATGACCTATGAAACTGATGTAAAGCGGTACTGCCCTGCTTATTTCAGCAGTACCATTAGTGATAGTATGATGTTTTGGGGTCGTTAGACTTTTCGAGTTGTTACGAAATTTTTATGGTATGAGTCTAATACTTCATTATGCATGTGTATGGCATGAGCTTACGAAAATGAGCACGAATTTATTAGCACGAGGCTGTACGAACAGAATGTGATCTCTGGACAGTTTTCCCAGCTTAAAAGACAAGTTCGTGCATGTATGTTATGATGTATGTGTTCACGAGTCGCATAGTGCATGTCATACATTGCATCATCATCATCTACATGATTAATGGCATTTTTTTATGCGAAAGAAAGATGAAAAGCGTTTTTAAAAGAAATGATCCTGTTTTAAAAGAACGCTTCCCACCGGTACCGTGTGTGTATGTTTCCTGGCCAGTAAGGACCCGTGCAGATCCAGGGTTAATTGATCTGATGATACGACCGTTCAGGCCCGGAGAGAATAGATCTGATAATGACCATTCAGACCCGGAGATAATAGACCTGATAATGATTGTTCGGGCCCTTAGAGAATAGACCCGATAAGTGATGACGTTACCGTTCCGAATCCGGGAATAATAGATTCGAAGGGGAGAAGTTACCGCCTCAGATCCGGGAAGATAGATCTAAACACTCTATGGTTTTCTTGACGATGATGTTTTGAAAGAAAAGCATGAAAGATCATATCCACATTTTTATCATGATGCATCACACATACATACGCATGCATGTCGCATTTATTGAGTCATCATGTAGTGGCACATGATACTTAGACTATGTTATTATAACTTGGTAGTTCCTAAGTTATGATCTTATTAAGTGATGATCCTTGATATGTTACAAACTTATGCAAGTTGCAGTCTTTTATTGTTATGTTCTTTTAGTAACGATCTTGCTTTACTTATGATTTTGGCGCATTAAGTGTTGATCACTAACGGGTATTGGATGGAGGTCAGGTATGCTTCTAAACCGAATTTTGGGGGTTCGGTTCGTGTATGTACTTTCCATTTAATGCATGATTGTTTATGGTACACTTGCTGGTGACTTTGTCACTCACCCCCTATTTTTTCTTCCAGAGGCTGCAGGGAATAAAGTAGAATGGATGAAGATGAGCCTAGGGTTCTGTATCGTAAGACGTGCATGAGATGGATGGCCTAGGAGGCATGATGAGATGGTTGTGATCGATGACTTTTTATGTAATTGTGATGGGAAACAATTACCTTTGAGCATTTGGATACTTTTGGTTTGGGATGTAAAACTAAGAATTATCTTGCGGATGTTTTTAATTTAAAGTTTTTATTCTGCCACGATTTCGCTTACTTGCTGACGTGTAAGGAGAAAGTCCATGCATTTCATCATGGACTACGATACGTTATGGATCGACGCCTGGTACTCTCCTTAGTGAAGTACAGCGGGTGCACTGGTTCCAGCTAGGCCGGGATGCGGGGTGCCATAGGTGGTATCAGAGCTGAGGCTCCAGATCCAGGCAGAATATAGAATTAAGATGCGATTTTAGCAATCTAAGTTTGATCTTAGATCTAAGTCATGATCCTAGAAGAGAGTTGACCTTAGACTAGAATGACTTAGACTGGAAATTAGGGTTTTGACCAGATGATAAAACCCTAGTCGATGGCCATCTATAGAATGTAATCATGCCTGCTTGCATGACCATAAGATCGTATATGGATTACGAATTAAATTTTGTCGCTTATTCGGAATATTTATACCTTGAGTAAGATTCCGACACTTGGTGGTGCGAATGGCACCACAATTCAGTAAAATGACATCATCACTGTCACCTCAGGAGGCAGTAAACTTTACTAGCAATAGTTAGTAAGAACACGTATTCCAAGGTTTGGCAGGGAATTTAGTTCATAGTAGGCGGAAAGATGGTTAAGTAAAGTTGAAGGTAACTCCATGCTGATACTGGTACTGGATAGGATAAGGGCAAAGTTCTAAAAGGAGTTTGTGAGTTCTTCCTCTCTCAGGACTTAGTCACGAGAAGGGTTGAGGAATTTGACTCACTAAGACAAGGGTCAGGCATCACCGTCTCAGAGTACGCATTCATTACTTTGGGACAATATGTTCCTTTGATTATGAGAGATGAAAAGTTTAAGGTGATCAGATTGGTGCGCGGTCTAGACCCCCAGATCAAATTAAGCTAAGTCAAGTCGTATTCAAGTACCTTTGGTGAATTATTGGAGGACCGCTACAGTGCGGAATGCGATAGTAAGGGAACGAAAGAATGAAAGAAACGATTTAACGAGCGTACCAAGAAAACAAAGTAGAAGGTGGAAGCTGTATCCACATAAAGTTAGTTTATGCGGATGACGAAGAAACAACCAACGTACACCTAATAAATGTGAAGTACCTATGTCCTCTATTCTACTTCCTATTAACCAAGTATGAGCGATTAGGATAGTTTTCTTTAAGTTATGATGAGTAGACCACAAGTAAGTAAGTGAGATTATTAGAGATAGCATGACTAAATATGACACCGTGTTTGGGACTCGGGGTCTTCGTCATGATGCATCACTATTAGCACTCGTGCACATTTGTTGTACTATATGAGGAATGGATCGGCATATCTGGTATCAAGAGTGCTATAGCCAAATTGGAACACGTTATGACATCACAATATGAAAGCACTATGTTAGGCAAGCTATGGAAAGCGGGTCATGCTTAAGAAAGCCATGTTTTATGAGAACGGGTCACCTTAGGATGATGATTAAGAATTCCCTAAGTCTATGAAGGAAACTCACCGAAGGGGCTTGCCGATCAAAAGGGAAAAGTGCATGAGCTTTTAAGGGAGGAACTTATCCGCCCCAACGTTTCATCTGAGGTGCTCCCGTGTTATTCGTAGAAAAGAAGAATGGAGGCCGCGTCTTTGCGTAGATCATAAAGAACTCAACATGGTCACTATAAGAATGAATACCCTTTGACTAAGATCAATGATCCACTTAACCAGCTTTGGGTAAGCAATTGATAAGTGATGTATTTTTTGGGAGTCAGGTAACTTTCTTAGTGAACCTGTATATTAGAGTTTCTTGTGGAAGAATTCATAAAAATGCGGTAAGTTGATGAAGCGTTACGGGACTTTAGGAAAAGATCTGAAACAATGGTCATTTGGGAGGCGGAATAGAGAATCCCATAAGACATAATATTTGGATCAGGAATTTATAAGTTGAGGGTATCTAATACACTACACCAGTGACGTTACAACTTGGCATGTCCTCATTCCATATGTATAACATGATGGTCCAAATAGTGATGCGTACATGTTGCAGGTATCACAAGAAGAAGCAAGGATTTAGGATGAACAAGAAACATTTCAAATGTCATGAAGGGAACATAAGTTTCAAAGGAGAAACCGCAACATCTAGTTCGATTTTATGAAATGATCGCAAAAAGTAAAAGTTATTACATAGTAAGGCGATCTGCGAGACAGATGAATGTAGCACATACCCTATGAAGAGCTTGGTATGTGTACCTTATGGGAATTATTCCAGGTGTCTTTGGATTCTATTTCGTACGTAGGATGACCGTTACATGATTACTGAAAGGACGTTTACATAAAAGAGCTAATGGTCTATATCCCAGAGTTAATGACCTCTGCCAAGTTGTTCATATTATGAAAAAGGAAATTATAAGCCTTTTTTGATCATGATTACACGGAATGGATGTCATTATCAGTACATAGCATAAAGATTGCAAGTGCTTAAGATATGAGATAGGTTACGATAACACCTCTAGAAAATTTGAATAAGTTTCGATGAGACCTCTAAGATGAATTGAACGAAGCAGTTCTGAGGTAACTAAATAGACGCTTTAATTTAAAGATAATGAAGGAGCCCTGAAGGTTGTTGAGTTGAAAGAAAAGGAGTGGAGAAAATGATCCATACCCATGGTAAAGGTTCAATAGAAGTACCATCTTGGAGTAGAAGCCACACGGGAAATGGAAGAAAACATGAGGAGTAGATGCCCCATCTTTTGACTAGTCTCTTAAGTTTCGAGGACGAAACTTATGTTAGGGGGGGGGGGAGAATGTTGTACCCCGACGAAAAGTCATATTGTACTTGAAGACTCGTATGAGTAAAATTAATAAGTGCTATCCTTCAAGTGCCTTTCACTAAGTCCCCTTAGTGATTCTTTTATTTAGGATGATAAGCAAATGATATAATCAATTCAAGCATGAGTTATGGACTATATGAAGTGTCCAATTCACTCCCAAAGGCTCAAGAAAATTCGGCCATAAGGCATAAAAAGGGGCCTTAGAGGGGTAGGGTTTTTTCCCAAATTATAGGAGAGTTTAATCTTAAGGCCCTCCTTAAAATAAGCCCAAATGAAAATTAAGGAGTTGTAAGTAGTGGACAATTCTTTCCCCACTTCTTGAAAAATTTTGGCCCTAGCCCAAGGGGAATTAAGAATTTCCTAATTTTATTTTAAAACAAGAAAAGGGGAAATTATCAATTAATTAGGGGATAATTATCCACATAACTCTTCATATAAGAAAAATTAAGCATGGTGAAGGGTCACCCAAGCTTAAGGAACCCCCCCCCCCGATGGTTGACCAAGAAGATTTCCATGGTTACTTAATATTTACTACAAGGTTAAAGTAGTAACTCTAGTTGGATAAAGTAACCTAGGTTAGCCATAAAGTAACTATAGTTGACATAAAGTAACTATAGTTGACATAAAGTAACTATAGTTGAACTAAAGTAACTATGGTTGACACAAAGTAACCTTGGTTGGGTAAAAGTAACCAAGGTTAATTAATTCTAGTTAGCCTAACTAAGCTATGGTAAACTCCTTCCCTCTTACCATGACCCACGGCACTCCCTAGCCAAGGGAAGGAAAATTTTCTCCAAAGCAATTTTAGAACACTCAACTCTCAAGAAGCCTTCAAGCCAACACTTAAACAATTTTTCCATCTCCCAACCATACCCAACTTTTGGCCCTCATCATTGGAGCTAGGAGTTCCAACTCAAATTTCATCATCAAGCTCCAAGAATTCATCTAGGTAATTACATGCTAAGCATTCTAAGTGAATTCTATGTCTCAAAGAATGAAACTCACATTGGTATCCCTCTTGTCTTGCCAAAATCGTGACACTCAAATGGTCACTTGGAGAAGTTTTGCAAGATACTAAGAGAAGCTAATCTCTTGGTGGGTGGATTCATCTCTAACTCTATTCAAGTTTCATTTTGGTAAGAGAGTCATAGCCTCACTTTAGTTGTGTTTTCACTTAAGATAATAGCTAATGATCTTTCTATTTCTTCCTCCTCTCAAAAACCATGTACTATATGTGAAGTAGGAGGAAGACTTCACTCTATTTCAACCAAGGTTCATGATAAGGAAGAGCTCTAAGGTTCAATGAGGCAAGTATACCCTAGCTAATCGTGCCTTATTTGTGAAGTGCATGCTTGAATGGCTATTCATTATTAGTCTATGAATCTTAGTTAAAGATGCTAGGTACAAGACATGAAAACTAGTTGTAATAAGAAAAGTGATGGTATGAGCAAATGATTTGTTGTATGAATGTGTGTGAATGTTTTGATATGATTCATAACAGTTAATTTATGGTTTAAAACATGTTATGAGGCTTGTAAACATTATGTTGAAGTGTGTGTTTAATGGGTATGAAGCCAATTTTAAGGAATGAAGTTGATTGGAAATGCTTGAACCATAAAAGTGGAGAAGTGCTGGAACTACTAGAGCTGGACAGATTTGTGAAGCTAATTGTGTGACCTGAAACCGAATCTTAGGAGTGTTCAAATTGGCTATTTTTTGGTATGCTGTTACCCTTACATGTTTATGAAATGTGTGAGCTGGAATTTCAATAAAAGGAGTTGTGGTTTGTCCTTAATGAAATTTTTAGTAAGAGTTGGTAAAACAGAAGTACTGGAGCAAGACAGTTTTATGTGACATGTATAACGACCTGGAAATGAACCTTAGGAAGGTCCAAATTGACTATTTTTTGGTATGATGATAGCCTCATGGGTGTAATAAATGTGTGAGTTGGAATTTTGGTAAAAGGATATGGGAATTGACCAGAGTATAATTTTTAGTAGGAGCTGCTCAGACAGAAGTACTGGAGCTGAACAGTTTTATGTGGTATGTTGTACGCCCTGAAAGTGGACCTTAGGAACATTCAAATTGGCTAATATTTGGTATGCTAATAGCCCTATGTGTTTATGAAATGTGTGAGTTGGAATTTTGTTAAAAGGAGTTACGGAATAAGTTTAGCAGAATGTTTGGTAAAACTGGTCAAACAGAGTTGCTGGAACAGGACAGTTTTGAGTGGTAAATTGTGTGGCTCGAAAGTGCACCTTAGGAATGTGAAAATGAGCTGAGGTTTGGTATGATAATATTTTTACGTGTTTATGACATTTGTGAGTTGGAATTTTAGTAAAAAGAGTTGTGGTTTGGTCACAATGAATTTCGTGGTAAAACTGGTCATTCCAGATTCAGCATGTACCTAGCTGGGAGAAAGTAATTAGTTGACCCCCTTAAACTTATTGGAATGCCTTGAAATTTTTATGGTAATTACCTAAGGCATACATGTACATGTTCATGTAAAGAAACCAGCATAAACCACCATTTTGATGATTAACAACTGAGTTGAAGTTAGTTGTACAAAACTAGAAAACAGGACAGTTTTATGTCTTAAGTTGCAAGGATTTGCTCTAGCTCATTTAAGCTTGAATGTGATGTTTGGCCTCATGAATATCGTTTCTTGGTGAGTTATCTATGTTCTCCAGGTGATGGATTAAAATGAATAAGGTTTTATGACCTATGAATCTGAGGTAAAGCGGTATTGCCCTGCTGATTTCAGCAGTACCATTAGTGATAGTATGATGTTTTGGGTTCGTTAGACTTTTCGAATTGTTACGAAATTTTTATGGTATGAGTCTAAGACTTCATTATGCATGTATATGGCATGAGCTTACGAAAATGAGCACGAATTGATTAGCACGAGGCTGTACGAACAGAATGTGATCGCTGGACAGTTTTTCCAGCTTAAAAGACAAGTCCGTGCATGTATGTTATGATGTATGTGTTCACGAGTCGCATAGTGCATGTCATACATTGCATCATTTTCATTTACATGATTTATGGCATTTGTTTTATGCGAAAGAAAGATGAAAAGTGTTTTTAAAAGAAATGATCCTGTTTTAAAAGAACGCTTTCCATCGGTACCGTGTGTGTATGTTTCCTGGCTAGTAAGGACCCGCCCAGATCCGGGGTTAATTGATCTGATGATACGACCGTTCAGGCCCGGAGAGAATAGACCTGATAATGACCATTCAGGCCCGAAGAGAATAGATCTGATAATGACCGTTTGGGCCCGGAGAGAATAGGCCCGATAAGTGATGGCGTTATTGTTCCGAATCCGGGAATAATAGATTCGAAGGGGAGACGTTACCGCCTCAGATCCAGGAAGATAGATCTGAACACTCTATGGTTTTCTTGACGATTATGTTTTGAAAGAAAAGCATGAAAGATCATATCCTCATTTTTATCATGATGCATCACACGTACGTACGCATGCATGTCGCATTTATTGAGTCATCGTGTAGTGGCACATGATACTTAGACTAAGTTGTTATAACTTGGTAGTTCCTAAGTTATGATCTTATTAAGTGATGATCCTTGATATGTTACAAACTTATGCAAGTTGCAGTCTTTTATTGTTATGTTCTTTAAGTAACGATCTTGCTTTAGTTATGAGTTTGACGCATTAAGTGTTGATCACTAACGGGTATTGGATGGAGGTCACGTATGCTTCTAAACCGAATTTTGGGGGTTCGGTTCGTGTATGTACTTTCCATTTAATGCATGATTGTTTATGGTACACTTGCTGGTGACTTTGTCACTAACCCCCTATTTTTCCTTCCAGAGGCTGCAGGGAATAAAGTAGAATGGATGAAGATGAGCCTAGGGTTCTGTACCGTAAGACGTGCGTGAGATGGATGGCCTAGGAGGCATGATGAGATGGTTGTGATCGATGACTTTTTATGTAATTGTGACGGGAAACAATTACCTTTGATCATTTGGATGCTTTTGGTTTGGGATGTAAAACTAAGAATTATCTTGCGGATGTTTTTAATTTAAAGTTTTATTCTGCCATGGTTTTGCTTACTTGCTGACGTGTAAGCACGAAAGTCCATGCATTTCATCATGGACTACGATACATTATGGATCGACGCCTGGTACTCTCCTTAGTGAAGTACGGCGGGTGCACCGGTTCCGGCTAGGCCGAGATGCGGGGCGCCACATCTAGAGTGTCAGAATTTCTCTTGAGGGATAAGGGACAGCCTCCTTGATTCTTGAGGTGTGTGAGCTTGAGCAACTTCGTCGTTGTCTACGTGGTTTCGACGTCTAGAACTCTTGGCCGTATAAATGCTTTGTTCCTCCAACTTATGCAACCTATTGTTGATGTCTCCTAGCTTGACATTGACATCCTCAATGTCGGATTTCATCAGGTCTGATTGACAAAGGATTCGTTCAATGACTTTCACTACTTGTCTTATTGTGAGTTCCTTATCCTTAGTTTGACTTGGGAGCTTTGGGGGGGGGTGTGTGCTTGTCACACTCTGAGACATGTTTGTTGAGAAAAAGAGGGTTTGAATGATTTGAAAATGCATGATTTAAATATTACGTGCTTACGAAATGCATGAATAAATTTTTCATGACATGTTAATGTGATAAAAATGCTTTACATGTTTATATATAGTGTTGTTGTACTAACAAGACATGAAGCATTAAAGCTTACATCATATGGCAAACGTTTGTTGTGTTTATACTATTTTCTGGTGCTATGATTAATAACTAAACTAGTTCATTAAGTGAAGTGCTTAAGTTAATGAACTAACTAGTTCATTAAATAAAGACATATCTAGAGAGAGTTTATGCAACAAATTTGAAAATGGAAAGTCTTCCCATCTCACACCCTCACACGCCAATTACATATGCATTTTATATGTCCATATTTTTTATTACAAACTATATACTTATATTCCGACGTACCACCGACACGTCATATATATTATAAACATACGTCGATGTCACACCACTATATACACCTCATGTTGATGAGTATATTCAGGTCTTATATCATATATTACAAGTCCTGGTTACGTCAAAATTATAACGACTTGTTACAAGGTCACAAACCAAAAATTGTTGTTTTGGGTGACTATCGAAACTTCACCGACATGTCACGTACTTACCATATAAAGATGGTCAGCCTATATACATAAAAATATTAAAAAATTTCGTGATCCACGTGTTATATTCAGCCACAAGATCATACCATGTTTGCACACATAAATCACCCACAATTTAGTCTAGATTTGTGGAGAATTTAAACTCAAGCCTATTTTGGCACATGGGACGTTTTCTTCATTGATGTAACATGTATTTAGACACTTTTTACACATTCAAGACATGTTAGAGTGTTCTAGAAAATTCAAATTAGAGTTGATTACAATTTACCATATATGTGCGAAAATTCATATTAGGACTGGTTGCAATTTACCATATATGTGTGAGTATTCTGCATTATTTGACAAAGTTGACATAAAAAAATTCAGCACATGTGCAGCCTCCTTCACACAACTATTTCAGCATTTTTGGAGCTTAGGTGGAGCTTATTTGGCACATCAATTGGTGGAGGACATGCCACACATGATTAGTGACATTGAAGAAGGAAAAAGAAAGAATTCAAAAGAAAAACACATGCTAAAAATTTCAACACATGTTTGAAAGCTGGCCGATTTTACCTAGTTTGTGTCTTCAATTTTCTTCAAAAATTGTGGAGGAATCATACCATGATTAATCGGAAATTAACCACCTTGATTTTAAGCATTTGTTTAAGATTTTTAAGAAGAATTTCCAGCTCATTTAAGGAATGCCAAGGTGGATAAGCAATGGCCTATCAAGAAGTGACAACTAGACAAAGACAAGTCATTCCTCTAATCATATTGCACCAAGTAAGCAAGGTTGTGTCACTATCTTATACAAAGCAATCTCCCAAAGTATTCAAGACAAATTTTAAACGAAAAGCTCAGCCATAGGGGCGGCTAAAACACTATAGAAAGGGGCAAGATGGTGCAAGACAAGGCTAAGAAAAAGTGCATATTCTTACAAATTCAAAGCAATACTACTTTCTTCTTCTTCCATTCTTTTCTCTTGCTCTCAGCCTCAAGTCTATCATACATATCTTGCATATACTATATAGGCTTTGTGTAAACCACCCACATATTTTCATTTCTTGTAAAAGGTTGATGAAGATGTGATCAAGCCTTCATTCGATCGGTGGCGGTGTTCGTGCTGTTGTGTTTGTTTGTTTGATTGTGAAAGGGTGGAGTTGGTGTTTAACTCCAGTGACCCTTGTGTCAAGGTGTTGTTTATATTTAGTGTGTTACGACCCGCATCCCTAGACAAGATGAAAAAGGCAAATGAAGGAAAATTACGACGAAATTCAAAATGCGATTATCGCGCCACACGAAGCAGTTGAAATAAAAACCTTGATGAACACCGGTACAATAAATCGCAACATTAGACAGTCACAAAATTCCCACGGTTAATTAAATAGATACACATTAGGACACAATGCTATTTCATAACTAGATAAACTTAAAAATAAAAGGGGACATATGACAAAATGTGAGGACAAAGTGGTAATTTTCTCCACTCCCACTAAGCTATGACTGCCCGCTCCCACCCCTACTTACACTCTCTTCCATTTTCTTATCTCACCCATCTAATCACTCTTACACCAAAGTTGTATTTCTCTTACACCACTATTACTTTTTCTCTTTCCAACCACACATAAAGACAAGAAATCCTTCTTCTCTTTTTCCATCAACTCACCCACGGTTGTTTTGTCTAGGAAAAAAGAAGATTTTTTTTCTCTTTTTATCCTTCCATCACACCAAATTCTTTCCCAACACAGTTAAGACAAAAACCTCCTAATCCTCATCTTCCATTATCTCTGCCATATAGAGGTAGAAGACCAAGAAATAGTCATTTTCTCTCTGTTCCATTCTTTACCCACTTACACATTCCAAATGCCAACTGCTCAAATTGCATGCAATTCGGCCCTTTTCTTAAACTCATATCCCTTCTATTTCCAATGCAAGACACAACATGAAAATCTTCCCCACCTATCCGGCCAAGCCCTATCCAAGACCAACAACACTTCATTTATTCCATATTCCCACTTCATTTACACCACTTTCCGCTCTCAATCTTCAAACATTTATTCAATCCACTTCTTTCTCTCTCTTCACAAACAACCATTCTTCCTCTCGAACTTTCTTCCAGCCGAGAGTCACATTAAAGCCAAAGGAGAAAACTTCTTCTAAATTCAAGTACAAATCAAGTTCCAAATCTAAGAACCACTAAGGTAAACATATCATCCTTATTTTTAAACATCCTTCACTCTCCAAAAAGATTCAAAGTTTCTCCCTCTTTAGGCTCCAAAACCGCGACCTCCCTAAGCCAAGGGAAGCACACTTCTTCAACAATTAAGTGAATAATCGCACTTCAAAGCTAAGAAATCTTCAAGGTAAGATCCTACCATTCATCATAAACATTTTCTTCATTAACCACGTCCCAAAAAGAGTTCTTAACCTTTTTCTTTGAGCACTCACCCGTGGCTCTAGGTAGGAAGGGGAGAACATTCTTCCAACCTTAAGTGGAGTTCATGGTTTGCATGTTCAAGATTCATCAAGCCGCTAGACATAAGGAAGAGAAAGGAGAGTGTTCTTGAGTTGGAAAAGTTAAGGAACCTCAAATATTTTCAAGGGCCGTGTGATACCGAAGCCAACGGTAAGAAGAAATCTTTCCATTTTAAGCCCAAGATTCAAGAAAGAAGGAAAGTAGATCTTCCTAGTTTCTTTATGCATATTAGAATGGATTCTATTATGTAAAAAAATCTAGGATGGATCATGCATATTCTAGACTAACTATATAGATGTTAAAACATGAAGAAAGTACACTTGCATGTTCCTCACTTTATGATTTCGTCAACATTCTTGCACATAATTATGTTTATGATTATGATGAAAGAAAGAAAAAATGTCTTGCTTGTTAGTTTTCATGATAATAAGTGCGTTATGTATGCATGAGTAGGCATCATAATCATTATTGTGTATGTTCTTTAAGAGAATATGTGTAAGTATGTACTTAATCAACTTGTATGTGCCTAGAAAAGATAAAAATCAAGTATGTGTGGGGTTGTAAATTTTCGGCCAAGATGGGTCATCAAGCATGTGTTTATTTGAAATCTTGTTACATGCATTTACTAATGGTATGTTAGAAATGATTAGAGGATATGTGCATTAGTTACCTTCATATGTGTAAGAGAAATATGTTTAAAGAAGGAATAAAGTGCTATGCATATAAGAGCATATATGTAAGTGTCTTGTATGTGTGGAAGAATTAAAGTTACACATGCATGTGGGTGGGAATAAATTCGGCGATGATGTGTAAAATTAGGATATTAGGATGTTGTCATATGTTAATTGTGCACATGTACATGCATTCTATCTTCAATATTGTAATTAACAATTAGTAATTTGCATAAGTGTGGGTTTTTATGTGTATATACTTTCGGCCAAATGGCCTTTAAATGGGATAATGGCATTTTTATGAATTATTAAATGCATATGTAGATAACTTGTTGTAGTCATATAGTTAACAAGTGGTAATGTGCATAAGTGTGTGTGTATAGGTCCCGGCCAAATTGCCTATTTTTGGGTGTCATGACCATTTGAATATTTATTTGAGGATGTATATATATATGCGTATATGGGTGAATATAAAGATTGATAGATTATATGTGTGACGTGTGTGCATAAGTGATCTCGGTCAAGAAATTAAAAATTGAAGCTTTAATGATTGAAATACTTACCCAGATGTACATGCATTAAAGTCATGCATAATGTTTATATTAAATGTTTATGGAAGATTCTGAATTAAGAAAACTAATGAACCAATGAGGTGCCAAATAAAAGTGGACTGCTTTTGTAAGAAATGGAAACGAAATAATGGAAGGATCAATTAGAATTGGAAAGTAACAATAAAGCCAAAAGTGGGTTGATTTCTAAGGGCTGGCCGTGTACCTTAAAAACGGGACAAAATGGTACTTTACGTAGGAAAATGATATGATACAAGAGCCAACCATTAGTCTTAAGTTATGAAATTATTAGAAACATGAGAACAACCAATATCGAGCCTTCTGTCATGCATACAACAACGACATTTGAGATATGACATGTTTTATATTATGAGGCATTTTTATGAGATACGATTACCATGTACACGTTTTAAAAAAGTTTTCTACGAGATGTTGGCCTGCTTTATGACAAGAGATGTTTTAAAGTGATTTTATTTATGAACCGTACCATGCGTCGACTGACTCCATATGAGACTCTTTATGCCATTATGATAGTTCATGTTTATGTTTGGAGACCGCCTGACATCGGGTGTAGTAGTGAGGTGTCAGGGGCAACTTATGTTATGTTACACCTCCTTATGTGTGTTTATGTTGATATGTCCGCTCCATGACATCCTAATCTAGGGGAGAGGTTAGGTGTGATGGGGACGAGTTTATGTTACGTTTGGCTGAGTGTAACGCCGTGTCTGGGACCCGGGATCTGTGCCATTGGTGTCCCCATTGACCTACATACGTATGATGCAACACCGATGTTGGACCATGGGGATTCATAGACGGTATGGTGGCTATTTGGGGAACCACTGATAATCTACGTGCGTATAATGCAACACTGTGGTTAGACCATGGGATTCATAGACGACACTTGGGACTATTCAAGGAGTTCAATCGGTGCGTCTTGTGTACGTTCGTACCATATAAGCCAGCTGTGCCAGTTTTGATACGATGATTTATGGCATGATCATGATATGACAGATTTTTCTGAAAAGGATGCATGTCTTTTACATCACATGAGCATACTGCATGTTTACTCCTGTGTCAGCCTATCGGACCTAAGCTCTGACCTTTAGTAGACCAAGGATGACATTACAATGCACGATGGACCTAGCCACAAGGAAAAGAAACTCATTACTAAGTATAAGAAAGGAAAACACAACAATTGTATAACGATTTATTCTGTGGTGTACTTTTAGAGTTGCCTATTTTATGTATTCGTGCTGCAGTACCTCATCCATTAGAATAAGTTAAGTTACATGAAATCACTGTCTATGTTACGATTTGATTGCAATAAGTCGACTGTGATGATTTACCTGCTATACTTTATTTATCTGAAATTAAATGGCATTTCATGTCACTATCCATGTTGCATTTAATGTTCACCATGCATGATCCACATGACAAACCTAGGCGGATAGACTTGCTAAGCAATTCGTTATCGCTCACCCTATCATTTACCACATCACACGGTCGAGAGCTAGTTCTAAGACAGGAAAAGATGAGCCAGAGATAGATCTTCAGTGGTGGATGTATGGATTAAACTATTTAGTTCTTATGTTATTTCAGAATTGTATTTTGTTATCGTACTGATGCCACTTCAGATGTACTCGGGTGTTATACATTCCTATTTATGCATGTTGATTAGGCTTTTTACAATTATATTTATTCCGTGATTGTGATACATGATATGTTGACGTACACATGAATGTTATCGACGCCTTATACTTCTCGTAGTAGAGTACGGCGGGTGCACCATGCCGAGACCTTAGTGCCGGGTGATGCGCTACAGGTGGTATCAGAGCCGAGGCTCTAGATCCATAGCGGATAGCATAAAAGAAGCAATGACACGTATTAGGCTATGATCGTAGAATCTAGGTCATGACTATAGAACTTAAGCCAGGATCATAGAATTTAACTATACAATCTTAGACTGAGTGCGACAGCCTTAGTGTAGATCCCTTAGGATAGTTTAGAGAAAGGTAACTGGATAATCATATTTGCACTCAGTATCAGGTGAATACATTAGGGTTATAATAGATAAATAGCTTTCTTCTGAATATGCATACCCCTTAAACCTTAAAATATTTCATGACATATCGACTAACTGTCCTAACTTAACTTTTTAAAATAGGATGTCATTCCAATCTGATAGACAGACACCATCAATTGCCACACAGGGGTCATTACCAGAGTCAGAGCAGACGCTGTCACCGCTGACGCAGTTTTTATCTTCGGTGGCTCAATTTTCGAGGGAGATACTCCGGTCATTTTCCGAAGCTCTGATATGATCCTGCCAAATAAACGAGGTTGCACCTGCTCCATCACCATCCACTCAGCTAGCGCCTCATATGAGCAGTGATTTCTATTATGGACAGCTGGTCACTACCAGGGTTCTCAGTTTTGATGGAAAGCCAGATACTGGTAAGGCGAAAAAATGGCTGGATGATGTCAAGAGGGGTTTCTAGCTAGCACGGGTGCCTGAAGAAGTGAAGGCACAGATTGTTCTGCCTTTTCTGGAAGGTAGAAACAATCATTGGTGAAGGAGTTACATTCAACTACTGCCTCGACCGGTGACTTGGCCATAATTTTTGGAGGAGTTTTGCAGTTTTTACCTCTCTCCAGCACTGATTATACATAGAGAAATGTAGTTTGATACCATGAGACAGGAGACCGATTAATCAGTTTTGGAGTATTTCTGGCGATTTGTCACCCTAGGACGCTATGTTCCTGAGATAATGAGTGTTGATAGGCTTAAGATGGTAAGGTTCCGGCATGGCCTAAATCCTCAGATCCGGTATTGGTTAATTGGTACACATCCAGGCAATTTTGAGAGACTACTGGAGGAATGTTATAGGGTGGAGCGCATTATTGTGCGTAGTCAATGATGAGACCTCTGATTTTAATGCATTAATGATGCGTGACGACTCTTCTTTTGAATCGTTTAATTGAGAAACAAGGTTCGTGTTAGAAGATTCTAACAACTTCTTGTCTTCAATTAATCGTTTCTTTTCTTTTGCAAGAGTCTTTGAAAACTTACGCAATTCTAAATATTGACTAAATAAATCATCATAAGAATATTCAGAATCAAAAAAAGAGGTTCGGAAGATACCTCATTTGATGCTTTAGATGTAAAGCATACTTGTGCCTTTTGTTCTTCCGTATCATCAGTCTCAGAGTCGTATGTGTCACTCCAAGTGGAGGCTTTGAAGGCTCTTCTCCTTTGTTTAAATTCTGAGACGAGTCTATTCTTGTTCCGATCCTTGTCAGGGTATTTGTTTGTTTGCTTTTCTTTATTAGGGCAGTCATATGATAGATGTCCAAGTTTGCCACATTCATAGCACTTTATTTCCTTATTTTTATTTTTATGATCCTTAGATGAGGTAGATTTATGTTTAATCGACTTTCTCAATATTTTTCTTAATCTTTTAGCCATCGTGATTAAGTCCTCATCATCGGAATCTATATCACTATCATCTACGGCGTATTCATTTGATTTAAATGCTATAACCTTATCATTTTAGGAAATATACTCAGAATGTCTTAAAGCGAGTTTGTTTTCATATACCTTTAGTGATCCAATTAGTTCTTCCATCTTAATCGATTTAGTCTCTTTGCTTTCTTCTATGGCCGTTACTTTAGAGTCCCACTCGGATGGAAGGCTTCACAAGACCTTTTGTACCTTTTCCTGCATAGTAAAGGCTTTGCCAAGAGACTCAAGAGAATTGTAGATGTTAGTCAAGCGAAGATCCATATCAACGATAGATTCATTAGGCAATAATTTGAATGACTCGAGTGTTGTACCCCGCTCCAGACTAACATAGCAACTAAGGAAGGAAGAGAAGCACGATAGGATAAGAGGACCTCAAAAACATGAAACATACCCCAAGTACAAAACATGAAGCAAGAGGGGGGAATGAAACTACTCGCGGGTGTAGGTGAGAGTCTGAGAATGGAGAGATAATGGAAGAAGTATTTCAACCTTAATGAGAAGCTGGATTATGTAATATGCCCAAACATATATGGTATAGTTATACACCCAAAAATATGTATACACCATAAAATGGGCCTAAATACGAAGATAGGAACCCTTTCACCCAATAAGGCCGATGAGTAACATTTGGAGGTAAAATCAGCAGGACTTTGATACCAACCCTTAGAGTGCAGTGAATGAGATTTGACAAAGAATTAGTGGCATCACACGTGGTGTAAGTACTACAACACGGTGAAATTTACACCTAAGGGGCCATGTAGAAAAACATGCAACCTTAAGAATTCCCTGCTACTTAGTAAATTTCAGAAACCTAAGCTTACGTCCATGTTCCAGTATTAAGATTTCAATGGTAAGGTCCAGGTCATAGGCAGGTTAGGAATAGTACGAAAGTATGCATATGGGCGTATGTGTATCCATATACGACTTAGGGTATATATATGAACGATGATAAAATAATTTTCAAAGAAGTGTATTATATGCGTGTGTACGCGTACACTTAACAATATAGTAAGTAGAGAATATTTTGAGATAAGTCATAGATATATACCTATATACATGACTGCGCATGTAAATATATACGGAATAATATATATATATAGCCACACGACTATAAATAAGGACTATGAGGAATTAGATGGAATATACTTAGGAGTATGTATATAAATGTATATCGGTTATACCTACAAAAAGGGGTACAACCTAGAGGATTTATGGAAAGATGATTGGATAGATAAGGTAGGGATTAAATTCATATGGATGCATCATTGAGGAAAACACATACATGGAATGTATGTGTGCATATTCGGCCATAAGACCTTAGAAGTAAGTGATTCCAACCTACAACTTATTAGTAAGATAAAGTAGGAATTATGGTTGGAAATAAAAAGGTCTATTCTTTTTTTAGCAAAGGGTCCTTCCCTCTTCCCCATGAGCAGCCGTCGGCTGCCTTTTTCCCCAGAAGGAATAACACCCTTTCATTAATCAAAGGCCTCCTTAACTCCCCACCAACAAGTCTCATTCAAGAAGTAGAATTCAAATTTTTCCCCTCCTTCCAAAAGAATTCGTGTGGAGCAAGAAGACTAAAGACCCTCCCCTCTCAAGGCTTTTCTAGGTAAGATTACTCTCCATAAGCCTTAACAAGATACATCTTAAAGGATTGAAGCTCACTAAGTTCTCTTTTCCTTGATAAAAACCGTGAACCTCACGGCACTAGGAGGAGACCGTAAGGTGGAAGGAGAAAGAAGAGTGTCTTAGCAAAGGAGGATCATTCTCAAACCCTTCATGATGCAAATGGTAAGAAACCCTTCATCCTTCCTATAAGATATACTACATAATCCAAGGAAGGGCTAACGAAAGCCTTATGCCGTGTATAATAGGAAAAGGAAGGGGAAGAGCTCCTTGTGTCAACCAAACCGCACAAAATGCTTCAAAGGCAAGTACACTATACTCTTTATGGTTTAGATGTGAAAGTGTGTGCATGAATGGCTAGATATGTTAAAGATCTAATCTTAGTTGTAAAATAACAAGTTGAATGCCCACAACTTTCGGCCTAAGTCATTTTGGGTATGTAGGAGTGAGATCTTGTTCCAAAGATGTGTTCTTTGGGGACTATAAGCATATTTATATGTTAATCTAGGTTGGATGTGTTAAAGATTCTTCTTTTCATGAAGAAAGGCTCACGGTGGAAGAGCCAAAGGAGACATGAGTGATTTACATAAAAATGTCAACTTAGTAATGAAGTGGAGACAAGCTTTGATCTTTTAAGTTTAATATGCTATTGGTTATATCATTTTCTTGCATGCACCAAAGAATGTGGCTGTTGGTGAAGGGTGTGTGTGTTCATCTCCTAATAGTGGCTAATTGTTGGTGATAAAATGTAAGCTAAGGACATTTAAGAAGTATATATGACCAATAGAAAAGTTTCTAGAGCTGGACTGGAATATGGACTGTAATGTGAGGCCAGAAAAAGGACCTTAGGAACCTTCAATTACATTGAATTTTGGTGTGCTATTAGTTTTATGTGTTTGTTAGATGTGAGAGTTGGAATCACCTTAAAAAGAGCCACGGTTTATTTTTCATGAATTTTCTACTCAGATTGGTCCTGCTGGAAAACGTAGTACTGGACAGAATTTAAGTAACGTGTTTGGTGGTCTAAAACTGGGTCTTAGAGGTGTGCAAATCCACTAATTTTCGGTATGATACTAACCTCATGAATAAAGAAAATGTGGCAGTTAGAATGTTGTGAAAATAAGTTGTGGTTTATTTTTAATTAATTATCTAGTAAGACGGGTCAATTTGAAATGTGCTGGATGGACAGAATTTGTGTGTCAAGTTGCATGATCTGGAACAGGGCTTTAGGAAATTGTAATTGGGCTAAATTTCGACAGGAGGCTAGCCCAATGAGTTTATTAAATTGGAGAGTTGGAATTTCCAGAAAAAAGATTAAAGGATTGGTCACAATGAATTTTATAATAAAATGTGGTCATTCCAGAATTCAGATAACACCGCCTCATGGAAAAGAGCAAACGAGCCCTTATCGACATTGTAATTCCACAATGCATGCATGGCATTCACTTATGACATTTACGGAGAAGAACATGTGAACCAATGGGCCTAAAACGTGCATTTTAGTAGGAAATTCCTAAGGAGAATTAGACGCAACTAAGCTAGAAAATTCCAGCACGGCAACCAGACATGTCTATTCATTTACGTCATGCATTATGCCGTCATTTGCACGTTACATGTCATCGCATTGCATCATCGTCACGTACATGATTTACAACATGTCTTTTTATAAGAAAAAAAGATGAAAAGTGTTTCCAAAGGATGATTTTATTTTGAATGATTCCCCACCGGTACAGTGTGTGAGTATGAACTTGGCTAGTATGAACCCGATCAGATTCGGGTTAAGCGATCTGACAGTATGACCGTACAGGCCCGGAAAATAATAGGCCTGATGATGAGAATGATGATGATGACCGTGTGGGCCCAGAAAAGAATAGACCCGGCAAGTATGATGACGTTACCGTTCCGAATCTGGGAATAATAGATTCGAAGGGAAGAAGTTACCGCCTCAGATCCGGGAAGATAGATCTGAACACTCTATTGTTTTACGATGATGATGATTTTAAAGAAAGCATGAAAAATCACATTTCATTTTATCTCGACGCATTTACACGTACACATGCATGCCTATTACATTCATGTAGCGACTCGTGAGATTCAAGTTGTGACGACTCTGTAGACCCTAAGTGTCAATTCTTTTTGGGTTATTCAATACAAGTTACAGTCTCTTTGTTATATTCTGCTTCGAGTGGTGATTTTTACTTAAGTTATGATCTTGTTACATTAAGTGATGATCCTTATCGAATATTGGTCGAAGGACAGGTATGCTTCTGAACCAAACTCTTTTGGGAATCGGTTCTTGTTCGCACTTTCCATTTAACCCATGATTATTATAGTATACTTGCTGGTGACATTGTCACTCACCGTATTTTTCTCTCCAGAGGTGGCAGGAGACAAAGTAGAGTGGATTGATGACGAACCTAGGGCTCCCTACCCGTGAGTGCACTGGAGGATGGCCAGGATTAGAAGACCGAACTTGTCAGCTTTAACGAAATGACTGAGTTGTGTAATGGAGTTGGAAAACAATTTACTTTTGTTGCTTTCTGCTACATTGATGTGGGTTGTAAACTTTAAGTGGTTGTGATGACGTTTTAATTTGAAGTCTTAAATTCTGCCACGGTTTCGCTTATTTGTTGCGCGTAAGCACGAAAATCCATGCAATGCTATCATGGATCACGATGCGTATGGATGACGCCTAGTACTCTCCTTAGTGAAGTACGGCGGGTGCACCGACTTCGGCGGGGCCGGGGTGCGAGGCGCCACATCGAGTGTGGACATAAGCATGTTGATTTTGGACTCTTTTACCTGACTAGTGCCTTCGTGTTTCATTTCAAGTATTCTCCACATTTCTTGTGCACTAGATCAATTTGAAACATAGCTTGATTCACTTTTACTTAGTCCATTTAAAAGTAACTGCATAGCCCTAGCGTTCATGCTTAGTCTCTTTTTATCATCACTAGTGTACTCTTGCCTACGCTTAACGACCTCTAATGTGACTCCATCTACAGTGGGTAACTTTGATGGAACAAACGGACCATCTTCAATAATTGACCAAAGATCAATATCAATTGCCATAAAGGAAAGTTTCATTCTTACCTTCCATTGAACGAAAGACTCACCGTCAAAGAGAGGAGGCCTTATAGTTGACATCCCTTCTTGCACGGTGTTATAGCTAGTGGATGTCATCTCACATAGATCGTTGGACCCTTTTGTTGTGAGTGTTCCTGCGCTCTGATACCAATTGTAGGATCTGCAAGGCACCACTAGAAGGGAGGGGGTTGAATAGTGGGTGCGGAAAATGTGGTTTTTGAAATTAGTTTGAACCAAAAACCCAACTTATGAAAACAATTTCTGTTTTCAGGATCAGTATTAAAACATTTTGAAAACTAAGTTGCAGGTCTTCAAAAATTCTGAAAGTTTGAGAGAACTTAGCCTCAGATGTTATGAGTGCCTCCTAAAAATTTCAGATTTATATTCAACCTCTAACCCCTTGAAAATTTGTTGGTGGTCAGATTGCGCGAATCTGCCAGAAACGGTAGACTGATTTGAAAAATTTATTCCTATTTATACGTAACTCCAAATGCTCTGAAATGTTTAACCACTAACCCCTTATATGTTATATTTAAATGGGTTGAAAGATTTTTGAAAGATGCTTTTGGGAATTTAGTCAAATACGATCAAAGTCTCAACATTTGCAAGCCTGAAAATCAGACTGCACTAGTCTCAGAACTTTGGACGTTTGGGTAACTTATACTTGTCCAAAAGGGTTGAAACTTGTGTCAAAAGAACCTTGAAACGTGTGGCTATGTTTCTGAAACTTTCGTGATTTTAAAATTCGTTTACTATTTTTACGAACGTGATTAAAAACAGTAAATAGTGCTGAAACAGAAAATCACTGCTGAAAGTAAATGACACCAATAATTTTATACTGATTCGGTTATAAACAACCTACTCTAGTCTTCGAGGAGACCTTCCTCGGTTCACACTAATCACACACACAAAGTACACCTTACCACATGGTTGATGGAGTTACACACTAACTCCAACCCTTTACAAACCTTGTACGTTGAATACAATGCACACGAACGCCACCACCTTGCAAGATTGAAGATTGATCACACCTTGATCAATCTTTTACAAAGATAAAGAATATGTGGTGGTCTAAGAGAAGCCTATTCAAGTATATGAATGTAAGTACAATAGGCTTTTAGGAAGAAGAAAGAAAGAAGTGTAGAAAGAAGAAGTAGAAAACGTTTTTGATCTTTGAAACTTGTAAGCCTTGTCTTCTATTTTGTTTGTTCTCGTTCTTCTCATTTTATCAATGATTTGGCCGCCCCCTATTTCTCTTCCCCCTATTGAAAATTATATTCTAAGTCCTTGGGAGAATATGTGGCATCATTGTGATATGTTCTTGCTTACTTGGCACCTCCTCATTGGATGATCATTTAACTCTTGCTTACTTGGCACTCATTGATTGGTTGAATGTTGTCATCACTTGATGACTAGGAAAATCTTAGAATTCTACTAAAAACATGTGCTAAAATCACCACAGAATAATTTCTATAACTTCGAAGATCATAACATAAATTAAGCAAGATAATTTTCTCACAAAAATAGCATGAAAATTTCGGCCATTAAGAGACTTTGCATGCTGAAATTTCAGCATGTGATACATGGGTGTTCTTTTCAAATTGTTACCAAGTTTTCATCAATTTATCTCTTGATAATAAACCACCATTTAGTGCAAGACATCTTTATCAATTTTGGAATAAAATTATACATTAAAAAGGCCACAAAAATGGCCTAGGTACATTACACACATGCTGAAATTTTCAGCATGTGTGATATTCAAGAACATCACTTTCTTTATTCCATAAAATATTTAAAATACTTCCAAATTGTCTTCTAATTAATCCACCTTAATCAAGACTCAAAATATGAGTCATAATAGTCTCAAAATCGGCCAGCTCTTTAGTGCACATGCTGAATTTTTAGCATGTGTCACAATTGTGACATAAGTTTTAAATGTTACCTTATGTAGTTCCTTCCTTTATGTCATCAACATTGCATGCTTCATTCTTTACCAATCAATATGCCAACAAGCCTCCACATATGCTCCAACATAGCTTGAGTAGGCGTGTATAATGTGTTTGACATGTGCTGAATTTTATTTTTGCAAACTTTGTAAAATAGTGCACATTTAATAATACACACATGGTATATTCCAATCAGCCCTTAATTGAATTTTCTAGAATACTTTGAGATGTATGAAATATGTAAAAAGTGTCTAGATACATGTTTTATGCTGTGCCAAAAACGTTCCATGTGTCGTGTACGCAGAAAACCGAATTTTCGACGTTTATCGATTACCCGATTTTTCTATAATTAAATTCCAACTTTTTGCACATGTTATATATATTATGTTACACATAATATATATAAATTAAACTTTAATATTCAGCACTTGGCTGGTCTTAAAGTGGCGCCATACACATGTGACAAAATTGAAATTGGAATCTCCACAATTTGGCCTTAATGTGGGGTGATTTGTGTGTGCCAACATGGAATGATTTTATGGCTGCATATAACATGTAGGCCACGAAAATTATTGATATTTTTGAGGCGTAGGGGCTGGCCATCTATTTATGGCAAGTAGGTGACACATTGGCAAAGTTTCGGTATTCGCCCGATACGACAATTTTTGTTTTAGAACCTTTTAACGTGTCGTATTTAAGTTGTCATCACCATGACTTATATCATATGATGTAAGACCTGAATATACTCATAAATATGAGTTCAGTATGGTGATGTGACGTTAACATACGTTCGTAAAATATATAACGTGTCGGTAGTACGTTGAAATATGTGTGTATGTGCGTTTTTCAAAAAGTTTGAAAATATATGTGTATATATACATAAATGGCATGTATATTTGATGAGAGGAGGAGGAGGAGACTTTCCTTTCTTAATCTTGTTGCCTTTGTGCCTTGTCCAAATGTTGCTTCCTTTAATGAACTACATAGTTTAATTAACTAAGTACTTCACTTAATGAACTAGTTTAGTTCATTAATTATGGCACCTGAAAATAGTTCAAACACAACAAATGTTCGCCATTTGATCTAGGCTTTAAAGCTTCATGGCTAGTTAGTACGGCAACATTATATATGAACTATATAAGGTAAGTTATATGCAATATGTCATGCACACGTTTAAATCATGTATTTTGAAATCACTCAAACCCCTTTTTCTCTACAATTCTTGCCTAACACCTTATTCCATGCACACGTCTCACCACAAAGCTGACTACAAAAGACACATACACCAACAAGCATCATTCTCATCAAGGATAATAAAATGCATGTCATACACGTGGAATACCTAATAATGAATGAAATGACAAAAATGGCCCTGAACAAGGAAACACACAAAACGACTACAGAAAATCTCAAAACGCTATCATTCATGACTATCCATCCATTCTCTCCAACCCTTACTTCTTTTCTACAACATGTAAAACATAAAATAATAATGCATGAATTCAAACACACTAAATGGCGGGTTCAAGAAGATATACCCAATGTACGGAGGGTTTATCTTAAACATGCTTATACAAGAAGGTGCCGACGTTGTATCCTCGTTGTTTGGTTGCTTCTTGTCATAGGCCCTTGTGGCGCATCACATTTGGAATATATTGATATTTAAAATCGTTTTAGAAAATTCAATAGTTTGCAAATCCCTTTGATTGTGAAATTCACACTTATAAGGGAGATATATCGGTAAACCAAATTGATCCCAAACAAACAGAGCGTCTGAACATATTTGACAATTTCGATAGAGCACCCGGGCATATTTGACCGTCAGTTGAAGCGCCCAGACATATTTAATTATTTCGATAGAACACCTGGGCATATTAGACCATTGGGGTGATAAATTCGTAAGAATTATGGTATAAGTCACTTGTGAGAAAAGTGTTACAGCCATCGCATCTAAATCTTATTAGGAATCGGATATCGAAAATTGTATCTTATCGTATCGTATCACATCGAAATTGGGATTTTAGAAATTTGAAATTGAGAATTGATTTGACTTGCATCGCATCGATTTGAAAATTGCATCATCGGATTTTTGATTGCGACTAACATTTGGCTGGCTCTGAGTGGTTATTTGATTTGTCGATATCGTTGACTTGATTGTTGTGTTATCATATGAGTATAATAGTAATTTTACATGCGAACGGAAAAATTGATATTTTCTATGTTGTTTATCTGTTTATTACATCTGTTTTCCTGTGCATGATTGCATAGTGAGTACAAAAAGTTTACTTGCTGAGCGATGTGTTATTGCTCATACTTTACTTTAATGGTGTTTGTAGATAATCAGGGCTACGACCTAGAGTTTGTAGTGGACGTGTCGGAATGGGGATATTGAGTACTCGAGGGACTACAGAAAGGATTTCTTATGTATTTATTTTGAGACTTATACTTCATGGATTTCAGATTGATATTTCGAGGCGTTAAAAAGATTATGTTGTGTTTTGATTTTGTAATAGATTTGAAATTGCCTAGACATTTGATATTATTGATCGGAGATTATTTTGGGGATTTTTATTTTATGACTTCTGCTGACATCACTTTGCGTCACTTGCTGACTGTACTTGATAGGTATCAACGCCTTGCATTTCCCTTATAAGTATACGATGGATGAACCATTTTGAGTACTAGGGCTTGGGCCGGGTTTGCTATAGGAGGTATCAGAGCCTGGCTCTAGATCCACAGCGGAATCGTAGATTTAGACCATGATCTTAGAACTATGTGATGATTTGAACACAAATACCGATCTTAGACATAAGCGATGATTATATACTAAACATGGTTTTGGAAATAAGTATCACCGTAGAATTAAAGGATGATTGGTTGAGGGATACGCACACAAAGGATATACTAGGCGACTTTGATTATTTGTACTATTTAAGTTTTGATTACATCCCTTTGCATATTCCCTTAGACATGATCATTGTAAACCCCTAATTTTTTTATATACGCAATTAAATTATGTAAATTGTCATGTTACAGTAAAAATAATGCCAAGAAAAGATCCCAATGGTAGCGGAAGTGACATCCAGAGTCAGGACCAGAGTGCCCTGCCGCAGGCGTTGGTTGGTGCACTCATTCAGATGGTTCAGGCAGTTAGTTGGTTTCTTCCACCATAGCAGCAACATGGGACCTGATATTACTACGCCGAGATAAAGCGGGTACATATCCTTACCTTTGACGGAGGCGTCAACCCAGACGACATCGACAGATGGCTGAGCGAAGTGGAGAAAAATTTCGTATTATTATAGTTGCCGAACGAGATTAAGACGACGGTGATCCGACCATTTTTCATCAAAGAGGCTGACAAGTGGTTGACCACCATGATGATGGATCTGCTATAGCCAGTCAGCTGGGCGAGATTCAGGGAATGGATTGGTTGGTCAGATACCATGCGCATATCGACTGCCGTCAGAAGCAAGTGGTGTTTAAAGACCCTACTAAGGAGGAGTTTACTTTCCAGAGGAACACTAAGCTGATGAAGTTGCCCCGCAATATCTATCTGACAGCACCATAGGCTCACAAGGTGTTGAGGAAATGAGATGAACGATTTCTGGTGTGTGCAATAAATGCCGAACAAGAAGCGCCCTCTATTAACAATATTCCAGTGGCGAATGAGTTCAAAGATGTAATCTCCGACGAATTACTAGGATTGCCACCCAACCAGGAAGTGGAGTTCTAGATTAATCTGATACTGAGAGCTGAGTCGATATCCAAAGCACCTTACAAAATGGCACCGACAGAACTGAAAGAGTTGTAGGAGCAGCTACAGGAGCTACTAGGTCAGAAGTTCATGAGACATAGTGTTTCACCTTGGGGAGCACCGGTCTTATTCGTTAAGAAGAAGGATTGTAGCATGAGATAATGTATCGACTACCGGGAGCTGAACAAAGTCACGATCAAGAATAAGTTTCTGCTATTAAGGATCGACGACTTGTTCCATCAGCTGAAGGTAAGTAACTGCTTATTGATTCAGCAACTCTTAAATAATGCAATTATAAATGTGAACAACATGCGTCTATGTGCAGTGTGCAAAGGTGTTTTCCAAAATTGACCTCAGGTTAGGCTATCACCAGTTGAGGACTAAGGCGGAAGATATTGCAAAGACAGCATTCCACACCAGATATGGGCACTATGAATTCCTGGTGATGTATTTCGAATTAACGATGCCGTAGCAACCTTCATGAATTTGATGAACATTGTATTTAGGGAGCATTTGGACAAGTTCATAGTGGTGTTCATGGACGACATCCTGGTGTATTCGTTGAACACTTACAAGAAGTATTAGAGATTTTGAAGAAGAAGAAGCTATATGCCAAGTTCAACAAATGTGAGTTCTGGCTGAAGAGTATGACATTCTTGGGTCACGTGATTCGGAGGAATGTATTTTAGTCGTCCCAAAGAAGATTGAGGCGGCCATCAAATGGACGAGACCTATCAATGTTGCTGAGGTAAGAAGCTTTCTAGATCTCGCAGGATATTACAAAAGTTCGTGGAAGGATTCTCGACGATCGCGGTTCCACTGAGTAAGCTGGCTCAGAAAAAGACGAAGCTTGAACGGACCGCTGAATTCGAGAAGAGCTTCACAGAATTCAAGAAGAGGTTAGCCATTGTGCTAGTTTTGGCACAGCCCTCCGGCACTGAATGGTTCATGATATTAAGTGATGCCTCTAAGAATGACCTAAGTATATCTATATCATTTCATTTTAATGATTTTGTACATATAAACATTGGCCTAGAACTTTGATTGTAGGATGCGTGCTGATGCAAGGTAGAAGAGTAATTGCTTATGAATCAATGCAGTTGAAACCGTATGAGCAAAATTATCCCAGTCATCACTTGGAGCTTGCTGCAGTATTGCTTGCACTAAATATATGGTGACACT
Organism: Eustoma russellianum; assembly: GCA_036186865.1. Taxonomy (NCBI): domain Eukaryota; kingdom Viridiplantae; phylum Streptophyta; class Magnoliopsida; order Gentianales; family Gentianaceae; genus Eustoma; species Eustoma russellianum. The sequence continues at coordinate 32,397,139 of AP025043.1, read as the reverse complement.
ATTTATATGGAGAAAAGTGTGAGGTCTACACTGACCATAAAAGCCTCAAGCACCTATTCACATAGAAGGAGCTAAATATGAGGCAAAGGAGATGGTTAGAGCTGATGAAGGAATACGATTTGACTATCAACTGCCATCCGGGAAAGACGAATAGAGTAACACATGCATTGAGCAGAAAGTCGAGCCACTCTAGACAGACTCCGCTAGAGAGGAGATTGAAGAATTTGACTTGGACATTGTCGACTTCATGACGAATGTTTCGGTTGCAGTGATCATTACATCGACCCTAGTGGACCGAATTAAAGAGGCACAGAGGATGGATGGGACCTTTCGAGGGATACAAGTCTGACTCCGAACTGAGCAAGTCAAAGGGTTCCAAGTATTGGACGATGAGAGCCTTTGGTTTCGAGGCAGAGTGTGTGCCCGATAATAAAACCCTCGCAAATGAAATATTGAAGGAACCACACAACTCGAGACTATCGATGCATCTCGGAGCCACCAAAATGTACAATGATTTGAAGAAGAATTATTGGTGGAGTGGTATGAAACATGAGGTCGCTGAGTATATCACCAGCTGTATAGGATGTCAACTAGTAAAGGAAGAACATCAGCAACCAGGGGGACTCTTACAGCCTTTGGAGATACCTAAATGGAAATGGGGGCACATTACGATGGATTTTTTGGCATGACTCCCTAAGATGAGAAATGGCAGCAACGTTATCTGGGTAATTATGGATCGATCAACGAAGTCTGCACATTTCTTACTAGTGTCGAGTGAAGCTACAATGGAGAAGTTGATGACGTTATGTGTGGACAACATTGTGAGCTTACACAGAGTACCACTCAGTATTTTGTCAGGCCGAGATTCAAGATTCGCCTCACGATTATGGATTGCATATAAAAGAGTCATAGGGACCCAGTTGAGAATGAGTACCGCATTCTATCCCCATGACAGACGGACAATCGGAGAGGACGATGCAATTTATTGAAGATATGTTGAGAGCTTGTGCACTGGACTTCAGAGGAAACTAGAATAATATAGTGAAGATGATCGAATTCTCTTGCAATAACAGTCACCATAGTGTGACTAGCATGGGACCATTTGAAGCTCTATAAGGAAGTGTAGATCTCCATTGTAATGAGACAAATTTAGGGAAAGGACTATCACTCGACCCGAGCTAGTTGAGTAGACGGAGAAAGTGAAGATCATTCGAGAAGGCTCAAGGTAGCTCAGGATCGTAGTAAGAATTGGACGGATTCCAAGAGACGACCGTTGGAATTCGCAGCGGGTGAGAAGGTGTATCTAAAGGTTTTCCCAACGATGGGAGGGAGAAAGAAGCTAAGCCTCTCTATATTGGACCGACTGAAGTGCGATGTCTTTCATGTGTCATAGTTACAGCAGTATGTTCCTGACTCGAGTCATGTATTGGAAGCTCGACCACTGGAAGAGAGAAGCGATGCGACATGCGAAGAATTACCAATAAGCATTATGGAGCGAAAGGATCAGGTTTTGAGGAGACGAGTGATTTCATATGTAAAAGTTCAGTGGACAAACCATACGAAATAAGAGGCAACTCTGGAGCTTGAAGAAGAAGTGCGGAAGAAGTATCCACATCTATTCGACCATGGTACGCAAGTTTCGAGGACGAAGCTTTTTGTAAGATGGAGGATATGCTACAAACGGTAGTTAATAAACAATATACTAAATACCCATAAACATCTCATAACCCCCACTACCCTAAAATCCATCCCATAACCCCCAAACCCCATAATTCCCCATAATTTCTCCCGCTACCCTAGTCTTAACATAGGCCATTACCCTCTTCCATTCCCATTACAACTGGACACACCTTAAAAGAGAATGAGAGGGTGAGTGCCAACTGAGAGCAAAGGAAGGAGAAAGAAGAAAAAGAAGAAGAGGAGAGGGGGAAAAGGGAGAAGAAAGAAGGAGAAAAAGGTAAGTACTCCACCCGTACTCGTTATGTTTTTGCAAACTATATATGTATATTTTTATATAAAATCAAGGATCATACATATGTACATTTGATTGCATAAATAGATTGTATATGCGTATGCATGCCCGTGTATATATATATGTGTGTATATAGTTGTTATATATGTATTTTTATGGTCTTATGGCCAAAAATATATATGTATATTTAAACGGTAGGCTTCAGTGAAAGCTATATTTTGGTATATGTTTGATGTATAATTTTATATGTTTTTGATATATGGTATATGAATATATGTACACATGCGGTATACATATATATGTGTATATGCAAGTATAAATTTTGTGTGGAGTGTATATGAGAGCCAAATGAGTTCTTGAAATATGGTGGGGGTATATTTGGCCAAAAAATTTTTTTTGTCTTAAGTGGTGACATAATTTTTATAGGTATATGACTTATAAGTTGTGAAATATGTGTGATTATTTTTTATATGAACTTGGAGAAATTGTATGGATTTTGGACAAATTTGATATATGTGTAAATTGGTTTTTGCATGATTTGGTGGTGAAATAAGGTTGAAAATACCATAAGATGAACTCTTGTTGAAACTAGCCGACGCCAGTAGCAGCACGTGGGCTACACACGCCGGTCAAGTGACAACTCATGGCAGTGCATGAGGCGCATGTCAATGAGTGTGCCGGTGCAGTATGTTAGGCGTGAGCTGTATTTGCTGTTTATGGTTTTAGATATGAGAAAATATGAGTCTTGTGAATTTTAGAGGCAGGCCGAGGGGTATAAGTGTGAGAAAGTGAAATTAGAATTTTGGGGACGAGGGTGAGGGGTTATCCGAGGGAGTGAGGGTGGGGGAGGAGTTTCTGGTTGCGGCAATGAGGGAGTCAACGGTGTTGGCGGCGGGGATGAGGTGAGTTCAGTCATGGGTTGGGGGAAAAAATGGCCAAGGGAGGTACGTGTATGTATATACGTGTATATGCACATGTATGGTAGTGGGCATGTATACATATATTGATAAACTTGAGTAGAAGTTTTAGGACATCGGAAATTGCTAAATTTGTGATTTTTGATATTTGATATGTGTGTGATTCGTATTTGAAATTGATCAGAATTGGAATTGCATCTAGAATATATCGATATTTGAAATCGTTTTGGAAAATTCAATATTTTGGAAATCGTTTGAATTTACCCTTACAAGAAAAATATATTGTTAAGTCAAATTCATCCCAAACAAACAGAGCGCCCAGACACATTTGACTATTTTGATAGAGCGTCCAGGCATATTTGATCGCCAATTGGAGCGTCCAGGCATATTTGACTATTTCGATAGAGCGCCTGGGTATATTTGACAGTTGGGATGATCAATTTGTAAGGCTTGCGGTATAAGTAACTTACAAGGAACGTGCTTTAGCCATGTCATCGAAATCGTATTTGGAATCAAATATCAAAAATCACATTGTATCGTATCACATCAAAAATTGGGATTTTGAAAATTTGAAATCGAAAATTGATTTGACTTGCATCACATCGATTTGAAAATTGAATCATTGGATTTTTGATTATGATTAACATTTGGCTGACTCTGAGTGGTTATTTGATTTGTTGATATCGTTGACTTAATTTTTGTGTTATCGGAAGGGTATAATAGTAATTTTACTAGCAAATGGGAAAGTTGATATTTTCTATGTCGGTCATTTATTTATTTATTACATATGTTTTCCCGTGCATGATCCCATAGTGAGTATCGGAAGGTCACTTACTGAGCGATGTGTTGTCACTCATACTTTACTTTAATGGCGCTTGTAGATAATTAGGGATACGACCAAGAGTTCGTAGAGGACGTGCCGGAATGGGGATACTGAGTACTCGAGGGACTGCGGAAATGATTTCTTATGTATTTATTTCGAGACTTGTACTTTATGGATTTTAGACTGGTATTTTGAGACGTTAAAGAGATTATGTTAAGTTTTGATTTTGTAATAGATCTGAAATTGTCTAGACATTTGATATTATTGATTGGTGATTATTTTGAAGATTTTTATTTTATCACTTCCGCTGACATAACTTTGCATCACTTGTTGACGTGTACTTGATTGGTAACGACGTCTTGTATTTTTCTCTGCACAATACGAGGGGTAAATCATTTCAAGTACTAGGGTTCAAAACAGGTCACTACAAAATGATAGTGGCAATGCTTATCGACATGAAGCCCGAAGGAAGTTGTTTAGGTACTGGGTATCCACCTTGTGGCGGATCAAGTTGATATTCCTGTTAAAACTGAGCTTAAATAGAGGCAGCGTGCACCAGCTGCTCAAGCTCAAGGAAGCTGCAGCAAGGAGGATGATGTGGCAGTTTCAAAGGATGGCATTGGTTAACAGGTTAATACACGGATCAAGCTCAAGCTAACACATGATTGGTAGACTAGACAACTGTTAGATCAAAGAAGAAACACAAATAGCCGCTGATGCATTACGGATTAATTGTCAACTCAGCAGAGGAGCAACGTGCTTGCGTAGTAGTGGTAGTTATCATTAGTTAGCAGTTATAGAATGGTGTAGCTGATGATTGCTTAGTTGAAAACAGTATATAAGGCCTTGTAATCAGAGTTGTACGCATTGAATTCAATAGAATAACCGCCATTCGTCATTTTTAACTTTCTCTCAAGCTGCTCGACAGTTTTCTTCCTTTCGTGCGATTTGATGCCAACATGTATATTCAAATTTTATTCACTGTTTAGTTTGCGAATTCATCTGATTTGATAGTGTTTGGTGTTACGTTGATGATCATTTACAAGCTATAATGGATCGTAGTTGTTTTTTTAATTCCAGTATGGCCATTTACTAGCCATAATGGATTTACTGTCCGGTCGACATCTATTTTTAATGCACTCTTGTTTGGAGCAGCTCGCATGTTCATCCTCGTCTCTGGTGGATGGCAGTAGCCAAGAGTGATGGATCATTTTCTGGTCTCCACAAATTGCTTTGATGAGGGAGTAGGTTCTCCCCCAACTGTACCAGAGGCCCCTTAGCCAGGTGTGATGTAAATCGAGGGATGTGCTCCACCGGTAGCCTTGCAAAGGGAGAGGACACTCGAGACTCAGCTAGCCCAGAGACAACCCTTGTAATATTTCAACAAGGATTGTCTCCACACGAACTCGAACTCGGGACGTCGGGGTTCTAGTCCCAATCACCTTTGCCACTTACCACTGGACTATGCCCCTGGGGGCATCTCCACCAATTGCTAACAAGGTGCAGGTGTTCATTCGGAGACTATGACACAATGCACTTCCTACTGCTGTGAACCTTCAGCTAGTGTCTTGGAGGTGGACTTAGCGTTGGGGGATTGGCGGTGAGAGTGGGGGGTTTTAATGTAGTGACTCGTCCCGAGCATTATTATTCGAAACGACTCATCCGTTATATTTCAGTAAGGAGAATAAAAGGCGTCGATACGATTAATTACACGTCAGCATACTAATGTAAATCGATGTTAGCAGAAGTCATAAACCAAAAGTCCTCAATAAAATAATTATCATCATTATTATAAATGAATATCAAATGTAGATAATTAATACTAAGTCTCCAAAATACATAAGGTCAAACCCATAAACTATGTCTCAGCTAAATCCTCGAAAAGTTCATCAGAATATCCTCAACCTCGAAACCCCACTCTTGATCATCTTCGGGTGTACTAACTCATAACCTGTCTATCTGCAAAAATAATTGATAACGTAGGTGAGCGACATGCATCGTCCAGTAAGTAACCTGTCTATATTTACCATGAGATCATACACAGAGAAGCAAGTGTAATAAAATAAATAAATAGCGAAATAGAAAATAGCATGTTTCTCTTCGTAAATAATGTTTACCTTTTTACCCCTATACCAATCAAGCAACAAAGTCACATGCAACTAAGTTAGCAACACACGAGGGTTAGTACAATCAAAATCGATGATGTAGTTTCAAATTGATGCGATGCGATAAAATCAATTTCCGATAACAAATTGATTTCCAAAATATCCATTTTCGATTTCCAAAACAAATTTCAAATGTTTGATACTATATGATATGATACATTGATCAATACAATGCGAGACGATACAATTGCCGATACGATACGATATGATATTTCGATCAATGATACCAACACGATTTCAATGCAATGGTCATGACTCATACCTTACAAATGACATATATCGGAAGACTTACGAATAGATCCTCCAATAGTCAAATGTGCCACAAGAGCTCTATCGAAATAGTCAAATATGCCTAGATGCTCCAATTGATGGTCGAATTGCCCGGATGCTCTATCAAAATAGTCAAATATGTCCGAATGCTCCGTTTGTGTGGGTCCAACCCAGCTTATCAATATATTTCCTTTGTAAGGGTAGCTTTCAAAATACGAGATGCAAATTTCAAAACGATTTTCAAATATTGATACAATTTTTCAAATACGATTTCAGATGTCGATGTTTTCCAAATATTTCCAAACGATAAAGTCCAATAAACTCCGATCACATCCAATATAAATATACAAATACTCAAATACGATTACATATAAAATTACGATATTGATGTCCTAATAACCCCACTCACATATATATATATATATACACATAGATGCCCACGCCCATATCCATACATATACATACACGCATCTTCGGCCAAAACATTATGCACCACTTAATATATTTGCCTATATTTTATACGCTACCACCCTACGTTTGGAACTGAAACCCTTTGTCTACCAAAAATACCACATCGGCTATTGCGTACAAATACTTTATTTTTTTTCCCAGCTATCCACCCACACGGCCACTCCACAAATAAGGCATCATTTTATACCACATCACTAACTTTGTTGTTCACCCATACAAACAGCCTTTATTCGAACAATGCCCCATATGCAACTCTCTGTTTCAATTGTCGAAGTTTTTAATGCTTTCGGTCGCTGCCATCACTAACACATCAATCAATCAATCGGACTCAGTATTTCACAATGACAGCAAAAGCTATCGCTAGGATCTGGAAAGAGTAAATGGCAAGCAAACAATGCCTCTATTCCAAGGGATAGAGAGTTTGCTTCCAATGAGACCCTCGGCTCTATATGTACCTGCATAAACGGCACAATAATAGAGATACGTTGTGCTAGTGTGTTAGTGAGGAAATGCAGAAAATACAAATAGGAGGCTGTCGATATTAAAATACTCATAACGTGTATATGTACATATAATATAAAACAATAGCAGAACATAAACAAACAAGTGCAAAGTCAACTTAAACATATACAAAAGTCTTTCGATATTAAAATAGTCATAATAGTGAACATGTACAAATAATTGGAAGAAAAAGACCAAAACAAAATGTTCGAAGTCAAACAAAAGTGTAAATACTATCTAATCCTCTAAGTATGCTCTAAGGTGCCATATACCATGTCTACCCCTCTTTAACCTTGATCATCTGCCTCCATGAACTCCTATATTGGACCATGTCCTCAGAGAGGTGCAACTCTAGTAAGTCATGCCTAATCTGCTCATCTCACGTCAGTTTAAGCTTGCCTTTACTCCTCTTCCCTTCTACAGTGAGGCTTTCAATTGCTCTGACAGACGCCGTTGTCTGTCTCCTCTTGACATGCCCAAGACATCTCAGTTTTTCCTCTCTTATCTTATCTGTTATACTAGTCACCCCTGGTCTTTCTCCGTACACCTCATTTCTTATCTTGTCTAGCCTTATATGCCCACACATCCACCTCAGTATCTACATCTCTGCTACTTCCATCTTATGTGACTGTGTCCTCTTGATAGCCCAGCAGTCTGTTCTGTATAACATTGCCGGCCGCACAACCACCCTATAAAATTTTCCCTTTAATTTAATTGGAAAATTCTTGTCACACAACACTCCTGAGGATGCCCTCCACCTACACCAACCTGCCTGAACTCGGTGTGCTACGTCACTCTCTATGTCCCCATCTTTCTATACAAAGGATCTTAGGTACTGTTAGTTTATAAAATGTTTTGATGATACAAAAAGATGTTTTAAAAAGAATAAGATGAAATTTCATATCTTAAGGTCAAAGCAAAATTGAAGTAAACATGTGCGAGACGAAAAAATCTCTCATGAATCGGATGAAGGTTACATCAGCTCCTCAAGAGATCCATGTGAAGTTTGGTAAAAATTTAAGCACTCAGAACAACGTCATACTCTCAGCTAAGAGACGTAGATCGATTGACGTGTATCTGAGAGACGTCGATCTCTCAGTTAAGCATACGTCGATCGATCGACGTATAACTGAGAGACGTCGATCTCTCAGCTTCAGGTATGTCGATCGATCGACATATAGCTGAGAGACGTCGATCTCTCAGCCTAATGACGTCGATCGATCGACGTCATTCTGAGAGACGTCGATCTCTCAGCCAGGCTGACGTCGATCGATCGACGTCTGACTGAGAGACGTCGATCTCTCAGCTCTGGCACGTAGATCGATCGACGTCTCTAGAGTTCAAAAATTTTCAAACGTTGGAACAAAATCCAAGGGAGATCTATGATATTTTCTCCCTCCAATCTTGCTCAAATTTCTTGTGGACTTTAACCCAATATACTACATGCTTCCTTGACTATTTTAACCATGTCTAAGATTCTCTAGGGTGGCTATCCAAGATCAAATCATTCCATAGGGTGGCTAAAGACTATTTGGGCACTATCTTGACATTTTTGAAGATGAAGACTTGGTGGTGAGCCTCAAAAATGTGGTCAACTTTGTCTATAAATAGAAGAGTCTTGGATGAAGCAATTACACACTTTCAACATCATCTAGCTTCATTTTCCATTGTTGTATATCTCTCATACTTGTAAATTTGTTTAAAGCTTGTCTAGCTTTTCTTTGATCTTTATTATTGTATATTGAGAGAAAAAGAGTCAAGCACAAGAGGAACCATAAATATTTGATCTCTTGCTTGTGCTTAGACTTGTGAGAAAGTGTGAACCTTACCATATTTCTTCAACCGACTGTGAGAAGTTCTTGAGGGAACTTTTGTTGAAGTTGTGAGGAAGCAAGAAGTTGTTCTTGCTAATAGCTGTAGTTGCTGTTGTTGCACAAGTGTGTTTTGTGCAAGAAGTTGCTGTTGTTGTGGCTTACACTAAAGTGTTAGTGTAAGTGTTGCTGTGGTTGTTCTTATTGTTCATAATAAGAAGAGTAGTTGTTAAAAATCCACTTTGGAAACAAAGTGGTAGTGGAGTAGAATCATTTACGATTCGAACCACTCTATATCCGGTGTACTCATTCACTACTTCTCATATCCCATTCTTGCTCTGATTTTGAATATCTTTTTGAGTTGAGCAAACGAGAAAATTCCGCAAAATAGCCAAACACTCTATTCACCCCCCCCCCCCTCTAGAGTGTATTTCGGACCTAACAGGTACTTGACCTTACTTACCTTTGGGACCACTTGATCCTCGATGATGAGTTGACTATTCTCATCGTCAGCTGCGCCGCTGAAGTCGCAGTGCAAATATTCAGTCTTGGAACGACTAAACTTTAGGCCTTTTCTCTTTAGAGCACCTCGCCACTCCTCCAGTCTCATACTCAGGTTATGTCTACTTTCTGCCACTAATACAATATCGTCAGCAAAAAGCATTCACCATGGAACTGTCTATTGGATCGACTTTGACAACTCATCTAGGACAACTGCAAAAAGGAATGGGCTCAAAGCGGACCCTTGATGGAGGCATACCTCCACTGGAAAGAAGTCTATATTCCGTATAGGCGTATGAACGGTTGTTTTCGTCCTAACATACATATCTCTAATTATGTCTATATACTTCATAGGAACCCCTCTTGCATCCAGACTATCCCATATCAGTTTGTGTGGCACACTATCATACTCCTTTTCAAGATCGATGTAAACCATATGTAGATCTCGCTTCTTCTCCCTATACTTCTCCATCAATCTTATTAAAATGTTTATTGCTTCTGTAGTTGACCGTCCTGGCATAAACCAAATTGGTTTACTGTAACTTGAGTCTTTCCCCTAATTCTAGTGTTGATTACTCTCTCCCACAACTTCATAGTATGACTTAGCAATTTAATCCCCCTATAATTCTCATAATACTGCGCGTCTCCTTTTTTCTTATATAGAGGGACCACTACGCTCCTCCACTCATCTGGCATTTTTCCTGTTGTGAAAATAAGGTTGAACAGAGTAGTTAGCCATTGAACCCCTTCCTCTCCCAAACACTTCCATCCCTCAATGGGTATATTATCCAAGTCAACTGCCTTAGCTCTTCCCATCTTCTTAAGTGCTATCTTCACTTTTCCTTGTGTGATGCTATGACACTCGCAGGTATTACGGTGTCGTTTTTGGGTAGTGACGCTTTCTCTTTCTTCGTGGTCGACTCTTACGTTGTTAAAAATATTATGAAAGTATGTTTGCCGTTGCCCCTTGATGTCTTGTTCTTTGACTAAAACATTTCCATCTTCTCCCTTTATAAACTTCACGACGCCTAGATCTTGTCTCTTTCTATTTCTACATTGGCAATCTTGAACATATCACGCTCCCCGTCTTTTGTTTCTAATCTTTCGTACATTCTTTTATAGGCTACGTTCTTTGCCTCCATCACTGCTTTCTCTGCCTCCTTCCTAGCAATTTTGTAGTTCTCCTTCGCTCTCACTTTCTCCTCTCTGTCTGTGCAGCTTAAGACCTCTCTAAAACTCTTTTGCTTGTTCCTTATTTTTCATTGCACATTCTCGTTCCACCACCACGACTCTTTATGTACGGTCGTTTTTCCTACTGTTACCCCAAGAGTTTCCCATGCCGCATGGCTGATGGTAGTCGCCATAGCCTCCTACATATGTTTGTATCTTCAACTCGTGGATCTGATGTCGCCGAGATGACTTTGTCTCTGAATATGTTAGTTTTTTCATCCTTCAAACTTCCCCATCGACAATTGAATACATATATGTATTTATTATACATACACATATACATATACACATACATGTTAGGAAATCGAACGAGATCACTGCAAAAACGCGCAGCGGAAAACAAAACTTGATCTCTGATTTCCTACCAAGGATCCATGTTGTTCGTTTAATTCGACAAAAGAAATCAAAAAGTACCTCCGTAGATTCGAAATCTGCAGATGGAAGAGGTGCAAAAAACAATCACCCTCTGTCGGTATCCACATGAACGCTTCCGCCCGGAGTGCTAGCTCTTCAAACGGCGCGGCTGAAGAATTCGGTTTTCACAAAAACGATTCTTGCCCTTTCGTTTTCTACTGGTTGTGTGGTGTACGAGATACACCATGCTCCGTACATATATATAGATATCAAAATCCGATTCCTGATCGGATTTGTTAACGCTATCAAAATCCGTACCAGATACGGATTCTGTTAGGATTAGATAAAACCAATCAAAATCCATATCAAATATGGATTCTCTGTTATTATCCGATGATATAAATATATACATAAAAAAACGAAATTAATAATAATAATAATAATAATTAATATCCAATATTAATATTATTAATATTAAAAACGATAATAATAATAATAATTAATATCCAATATTAATATTATTAATATTATTAATCTCATCCATACGCATTCTTATATGTGACCCGATAGGCCCATATTAATTGGCAGTTGATTAAATCGCTATTAAACCAACAAGTCGTAATTGGCCTCTAGCAAGGCATTACGACTACCCAATTAATACGAGTAAAGTCCAACTAGCCTAATAATAGTACATGCATTAATCCCTTTGTCACACGATATCTAGTTTGAACATAAGTCATGGTCAGCGTCATACTTATATAGTTCAAACATATGATTACTCGATCTCTAAGTAGACTGATAAAACAAATGATATTGATCACACTATCAATTCATTTGAGCACGGCCATGCATTTCACAGTCTCACTAATCGAGGGGCCCAAAGATATCTCTCTCAAAAGAGAGGGACAAATTCTATCTTGATTGTTCAATATCCTCTACATAATTTCTATCACATTCAATCATGACCTTTATTATTATCCAGTTACGGATAACGTTTGATCATGTCAAAATATAATAGTCCTTATGTTGGAAACTATGACAATCTCAAGTCAAAGGATTACAACATGACTATCATGAGATTTACTTATGACGCTAATCCATGTAGCAATCTCATGATGGGTCTATCCAATACACTGTTCTCTAACAAGTATCTATGAGATTGATTCGTATCACCATACACATAATCATCTCATGATTATCAAATCAATACTCATACTGATTATAAATTATTTTATCTCCATAACAATAATGAATCAGGGACATATATCAAAATTGTGTAACATACTAACCAACAATAATGATAATAAAACCTCTTTTATTAATAATAAATGCATAACATAAATATCCAAATCATGGCTTAGGGCACATACACTAACAATACATATATACATATATATAGATGAAGTATTGTTCCAGCAGATGTTGCACCCTCCGCCCGTTCCAGATGATCATGGCTTTGTTCTTCATGTTAAAAAGCGCCATCGCTGTCCTGCAGCTCAGATCGTTCGTCCTCCTTGCCAAGTGATTACTCGTAGCTCTGCTCAAGCCACCCATTCTTCGTCCATTTTTTCCTCATGAATCTGCTCACCTGGAATATTCGAGGTTTAAGTACCTCACTATCTTGTTTACGTTTATTGTTGCATCAGTATGCTATTGCTTTTCTTGTTATTATTGAACCACAACAATCTTCATCTCGCTTACAGCGAGCCAAATTGCATCTTGGATATTCATCTGCTTTATCAGTGTGTGATAATCGAGTTTGGTGCTTTTGGCATAGTTCTACATTGGATCTGCAGGATTTTAAAATATTAGACCAAGTTGCCCATTTTCAATTTCGTCATGTCATGATGAACGAGTCCTTTTGGCATTCTTGTATTTATGGACGCCACACAATTTTGGATCGTCGTCAACTGTGGACGGAATTATTATCCTTTGGTGCTAACCAGTCATCCCCTTGGATCTTAACTGGTGACTTTAATACTTTTCTCAGTTTGGATGATCATCAGGGTCGCAGTCGGCCATCACTTTCTGCATGATAGATTTTAATGCAATTATTGATGCTTTAGAATTACATATTATACCTCATTTGGGATCACGCTTCACATGGCATGGAGGTTGCGGTTTGGGACATGTTCGATGCCGGCTAGATTGGGTTTTCTGTAACGCAACATTCTATGACCTTTATCCTCATATAAAGCTTGAACATTTAATTTTAAGCAGGGTAACTTCAGACCACTATCCGCTTTTATTGAATTGTCTTTCCTCCTTGCCTACTTCGCCCAGGCAATTTCGTTTCCTATTAGTCTGGGCCTCCCACAAGGATTTTTTAGCTTATGTTCAGGAGAAATGGGAAACATATCCTACAACGGGAGGCATGCAAGGTTTCTGTATCAAACTTCGGTCGCTAAAAAAGGATTTATCTGTATGAAATAAAAACGTTTTTGGTAATATTTTTCAGAAGGTGGCTTATGCTGAATCACTGGTGCACCATGCGGAAATTATTTACGATCAGTCGCCTAGTGATGAACACCGACAGTTGTATCATGCGGCCCAGGCAGACTTTCGTCTTTCATGTCAGCAGGAATCTGAATATTGGGTCAAAAGGCTAGGGTAAAATGGATAAAAGAGGGTGAGGCAAATACAACTTATTTCTATGCCCTTGTTCGTGATCGTCATCGTAGACAACATATACATCAGATTAAACGTCTCAATGGAACTTCATGTGAAACCCCACATGATATTCAACAGGCTGCAGTGGAGTTTTATGTTGATATGTTCACATCACATGATACACAAAATCACCTGATAATAATGGACTCTACCTCGAATCTCATAACTGAGGAGAATAATACATTCTTAAATGCCAGGCCCACGGAAGCTGAGGTCAAAGAGGTTGTTTGGGCACTTGATCCTCATAGCGCCGCAGGCCCGGATGGTTATAATGGTTACTTTTATTGAGTATGTTGGAACTTCATTCATCTTGATGTTTATAAAGCTGTACAAAAATTTTTCTTGGGATTTCCTTTGCCAAAGGCGGCTGCACATACCATGCTTATCTTGCTCCTTAAAGGAAGTTTGCATGCCACTTTTGCAGATTATCAGCCAATTGCGCTATGTACTTTTCTCAGCAAAATATGAACAAGGATTTTTGCTACACGTTTGAGATCACTACTCCCCATCATTATTTTATCGGAACAGGCAGGATTTCAAAAAGGCAAAGGCATTGCAGACCATGTTTTGTTAGCCAACGAAATGATTCCTTGGTTAGATCACACAACCTGCTCATCAAATTGTCTAATTAAATTGGATTTAGCCAAGGCATTTGATCGCGTCAACTGGACATTTTGACACTCGGTTCTACGCAAATTTGACTTCTCTGAATGCTTTAGTAAGTTAAGACGAAATCAACTCAACAGTACATTTTTCGGTGTTAATCAATGGAATTCCCAGCGGTTTTTTCCAGCCCATGCAAGGGGTTAAGCAGGGGGATCCCCTTTCACCATTGCTTTTCATTATTGTAGCTAAGGCATTTACATAGACTTTGCACAGACATATCCAATCTGGATATATACGGCCTCTTCCTCTTGGCTGGCTGCCTCTGCACATCTCCCACTTGTCTTATGCAGATGACCTTCTCTTATTTGTGGTGGCTGACACATGGAATTTACGACATGTAAAGCATTTTCTAACCTCTTATGAGCAAACATTCGGGCAAGCAATAACCTATCATAAAAGCCCAGTGGTCTTTTCTACGGCAATACATAGCTTGAGGCGGGCTGTGCTTCTTGACCTGCTAAATATGTGCCAATCATCTCTTCCAATTAAATATCTGGGATCCTATTTACACAACGGTATTACGCGCACATCTCACTGTGTTGACCTTTTATCTCATGTAGATCGACGATTACAAAGTTGGCAGCAATGGCTTTTAGGAATGGCAGTCAGGTTAGTCTTAATTAAATCTGTGCTTACATCTATTCAAGTTCACTTAATGGTTGCCACTAAACTTTTGAAAAATATTACTCGAGAATTGGAGAGGCGTTTCTCTCATTTCTTATGGGGTCCTAGTCGTCATCACTAGCTCACTTGGCAAAAACTTTGTTTACCCGCTTCTGAAAGGGGATTAGGCATACGTGATCTCATGTCTATTCAGATAGCTTACTCCTGTAAGCTTTGGCATTTCTATCATTGCAGCAGCTCCTTATAGGCCCAGTATATGCGAGCATGCTATTGGGCCACGTCAAGATTTTTGGCCTCGCTTGTATGATTCACCTGGTTGGAAGGGTATATGTTCTATCCATCCTTTATGTTCGACTCAGACTACCTTTCCCGAAGCTCCTATATGGCCAACTCCGTCTGGTGAATTCACGATGAAAGCAGAATATAATATTTTAAGACCTACTCAAGCATCATTGCTTTCTTTTGACTACATTTGGCCTAAACTGCAGCGCCCTTCTCTTCAGCTGTTTTTGTGGCGATTATATCGTAAGGTCCTCCCTCTGCCTGATAATCTACGTTCATTTATGTCGATTCAACCTTCTATATGCCCCTTCTATAGAGCAGCTGCCGCATCCACTCCTCATCTCTTTTTTTGATTGTACAGAGGTTCGTATCATTTGGTCATATTTCACCGCCCTACTTGACCTACTGCCTATACATACTGGTTTATGGCGTTCATATCTACTACACATTTGGTATTCGGCTTCACCAAATCTTTTAGGGGCTATGCAAACCATTTTCCCAGGCGTAATGCTTTGGAACATCTGGAAAATGTATACCTCCATCATATTTGGAGAGGAATTGTGGTCTCCTACATTGCTTATTCGTTATATCCGAACAGACGTTTATTCTTGGGCCTCTGCAATGTCTAGCACATGTATTGTAGCCACGCTACCCAGTTTAGTCCCAGCTGGACTATCTCCACCTTTACAAATGCATTGTTCCCCTTTGTTACGTCGGATCGCACCTCGATCGGGACGCGTAGAATTAAATACGAATGCCTCACTTGGTCATGTGCATGCTAGCGGTGGAGCCATTCTCCATGATTCAACTGGCTTTTTTCTTCATGGCATCTATTTCCCTTTGCCCTTTGACATGCCTTTAAGAGTAGAGGCTCAAGCTCCTGCATTTGCTCTTTTACACTATCTTCCACGTTTTGGCCCACTAATTTTGGAAGTTGATTGTGCGAACTTGCTACGATACACCGCTTCTGCTCCAGTACTCCTGGCCCCAGATTTAGCTCGCCTTCGTTCTCTGTTATCCATCACATCGGTGACCATTATACATACGCATTGTGAAATAAATCTGCGAGCGCACCATATGGCTCGAACTGCACTTGTCAATCAGCAATTTACAGCTTTCGTCTCACTGTCCGCATAACCTACACACATAAGGGGTGCAATCCTGAGTGATATATCGCTTCTGTCTTTTCGTCACCATGATCATGCTATACATACTGGGCCATGACCACCAAGATCATCAATTGTCTCCCATACGGGTTGGCCGTAGCTACTATCTGTTGCCTATAGTTTCGTGCATTATGGGCAACGTGGGTATGATTTTATCTTCTCAATTCTCATTAATTCTCACGTTACATATCTCATTATTAATTCCTCTGTTTCGTTTGTTTTGGAGCTGTGCTTACAAGGAGCCTTGCTGGAATACTCTCATATGGGTTGGCTTGTTTTTTTGGATTGTTACCTTGGTCCTTTTGACCAAGGTAACATCGGTACGTTTTTACTGCTTTACATATTCAGTTATCTCTTTCAGATCATGTACATTTAACTTCGCTTATTTCCTTGCTGCATGAGGGACTTCTTCGACAACTATCTGGGCGACCTACGCAGCAGTGTCATCTTCCATTCCCTTCCCCTACAATGTATTCACATTGCTTCTTTTTTCTATATATCTAGCGAGCGGTAACTTTTCCTATTTATTGTACATTTACTCTTATGACTTCTGTATTTACATTTGCACTTTCATTTGGGAGAGTCTCGCGTCAATTTTAGGACTTCATGTAACCACAGTATTCCTTCACCATAAGTGAGGGCTAATTATATCAATAAAACCTCAGACGGTACCGCCCATCCTTCATCAAAAAAAATATACACATTTAAAATGTAGCCCCTACGTTTCATACACATAGCCACTGTCCATCACCTC
Source organism: Eustoma russellianum (assembly GCA_036186865.1). Classification (NCBI taxonomy): domain Eukaryota; kingdom Viridiplantae; phylum Streptophyta; class Magnoliopsida; order Gentianales; family Gentianaceae; genus Eustoma; species Eustoma russellianum. Next base: position 32,379,962 of record AP025043.1, on the reverse strand, counting down.
AGGGCAGCAACCCACAAATACTAAAGAGGCAAGTAATCTATGCAATCTCTATCCAGCGACACACACAATTAACATTTAACTATATATCGTATACTACATATTATTACTAATAAATATATTATTATATATATGCAGGATCAAGAAACAATTTGTGTCACTGGTGTCCAATATATTCGGCAGCAACAACACCAAAAGGAATTTTCCATGCGCATATATGTATTTAATTAACTCAATACATAAAAGTAAGCATATACATACATATATCAACCATCCATGCAAGCAAAACCTACACATGCATGATCCGAGTTTTATTATAAAAATAAAGCCATAAGATACACAAAATCATAGCAAATATAGGTAGGGTATTTGTCTTGATCCAAGTTTACGATACCGTAAATCGAATCGGGGTTGAAATCAGCTAAACTTTGGCTTTCTTTTCCCCTTTTCTACTTGCTGTCGTTGCTTTTGGTGGGAAAAACGACAGCCTTCCTTTGCTGGGAAATTTGGAGGGAAGAATTGGGAGGGCAGGGCTTCCGAGGGTAGGGGGTTGGGAGATTTAGGGTGTATGTAATTTGTGTGTATTATGTGTGTATATATAGATGTAGGATGAGGTATATTCCTAGTATAGTTAGGTTTCCTCTTTAATGTTAAACGCTATCCTTCTTCTTTTCCTAGTCTCATTAGGAAGCTAGGTTTTAGGCTTTTATTCTCTTTTTTTGTTAACCGTACACACATACATATTTCATATATATATTGTAAAAAAATGAAGGTCATAACATTCAAAGTGCTACTTCTGGGGTAGGTTGGCTTTCCCATCTGATAGGTCTCTGTAAGATGAATATGAAAAAAATGAGGGTCATAACATTCAAAGTGCTACTTCTGGGGTAGGTTGGCTTTCCCATCTGATAGGTCTCTATAAGCTGAATGTGGATGCTTCATGGTTAAAGAACATGAGTTCTTGCTGATTCCAGTGTATACATAACTCTGATACTGAACGTTCGGCCAATCACTTTTCAACACAATTCTTGGTGCCTTTTCATATTTGATGTATGGTTTTAACTTTGGACATTTTCGTTCAATATTGAACGGTATAAACCAATTTTGGAAGTTAAATTCTCAAGGGAGGTGTTAAATGAACACCTTGATTGTGAACCGAAAGTCTATACTTAAAAGGGTCAAAAGATTTGAAGACATACTTTTAAAGAACTTTGAAATCCTGCAGAATTTCTCTTCTTCTTCCTCTCCTACTTATTTCCTCTTATATTAAACAAATCTAATGCACAAGTTTAATCTTCTTCTTCCGAGTAACCGAATAGAAGTAAGCCGTTATGTCTCTTCTTTTCTCTTGTCTGTTGCTTGTTATCTTTCTGTTTGATTACCATATCGTCGTCATATTTCTCCAACATTCATAACGAAATTTTAAAATATGGAAACAAACAATCTATTGTTTCAGATATGCCAAAGTTTGAGCCATTTGATTGAAAACATTTCAAGAGATGGTCAGAAAATGTTTTGTTCTTTTTTGAGATGCTTTCTGTCTTTTATTTCTCACTAAGGATAGACGATATGTTGCAACAGTAGATCTTAAGTATGATGTTGACAACATCATATGTAAAGGAGATATTACACTAAGGATAGACCAAACGATGCAACAGAAGATCTCAAGTATGATGTTGACAACATCATATGTAAAGGAGATATTCTACATTTCATCCCCAACTCTTTGTTTGATATTTATGTCATATGGAAGGCACTCCAAAACAATTATTGTTCCGAAGACTTCAGGAAACACAAGCATGTGGTCAGTGTGTTTCTTAAATTTTAAATGGTAGACCACATATCTGTAACTATTCAAATCCATCAATTTCAATACTTGGTGGAAAATATTGAGTAGGAGGGCATGATGTGATCTCCCCTATGGGAAAGGTGAGGGATTCCGTCTATCTGCTATGATGACATCCTTCTTCAAATAATTAATTTGCACAATTAGTCGATATATGTTATAACATAATAAAACATCTTGAATTTTAAAAAGGTTAATGCATTTTTTTTTGAGGAAATCAGTTTACTTAGTATGATCCTGAGTCGATCTATGCGGTATTGCTAAAATATAGGGTTATTCCAGATATTTCTGCTACACCATTTTAAGGGTTCCTACTCTAAGACTGTCACACTCAGTCTAAGATTAGGTACCTAGACGCTACGATCCTTGCTTAAGTTATACTATCATGCCTTATATTCTATAATCATATCTTAGGTTCTACAATAATAACCTAATACATTTTGTTGCTCACTTTATGCTACCCGATGTGGATCTAGAGCCTCGGTTCTGATATCAATTGTAGCACCCTACCCAGGACTAGGGTCTCGGCACAGTGGCACCCACCGTGCTCTGTTACAAGAAGTACAAGGTGTCGATGACATTCTTATGCACGTCAACATAAAATGTATCGAGATTGTGGAAGCAATTATAAACTGTACAAAGCATAATCGACATGCATGAAACTAACTAAATCCGAATACATCAGAAGTGGCGCCAGTACAAAATTATGATACAAATCCTAGAATAACATAAACAAAATTACATCCACTGGTTCCATACGTCATCACTGTTGCTCCATCCCTGACTCATCCTTAACTGTGCCTGAACTAGCTACTGTTCCTGCGATATGGTAAATGCTTGTGTGAGCGATTTGTAATCGCTCAGCAAGTCTATCTGCCTAGGTTTGTCATGTGGATCACGCATGGTGAACAACAAGCACGACAAGAACAGTGACATGATATAGCAAGTAAGAACAGATAAGGTAAAGTAATCAGAGATAGAGGAACAAGCATATATCAGAAAATAAATCACAGCATCATTCATTCTTACAATTTCCATATTCCTTTCTTCTTATTTAGTATTTAAATCTTTCATTCATGTTTCGTAGTAAACTTTTCCTTTCCACATCTATGCCCAAGCCCTACGCTGAAACGATCATCCTTAGTCTACTAAGTGTCTGGTCTTACATCTGGTAGGGTGACATTGGTAAAACATGTGTATGCACATATGATATTAAATTCATGCAGCATTTATGAACAATTAGTTAAATCAGGATCATGTCAAAAAAATCATCGTATGAAACTGTCACAGCTGTGTTCATAACATATCGTAACTTTCACAAACAGTACATGAGACACACCGACTGAACTCCACGAATAGTCGAGTACCGTATATGAATCCCGATGGTCCAACCACGGTGTTTTATCATATGTACATAGACTAACGTTGACGCGCTATGGCAGAGATCTCGAGTTCCGAACACGGTGTTACACTCAGCCATAATGGTTTTCGCCCTAGACATCCTCTCCCTGCACCAGATGCCTGCATCTCTCCATACATAACATCATAGATGTAAATAAAGGCGGAGATCCTTTGTCTCGGACAAGGTGTTATACTCGGCCAACATAAACATAAGTCGTGTGGAATGTGCTGACGCAAGGTACGATTCGTTAAAATCCTTTTAAAAACTTTTCATGTGATAATAGATCATCTCTGTAAACATGTCGTGTAAAACTCATTTAAAATGTGTGCGTAATAGCCATTTTTCATAAAGATAAATCATATGATAAAACATGTCACTTTTTAAAACTTTTTGTCGTATGCATGAGAGGATGCTCGGTATCGACTGACTTCATGCTTCTAATAATTCCTTAACTTAGGTTAGCTCTTTTTATCATGTCACTTTCCCAGGTAAAATGACCATTTTGCCCCTAGTCTGGGGCCCACCGCCTAACCATTAGATTAAACCCACTTTTGGCTCTAATTGCTACTCTCTTGTCCCAAATTGTTCTTTTCATATTCTATTCTTAAGTAGTTATGATATCAGCCCCATTTTCCACTCGCTACTATATATTAATTTTAATAATATTGCACATTCATAATTATTCCATACATATAGGATACCTTCTTATATATTTTTATAGTATATATATATATATATATATATATATGTATGTTAAATTAAGTGTTTGTATCATTTTATGGGGCCAAAGGTTACACAACAAACACATACATGTTTATACACTTGGCAACTTGTAGAATTCCTTATTAGATACAAGACACACTTACTAGTACACAAATAATCCATGAAACATCACCATTCAACCAAGTTTGGCCACTTGGCCGAAATTTATGAAGACTCACATGCACATATATAGTTATGTTCATGCACTTAAATTATCACATTCTTACATGCAAAATAAAGATACCATTCTTTAATCCATTTGCCTACCATGTCATACATCAATCTTACATATTGTTGGAATCCACACACATGTATAGCCGAAATTCCTCACACATACATACACAACGTTACTTCTACCAACACATACAAAACACTTACATACATTCTCTCATATACATAACACTTTATACATCCTCTAAACATATTTCTGATGCACATACCTTTTAATCATTTCTAATGTACTATTAATACATGCATGTGGTGGATATTAAAGTAACTCTTTTAATGGTTATTTTTGTAAATGGCCAGAAATTACGATGCTCACACATACATGACTTTGTCACTTCTAAACACATGCAATTTTGCTAAATACATAAACATACTTACTCCTTTTACACTTGTGCATTTTCAATGTCAAGCATGTGGATAGTTAACAAAAAGATGAACATGGAGACTATGTTTATTAGAATGATTATGATGCTACACATACATATACATTCAACGCCTAAATATATCATCGAAGCAACATGCAAGATACTTTTTTCCTCTCATCATAATCAAAACGTGTATAGGTGCGGATATTTTGCCAAGATCATGAGATAATGCACAAACAAGTATAATTTCTTTATGTGTTTATTAAATGTACCATTTAACCTCATGCATTCATGATCTATCTTTAGATATTGGCATAAAAGACTCCATTTTAACCTTCTGAAGAAACTAGGAAGATATACTTGCCTTTCCTTTGGAACCTTAGCCTAAAAATGGAAAATGTTTCCTTCTTTTCCCTTTGAGTGGGACTCTTGGGCTATAAGCGAAGTAGATGAATAAAACTTTAGTCTTTGGGAAAATGCCCAAGTAGATGAAGAAAACTTTAGTCTTTGGGAAAATGGTAGCCAAAGAAATTAAATCTTAAGTAGACTTACTTTCCTTGAAGTTGTCCTACTTTTTAACTCAAAACACCTCTTCCTCCTCTACTCTAAAGGTCACGGTTATGGAGCCTTGTTGTTTCCCTCACATGGAAGTGGTTCTACGCTTAAGAGTTGAAGAATTTCTTCTTCTCCTGTTCTATATGAGTCACGGGTGGATGCTCCAAGAAGAAGGTGGTGAAATCTTTTTGGATGATTGACAAGGGGTTGATGATGGAGAGTAGTGCTTTACCTTGATTGTTTTTATTGTTTGGAGACTTTGTTCCTCTCTTGAAAGTTGAAGGAGTTGGCTCCTTCTTGTTGGATGCTCATAGGTGAGTGTGTGTGGGGTGGGAAAAGAGAAAGGGAGAACTTTCCTTGAGAAAAATATTTGAATGGAAAAGGAGGGAGAGTTGTATTTGGAGTAAGAATGATGGATGTGTTAGTGTATGTGCCCTAGGCCATGATTTGGATATTTATGTTATGCATTTATTATTAATAAAAGAGGTTTTATTATCATTATTGTTGGTTAGTATGTTACACAATTTTGATATATGTCCCTGATTCATTATTGTTATGGAGATAAAATAATTTATAATCAGTATGAGTATTGATTTGATAATCTTGAGATGATTATGTGTATGGTGATACGAATCAATTTCATAGATACTTGTTAGAGAACAGTGTATTGGATAGACCCATCATGAGATTACTACATGGATTAGCGTCATAAGTAAATCTCATGATAGTCATGTTTTAATCCTTTGACTTGAGATTGTCATAGTTTCCAACATAAGGACTATTATATTTTGACATGATCAAACGTTATTCGTAACTGGATAATATTAAAGGTCATGATTGAATGTGATAGAAATTATGTAGAGGATATTGAACAATCAAGATAGAATTTGTCCCTCTCTTTTGAGAGAGATATCTTTGGGCCCCTCGATTAGTGAGACTGTGAAATGCATGGCCGTGCTCAAATGAATTGATAGTGTGACCAATATCATTTGTTTTATCAGTCTACTTAGAGATCGAGTAATCATATGTTTGAACTATATAAGTATGACGCTGACCATGACTTATGTTCAAACTAGATATCGTGTGACAAAGGGATTAGTGCATGTACTATTATTAGGCTAGTTGGACTTTACTCGTATTAATTGGGTAGTTGTAATGCCTTGCTAGAGGCCAATTACGACTTGTTGGTTTAATAGAGATTTAATCAACTGCCAATTAATATGGGCCTATCGGGTCACACACAAGAATGCGTAAGGCTGATATTAATAATATTAATAATATTAATATTGGATATTAATTATTATTATTATTATTATTATTATTATTATTATTATTATTATCGTTTTAGTATTAATAATATTAATATTGGATATTAATTATTATTATTATTATTTTCGGGTTTTTGGTGATTATATATATATGTGTATTATCGGATAATAACGAGAGAATCCATATCTGATATGGATTTTGAATATCCTGATAGAATCCGTATCTGATATGGATTTTGATTGGCATCCACTAATCCGATTAGGACTCGGATTCTGATGTCTACGTATGTGCATATATACTTGTGTATCTCGTATACACAAGACACACGAAAAATACACAAAGTCACAAAAAAAAACCCTAGAGCCGTTTTTGTGAAAAACGAGTTCTTCAGCCGTGCCGTTTGAAGAGCTAGCACTCCGGGCGGAAGCGTTCGTGTGGATACCGACAGAGGGTGTTCGTGATTTCGCACCTCTTCCATCTGCAGACTTCGAATCTACAGAGGTAGTTTTTGATTTCTTTTGTTGAATTAAACGAACAACATGGATCCTTGGTAGGAAATCGGAGATCAAGTTTTTGTTTTCCGCTGCGCGTTTTGCAGTGATCTCGGTTGATTTCCTAACAGTGGTATCAGAGACACTTGTTGATTTCGTTTAAATCGATTATATCATGCTTATGTGATTATATGTTTACTGTTTTTCGTATGGCATGATATGTACAAAAAAAACCCCAACTCGGATTTCATATGATGAGAGAAGAATAGAGTTTTTCAAATCGTTTTCATGAGATGATTTGTATACGGCGGTTTTCGTTTGTCATGTGATGATCAAAACGGATTCTGTTTATATTAGATATAAACATACGCTATGTGTAGAACCCTATTCGAATCTCATCTGGTGAGAGTGGATTGATGTTTTCAATTCGTTTTCATGAGACGTTATGATTCGAGATTGTTATATGTGATATAAAGTTTTCGTTTTTCATGTGATGATCAAAAACGATTATGTTTATATCGATATGAGCAACCGATAATGATTCTGTAAGAGTTATGCATATTCAAAACAGACAGATTATCAATTCGATTGATGATTCTGTTTTCGGATTTCGAATGGCAGATTGATTCTGTTTCGGATTTCGAACAGCAGATTATCAATTCGATTGATGAATCTATTTTGGGTTTTGAATGATAACTCTCGGTTTGATCGGTGCTTCTATAAGGGTTTGCACGTAATCAAAACAGTAAGATCGTTAATATAATTGACGCGTCTGTGTTAGCGGGACCGCCGTATGCGTACGCCCTATAGTTCGTTACCGTGATATTAAGAATGTCAATATATATTTATTTGTTATAATATGTTTGTGTAAAATATATTATAATTGTTGATGTCTTTGCATGGTGCATAGCATGGCCTCAGGACCTATGTGATTGACTTAGTCATATTTCTGTTTTGGGTTATTATGGCCTGCGTGCCGCTGTAATTTTTGTTGTATTTTATTATACAATTAGTTAGGTTTTTCTTTATTATTGTAATAAATGAAGAATCAAGCTACAAAAGTGGTGATGGCGACACATACCAAGGACGAGTGGATTCCATGGAGATGGAGGCACGAGCTCAAGACAAGAAGATATGTATCATTGCAAATGTTGTAATAGGAAGTCTTTCACATAGGGTTTCCTTTATGATCTTCATTTGGTCTCATGAAGATCATATTTAGTTTGGCCATGCTATGTCACATTTACATATTTATCATTTTGTATGAGATGCGTGGATGATATATTATATATGCATATAGGATGCTACGATATAATGATATGCAATGCAAGACATAAACTAAGTTGAACCCTCATTAATAATTTAAGTCTTGATGCCATCCATGTCTTAAACACCTATTAAAACTGGGATTGTATTAAAGTAGGTATTGCCAAAGCAATGTGCTTTAAACATTCCTAGCTACGTAGGATGAGTAATAGTGCTACTCATATGTTTAAAATTGGTTAGACTTAATTGGGCTATCAAAACGGTTTTGGGCTCAAGGCATTAGATGGAATCTAACATACAATGATATATGATGTCATTATTCCATAAATTCTAAGAGTTACATGAGATGTAATTGGTAAAGATGTTACCTACCTAAATAACTTAATTTTAAGCGTCATGCCAAAGCTGAGTTTAGAATTAAGTCAAATATGGATCTTAGCTCACTAAAATATTTCTTTTGAGGGTTATGTTTTAGTGAGAGTTTTATAAATTTTAACCTCATTATTAATAAAGTGTTACTTTGCATGTTTTGTAGATCATAAATGGCTGCTAATAACAATTCCACCTTATCGCTGCGATCAATCCTTGAGAAGGAAAAATTAAAAGAATGTGTGACTAATTTTGTTGATTGGTTTCGAAACTTGAGAATCGTTCTCAAGCAAGAAAAGAAGTCCTACGTGCTCGATGACCCTGTCCCTGAACCCCCTCCTACTGATGCTTCTGTTGCTGTTAAGAACAAATATAAGAAGCATGTGGAAGATTCCAATGACATAGGATGTCTAATGTTGGCAACTATGTGTTCAGGACTTCAGAAAGACCTGGAACACTTAGAAGCTTATGAGATGAGTGTGCATCTCAAACAAGCTTTCCAACAACAGGCTAGGCAGGATAGGTTCGACACCGCTGTTGCACTTTTTGACTGTAAGATGTCTGAAGGTGAATCTGTTAGCGCTCATGTTCTGAAGATGAAAGGCTATATAGATCACCTTGCAAGACTTGGATATCCCCTGAGTTTGGAACTCGCCACGGATTTGATCCTACACTCTTTGCCTAGCAGTTTTTCTCAGTTCGTCATGAACTACAATATGAATAATATGGAAAAGTCCATTCCTGAGCTACATGGTATGCTCAAAACTGCTGAGGGGAATATCAAGAAGCCTACCCATGTATTGAGTGTCAATACCAAGCTAATGAAAAAGAAAGCTAAAGGCAAGGGTAAGGCTAAAAGTGCAAAGGGTGCAAAAGGGGCAAAGGGTCAAGCTAAACCGAAACCTGGTCCCAAGGCAAAAGTTCCTAAGGAAGGAACTTGTTTCCATTGCAACAAGCCTGGGCATTGGAAAAGAAATTGTGATGTTTATTTGGAGGAGTTGAAGAAGCTGAAGGGTAGTACGACTACATCTTCAGGTATTTATGTTATAGAAATTAATTTATCTACTTCTTCTTCCTGGGTATTAGATACTGGATGTGGATCCCATATTTGTACAAATATGCAGGGGCTCAAAAGGAGTAGGATGTTGAAGAAGGGCGAGGTGGACCTACGTGTTGGCAATAGAGCAAGAGTTGCTGCTATAGCTGTAGGGACCTATGAGCTTGTCTTGCCCAATGGGCTTTTGTTAGTTTTAAACAAATGCTTTTATGTTCCTACTATGAGTAGGAATCTTATTTCAGTGTCTGTTTTGGATGATGAAGGTTATTCATTTTTAATTAAAAATAAGAAGTGTTCTATTTTTGATAAAAATGACTTGCTTTATTGTATTGCAAGTAGTTATAATGGCATTTATGTCCTTAACCTTGATGATTCCAATGACGGTAATATTTATAACATATCTTCAAAGAGAACTAAGCCAAATGAATTAAACCCTGCATATTTATGGCATTGTCGCCTTAGCCATATAAATGAGAAGCGCGTATCTGAACTCCATCAAGATGGATTATTAGATTCATTTGATTTTGAATCATTTGAAAATTGCGAGTCTTGTTTGCTTGGAAAGATGACAAAGACTCCTTTTACTGGACATAGTTAAAGGGCTAATGACGTATTGGGCTTGGTACATACAGATGTATGCGGCCCAATCAGCATTAGTGCCAGGGGAGGATTTCAGTATTTCATTACTTTTACGGATGATTTCAGTAGGTATGGCTATGTCTACCTAATGAAACATAAGCATGAGTCTTTTGAAATGTTTAGAACTTTTCAAAATGAAGTACAAAATCAACTTGGTAAGACAATTAAAACCCTTCGATCAGATCGAGATGGTGAATATTTGAGCCAAGAATTTGACCAAAATCTAAGAAATTGTGGAATCGTTTCACAGTTGACTCCTCCAGGAACTCCACAATGGAATGGTGTTTCTGAAAGGAGAAATCGGACTTTATTGGATATGGTTCGATCTATGATGGGTCAAGTAGATCTTCCTTTATCCTTTTGGGGTTATGCCTTGGAGACAGCTGCATTCATTTTGAACCGTGTACCATCTAAAGCGGTTGAAAAGACACCATATGAGATGTGGACTGGTAAGAGACCCAGTTTGTCTTTTCTTAAGATTTGGGGTTGTGAAGCTTATGTGAAAAGATTAATGTCAGATAAGCTAGCTCCAAAATCTATCAAATGTATTTTTGTGGGGTATCCTAAAGAAACTAAAGGGTACTATTTCTATATTCCCTCAGAGAACAAAGTGTTTGTTGCTCGAAATGGAGTCTTTTTGGAAAAGGAGTTCCTCTCCAAGAGAACAAGTGGGAGTATAGTACAACTTGAGGAAACTCAAGTTCCACAAGATATCGTTGAACCGTCTTTAGAGACGATTTCAGAACCACAAACAGTTGTGGAGCCTGAAAATGTAACACAAGTCCAACGCAGATCTGATAGGATACATCGTCAGCCAGAGAGATACGGATTTCTTGTGACTGATGATAGTGAAGTTATGCTCATAGATCAAGATGAGCCTACTACCTATCAGGAAGCTGTGTCAGGTCCAGATTCAGATAAATGGCTTGGAGCCATGAATTCTGAGATGCAATCCATGTTTGATAACCAAGTTTGATCTTTAATTGATCCTCCAGAGGGTATTAAGACTATTGGTTGTAAATGGGTTTTCAAGAAGAAAACTGACATGGATGGAAATGTGCAAACCTACAAAGCAAGGCTTGTGGCTAAAGGTTTCAAGCAAACTCATGGTATAGACTATGATGAAACTTTTTCACCAGTAGCTATGCTTAAGTCTATTCGAATTCTCCTTGCCATTGCAGCATACTATGATTATGAGATATGGCAAATGGATGTCAAAACTGCTTTCCTTAATGGAAATTTACTCGAGGATGTGTACATGACACAACCTGAGGGTTTTGTAAATCCTGAGAATTCAAAGAAGGTTTGCAAGCTTCAAAGGTCCATCTATGGATTGAAGTAAGCATCTCGAAGCTGGAATCTTCGTTTTGATGAAACAGTTAAGAACTTTGGTTTCATCAAGAATGAAGATGAACCTTGTGTTTACAAGATGGTTAGTGGGAGTGCAGTAGTGTTTCTGGTCTTATATGTGGATGACATATTGCTTATTGGGAATGATATCCCTACCTTGCAAAAGGTTAAGGCTTGGTTAGGGAATTCATTTTCAATGAAGGACTTGGGCGAGGCTACCTATATCCTTGGTATCAAGATCTATAGAGATAGATCTAAAAGGGTAATAGGCTTGAGTCAGAGTACATACATAGATAAAATGTTGAAAAGGTTCAACATGCAAGAGTCCAAGAAAGGATTCCTACCTATGTCTTATGGCATTCATCTTAGCAAGAATCAATGTCCTAAGACATCTGATGAGCGAGATCGAATGAATAAAATTCCTTATGCTTCTGCTATAGGATCGATCATGTATGCCATGTTATGTACTAGACCAGATGTCTCATATCCATTGAGCACAACCAGTAGATATCAAGCTGACCCCGGTGAAGGTCATTGGACAGCTGTGAAGAATATTATTAAGTACCTCAGAAGGACTAAAGAAGTATTCTTGGTTTATGGAGGTTTGGATGACGAGTTAGTTGTAAATGGTTACACAGATGCTAGCTTCCAAACCGACATAGATGATTTCAGATCACAGTCCGGTTTTGTATTCACATTGAATGGTGGAGCTGTTAGTTGGAAGAGTTCAAAACAAAGCACTGTGGCTGATTCTACAACAGAGGCTGAGTATATAGCAGCATCAGATGCAGCTAAAGAAGCAGTTTGGTTGAAGAAGTTCATCACTGAGCTAGGAGTAGTACCTAGCATTGCAAATCCTGTGGACATTTATTGTGACAACAATGGTGCCATAGCACAAGCAAAAGAGCCTAGGTCTCATCAGAGATCTAAACATATACTCAGACGCTACCATCTCATTCGAGACATCATCGATAGAGGAGATGTCAAGATATGCAAAGTTGACACAAATGATAACATAGCGGATCCATTGACTAAGCCTCTCTCACGGGTCAAGCATAATCAGCACACTAGATCTATGGGTCTCAGATATTTGTAGGCCTAGTGCAAGTGGGAGATTGTTAGTGTATGTGCCCTAGGCCATGATTTGGATATTTATGTTATGCATTTATTATTAATAAAAGAGGTTTTATTATCATTATTGTTGGTTAGTATGTTACACAATTTTGATATATGTCCCTGATTCATTATTGTTATGGAGATAAAATAATTTATAATCAGTATGAGTATTGATTTGATAATCATGAGATGATTATGTGTATGGTGATACGAATCAATCTCATAGATACTTGTTAGAGAACAGTGTATTGGATAGACCCATCATGAGATTACTACATGGATTAGCGTCATAAGTAAATCTCATGATAGTCATGTTTTAATCCTTTGACTTGAGATTGTCATAGTTTCCAACATAAGGACTATTATATTTTGACATGATCAAACGTTATTCGTAACTGGATAATAATAAAGGTCATGATTGAATGTGATAGAAATTATGTAGAGGATATTGAACAATCAAGATAGAATATGTCCCTCTCTTTTGAGAGAGATATCTTTGGGCCCCTCGATTAGTGAGACTGTGAAATGCATGGCCGTGCTCAAATGAATTGATAGTGTGACCAATATCATTTGTTTTATCAGTCTACTTAGAGATCGAGTAATCATATGTTTGAACTATATAAGTATGACGCTGACCATGACTTATGTTCAAACTAGATATCGTGTGACAAAGGGATTAGTGCATGTACTATTATTAGGCTAGTTGGACTTTACTCGTATTAATTGGGTAGTTGTAATGCCTTGCTAGAGGCCAATTACGACTTGTTGGTTTAATAGAGATTTAATCAGCTGCCATTTAATATGGGCCTATCGGGTCACACACAAGAATGCGTAAGGCTGATATTAATAATATTAATAATATTAATATTGGATATTAATTATTATTATTATTATTATTATCGTTTTAATATTAATAATATTAATATTAGATATTAATTATTATTATTATTATTTTCGGGTTTTTGGTGATTATATATATATATGTGTATTATCGGATAATAACGAGAGAATCCATATCTGATATGAATTTTGAATATCCTGATAGAATCCGTATCTGATATGGATTTTGATTGGCATCCACTAATCCGATTAGGACTCGGATTCTGATGTCTACGTATGTGCATATATACTTGTGTATCTCGTATACACAAGACACACGAAAAATACACAGAGTCAAAAAAAAAACCCTAGAGCCGTTTTTGTGAAAAACGAGTTCTTCAGCCGCGCCGTTTGAAGAGCTAGCACTCCGGGCGGAAGCGTTCGTGTGGATACCGACAGAGGGTGTTTGTGATTTCGCACCTCTTCCATCTGCAGACTTCGAATCTACAGAGGTAGTTTTTGATTTCTTTTGTTGAATTAAACGAACAACATGGATCCTTGGTAGGAAATCGGAGATCAAGTTTTTGTTTTCTGCTGCGCGTTTTGCAGTGATCTCGGTTGATTTCCTAACAGGATGAATTTAGAGTTGGGTGGAGTAGTACAATTTTGTCCCTTGGTTGGGACTTTGCCGAGAATATAGTGGGATGGGGAGTGGAGAAGTAATCATTTGAGTTTTTTGGGAGAAAGAAGAAGGATAATATAATGTCATGCATGATAATTGATTGGATGAGGGCTTGACAGTGTAAGAAAGGAATTAGCCCCTTCCCTCTTGATACATCCAAAAATATATAAGGTGGTGGGAAAAAGTTCTCATCATTTTGTTGGGAAGGGAAAGTGTGTAGAATGAAGATAACTTAATTGATGAGATGAAGTTGATGGGATGGGGCAATGAGAGTGAAAGAATCTTCTTTTTTTTCTTGGTAGCCGAAAGTTGCATATAGAGGGAGGGTAGGTTTTGTTGTCTTGTAGTGGTTTGCATGGATACCCATTAGATAAAAGGAAGGATATGATGTGAAGGTTGAAGTGTGAAATTTTTTTCTACTCTTTCCTTGGGGTGACTGTGATTGGTAATAGGCAAGGGTGGGAATGGTTTTCTTGTGGTGGGCTTGGGGAAGGGAAAAAGTAAGTGAGTAGAAAAGTACAACTTGTGTAAGAATGACATGATGGGTGGAAGAAATGTAAGTGGGGATGAGGGTGGGACGGCCAAACTAAGGAGATGCGGAGAATTTACAACTTTGTCCTGTGTTGAATTTTCCTTTGTTGTTTATTTTAATTTTAATATAACTTTGTGCCTTAATCGTGTACCTATTAAATTTAATCGTGTGAACACCGCAATTTTTCTAGGTTTGCGATTTATTTGTACTGGTGCCTGTCACTATTTTTACCTTGTCCGCAGTGTACGGCGCAACGATCGTATACTGATTCTGTTGTAATTTCCTTGGTTCTCCCTTGTCAACTAGCCCGAAAGTGCGGGTCTTGACAATCACACTTATGATTGATTGGCAATCAAGAGATTTGAAACTAAAATTGTTTTTAGATTTTTTTTGGGTATTTTCCATGTCATATATTATGTGCCAAGGTGGATAAATGAAGACATGGTCATAGAGTGACAACAAGGTGAAGACACATCACTTGTCCAATCATATCTCGCCAAGTAAGCAAAGGTATGTCATAAGGCTTTACAAGATATCTTCCAAAGGAATTCAAGACATTCTTTAAGATTTTTCTCAGCCCTAGGGGCATGCACCATGCTACAAAAGAGACGGAGATGATCAAACACAAGACAAGACTCATATTCAACATTCTATCAAGTGCAAAGCAAGAATTCTCCTCATGTCTTATCTTCTTATCTTGCACAAAGCCTAAAGCCTATCAAACATACATTCCATAATCTGTATAGGATTCATATATGTCGGACAGTACACCTGCAGTACACACCACTAGAGGGGGGTTGAATAGTGTTTAGCGGAAATTACACTACTACCCTTGAATAAAATCCCCTTTGAAAACAGAACATTAGACCTCCTCAGATTCAGTACCCGTTTTTGAAAAATTCAAAACTCAGAGTATACAACTCCTCAAATTATGAAAGTCTTTTCTAGACTCTGTCCAAACATGAGATAAAAATAAGATCGTTTGTCCCTTCAACCAAATAAAAAGATTCAGATGGTCAATCTGGACAGAATTGGACAGAATAGTGCTGAACTTTGAAAACGTGTTTCTCTTTAAATACTCAACCAAAAATATTGATCTTTATGTCAAAACACTCCTTACGATGTGTAGTTAATGTTTCAAAAAATCCCTGACCTGAAACTATTCTTGATCAATTCAGAATGCAAGTTTTCTTGAAATTGGTCAGATTGCAGTCAGAATGTAGTAGTTATCTTGCAACGACTGAAAGACTAACTTTTCTTTGCTCAAATCAAGTGATTCTTTTTGCTAATGAAATCTAACAGACTGAGGTATAACTCCACCAAAAAATTATGAATTTTGAAAGTGTTTTGCTATTTTTTCAAGACGTGTGAAATTGGATGAGAAATGCAATGAAAACGGATAGAAAAACAAAAAAGTAGAAAGAAGACAAGAACGCTAAAGATTTATCCTGGTTAGTACTCCAGTCCCAAGGAACACCTCTCCTTGGATTTCACTATGAAATAAACACAAATACAACAAGGACCAAGCTTGATCCTTGGGTTAAACACCAATCCTGTTCATGACTTGAATGAACACCTCTATGCAACTATTGATTGCAACACCTTTACCACCTATTGGTGTAGCCTTATAAACTTGGCTAACCAATCTTACAAAATCACCAAGAAAGATGTGTATAATGTAGCTCAACAACAAGAAGAAATGAAACATCTTAGCTACAAGGAATGAATCAAGATCAAGAAGAGAATAGTAAGAATGATGTTCAACTTTAGCTTTCAAGTGTGTGTTCTCTTTTTCACCTTTGCCTCCTATTTATAGTGAGAAATAGGTGTTGAGAAGTCGGAGTTTGAGTGATTCAAAAATGCATGATTTAAATGTTACGTGTTTACAAAATGCATGAAATAAGTGTTACTTGATATATGTATGTGATAAGAATGCTTTACATGTTTATATATAAAGTTGTTGTAATAATAAGCCATGAAGCGTTAAAGCTTACATCATATGGCAAACATTTGTTGTCTTTATACTATTTTCAGGTACAATGATTAATGAACTATACTAGTTCATTAAGTGAAGTGCTTAAGTCAATGAACTAACTAGTTCATTGAATGAAGACATATTTTGAGAGAGCTATATGGGAACAAACTTGAAATGGAAATTCTCCTCATCTCACTCAAATCACACGCCATATACATATATATATTTCATATACAAATTTTTTAAAGATACACCACATACTTGTATTCTGACGTTCCACCGAAATGTCATATATATTATAAACGTACGTCAACGTCACACCACTATATACATATCATATTTGTGAGCATATACAGGCCTCATATAATATATTACAATTCATAGTGACATCAAAATTATAACGACATGTCACAAGGTCATAAAACGAAAATTGTCATATCGGGTGACTACCGAAACTTCACCGACATGTCACGTACTTACCATATAAAGATGGAAAGCCTATATACACTAAAAATACTCCAAAATTTCGTGATCCACAGGTCATATTCAGCCGCAAGGTCATACCATGTTTACATGCACAAATCACCACAATTTAGCCTAAATTTGTCGAGAATCCAAATTGTAGGTTATTTTGGCACATGGGGCATTTTCTACTCAGCCATTGGAGCTGAATATACACCTCATTTTATGTATATTATGTGTGACATAATATATAGTATATATGTAAGAAGTTTGAAATTAATCGGCAAAATATCGCGTAATCGACGAAAGTCGAAAACTCGGTTTTCTACAACCCTACACACATGGAACGTTTTGACATTGATGTAACATGTATCTGGACACTTTTTACACATTCAAGACATGTTAGTGCGGCGCCCCACACCCCGGCCCCGCCGAAGTCGATGCACCCGCCGTACTTCACTAAGGAGAGTACTAGGCGTCATCCATACGCGTCGTGATCCATGATAGAAATACATGGATTTTCGTGCTTTCGCGCAACAAATAAGTGAAACCGTGGCAGAATTTAAAACTTCACATTTAAAACGACATCACAACCACTTAAGGTTTACAACCCACATCATTGTAGCAGAAAGCGATAAAAGTAAATTGTTTTCCAGCTCCATTACATTACTCAGTCAATTCCTTAAAGATGACAAGTTCGGTCTTCTAGTCCTGGCCATCCTCCAGTGCACTCACGGGCAGGGAACCCTAGGTTCGTCATCAATCCATTCTATTTTGTCTCCTGCCACCTCTGGAGAGAAAAATAGGGTGAGTGACAATGTCACCAGCAAGTATACTATAATAATCATGAGTTAAATGGAAAGTGCGAACAAGAACCGAACCCCAAACATTATTTGGTTTAGAAGCATACCTGTCCTTCGTCCCATATTCAATAAGGATCATCGCTTATTGTGACAAGATCATAACTTAAGTAACATCACCAATCGAAGCAGCATATAACATTAAGGTATGTAACTTATATTAATGAAAAACACAATAAGAAATCATCACTTAGGGTCTACCGTGTCGTCACGACTTAAAGCTTCTAAGTCGCTACATAAATGCAACAAGCATGCATATGTTCATGTGATGCATCGTGATGAAATGAAATATGCTATTTCATGTTTTCTTTAAAATCATCGTCATCGTAAAACAGTAGAGTGTTCAGATCTATCTTTCCGGATCTGAGGCGGTAACTTCTCCCCTTCGAATCTATTACTCCCGGATTCGGAACGGTAACGTCATCATACTTGCCGGGTCTATTCTCTTCTGGGCCCGCACGGTCATCATACTTGCCCGGTCTATTCTATTCCGGGCCCGCACGGTCATTCTCTCAGATCACTTAACCCGGATCTGCTCAGGTTCATACTCTCAGATCACTTAACCCGGATCTGCTCAGGTTCATACTGGCCAAGTTCATACTCACACACAGTACCGGTGGGGAATCATTCTTTTCAAAAATCATCTTTTGAAAACGCTTTTCATCTTTCTTTCTCATAAAAGACATGCTGTAAATCATGCTCATGACGATGATGCAATGCAATGACATGTGACGTGCAAACGATGGCATAATGCATGGCGTAAACGATTAGACACTTTTCGTTGTCATGCTGGAAATTTCCAGCTTGGTAGTGTCCACTTCCCCTTAGGAATTTCCTACTAAAATGCACGTGTTAGACCAATTTGACCACATGTTCTTCTCCGTAAATGTCATAAGTGAATGCCATGCATGCCTAGATTATCATAAAAGAAAGGAACTTTAACACATCCAAGCCTAGATTATCACATAAATATGCATATAACTCTCAAAGAACACTTTTTTGGAGCAGGGTTCCACTCCTACACATTTAAATGCCTAAGGCCGAAAGTTTTGGCCTTCCAACTTACCATTTTACAACTAAGATTGGATCTTAGGTATTTCTAGCCATTCATGCACACACTTTCACATCTAAACCATAAAGAGTATAGTGTACTTTCCTTATTTGCTTACTCTTCTTGGAAAGGTGAAAAAGTTGAAGTCTTTCTCTCTTCTACACAAGTATTTCCACGGTAGGGTGAGGAGAAAGAAAGGAATATAGTTAGTCTATATTTCTATCTCAACATCCCTTTAAAAAAGAAAGCTAGATGTCTTACCAAAAGGAGTTTGAGTAGTGTCCAAGCTTCTCTTAAGCTAGAGCTCTTGAATGCTTGAGATCCTTGTTCCTAGAGACCACTAAGGGTCACGGTTTGAGCAAAGACAGGTACACCATGAGTTTCATCTTCATGAAAGTATAGATGTCTTCTTAATAGGCTAAGAACACTTACCTAATGTCACTTAGATTTGGAGGAATCAACTCCTTCTTGGTGCTCCACTTGACCGTGGGGTTGGAAGAGAAAAAGGGAGAGAAGGAGACACTTTGGAGTGTTTGAAATCTAGGGAGTGCTCAAGTGTATTTTGGGAAAAACTCTTCTTCTCTTGGCTAGGTTAGCCGTTGGGTATAAGGGGTGGGGTGAGGGTTTTGTCCTAACCTTTTCAAATTAGATGTCTTAACCTTGGTTACCTTCGGTTAACCAAGGTTACTTTACTACTAACTATGGTTACTTTAGGCTAACCTTAGTTTCTTTTGACTAACCCTAGTTTCTTTTAGGTTTGGTTAGGTTACACCTCATTAATCTAGCCACCCTTCACTTAATTAGCCTCCCTCCCCCTTTCCCTCTTAATGCAGCCGGCGGTTGGGGTCTTTAATGACCCCAACTAGCCTTTGTAATTTATTTTGCCATCCCTTTTGTTTTTTTAAAAAAATGATACACATTTATGCCAATAGTTTATATTTAAATAGGGATTTTAGAAATAGCCCTTCTTGGCTATGGCCGAAACTCACAGAGCCATGGAGTAATTGGATCCTTTCTTGTAATACACACAGTACTCTTCATGATATACTTATAATGATCATTAACTTAATAAATTCCAAATGCAAGCATACATTGTCACATGTCCACCAACACAACCTTAGGTACAAGAAGGATTCTATAATTGGGTTACAACATTCTCCCCCCTTATCATAAGTTTCGTCCTCGAAACTTGGGAGTGCTATCCAAAGAGGTACGGGTACAAGTTCTTCATGTCTTCTTCTAATTCCCAGGTAGACTCTTCCACAGAATGGTTCTTCCATTGTACCTTAACCATCGGTATAGTTCGTTTCCTTAGCACCTTTTCTTTACGATCGACTATCTTTTCTGGTTCTTCCTCATAGGTCGTGTCAGCTTCCAGCTTCAAAGGTAGATCTTTTATGACATGACTAGTATCGTGTACATATCGTCGCAGTTGAGAGACATGAAACACGTCATGGATTTGAGATAGGGTGGGCGGTAGAGCGAGTCGATAGGACACTTCCCCAATTCTTTCAAGAACCTCGTATGGCCCAATATATCTTGGGCTTAGCTTCCCTTTAATACCAAATCTTTTAACTCCTTTCGTCGGCGACACTTTTAGAAACACTTTTTCCCCATCTTGAAATTCCAAGGGTCGCCGCTTCTCATCTACCCAAACCTTGCTTCTATCTTGGGCAGCTTGTAACCTTTGTTTTATAATTTTTATTTTCTCTCGAGCTTGCTCTATTAAGTCGGGTCCCGTGAGAATCCTGTCTCCTATTTCATCCCAGTAAAGAGGAGATCGGCACTTCCTTTCATAGAGTGCTTCGTACGGGCCATTCCTATAGATCGATGGTAGCTGTTGTTATATGAAAATTCTACTAGCTTGAGACTCCGATCCCAGCTCTTCCCAAAGTCGAGTGTGCAAGCTCGCAACATGTCTTCCAGTGTCTAAATAGTTCTTTCTGATTGACCATCCGTTTGGGGATGAAATGCCGAGCTCATGTGAATTTCAGTACCCATTGTTTTCTGAAAAGCTGTCCAGAATCGTGATGTGAAACGAGGGTCGCGATCACACACGATACTTAGGGGTACTCCATGAAGACTTAAAATTTGTTCTACGTACATCGTAGCCAACTTTTCCATTGGAGCCTTGATTGTCATAGCCATGAAATGGGCGGACTTGGTTAGACGATCAACAACCACCCAAATGGCATCGTAACCGTTTTTCGTTCTAGGCAAGTCAGTCACAAAATCCATAGTAATGTGATCCCATTTCCATTCGGGAACCTTGAGAGGCTGCAGCAACCCTGCGGGTTTCTGGTGTTCTGCTTTTACCTTCTGGAACACGAGGCATTTTTCCACAAATTCTGCAATCTGTCTTTTCATGCCGCGCCACCAGAATCGTTGTTTCAAATCCTGGTACATTTTATTGGCTCCAGGGTGGATGGATAATCGCGAGTTATGTGCCTCCTTAAGAATTTCGTTCAAAATGTCTTCGTTATTGGGTACGCACAATCTTTCTTGAAACCACAGACTGTTGGCGTCACGAATCTTAAATTCTCCGATGGGTTTTGTTTGTGCCCGGTCCTTTATCTTCCTTAGGGTTTCATCCTTTTCTTGCTCCTCCTTAATTCTGTCTATTAGTGAAGGAATTATCACCAACCTTGCGAGCATACCCTCAATAGAATCAACCTCCTCTAGACCAAATTCTTCCACGTCACGCTGCAAAGGTGGTTGGCGTGGGTGGCTTGTTTTTCTACTTAATGCATCTGCCACTTTATTGGCTTTTCCTGGGTGATATTGGATTGATAGGTCATAGTCCTTTATTAATTCTATCCGGGCACACATCCTAATCCGTTCTTAGAGGCATCACTATGCACAACAAAGTTTTCTCCGGAAATGGGCTATGCTAGTACTGGAGCAGAGGTCAGTTTCTTCTTCAATTTAGTAAAGCTATTCTCGCAGTCTGAGGTCCACTCAAACTTGGTTTTCTTCTGGGTTAAGCGGGCCATAGGCATAGCAATCCGAGAGAATCCTTCTACGAACTTTCGATAGTAACCCGCAAGACCGAGAAAACTTCGTACCTCTGTAACATTTGTCGGTCTAGGCCACTCCGTGATTGCTTTGATCTTCTTGGGATCTACCGATATCCCTTCTTCGGATATCACATGCCCTAGGAAGGCTACACTTCGTAACCAGAATTCACACTTATTGAACTTCGCATACAGTTGCTCCCTTCGTAAAATGTCCAGAGCAATCCTTAGATGGGCTGCATGGGTTTCTTCATCTGGTGAGTATATCAAGATGTCGTCTATGAAGACTACGACGAATTTGTCTAATTGTTCTTGAAAAACTCGATTCATTAGATCCATGAATGCGGTAGGCGCATTGGTCAGTCCGAACGGCATTACTAGGAACTCGTAATGTCCGTAACGGGTTCTGAATGCAGTTTTGTGGACGTCTTCAGCCTTGACCTTCAACTGGAAGTATCCCAAGCGAAGATCAATCTTACTGAAAATTCTTGCCCCCTGTATCATGATATCTTTAGGTAGGGTTCATAAGAAACTTATTACTAAAATAAAATGTTTTGTTTACTTACCCGAAGCTGATCGAATAAGTCGTCGATCTTTGGCAAGGGGTACTTATTCTTTATGGTGATTTTATTGAGCTCTCTATAGTCGATACATAATCGCATACTTCCGTCCTTCTTTTTGACGAACAGTACCGGAGCTCCCCAAGGTGAGACACTTGGGCGTATCAGCTTCTTTTCCAATAACTCATGTAGCTGCTCCTTCAGCTCCTTTAGTTCTGTGGGGGCCATTCTGTAGGGAGCCTTTGATATTGGCTCAGCTCCTGGAATCAGGTTGATCTCAAAAGCTATTTCCCGCTCCGGGGAAAGGCCTGGCAATTCTTCTGGAAAAACCTCCGGATATTCTCGGACTACTGGAACTTGGGTTAAGTCCGTAGGTGCTTGGTCAGTGGTTATGGCATAGACAAGATATCCTTGATGCCCTTTCTTTAAAGCTTTACTGGCGCGAATTGCATTTACATAAATGTTCTTAGGGTTCTTTCGTAACTTTGATCCCCCTTGAAAGGTTACGTCGTTATGTGTGGGGTTCTTAAAGGTAACTTGCTTTTCATTACAATCGATGTTGGCATAGTTTTTGGAGAGCTAGTCCATTTCAAGAATTACATCAAAGTCCGTCATGGGTATGGAAATCAAATTGGCGTCAAACCGATGGTTATTAAACTCAAGTTCACAATTTTTGAACACATGGTGAGCTACAAGCACCTGCTCCCCAGCTGCTTGGATTCTATAAGGTGCATCACTATAGGTTGGGCATTTCTCAATATTCTTTGCGAATCTCTTGGATATAAAAGAGTGGCTGGCGCCATGTCAAATAGTACATTGGCAGGTATTGAACATACTAGTATAACTCCTGAATCATACAATTCTTTACTAAGCAACCATAAGGCAACCATGTTGTAAAAGAAAGGTAGTACGGTTTCCGGAAAATACATGTTACTACATTGTCGGCTCCTCAGCAGCTGCGTCAGTCATAGCATCGACTCGTGCATTGGTACGCTGACGCTGAGGTTTTTGTGGCTGTTGTTGTTGTTGAGTTCCCTTCTCAGGACACTCTCTGGCCATGTGTCCCGTTTTCCCGCATCCAAAGCAGGTGGTCCCTTTGCTTGGACAGTCCTTTAGGATGTGCCCAGTCTGACCACATCCGAAACATTTCCCAGCCTGGATATAGCATTCTCCTACATGAAACTTACCACAATGAACGCATTTTGGAATGGCAGATTGTTGTCCCTGATGCTGTGATTGGTTTTTCTGGGAGCAGCGTTGAAATCGGTTCTTCCCTTGACGTCCTGGCCCCTTGTGTTTTGCTTGGCGATCTTACGGGGCCCTCCGCTTCCAGACGTCTCCCTTCCCCTCTTTTGATAAAACTCATCCCTGCGGATGATATCTCTTTCAATTCGGTAACAGGCATCTAGAAGGGCACCAAAGTTGGCTGGGTTGGCATTAACCAACCACATTCGGATTCTAGGGTTCAGTCCTCTCTCGAATTTCAACATCTTTGTTTCTTCGTCATTCATAGTGGATGGTTGGAATCTTCCCAGAGCTATAAATTTGTTGGCGTAATCGGCAACCGTCATTCCAGACTCTTGTATCAGGGATTCGAATTCATGTCTTTTCTGTAGCTTGACTGAAGGGGGTATGTAGAACTTGTTAAATTCCTGGAGGAACCTTTCCCAGGGAATTGGTCTTGGCAAAGCTTGTAGATTGGCCTTCCACCATTGGTTGGCCTCTCCTAATAGAAAGGGTCTGACTGCTTGAGTTTTCACTTCTTCTGGGGCTCTGATTAGTTCGAAGCAATTTTCTACCTGATCAAGCCATTTTTCAGCCATATCAGAATCTGACTTTCCTTCGAACGGCGGAACATTGGCTCTTTTCAACTTTTCAAAGTAATACTGGGCATCCCTAATTGGCTCGTGAGGTTGAGGATTATTCTGCTGGAGCATCACTTGCCCAATCTGCGTAACTGTTTGGCAGAAGTTCTGAAAAGCGTTGATATCTGGCATCATAGGTGGAAAAGGTCCTTGGGGTGGAGGGACGTTCTGAACTGGCGGTGGATTTTGCCCTTGAGGCGGTGGAGGTGGAGGAGCCTGAGCGGGTGGAGGTGGGATAGGCTCTTGCACCTCAGGCCTAGCTCGGGCCGGTCTCCCTCTGGGTCGCACCATCTGCAGCACGCAGTGTCGACTTTATTCAGTACAGGAACGTCACAACTAGTAACATAATTTAATTTGGCGTATCGGAAGAACATATGCATGCATATACTATTATTTAAATTTACGATAGGTCATTAGTTGGACCTATCATTGGGCCGTGCCCTAATTTGCCGGTCGAAGTCGTTCTGTTCTAGGGTCAACTCTCATCTAAGATCAATTCTTAGGTCTAAGATCAACCTTAGTTGACTATGATCACAACTTAGTTCTACATTCTGCCCGGATCTGGAGCCTTAGCTCTGATACCACCTGTGGCGCCCCGCACCCCGGCCCCGCCGAAGTCGGTGCACCCGCCGTACTTCACTAAGGAGAGTACTAGGCGTCATCCATACGCGTCATGATCCATGATAGCAATACATGGATTTTCGTGCTTTCGCGCAACAAATAAGTGAAACCGTGGCAGAATTTAAGACTTCACATTTAAAACGACATCACAACCACTTAAGGTTTACAACCCACATCATTGTAGCAGAAAGCGACAAAAGTAAATTGTTTTCCAACTCCATTACATTACTCAGTCAATTCCTTAAAGCTGACAAGTTCGGTCTTCTAGTCCTGGCCATCCTCCAGTGCACTCACGGGTAAGGAACCCTAGGTTCGTCATCAATCCATTCTATTTTTTCTCCTACCATCTCTGGAGAGAAAAATAGGGTGAGTGACAATGTCACCAGCAAGTATACTATAATAATCATGAGTTAAATGGAAAGTGCGAACAAGAACCGAACCCCAAACATTATTTGGTTTAGAAGCATACCTGTCCTTCGTCCCACATTCAATAAGGATCATCGCTTATTGTGACAAGATCATAACTTAAGTAACATCACCAATCGAAGCAGCATATAACATTAAGGTCTGTAACTTATATTAATGAAAAACACAATAAGAAATCATCACTTAGGGTCTACCGTGTCGTCACGACTTAAAGCTTCTGAGTCGCTACATAAATGCAACAAGCATGCATATGTTCATGTGATGCATCGTGATGAAATGAAATATGCTATTTCATGTTTTCTTTAAAATCATCGTCATCGTAAAACACTAGAGTGTTCAGATCTATCTTCCCGGATCTGAGGCGGTAACTTCTCCCCTTCGAATCTATTACTCCCGGATTCGGAACGGTAACGTCATCATACTTGCCGGGTCTATTCTATTCCGGGCCCGCACGGTCATTCTCTCAGATCACTTAACCCGGATCTGCTCAGGTTCATACTCTCAGATCACTTAACCCGGATCTGCTCAGGTTCATACTCTCAGATCACTTAACCCGGATCTGCTCAGGTTCATACTGGCCAAGTTCATACTCACACACGGTACCGGTGGGGAATCATTCTTTTCAAAAATCATCTTTTGAAAACGCTTTTCATCTTTCTTTCTCATAAAAGACATGCTGTAAATCATGCGCATGATGATGATGCAATGCAATGACATGTGACGTGCAAACGATGGCATAATGCAGGGCGTAAACGATTAGACACTTTTCGTTGTCATGCTGGAAATTTCCAGCTTGGTAGTGTCCACTTCCCCTTAGGAATTTCCTACTAAATTGCACGTGTTAGACCAATTTGACCACATGTTCTTCTCCGTAAATGTCATAAGTGAATGCCATGCATGCACTGTGGAATTACGATGTCAATAAGGGACTCGTTTGCTCTTTTTCATAGAACGATGTAATTTGAATTCTGAAATGACCATATTTCACTATAAAATTTATTGTGATCAATCCTTTACTCTTTTTCTAGAAATTCCAACTCTCCAACTTAATAAACTCGTTGAGCTAGCCTCCTGTCGATTTTTAGCCCATTTTCAATTTCCTAAGGCTCTTTTCCAGATCATGCAAAGTGTGACACAAATTCTGTCTATCCACCATATTTCAGTTTGACCCGTTTTACTAGAAAATTTATTAAAAATAAACCACAGCTTATTTGGACATAATTCCAACTGCCACCTCTTCTTTGTTCATGATGTTAGTACCATGCCGAAAATTAGTGGATTTGCACACCCCTAAGGTCCATTTTTAGACTTCCAAACACGTTACTTACATTCTGTCCAGTACCGCTTTTTCCAGCAGGACCAATCTCAGTAGGAAATTCATTAAAAATAAACCGTGGCTCTTTTTAAGGTGATTCCAACTCTTACATCTAAAAAACACATAAACCTAATAGCATACCAAAAATCAGTGGAATTGAAGGTTCCTAAGGTCCTTATTCTGGCTTCACAAAACAGCCTAAATTTCGGTCCAGCTCCAGAATTTTCCAGTGTTCATATTCTCTTCCTAAATGCCCTTAGTTCACATTTTGCTACCCACACTTAGTAAAAATTTTGAGATGCACACACGCACCCTTCACCAACAGCCTCATTATTTGGTGCATACAAGAAAATGATATAACCAAGAGTATATTAAGCCTATCACACAACAAGATCAAAACTTGTTCCCATTTCCTTGCTATCTTGACATTTTTCATGTAAAATCACCCATCTTCCCTTAACCCTTCCACCGTGAGCATTTCATCATAAAAGAAAGGATCTTTAACACATCTAAGACTAGATTATCACATAAATATGCATATAACCCTCAAAGAACACTTCTTTGGAGCAAGGTTCCACTCCTACACATTTAAATGTCTAAGGCCGAAAGTTTTGGCCTTCCAACTTACCATTTTACAACTAAGATTGGATCTTAGGTATTTCTAGCCATTCATGCACACACTTTCACGTCTAAACCATAAAGAGTATAGTGTACTTGCCTTGTTTGCTTACTCTTCTTGGAAAGGTGAAAAAGTTGAAGTCTTTCTCTCTTCTACACAAGCATTCCCACGGTAGGGTGAGGAGAAAGAAAGGAATATAGTTAGTCTATATTTTTATCTCAACATCCCTTTAAAAAAGAAAGCTAGATGGCTTACCAAAAGGAGTTTGAGTAGTGTCCAAGCTTCTCTTAAGCTAGAGCTCTTGAATGCTTGAGATCCTTGTTCCTAGAGACCACTAAGGGTCACGGTTTGAGCAAAGAGAGGTACACCATGAGTTTCATCTTCATGAAAGTATAGATGTCTTCTTAAGAGGCTAAGAACACTTACCTAATGTCACTTAGCTTTGGAGGAATAAACTCCTTCTTGGTGCTCCTCTTGACCGTGGGGTTGGAAAGAAAAAGGGAGAGAAGGAGACACTTTGGAGTGTTTGAAATCTAGGGAGTGCTCAAGTGTATTTTGGGAAAAACTCTTCTTCTCTTGGCTAGGTTAGCCGTTGGGTATAAGGGATGGGGTGAGGGTTTTGTCCTAACCTTTTCAAATTAGATGTCTTAACCTTGGTTACCTTTGGTTAACCAAGGTTACTTTACTACTAACTATGGTTACTTTAGGCTAACCTTAGTTTCTTTTGACTAACCCTAGTTTCTTTTAGGTTTGGTTAGGTTACACCTCATTAATCTAGCCACCCTTCACTTAATTAGCCTCCCTCCCCCTTTCCCTCTTAATGCAGCCGGCGGTTGGGGTCTTTAATGACCCCAACTAGCTTTTGTAATTTATTTTGCCATCCCTTTTGTTTTTCTAAAAAAAATGATACACATTTATGCCATTAGTTTATATTTAAATAGGGATTTTAGAAATAGCCCTTCTTGGCTATGGCCGAAACTCACAAAGACATGGAGTAATTGGATCCTTTCTTGTAATACACACAGTACTCTTCATGATATACTTATAATGATCATTAACTTAATCAATTCGAAACGCAAGCGTACATTGTCACATGTCCACCAACTCAACCTTAGGTACAAGAAGGATTCTATAATTGGGTTACAACAGTTAGAGTATCATTGAAGATGACCAAACTTGGGTGACCATTCTCGGTCTTACAAAAGGTGAGAAAAGAAATGAAGAAACAATTCAAAATACACTAATTAGCAAATGATTTTCAAAAATGTCTTGAATGTGTAAAAAGTGTTGAAATTTCAGCACATGTTGTTTGAGTAAAAACATGATTGGTGACATTGAAGATGGCAACACACTAGAAAACAATTCAAAATACAATACATGCTGAAATTTCAGCACATGTTGTTTGAGTGGCTGATTTTTAACCCCATTTTGTCTTCAATTTTATTCCAAAATTTAAGGGGTTCACATCATGATTATTCGGAAGTTATTCACCTTGCTTTTGAGCACATGTTTCAGATTTTTAATAAGAAATTCCAGCTCATTTAAGGAGTGTCAAGGTGGATTAAAGATGACCTATCAAGGACAACTAGGCGAAGACAAGTCATTTGTCCAATCGTGTTGCGCCAAGTAAGCAAGGTTGTGTCACCATCTATACAAAGCAATATTCCAAGGGTATTCAAGACAATTTCCAAGGAGAAATCAAATCTTAGGGTCAGCCAACAACACTATAAAAATGGACAAGATGGTGCAAGCAAGGCTAAGAAAAGT
This sequence comes from Eustoma russellianum, assembly GCA_036186865.1. Classification (NCBI taxonomy): domain Eukaryota; kingdom Viridiplantae; phylum Streptophyta; class Magnoliopsida; order Gentianales; family Gentianaceae; genus Eustoma; species Eustoma russellianum. Next base: position 32,350,682 of record AP025043.1, on the reverse strand, counting down.
TGATATTCTTAAAAGTCCAAAGCAAGACTACTCTCTTCTTCTTCCATTCTTTTCTCTTGCTATTAGCCTCAAGCCTATCATACATGTTTTCCAATATACTATGTAGGTTTTTTGTAAACCACCCACATATGTTCATCTCGTGTAAAAGGTTGATCAAGGTGTGATCAAGCCTTTATTCGATCGGTGGTGGTGTTCGTGTTGTTTTGTTTGCTTGTTTGATTGTAAAAGGGTGGAGTTGGTGTTTAACTCTAGTCAACCTTGTGTCAAGGTGTTTGTGTATTTAGTGAATACCAAAGAAGGTGTCCTCGAAGGCTGGAGTAGGTTGTCTTACTGAACCAGTATAAAAATCTCAGTGTTCTTACTTTTCAACACTTTTACTTTTAGTTCCTCTTTTCTGTATCATTTTAATTAGAAAATGATTTTAAAAAATCACCAAATTTTTCAGAAACATAGCCACACGTCCTAGCTTTCATTTTGCACAAGATTCATTTAATTTGGATAACTATAAGTTAGTCAAATGTTAATAGTTCTGAGACTAGTGTAATGTGATTCTCAGATTTGCAAAGGTTGAGAACATCAACGTGATTGACATATTTACCATAGGAATTTCAAAAAACTATTTTAACCCATTAAAGTACACATCTTGAGGGTCATACCATAAAAGTTTCAAGTCATTTAGAGTTTCCAATTAATAAAAATAAATTTTTTATTTCGGAGTACATTTTCTGGCAGATTGACGCAATCTGTACCAAAATGTGTTTTCAAGGGGTTAGGCTTCGAACTTTAATATGCACTTTTATTAGACATGCATAGCACATTTCACCAAATTTCATTGTTTTTGGAGATCTACAACCAACTCATCTAGATTAATCAAATGAGAATCTGAAAATAGAAACTATTTTCAAAAGTGAGTTATTTGGTCCAAAAGGTTTTAAAAACCGAATTTTCCGCACTCACTATTCAACCCCCCTTCAAGTGCTACTATATAGGTCCTACAAGTGGTATTAGAGTGAGGTACACTCACAACAAGAAGATCTAACAATCTTTGTGAGGCAGCATCCCCTAGCCATGAAACCGACCAAGAAGGTATGTCAAGCCAAAGGCCTCCACCTTTTGATAGTGATGTAAATTCTTATTCTGATTGAGATTCTGAACCATCGTATCATGATCTGTATGTTCAATATCTTGAATTACATAAGTTTGCTAAGACTCTTGCAAAACAAAAGAAACCTTTAATTGAAGACAAGAAATTATTAGAATCTTCGAACACGAACCTTGTATCTCAATTAAACGATTCAAAAGAAGAGTCAATTGCATGATAAATTCATTAAAATTTGAGATTTCATCCTTAAAATCCAAGAACATTGAGTTGAAAGACGAGATTTCAAATTTGAAATCAATAAATGCAGATTTCGAAAATACAGTAAAACTATTTGATGCGGGTACTTCCATGTTAGATCGCCTTATTTCTTCTGAAAAGCATGAAAATTATAAAACCAAATTAGGGTACGTTGAAGAAAATAAGGTACAAAACAAGTCTACAAACTTTGTTCTATCTTCTAAAGAAACGCATGCAATTGTACGACCTAAGAAGATATCTAGTGCACCACCCATTATATCTAGTCGTACTCCTTCTATTTCATCACATACAAAATTAATTATGTACCGTATCGATATGAAAGGAAACCATTGATGCATACGCGACATTCATACAACACAAAGGCATCTAGACCATGCACCATGCACATTAACACAAATGCATATAAAAAACAAAGATCTTATCATGCTCATAATGATATTCTCTACCATAGGCCAAATAGACATGCCGCTAACACTTATTATATTGTTTCTTCATCTCTTTTATCACCTTTTGTAAGACCGAGAATGGTCACCCAAGTTTGGGTACCAAAAGATATTCTTGCAAAGGGTTGAATCAATAACCCTTAAGAACGCACTTGAAATGCATGATTTCTGTTGATATGCTATAAACTGCTACTTCTTTCCATTCTTACTTATACTTTTGATGATGTTTAAGGGGGAGCGATATGAAATTCCAAATTTAAATTTGTGCATAATTGTAGGGGGAGCAATCACATTTAAATCATGGATAAATGTTATTTCGTAAATCATCAAAAGAGGGAGATTGTTGAGAAATCGAGGTTTGAGTGATTCGAAAATGCATGTTTTAAATGTTACGTATTCACGAAATGCATGAAGTAAGTGTTACTTGATGTATGCACGTGATAAAAATACTTTACATTTTTATATATAATGTTTTCGTACTAACAGACCATGAAAAGTTAAAGCTTAAATCATATGGCAAACATTTGTTATCTTTATACTATTTTTAGGTGCCATGATTAATGAAATAAACTAGTTCATTAAGTGAATTGCTTAAGTTAATGAACTAACTAGTACATTGAATGAAGACATATTTGGAGAGAGCTATATGGAAACAAACTTGAAATGGAAATTCTCCTCACTTCATTCAAATCACACGCCACATACATATATATATTTCATATACAAATATTTTTGAAGACACATTATATATTTATATTTTGATGTTTCACCGACACGTCATATATATTATAAATGTATGTCAATGTCACACCACTATATGAACATCAAATTTATGAGTATATACAGGTGTCATATCATATATTACAAGTCATAGTGACATCAAAATTATAACGACATGTCACAAGGTCATAAACCGAAACTTGTCGTATCGGGTGACTACCGAAACTTCACCGACATGTCACGTACTTATCATATAAAGATGGAAATCCTATATAAACTAAAAATACTCCAAAATTTCATGATCCACATGTCATATTCAGCCACAAATTTATACCATGTTTACACATACAAATCACCCACAATTTAGCCTAAATTTGTGTGGAAAGCCTATATAAACTAAAAATACTCCAAAATTTCGTGATCCACATGTCATATTCAGCCACAAATGTATACCATGTGTACACACACAAATCACCCACAATTTAGCCTAAATTTGTGGAGAATTCAAATTGTAGGTTATTTTGGCACATGGGGCGTTTTCTACTCAGCCATTGGAGCTGAATATACACCTCATTTTATATATATTATGTGTGACATAATAATATTACATGTGTAAGAAGTTTGAAATTAATCGGAGAAAAATCGCGTAATCGACGAAAGTCAAAATTTCAGTCTTCTACAACCTTACGCACATGGAACCTTTTTGACATTGATGTAACATGTATCTAGACACTTTTTGCATTTTCAAGACATGTTAGAGTGTTCTATAAAAATCAAATTAGGGCTGATTGAAATTTTCCATGTATGTGAAGATTATGCATTATTTGACAAAGTTTACATAACAAGAATTAAGGACATGTGCAGTTGAATGTACACACCTAGTTCAACATTTTTGGAGCCTAGGTGGAGCTTATTTGGAACTTTAATTGGTAGAGGATATGCCACACATGATTAGTGACATCGAAGAGGGCAACACACAAGGAAACAATTCAAAATTCAACACATGCTAAAATTTTAGCACATGTGATAAGGATCGGGGATCCCATCAAGAGGTCACGGGTCCTATGACAAGAAGGAGGGCAAGAGAACTTGGTCATCAAGTTGAACCTTCTTGTACAAACATGTTCAAGATGAACCTAAGGTTCATTAGGTTCACCTCGTGGAACCCACGTTGTGAACGTATTCTTCCACCCCCTCCAAAAACGTGCATTCTTTATTGTCTTGTTTCATTGTGATCCTTGTTTAGATGTGTTGCTTTGTAGGAAATTAGGTACATGGAAGATCCAAGCCAAAGTGGAGGTCCATAAAAGGGTTAGAGGTGTGTGTTTCAAAAAGGAGACAAAAGGAATGTTGTCTTGAGAAGAATGTTTATCTCCATAAAGACAAGTTCAAAATGTGGTCCAAGATGGAATTCCTTGTTTCAAAACGAACTCAAAAATATCTCCAATTATCAACATAGGGGGTGGCCAAATTGAAGACAAAGTGAAGATCAACTTGAAGATAAACTTGAATTCAAATTCAACCTTGATTTGAATTCAAGTTTCAACCAATTTGAGTCTTCAAATTTAAGAAGTTCCAGCCATAATCTCTTCCCATTCACACGCCAACTTGGAGATCAAAGGAGATGAGATCACAATAAAAAGTTGAATCCAAATTTGAATTTAAATTCAAACTCAATTTGAATTCAATCTTCAACCAACATTTGAATTCAACATTTCAGCAATTTGAAGACCCCCACATGCCATTCTTGAAGCAAGGAGGAGAGGATATCACAATTCAAAGTTGAATCCAAGTTTGAATTAAATTCAAACTCAATTTGAATTCAATCTTCAACCAACCTTTGAATTCAATTACAACCACTTCATCCACATCAAATCAAGTCTCCAACACCTCCATTCATCATCATACACGGCTAGACATATTGGAGATGGCATCTTGCAAGCTTTTCAAATTTTAGCTAGAATTTGTTTTAGTTTTGACTTCAAACAATTTTCAATTTTAAAACATTTGTTAGCTAGCTTATTTGAAATCATTTCTATTCATCTTAAGGCTGATAGGGACGATTTATAGGCTATAAACAAGACCCTTGGGGAGTGTGGAAGAACAACTTTGGATGAATAAAAATTCTTGATATTTTCTTCACTTCTTGTGAGACTTTGTTTTCTTGGTTTTGCATTAAAAACCTAAGTTAGGATCCTTCAAAGTTGAGCATTTTGAATGTGTTGTCATTGCTTGAAGGTGACATCCAGGAGGGCCATTGTAGTTTGCCTGATCAAAGACCATCTTGAAGTGTTGGTTCTTGCTCGCTAGAACCATACGTTTATCTCACTAAGGAAGCAATGGGAAGTCTTCTTCCTCGTGCCTAACCCTTTGTGAAGGACGTTATGAAGGTGGAATTGTTGGAGCCCACGTCTTGCACATATCAAATTGGTATCAGGGCCCAGGTTACTCTATTCCACCATCTTCTATCAATTTTCTTTTTGTTTGAGTCTATTCATTTCAAGTCCAGTCTTGAGTCCTTCTTCTACCCCATTCTTCACATCGTTTGTGTCTCTCATGTATAAAAAACGTCCAAGATTAATTTTGTTTTGAGTGTTTGCATTTTGCTGTATCTTGTTATTCATCATTCAAGTGTCATTTCTTTTTCAACTTTGGTGTCTCATCGGATTTGTGTCATTCAAACTTGAACAAGTTAGGGTTTGTTGCCTTTAGGATCCATTCAGCTTTCTTTAAACACTACAACCATCAGCCTAAAAAGCCACCTCAGTTTCAAATCATCTTGTTGCTACCAAAGCTATTAATTGATGTTGATTGTGTGCTTCTTGTGATTCATATTGTGGTTGATTTCATGATTCAATCTTACTGATCAAACGTGTGAAAGCCATTTCCAAAACAAACACAAAAGCTGAAAACCGCCAACTGAATACCCTAATTCTTCAAAACCCCAATCTCAGTTTATCGTCTAAACCCTAACCAAGATTCATCTCCATTCAGATTCACCTTGCATAATATTGCATATTTGAAATTACCTTGGCTGAAATTGAAAGCTCCTTGCAAGGTTTTGTCAAAAACAACGGTTTGGACAAAAGAAGAGAAGTTACGTTTTCTTGCCCTTGAAAACAAAAAAAGAAAAATCTGAGAACAACTGAGACATTTGAAGAAGCAAAAAACGCAAGAAAAAGAAAATAGAAAAGGGGAAAACGTTTGTGCAATAATTGAAATTTTTCTTGGTGCAATTTGACAACCTTGGATATCATCTTTCATTTTACTACTCACAAAACGACCTCCCACATTCCTTCTCCTTATACTGATCTTCTTGAACCAATCACACACTTGAATGCTCGATTATTGCATGACTTGAACCATTTTGTGGATAGTAAATGCATAGAATCAAAATTAACTAAAGATTGCCCACGGCAACCCTTAGTTCATTTTTGGTTCAGCCTTATACATAAATTTTGGTTGCTTAATTTCCTTGAATCTTAGTAGAAAAGTTCAAGGTTGTTTCTATTTCTCTTGATTCTGTTTAAATACTATTTGGTGCAAATTGAAAGCAAAAGGGAGAAACAAGTGAAGATCATTGTGATTTTGAAAAGCATTGGCAAACACTTTCTTAATTGATCACTTCGAATCTTATTAACTTCAGGTTATCCAAGAAGCAAAGTGGTAAGAGAGTGGAAATAAGAGAAAGGGGAGTGTTCATATTTTGTTTCTTACTAATTGATTAACGTCTGCTTGTCTTTGTGTTAGTTTGCTTCTTTTCTTTTCTTTTCGTTTTTATTTGATCACATTAGTTAAAACATGGAGAGCAGCACTCATTCTGCATCTAGAAAATCAAAATAGGACGAGACGTTGACAATACACAACAACAAATGCTGGAGATGTTAAAGAAACTCATGCATGACAACGAGGTAATCAAAAACAGGTTGGAGGATGTTGAATGGAGCTACAAGACGAGTGATGGACAAAGCACGAGCAGGGTCGTTCCAATGCCTCAAACACGGCGCCATCCACATGAAGAAGTTAAGGATGATAACCTTAGACCACTGCACATCGAGCCAAGAAGGTTTATTCCTCCAACGCAACCAAGAAGGTACACTCCAAGAAGGTACAATGATGATTACATTCCATTTGAGCACGATGATTATGACTTTGATGACCACCCTCCCCGTGGTTACCATAGATGCCAAAACCCCCTTTTCCCACAAGATGACGATTTTCTCAAAACAAAAATGAATATTACAACGTTTTATGGTCAAAGAAATGCGGAGGAATATTTAGAATGGGAAACGAAAGTGGATCTAATCTTTTCTTGTACCAACTACAATGAATTACAAAAGGTGAGGTACGCTTCTATTGAGTTTTCTGGTTATGCATTAAATTGGTGGAAAAATTTGTGTAGAAATAGGACTAAGACAAGACAACCTCCAATTGTCACTTAGGAAGAAATGAATTTGAAATGAGACAATGATTTGTCCCAAACAATTTTGAGAGTTCTATTTTTACAAGTTTGCAAAATTTAAGGCAAGGTTCCAAAAGTGTAGACGAATTCTATAAGGAATTAGAAATTTTGTTGGAAAGGTCTAACTTGCAGGAACCAGAGGAAGCCACCAAGGCTTGTTTCTTACATGGTCTAGATAGGGAGATTGCGCAAAGAGTTGAACTTCAACCTTACCTTGACCTAACAACCTTGGTCCACATGGCTGAGAAGATTGAACAACAACTAAAGGTACGTAGTTCTTCCAATTTCAATTCCACTTATCGTACTAATCAATCTTCATCAAGGTTTTCAAGCAAGCCTTCAGGAACGGGAAGCTCATGGCCTACAAAAGGCCAAACACGTGACCAAGGTGTGTCACAAAGGATGGACAACCGTGTGTAATCGACACAAAAGCGAGATGACCGAGCCCAACAAAAGGCTCCTACAGGGAATTCTTCTGATCTCTCAAACAGGTTTATGGACATTAAATGCTATAAATTTCAAGGACGTGGTCACATAGGAAAAGAGTTTCCTAATGCAAAAGAATCATGTTAATTGAGGAGACTAATGAATATGTGACTGAATCCGAACATGAAAACGAATCTGAGCATGATAATGAAACTGAAACTGAAGAGGATCTAGGCGCACTAGATGATTTTGACACTAAGGAATGTCTTGTTGTGCGTAGAGCTTTGAATGGATATCCAAAATTACATGATCATGACAACATAGAGAAAACATTTTTCATATTCATTACATGATAAATGGTAAAGTGTGCACCATGATCATTGATTCTGCTTCTTGTGCGAATGTGGCTAGCATCGAATTGGTAAGAAAACTGAATTTGCCTATGACTAATCATCTGCATCCTTACAAACATGCATGGTTAAATGATTGCAGTGAAGTTAGCATAAGTAAGCAAGTTTTGATTTCTCTTAGCATTGGTACTTACAAAGATGATGTTTAATGTGATGTTGCACCAATGCATGCTAGTCATATCTTACTTGGTAGGCCATGGCAATTTGATCAACATGTGATGTATGATGGATATTTGAATCGTTATTATTTCAAATTGAATGGCAAACTTTACAAATTGCATGCACTTCCACCCCACAAAGTCCACGAAGATCACCAACGCATGTCTAAGTATAGGACCGACCCTAAGGAAAAAGAAGACGAGAGAAAATTCGTTGAATGCATGAAAATTTAGAACAAAAAACAAGAGAGTAAGGGAAAAGAGGTAGTGCCCGTAAGTGTCAATGATTCCAAAAGGAAGTGTGGACATTTTGCAAAGAAAAGAGAGGTCACATGAGCCCTTTATAGCAACCAAACCGTCGTCATTCTCATTCCCAAGTTGTGTCATCTTTCAATAGAAGAACTTCCACCAAATCTCCCTACCTCTGTTGCATCCCTTATCCAAGAGTACGATGTTCTATTTCTCACCTAGTCACCATCCAGATTACCACCCATTAGAGGAATAGAACACCAAATCGATTTTGTCCAAGGAACCGTTTTACCAAACTGACCAGCCTATCGAGCCAACCTAGAAGAAACCAAGGAAATCCAAAGGCATGTAGAGGAACTCCTAGCAAGTGGACAAATCCGAGAGAGCCTAAGCCCATCTGCCGTCCCTGTCATTTAAGTACCCAAAAAGGATGGAACCTGGAGAATGTGTACCGATTGCCATGCCATAAACAAAATTACCATCAAGTATAGCTACCCCATACTTAGGCTGGATGATATGTTGGATATGTTGCATGGATATAGATATTTCACCAAAATTGACCTTAATCAAGGGGTACTTCCAAGTACGGATTAGAGAAGGGGACGAATGGAAGACTGCATTCAAAACCAAGTTTGGGCTCTATGAGTTGTTAGTGATGCCCTTTGGGCTCACCAACGCCCCTAGCACCTGTTTGAGGTTAATGAATGAAGTCTTACGAGCTTTTGTAGGACGATTTGTTGTGGTTTACTTTGACAATATCCTAATCTATTCCCAAACTGTAGAAGACCACCTTGACCACATTAGAGCCGTTTTTGAGAAGATTAAACAAGAACAACTTTACGCCAACTTTAAGAAGTGCTCTTTTTGTTTGGAACGAGTAGTTTTCCTAGGCTTTGTCATTTTGGCTGAGGGAGTAGAAATGGATGAGGAAAAGGTTAGGTCAATATGGAGTGGTCTACACCTAAGAATGTAGGGGAAGTTCGCAGTTTTCATGTACTTGCAAGTTTTTATAGACGCTTCGTCAAAGATTTTTCATCCACAGCTGCACCCCTAAATGAGATTGTGAAAAAAGATGTGCCTTTTAGGTGGGAAGAGCCACAAAAACAGGCATTTGATGAGCTTAAACAGAGGCTAACCACTGTACCCATACTCAGGTTACCAAATTTTGACAAAACTTTTGAGATTGAGTGTGATGCAAGTGGAGTGGGTATTGGAGCGGTATTGACCTAAGGTAAGAAACCCATTGCCTATTTTAGTGAAAAGTGGAAAGGTGCTGCATTGAACTACTCTACCTATGACAAAGAACTTTATGCCCTAGTGAGATCCCTACAAACATGGCTACACTACCTTCAACCTAGAGAGTTTATGATCCACACTGACCACGAAAGCCTTAAGTACCTTAAGGGGCAAGGAAAGTTGAACAAAAGACATGCCAAATGGGTAGAGTTCATAGAGCAATTCCCTTACATGATTAAGTACAAACAAGGAAGGACAATATACTTGCTGATGCCCTCTCTAGGAGATACACGTTAGTGACTACATTATCCTCACGATTCTTAGGATTCGAATCACTTAAGGACTTGTACCCCAACGACCATGATTTTGGCACCATTTTCGAGGCATGTAAAGAGGGACCATTCGGAAAATTCTACATGCATGAGGGATACCTTTTCAAAGATCAAAAATTGTGTGTTCCCCAATCGTCCCTACGAGAAGCATTGACTAGAGAAGCCCATAGGGGAGGGTTAATGGGTCATTTCGGAGTGTTCAAAAGCCTTGAAACCCTTGAGGAACATTTCTATTGGCCCCACATGCGCGTAGACGTCGAGAGGTTATGTGGTTGCTGCATCACTTGCAAACAAGCCAAATCCAAGTCCCAACCACATGGCCTTTACACGCCTTACTCGTCCCCGACTCCCCTTAGATTGACATTTCTGTGGACTTTGTTTTAGGACTTCCTAGGTCTCGAGGATGGCAAGATAACATTTATGTTGTGGTAGATAGATTTTAAAAGATGGCACATTTCATTGCATGTAGGACAGTTGATGATGCCACACATGTTGCTGATTTGTTCTTTAAAGAAATCATGAGATTGCATGGCATGCCACGAACAATTGTAAGTGATAGAGATATGAAATCTCTTAGGCATTTTTGGCGTGTTTTGTGGGCTAAACATGGTACTCAATTGTTGTTTTCTACCATAGCTCACCCACAAACTGATAGACAAACCGAAGTAGTTAATAGTACTCTTTCTCAACTTTTGCGTGCCATTTTGCAAAAACATCTTAAACATTGGGAAGATTGTTTACCATATATCGAATTCGCATACAACAGGAGTGTCCATCACGATACATTGCATAGTCCATTTGAAATCGTGTATTGTTTTAACTCCTTGTCTCCCCTTGATTTGATTCCTATTCCCGGGCATGAACATTCAAGTCTTGATGGTAAACAAAAAACGGAAAAGATAAAGAAATTGCATGAACATGTAAAAACACAACTTGAGAAGAAAAACCAAGCTTATGAAAAACGAGCCAACAAAAATAGAAAACAAGTTGTGTTTGAGCCAGGTGATTTGGTTTGATTACATTTACGAAAAGAAAGATTTCCCAATGAGCGAAAGCCAAAATTGTTGCCTAGAGGAGATGGACCATTCAAAGTCTTAAAACGCATAGGTGATAATGCCTACATCCTTGATCTTCCCGAGAGGTATGGCTCTATTTCTTCTATTTTTAATGTTGCTGACCTCACCCCTTTCACTGATGACCCTTTCGATTTAAGGACGAATCCTTTTGAGGAGAGGGGATTGATGAGGATCCAGGATCCCATCAAGAGGTCACGGGTCCTATAACAAGAAGGAGGGCAAGAGAACTTGGTCATCAAGTTAGAACCTTCTTGTACACACATGTTCAAGATGAACCTAAGGTTCATTGGGTTCACCTTGTGGAACCCACGTTGTGAACGTATTCTTCCACCCCCTCCAAAAACGTGTATTGTTTATTGTCTTGTTTCATTGTGATCCTTGTTTAGATGTGTTGCTTTGTAGGAAATTAGGTACATGGAACATCCAAGCCAAAGTGGAGGTCCATAAAAGGGTTAGAGGTGTGTGTTTCAAAAAGGGAGACAAAAGGAATGTTGTCTTGAGAAGAATGTTTGTCTCCACAAAGACAAGTTCAAAATGTGGTCCAAGATGGAATTCCTTGTTTCAAAATGAACTCAAAAATATCTCCAATTATCAACATAGGGTGACGCACCCCGCACCCGGCCTCGTCCAGATACGGTGTACCCACCGTACTTCACTAAGGAGAGTACAAGGCGTCATGCATAACATGCGAACATCCATAACATAAGTCGTGGACTCCCATGCTAACATTTAACATGGTAGTAAAATTTTGGCAGAATTAAAAAATTTTCAAATCAAACATGCATTACGAAATAACTAAGTTCCCAAAAGTAGTAGTCCCACAAAATAACATAACTGAAATCCAGAGAGTTCAAACATAGTCATAATACAAAACGTCTTGGCAGCACAAAAGTCCTTAAGCTTAGCTCCCTTCATACTCCTCGCCTATCAATAAGGTACTCTCGGCTCGTCCTCGATCCATTCTATCTTGGCATTATCTGGCTCTGGGGAAAAATAAAGTGTGAGTGATAAAAATCACCCAGCAAGAATACAATAAACTACCATGAGATACGTAAAGAATCATAACATGAATGTATTACCCCAAAATCCTCAAAGAATCATAATTCATACCTGATCTTAAATCCTGAGCTTGCTTGACGTTTGGCTTAAGCATGTTTTTAGGTAAGGCTACACCGATAATAACTTATAACCACTAACTATAACATGCAACATGTCCTCATGATCGTGAGTTATGCAAGATGCAATGCATGATGTCATGTCATGTCAAAACATCATTTTGGTCCCATAAAATAACATGTCGTAAAAACAGAGTGTCAGATCAATTAACCCCAGATCTGAGCGGGTCCAGAACATATCATCAGACCAATTAACCCCGGGCCTGGGACGGGTCCAGAACATATATCAGATCAATTAACCCCGGATCTAAACGGGTCCAGAACAGATATCAGATCAATTAACCCCGGATCTAAACAGGTCCAGAACATATCATGTCATCAGACCAATTAACCCTAGGTCTGGAGTCGGGTTAGTCGCATGCTTGGCCGGCAAAGGAATCATGAAGCTTTCTTTAAAAATATAGGACCATAAAAACTTTTCATGCATAACGAAAACATAGTTGCTTATAAAACTTGCTTGCATAAATAAAATCCATAAAACCATTTTCATGATCATGCGTGATAGATGTGATATGCAATGCAAGTCATGACATGAATAATCGTATGCATTCCTTATAACATGTCAACATGCATGGTTTTGGAACCGAATATTTCCAGATTTTTACTTCATATTCATGGGGCAGTTAAGCTAACCAAATGGGTCCATTTCCATAATCTTTTGTCACAAATACGTTTGGTGGAATCTTATATACATGTCATGAAAATTTCAGATTATTTCAATAACCATAAAGGGGCTCACTTAATTAATTTCTGAAATGGGTTAGGTGCTGAAACTGAACTGACCTATTTTACCAAAAATTCAATTGCGGCAAATCCGTGATTTGTTTTTCAGAAATTCCAACTCGTACAAATCATAAACATGCGTAAATAGTACCCTACCAAAATTTAGCCTATTTTCATATCTCTAAATCCCCTTTCTGAGTCCAGAAATTCGTTACTAAACTTCAGGTTGATTCCAGTGATTTCAGTTGAGCAGTTTGACTAATTAATTTATTAAAAATAATTCAGGACTTGTTTTACCAAAATTCTAGATAGCATGTTTACTTAACTCATAGTATTATTACCATACCAAAAATCAGCTTTATTGGTCCTCTACAAGGTCCCTTTTCAAGCCAACCAAAAGAGGTTATAATTCTGCTCAGTTCCCGTTTTTCAAGTCTGACCAGTCTTACCAAATATTTTATTAAAAATTAACCATAGCTCATCTTACTAAAATTCAAATTCACATCTCTCCTATACACATGGGGCTAGCATTGTGCCAAAAATCAGATTTATTGAAGGTCCACAAGGTCCTCTTTTAAGTCGTTGAAGTCAGTGTTCAATTCTGCCTAGCTCCAGAATTTTCAGCTGGAGCAGTTTTACCGCGTAATTGCTTAAAAATAATCCGTAGCTGATTTTAACGAAATTCCAACTCTCGCTTGTGCTATACTCATAGGGCTAACTTTGTACCAAAAATTAGCTTCATAGAAGGTTTTCAAGGTCAGTCTGTAAGCCGTTTAAAAAGGTCATTTCATTCTGTCCTATTCCAGTAGTTTGCTATTTTGTCATCTATACAAATCAAATGTCCATGTACACCTTCTATCCAATCCCTTAATCCGAAACTTGTGTGGTGTCTTAACCTTTTTTGCAACATATTTTCAAGCATATATTCACATTCAAGAGTCATCTTAGTCTAATCCTACAACAACCTCATAAAGCTCCTATCTTTCACATGTATACTTTTCTTAAGACCTTTCGTGTTACATTCACAAGTTAGTCTTGTCTAGACCTACTTAGGTGAACCTTATTTCACTCTAGATCAGCCTCATTCCATAATGCATACAGGAAAAGACTCCATCTTTGAAAGAATAAATCACATGCAAGGCATTGTTCTTAGGGAATCACTAAGATATAGTCTTAAACTTAAGATATTCCACTAAAGATCAAATCTTAAGGACCTCTAAGCATTCAAGTCAACTAACTCTTTAAATAAATCATGAGAGATCATTGTATACTTGCCTCTTCAAGCTAAAGCTCTTGTCTTTGCTTGGTTATGGAGTGAGTTGAGTTGAAATCCTTCTCCTTCTTCACCTTGAGCATACGGTTTTAAGGGAAATGGAAGGAAAAGATTAGTCTTTAGTCAATAGAGGAAATATGATATGTTTGAGGGCTAGATCATCTTACCAAAATGAGCTTGGAATGGAGATGCAAGCACTCCAAAGTATCACCTCCTAAGAAAATTGATGGCTTTGACTTATTTGGACCTTGAATGTCACGGTTTTGGTGTGAATAGAAGGATTCATGTTAGCTTCATTCTTCACCAAAATAAGAATTCACTTAAGGATGCTTGGAACAAGACTTACCTAGATGTTTCTTGAGTCTTGGAAGTGAAGTTGAGCTCCTATTCTTCAAGATGAAGGAGCCGAATTGTTGGTGAGGGAGATGAGGCTTGTCTAAGTGTTATGCTCTTGCTTGAATGTATCTTGAGAGGAATCTCAAGATGACAAGAAGGTAGATGTTTCTAGAAGGGTTTAAATCAAAACATGTTAGGGACTTGGGAAGGGGTGGACGGTTTTGGAGGGATAATAGTGAGGGTTAGGGCTTTCATGAGTGCTAATCAAGGTTAGGTTAGTAATAACCTTGGTTACTTTATTCCAACTATGGTTACTTTAGTGCTAACCCAAGTTACTTTATCAAATCATGGTTATCTTAACCTTGGTTTAAGGAAAAAGTAACCATGGTAGGATTTAAAAATCCTCCATGTCTAGACATAAAGGGGCGGTTTGGTTGTGGTCTTTAATGACCTCAGCCATACTTTCTCCTTCTTTAATGAGTTGTTTTATTTATTCTTTGCATGCTAACTTCTTGTCTTAATTGTGTAGTAGACTTTAAGTAATTATTTTAACTAATAAAATTGGCTAGAGAATTCTAGAATCCATCCATGTCTAGGCCGAAATTTTTGGAGCCTTTGGGCAACTTGATATTTCTTGTAATTTTAATTCATGTATCATATTGTATTCCAAGATTAGCATATGTATGTATATATATATACACACGCCTATATGTACGTGTACTAGATATATATATATCCTCCTATGTATACGCATGTAGGTATTTATACATTTCATACGCACATATCATATACGCGCTCATACATATATAGTGGTATGTATAGTTCATATAACTCTATATTTCATGTATTACTTTCTTGAAGTTTCCTTGTTTAAATTGGCTTGGTATCACCTCAATAATAATTAAGTAAAGAGGGTTAAGTTGACCTAAGTAACACGCGCTAAAAGAATTTATCGCTTTCATTCCCTTACTTATTCATAGTTTTCACGTACATGATCGTTGGGGTACAACATAGGGGGCGGCCAAATTGAAGACAAAGTAAAGATCAACTTGAAGATAAACTTGAATTCAAATTGAACATTGATTTGAATTCAAGTTTCAACCAATTTGAGTCTTCAAATTCAAGAAGTTCTCAGCCATAATCTCCACCCATTCACACGCCAACTTGGAGATCAAAGGAGATGAGATCACAATTCAAAGTTGAATCCAAATTTGAATTCAAATTCAAACTCAATTTGAATTCAATCTTCAACCAACATTTGAATTCAACATTTCAGCCATTTGAAGACCCCCACACGCCATTCTTGAAGCAAAGAGGAGAGGATATCACAATTCAAAGTTGAACCTAAGTTTGAATTAAATTCAAACTCAATTTGAATTCAATCTTCAACCAACCCTTGAATTCAATTACAACCACTTCATCCACATCAAATCAAGTCTCCAACACCTCCATTCATCATCATACACGGTTGGATATATTGGAGATGGTATCTTGCAAGCTTTTCAAATTTAAGCTAGAATTTGTTTTAGTTTTGACTTCAAACAATTTTCAATTTTAAAACATTTGTTAGCTAGCTTATTTGAAATCATTTCTATTCATCTTAAGGCTGATAGAGACGATTTATAGGCTGTAAATAAGACCCTTGGGGTGTGTGGAAGAACAACTTTGGATGAATAAAAATTCTTGCTATTTTCTTCACTTCTTGTGAGACTTTATTTTCTTTGTTTTGCATTAAAAACCTAAGTTAGGATCCTTCAAATTTGAGCATTTTGAAGGCGTTGCCATTGCTTGAAGGTGCCGTCCAGGAGGGCCATTGTAGCTTGCCTGATCAACAACCATCTTAGTGTTAGTTCTTGCTCGCTTGAACCATACGTTTATCTCACTAAGGAAGCAAGGGGAAGTCTTCTTCCTTGTGCCTAACCCTTTGTGAAGGACGTTTAGAAGGTGGAATTGTTGGAGCCCACGTCTTGCACGCATAAATGCCAAGGTGTTTTTGTGTTAAGTGAATACCGAGGAAGGTGTCCTCGAAGATTTGAGTAGGTTGTCTTAACCGAACTAGTATAAAAATATCGGTGTTCTTACTTTTCAGTACTTTTACTTTAAATTCTTGTTTTATGCATCATTTTCATAGCACAGTAAAAATAGCAAATAATGTTCAAAAATCACAAAATTTTGCAAAAAGATAGCCACACGTCATAGCTTGCATTTGGCACAAGTTTCATCTCATTTGAATAACTATAAGTCAGTCAAACATTTATAATTCTGAGAATAGTGCAATCTGATTCTCAGATTTGCAAAGGTTGAGAACATTAACGTGATTGACATACTTACCAAGGGTCATAACATAAAATTTTAAATTTGTGCATAATTGTAGGGGGATCGGTCACATTTAAATCATGGATAAATGTTATTTTGCAAATCATCAAAAGGCAGAGATGTTGAGAAATCGGGGTTTGAGTGATTCGAAAATGCATGATTTAAATTTTACGTGTTTACGAAATGCATGAAATAAGTGTTACTTGTTGTATGCATGTGACAAAAATGCTTTACATGTTTATATATAGCGTTGTCGTACTAAAAAATCATGAAGCGTTAAAGCTTACATCATATGACAAACATTTGTTGTCTTTATACAATTTTCAGGTACCATGATTAATGAACTAAACTAGTTCATTAAGTGAAGTGCTTAAGTTAATGAACTAACTAGTTCATTAAAAGAAGAAAAAATTTGGAGAGACCTATATCGCAAAAAAAATGGAAATTGAAAGTCTCCTCATCTCATTCAAATCACACGCCCCATACATGTACATTATATACTTATACACGTCATATATATTATAAACGTACGTCAACATCACACCACTATATACACATTATATTTATGAGTATATACAGATCTCATATCATATATTACAAGTCATAGTGACATCAAAATTATAACAACGTGTCACATGGTAATAAACCAAAAATTATCGTATCGGATAACTACCGAAACTTCACCGACATGTCACGTACTTACCATATAAAGATGCCAAGCCTATATACACTAAAAATACTCCAAAATTTCGTGATCCACATGTGATATTCAGCCACAAATTTATACCATGTTTACACACACAAATCACCCACAATTTAGCCTAAATTTGTGGAGAATTAAAATTGAGGGTTATTTTGGTACATGGGGCGTTTTCTACACAGCCATTGGAGCTGAATATACACCTCATTTTATGTATATTATGTCTGACATAATATATTACATGTGTAAGAAGTTTGAAATTAATCAGAGAAAAATTGCATTATCGACGAAAGTCGAAAATTTGGTTTTCTACAACCCTACTGTTGTACCCCAACGATCATGTACGTGAAAACTATGAATAAGAGATGGAATGAAAGCGACAATTTCTTCTAGCGCGTGTTACTTAAGTCAACTTAACCCTATTTACTTAATTATTATTGAGGTGATACCAAGTCAAATTAAATAAGGGAAACTTCAAGAAAGTAGTATATGAAATATAGAGTTATATGAACCATACATACCACTATGTATGTATGTGCGTGTATATGATATATGTGTGCGAAATGTACAAATACCTACATGCGTATACATAGGAGGATATATATATATATATATAGTGCACATGGCGTGTATATGTATGTATACATACACATACTATTCTTAGAATATGATAAAATAAAGGAAACAATATAGTACATGAATTAAAATTACAAGAAATATCAAGATGCCCAAGAAGCTCAAAAATTTCGGCCAAGACATGTAAGGGTTCTAGAATTCTCTAGCCAATTTTATTAGTTAAAATAATTACTTCAAGTCTACTACACCATTAATAAAAGAAGTTATTATGCAAAGAATAAATAGAAAATAAAGTAGACATGCATTTAAGGAACAAGTAAGACAACTCATTAAAGAAAGAGGTAGTATGGTTGAGGCCATAAAGACCCCAACCAAACAGCCCCCTTAGTGTCTAGACATGGAGGATTTTTAAATCCTACCATGGTTACTTTTTCCTTTAAACCAAGGTTAAGATAACCATGATTTAATAAAGTAACTTGGGTTAGCACCAAAGTAGCCATAGTTGGACTAAAGTAACCAAGGTTATACTAACCTAACCTTGATTAGCACTCAAGAAAGCTCTAAAATCCCTCCAAAACCGTTTCCCTTGTATGTTTTAAACCCTTCTAGAAACATCTACCTTCTTGTCATCTTGAGACTCCTCTCAAGACACATTCAAGCAAGAGCAACACTTAGCAAAAATTCCCTCATCTCCCACCACAAATATTTCGGCCTCTTCATCTTGGAGGATAGGAGTTCAACTTCACTTTCAAGACTCAAGAAGACATCTAGGTAAGTCTTGTTCCAAGCTTCCTTAAGTGAATTCTTATTTGGTGAAGAATGAAGCTCACATGAACTCCTTTTCTCCATGCCAAAACCGTGACATCCATGGGTTAAATAGGTTAAAGTCTTCAACTTTCCTAGGTGGTGTTATACTAAGGTGCTTGCATCTCCATTCCAAGCTCATTTTGGTAAGAAGCTCTAGACCTCAAACCTATCCAATTTCCTCTATTGAATAAAGACTAATCTTTTCCTTTCATTTCCATCAAAACCGTATGCTCAAGGTAAGGGAGGAGAAGGATTTCAACTCACTCCATAACCAAGCAAAGACAAGAGCTTTAGCTTGAAGAGGCAAGTATACAATGATCTCTCATGATTTATTTAAAGAGTTTGTGACTTGAATGCTTAGAAGTTCTTAAGATATGATCTTTAGTTGAATGTCTTAAGTTTGAGACTATATCTTAGTGACTCCCTAAGAACAATGCCTTGCATGTGATTTATTCCGTTAAAGATGAAGTCTTTTCCTATATGCTACATGAAATAAGGCTGAACTAGAGTGAAATAAGGTTCACCTAAGTAGGTCTAGACAAGATTGACTTGTGAATGTAACACAAAAGGTCCTAAGGAAAGAATACATGTGAAAGCTAGGAGCTTTATGAGGTTGTTGGTAAGTTTAGATTAAGATGACTCTTGAATGTGAATGCATGCTTGAATATGTGTTGTAAAATGTGGTTAAGGCAACACACATGTTTCGGCCCAAAGTATTGAGTGAAAACATGGACATTTGACTTGGATAAGATGACAAAATAGCAAACCACTGGAAGTGGACAGAATAGAGTGACGTCTTAGATGGTTTAAGAACTGACCTCACCGACCCTTAATGAAGCTAATTTTTGGTACAGAGCTAGCCTCGTGAGTGTAGTGCAAGTGAGAGTTGGAATTTCGTTAAAATCAGTTACGGATTATTTGTAAAACATTATACGGTAAAACTGCTCCAGTAGAAAATTCTGGAGTTGGGCAGAATTGATTACTTGTTTCAACGAATTAAAAGATGACTTTATGGACCTTCAATAAATATGATTTTTGGCACAGATCTAGTCCCATGAGTGTAGCAGAAATGAGAGTTAGAATTTTGGTAAAATAAGTTATGGTTAATTTTTAATAAAATAATTAGTGAGACTGCTCAGACTGTAAATTCTGGAACATGACAGAATGATGTAACATTTTGAACGGCTGAAAAGGAGACCTTGTAGAGGACCAATAAAGCTGATTTTTGGCATGCTAATAATACTATGAGTGTAGTGAACACGCCAGCTGGAATTTTGATAAAACAAGTTCTGGATTATTTTATATGAAATAATTAGTCAAACTGCTCCACTGAAATCACTGGAACCAATCTGAAGTTTAGTAACGAATTTATGGACTCAGAAAGGGGACTTAGAGATATGAAAATAGGCTAAATTTTGGTAGGATACTAGTTCCACATGTTTATGATTTGTGCGAGTTGGAATTTCTGAAAAATGAATCTCGGATTTGCCGCAATTGAATTTTTAGTAGAACATGTTAGTTCAGTTTCAGCACTTAATACGTTTCGGAAGTTAATTAAATGAGCCTTTTATGGTTATTGAAGTAATCTGAAATTTTTACGACATGTATCTAAGATTCCACCTAATGTATGGATGACAAAAGACTATGGAAATGGACTTATTTGGTTAGCTTAACCGCCCCATGAATATGAAGTAAAAGTCTGGAAGAATTTAGCCTCCGCATTCATGCATGTTGATATGTTATAAGGAATGCATACGCTTATTCATGTCATGACTTGCATTGCATATCACGACATGTATCATGCATGATCATGAAACTGATTTTCATGGATTTTATGATGCAAGCAAGTTTTACAAGAGACTATGTTTTCGTTATGCATGAAAAGTTTTTACGGTCCTATGTTTTTAAAGAAAGCTTCATGATTCCTTTGCCGGCCAAGCATGCGACTAACCCGACTCCAGACCCGGGGTTAATTATTCTGATGACATGATATGTTCTGGACCCGTTCAGATCCGGGGTTAATTGATCTGATATCTGTTCTGGACCCGTTCAGATCCAGGGTTAATTGATTTGATATCTGTTCTGGACCCGTTCAGGCCCAGGGTTAATTGGTCTGATGATATGTTCTGGACCCGCTCAGATCCGGGGTTAATTGATCTGACACTCTGTTTTTACGACATGTTACTTTATGATACCAAAATGATGTTTTGACATGACATGATATCATGCATTGCATCTTGTATAATTCACGATCATGAGGACATGTTGCATGTTACAGTTAATGGTTATAAGTTATTATTGGTATAGCATTCCCTAAAAACATGCTTAAGCCGAACGTCAAGTAGGTACAGGATCCAAGATCAGGTATGGTATAGCATTCCCTAAAACATGCTTAAGCCGAACGTCAAGTAGGTACAGGACCCTAGATCAGGTATGAATTATGATTATTTGAGGTTTTTGGGGTAATACATTCATGTTATGATTCTTTACGTATTTCATGGTAGTTTATTGTATTCTTGCTGTGTGATTTTTATCACTCACACTTTATTTTTCCCCCAGAGCCAGATAATGCCAAGGTAGAATGGATCGAGGATGAGCCGAGGGTACCTTATCCATAGGCGAGAAGATATGAAGGGAGCTAAGCTAAGGACTTTTGGCCAAGAAGTTTTGTATTATGACTATGATGGAACTCTCTGAATTTCGGTTATGTCATTTTGTGGGACTACTACTTTTGGGAACTTAGTAATTTAGTAATGCATGTTTATTTTGAAAAGTTTTAATTCTGCCAAAATTTTACTACCATGTTGAATGTTAGCATGGGAGTCCAAGACTTATGTTATGGATGTTCGCATGTTATGCATGACGCCTTGTACTCTCCTCAGTGAAGTACGGCGGGTGCACCGTATATGGACGAGGCCGGGTGCGGGGCGCTACACCTATGCAAATGGAACCTTTTTGACATTGATGTAATATGTATCTCGACACTTTTTACATATTCAAGACATGTTAGAGTGTGCTAGAAAAATCAAATTAGGGCTGATTGAAATTTACCATGTATATGAAGATTATGCATCATTTGACAAAGTTTATATAACAAGAATTCAGCACATGTGCAACTTAATGTACACGCCTAGTTCAACATTTTTGGAGCCTAGGTGGACCTTATTTGGCATTTTAATTGGTGGAGGATATACCACACATGATTGGTGACATTGAAGGGGGTAACACACAAGGAAATAATTCAAAATGCAACACATACAGAAATTTTAGCACATGTTGTTTGAGTGGCCGATTTTTAACACATTTTGTCTTCAATTTTATTCCAAACTTTAAGGAGTTCACATCATGATTATTTGAAAGTTATTCACCTAGATTTTGAGCACATGTTTCAGATTTTAAGAACATATTCTAGCTCATTTATGGAGTTCCAAAGTGGATTAAAGATGACCTATCAAGAAGTGACAATTACGCGAAGACAAGTTATTCGTCCAATCGTGTTGCGCCAAGTAAGCAAGGTTGTGACACCATCTATACAAAGAAATCTTCCAAGGGTATTCAAGACAATTCTCAAGGAAGAAATCAAACCATAGGGCGACCAACAACACTATAAAAAGGGCAAGATGGTGCAATCAAGGCTAAGAAAAGTTGATAGTCTTACAAGTCCAAAGCAAGACTACTCTCTTCTTCTTCCATTTTTTCTCTTTCTATTAGCCTCAAGCCTATCATACATATTTTGCATATACTATATAGGTTTTTTGTAAACCACCCACATACGTTCATCTCGTGTAAAAGGTTGATCAAGGTATGATCAAGCCTTCATTCGATCGGTGGTGGTGTTCGTGTTGTTTTGTTTGCTTGTTTGATTGTAAAAGGGTGGAGATGGTGTTTAACTCTAGTCACTCTTGTGTCAAGGTTTTTTTGTGTTTAGTGAATACTGAGGAAGGTGTCCTCGAAGACTTGAGTAGGTTGTCTTAACCGAACCAGTATAAAAATCTCGGTGTTCTTACTTTTTAGCACTTTTAATTTGAATTCTTGTTTTCTACATCGTTTTCATAGCACAACAAAAATAGAAAAAAAATTTCAAAAATCACAAAATTTTGCAGAAACATAGCCACACATCCTAGCTTTCAGTTGGCACAAGTTTCATCTCATTTGGATAACTATAAGTCAGTCAAACATTAATAGTTCTGAGACTAGCTCAATCTGATTCTCAGATTTGCAAAGGTTGAGCACATAACCGTGATTGATATACATACCTAGGGAATTTTGAAAAACTGTTTTAACCCATTACGATAAACATCTTGAGGGTCATGCCATAAAATTTGCAAGTCATTTAGAGTTTCCAATTAATAGGAATAAAATTTGTATTTCGAAGTACAGTTTATGGCAGATTGATGCAATTTGTACCAAAATGTGTTTTTAAGGGGTTAGACTTGGAACTTTAATCTGACATTTTTGTGGGACACTCATAACATTGGAGAGCACATCTTCACCAAATTTCATAATTTTTGGAGGTCTACAGCTAGGCCATCTAGATTAATCAAATCAGGATATGAAAACAGAAACTGTTTTCAAAAGTGAGTTATTTGGTCCAAAAAGTTTTAAAAACCGAATTTTCCGCACTCACTATTCAACCCCCCTTTCTAGTGCTGCTATACAGGTGTTACAAGTGGTATCATAGCGAGGTACACTAACAACAAGAAGATCTAACAATCTTTGTGAGACAGCATCCACTTGCCACGAAACCGACCAAGAAGGTATGTCAAGCCAAAGGCCTCCACCTTTTTATAGTGAGGTAAATTCCGATTCTGATTCCGTTTCTGAACCATCGTATCGTGATCTGTATGTTCAATATCTTGAATTACATAAGTTTTCTAAGACTCTTGCAAAAGAAAAGAAACGCTTAATTGAAGACAAGAAATTGTTAGAATCTTCTAACACGAACCTTGTATCCCAATTAAACATTTCAAAAGAAGAATCGTCTTGCATGATAAATTCATTAAAATCTGAGATTTCCTCTTTAGAATCCGTGAACACCGAGTTGAAAGACGAGATTTCAAATTTGAAATCAAGAAATGCAGACTTAGAAAATACGGTAAAACAATTCGATGCATGTACTTGCATGTTAGATCGCCTTATTTCTTCTCAAAAGCATGAAAATGATAAAACCAAATTATGGTACGTTGAAGAAAATAAGGTACATAACAAGTCTACAAACCTTGTTCTATCTTCTAAACAAACACATGTAAATGTACAACCTAAGAAGATATCTAGTGCACCACACATTATATCTCATCGTACTCCTTCTATTTCATCACATACAAAATGCAATTATGTATTTTATCGATACATTCAGACAACACAAATGCATCCAGACCATGCACCATGCACACTAACACAAATGCATATCAAAAACGAAGATCTTAGCATGCTCATAATGATATTCTCTGCCATAGACCAAATAGACATGCCGCTAACATTTATAACATTTATAATATTGCTACTTCATCTATTTTCTCACCTTTAGTATAACCGAGAAAGGTCACCCAATTTGGAGTACCAAAAGGTATTCTTGCAAAGGTTTGAATCAATAACCCTTAAGAACGCACTTGAAATGCATGATTTCTGTTGATATGCTATAAACAACTATTTCTTTCAATTCTTACTTATGATTTTGATGACGTTTACAAAATAAAGGGGCAGAGAAAAGAAAGATTTAAGGGGAAGAGAAAAGCGTGATTAAAGGGGGAAGGGAGAGAGAAGCATGATTTAAGGGGAGTGATATGAAATTCAAATTTTAAATTTGTGCATAATTGTAGGCGGAGCGATCACATTTGTATCATGGATAAATGTTATTTTTCAAATCATCAAAAGGGGGAGATCGTTGATAAATTGAGGTTTCAGTTATTTGAAAATGCATGATTTACATGTTACGTGTTTACGAAATGCATGAGATAAGTGTTACTTGATGTATGCACGTGATAAAAATGCTTTACATGTTTATACATAATGTTGTCTTGCTAACAAACCATGAAGCATTAAAGCTTACATCATGCAAACATTGTTGTCTTTGTACTATTTTCAGGTGCCATGATTAATGAACTAAACTAGTTCATTAAGTGACGTTCTTAAGTTAATGAACTAACTAGTTCATTGAATGAGGACATATTTGGAGAGAGCTATATGGCAACAAACTTGAAATGGAAGGTCTCCTCATCTCATTCAAATCACACGCCATATACATATATATATTTCATATACAAATTTTTTTAAAGATACACTATATACTTATATTCTGACATTCCACCAACACGTCATCTATATTATAAACGTACGTCAACATCACACTACTATATACACATCATATTTATGAGTATATACAGGTCTCATATCATATATTACAAGTCATAGTGACATCAAAATTATAACAACATTTCACAAGTTCATAAACCGAAGATTGTCGTATCAGGTGATTACCAAAACTTCACAGACATGTCACGTACTTACCATATAAAGATGGAAATGCTATATACACTAAAAATAGTCCAAAATTTCGTGATCCACATGTCATATTCAGCCAAAAAGTCATACCATGTTTACACACACAAATCACCCACAATTTAGCCTAAATTTGTGGGAAATTCAAATTGTAGGTTATTTTGGCACATGGGGCGTTTTCTACACAGCCATTGGAGCTGACTATACACCTCATTTTATGTATATTATGTCTTACATAATATATATTACATGTGTAAGAGGTTTGAAATTAATCGGAGAAAAATCGCGTAATCGACGAAAGTCGAAAATTCGGTTTTCTACTACCCTAGGCACATGAAACCTTTTTGACATTGATGTAACATGTATCTAGACAGTTTTTACAGATTCAAGACATGTTAGTGTTCTAGAAAAATTAAATTAGGGCTGATTCAAATATACCATGTATGTGAAGATTATGCATTATTTGACAAAGTTTTCATAACAAGAATTTAGCACATGTGCAGCTGAATGCACACGCCTAGTTCAACATTTTTGAAGCCTAGGTGGAGCTTATTTGCACTTTAATTGGTGGAGGATATGCCACACATGATTGGTGACACTGAAGAGGGCAACACACAAGGAAACAATTCAAAATACAACACATGCTGAAAATTTCAGCACATGTTGTTTGAGTGGTCGATTTTTAACCATTTTGTCTTCAATTTTATTCCAAAATTATTCACCTTGATTTTGAGCACATGTTTCAGATTTTTAAGAGGAAATTCCAACTCATTTAAGGAGTGCCAAGTTAGATTAAAGATGACCTATCAAGAAGTGGAAACTCAGTGAAGACAAGTCATTCGTCCAATCGTGTTGCGCCAAGTAAGCAAGGATGTGTCACAATCTATACAAAGCAATCTTTCAAGGGCATTCAATAAAATTATCAAGGAAGAAATCAAACCCTAGAGGCGGCCAAAAACACTATAAAAAGGGGCAAGATGGTGCAATCAAGGCTAAGAAAAGATGATATTCTTTCAAGTCCAAAGCAAGACTACTCTCTTTTCCTTCCATTCTTTTCTCTTGCTATTAGCCTCAAGCCTATCATACACATTTTCCATATACTATATAGCCTTGTGTGTAAACCACCCACATACATTCATCTCATGAAAAAGGTTAATCAAGGTGTAATCAAGCCTTCATTCAATCGGTGGTGGTGTTCATGTTGTTTTGTTTGCTTGTTTGATGGTAAAAGGGTGGAGTTGGTGTTTAACTCTAGTCACCATTGTGTCAAGGTGTTTTTGTATTTAGCGAATACCGAGGAAGGTGTCCTCAAAGACTGGAGTAGGTAGTCTTAACCGAACCAGTATAAAAATCTTGGTGTTCTTACTTTTCAGCATTTTTTACTTTAAGTTCTTGTTTTCCGCATCGTTTTTATTAGCATGGTAAAAATAGCAAATGATTTTCAAAAATCACAAAATTTTGTAGAAACATAACTACATATCCTAGCTTTCATTTGGTACAAGTTTCATCTCATTTGGGTAACTATAAGTCAGTCAAACATTAGTAGATCTGAGACTAGTGCAATCTGATTCTTAGATCTACAAAGGTTGAGAACATCAACGTGATTGATATACTTACCAAAGGAATTTCAAAAAATTGTTTTAACCCATTAAAATACACATCTTTAGGATCATACCATAAAATTAGCAAGTCATTTAGAGTTACCAATTAATAGGAATAAATTTTTCATTTTAGAGTACAATTTCTGGCAGATTGACGCAATCTGTACCAAAACATGTTTTCAAGGGGTATGCTTGGAATTTTAATCTGAAATTGTTGTGAGACACTCATAGCACATCTTCACCAAATTTCATAATTTTTGGAGGTCAGCAACTAGGTCATCTAGATTAATCAAATCGGGATCTGAAAACAGAAACTATTTTCACAAGTGAGTTATTTGGTCAAAAAAGTTTTAAAAACAAAATTTTCTGCACTCACTATTCAACCCCCCTTCTAGTGGTGTTATACAGGTCCTATAATAGGCCTTGAAGATAGGAATCTTATGTGTCACCATCTTCATCATCAAGCCCTATTTGTCTTCACATCATTGGTTGCCTACATAAACATTTTGCACACATGGCAACATAAAGAAACGATTGGTCCGCCCTTGCACTTGTAATGGTCAAATTTTTGTCTTGAAAAATGACTTGGAAAATGTGAAGATCATACACAAGCATAAGATGGCATATTCCTTCATTATACCCTTAACTTCTTACCATGAGAATAGGTCACGCAATGACTGAAAGTTTGAACAAAAATCAGCTCCAATCTCAAGCATATAGTCGTTGCCAACCTTTATAATTTTCCAAGTTGGCAATTTTGCCAACTAGCTTGTATTTGATTGGTCCACTTGTACACATGTCATAAACTAAGTAAGACATCTTGTCCACATTTTTATGAACGTTTTCCAACCCATATATATGTGTACAAACTCAGGTTTAATAAAGAAAAATAAATAAATAATAGTTGACAAGATTATGTCAACATATAATCCAAAATCGTCACTTTTTATCCTTTGTATGTTGCAATAGATTTTGCACCAAGAACACCCTATAATCACTGTAAAATAATGATTAAGAACATCCAATAATATAGTTAGTCATAAGAATCATCAACAAGAAAATAGAATGTGACATCGAAACTCGTCACATATCCCGCTACTATCGATAATATCACTAATTAGGGAAATAAGATAGAAAACCACTAAACAATCTTCAAGAACACCATAAATAAACTCCAGAATGAAGATAATAAGATACGCAAGAGATTTCTTGGGTAAAAATACCAAAACTGCCCTCGGGAGTAAAATGACCAAAATACCCCTAGTGAGAGAAAACTCCAGAAATGACCCCAATGGTCAGAAATAGATATTAGAACACCTTTATGACAATAAATAAGATGAGAATGGGTCCTTGAATTATATTCGCAAAGTCAAGTACCTAGAAAACTCAAAATGTCACTTTTGCCCTTTTTGGTAAGTTATAGAAACTTCCAAGACACGTTAGTCACAAGACATTTATATTCATCAAAAACACATAATAACAACATGATAAACATACATAAATCATGTAAAAATAAAAACAACCATTTTATCACATTTTAGAAAATTTTTTCTAAAAACCCTATACATCGATTGATCGAAGCGCCTCTACTTGAGAGGTCAATGTCTCACAGTGAGGCTCAAAGTTTGTGTATGACCTACATCGATCGATCAATGTGAGGGTTTGATGTACATCGATTGATGAATGTGTCTCAGGTATAGAGATAGATGTCTCACAGTAAGGTCTTGATTTTTCTCTGCCCTACATGGATCGATCGATGTCAGGGTTTGATGTTCATCGATCGATCGAAGTTCATTAACCTGAGAGATCGATGTCATTTTTCTTTACTTTTTCGAATTTTAATCATTTATAAGACATTATTATGCATTCAACATGTAAAATCATGACTTTGAAAAATTATCCAAACATATTTCTCAACATTCTCTCCCTTTCAGATGATTTTCAAATTAACCCTACATGATTTTAATGTCACAACTCTTTACCAATTGTTTTATCACGTAACTACTAATTTTATACCAATTGAATTGTTTTAAACATCTCACCAATTCTATACCTATTGTTTTCAAACTCCCAAAACTCTTGTTAGATACATTTTTAACATATGTGCTCCCCCTCAACTTATACTCTCCCCCTTAACCTATGCTTCAAGCCAATTTAACATAAAGTAAAACGTATACCAATTGAACTTAACTTATTATTCAACCTCCAAATCATGACTTAAAATCCAAAATCATGTTCTTATTCTATCTCCCCCTTTATTTTGCAAATCGTGCAAAAGATAGAATTACGTAATTGTTTCGTAAGTCATCACACCTAACTTGGCTGGTAAGTTTTCAAAACTGGCTCGACTAAGGGGTTTGGTTAAAACAACAACCTGATGATCAGTTCTTATATGGTTGATGACTATAACCTCATTTTGAACATGGTCACGGTGAAAATGATATCTTACCTCAATGTGTTTGGCCTTAGAATGAAGTACCAGATTCTGAGAAAGACTGATCGCACTTGTGCTATTGCAGAAAATTGGAATCTTATTCATTTTAATGCCAAAATCACTAAGTTGTTATTTAAGCCAAAGTATTTGGGTAGTGCATAAACTTAAGGCTATATACTCAGCTTCAGTGATAGAGAGTGCTACATTAGCTTGATTTTTAGAAAACCAAGATATCAAGTTGGTTCCTATGAATTGACATGTATTGCTAGTGGATTTTCTAACTTGCAACCATCATAATCAGTATCAATATAAGCATACAGTTCCAACTTAGCGTTTCTATCATACCAAAGTCCTAAGTGAGGTGTGTGTTTAAGATATCTAGAAATCTTTTTCACTGCATTATAATGAGATACCTTAGGACAAGATTGAAACCTAGCACATATACATGCACTAAACATGATATCAGGTCTTGACGCGGTTAAATATAACAATGATTCAATCATAGACCTATATAGTGTGTCATCAAAAGGTTTCCATTTTCATCTGTGTCTAGTTTGGTACTAACACTCAAAGGATTAGGTGTTGGTTTCAACTCTTCAAATCCAAATTTCTTAATCATATCATTGACATACTTAATTTTACTAACATGGATTCCTTGAGGGGTTTGTTTGATTTGTAGACCTAAGAAGTAATTCAACTCTCCTACCATTGACATTTTCAAATTCTGACTTCATACACTCTTCGAAGTCCTTTACTAAGGTAAGGTTGGTTGATCAAAAAATTATGTCATCTACATATATTTGGACTATTAATAAATCATTGTCTTTCCTTTTTAGAAATAGTGTGTTGTCTATGGTCCCCCTTTGATACATATTTGCAATAAGAAAGTTTGCAAATCTATCATACCAAGCTCTTGGAGCTTGTTTCAACCCATATAAAGCTTTCTTAAGCTTGTATACATGGTTTGGATTCTTTGGATCTTCAAATCCAGGGGATAGTTTGACAAAAAAATTCTTCTTGGAAGTATCCATTCAAGAATGCACTCCTGACATCCATTTGAAAAAGCTTTATGTTACTTAAACTTGCAATAGCAAGTAAAATTTAATTTCTTCTAGGCATGCAACGGGTGCAAAGGTTTTTTCATAATCTATTCCTTTTTGTTGATTATAACCTTGTGCGACTAGCCTAGCCTTATTTCTTGTAATATTTCCTTGTTCATCTGTCTTATTCCTAAATACCCATTTCACACCTATAATGGATTTATTTGCAGGTTTAGGTACTAAGTCCCACACGTTGTTTCTGGTAAATTGGTTCAATTCCTCAGGCATGACATCTATCCATGATATATCACCTAAGGCCTCTTTAACATTCTTAGGTTCTAAGTGTGAGATTAAGCTATATCCTGCAGGTTGACTTATGTTTCTACGAGTTCTAACCCCATCACTTGGATTCCCAATAATCAATTCTTTAGGGTGTTTATGTTTATCTTTTATAAGCCACCAATTTCAAGGTTGACTAGGTTCACCCTCATCTTGTTCAAATGTTCCATTAGTGTGAACATTATAGTATACAATTGGATCATCTTGCAAGTTAGTTGTATTATCTTTCAATTGAAAAATTTCTTCATTTATTTCACCTAAGGGTTCATGCATGTCTTGTTCAGGGGGATTTGGTTCTAGATGATCATGAACGGGCTCAAGTAATACATCATCTTCATCAAACATATTTTCAACATTACCCTGTTGTTTATGTTGAGTTTTATCACTAACTTCAAAACATGCATTCTCATTGAATTTCACATGTATGCATTCCACTATCTTTCTAGATGCATGATTATAACACATATACGCTCTTGAGTTAGTTGAATAACCAACAAGTATGCATTCAACAGACTTTTGTTCAAATTTGTGTAGATTATCCTCAGTGTTCAACACAAAACACCTACATCTAAAAACTGTAAGATAATTTACCTTAGGTTGTCTATTATTTAATAATTCATATGGTGTTTGTTTAACTTCTTTCTAATTGAAAGCCTATTTACAATATAACATGCACAACTAACAGCTTCAGCCCATAAATATTTTGGTACTTTATTTTCACATAACATTGTTCTAGCAATTTCTTGAATTGTTCTATTTTTACGTTCAACAACTCCATTGAGTTGTGGTGCTCTAGGTGGTGAGAATTCATGTTTAATTCCATGTAATTCACAAAACTTGATTACATCTTTATTTTTAAATTCTCCACCTCTACACCTTTTAATTCTTTTAGTATTTTCTTTGTAAAGATTTTCAAGTTGCTTGATAAGAGTTTCGATTGCCAATGGAGCATCGTCTTTGTGTGTTAAGAACATTGTCCATGTGTATCATGAGTAATCATCTACTATGACACATACATAGTAGTGTCCACCTAGACTTCTTGTCCTACTTGGGCCAAATAAGTCTAGGCGAAGCAATTATAGTACATGACTAGTACTCACTTTATGTTTTAGTTTTAGTGTTTCTTTAATATGTTTTCCTTTAATACATGTTTCACATAGTTGAAAATTATTAATGTCTAACTTACGCATACATCTGATTAGATTCTTCTTTGATAATTTCTCAATAGTTGAAATTCCTATATGGCCTAGTCGTCTATGCCATAAGTTCACATCTAAGTCATGTGATATTAAATACTTAACCTTACCATCTAACATATTATCTAAAAAAAGAGTATAAATATTATCATCCCTATTTCCTTTTAATACGATTTCTTTCTTATCATTTATTATATCACAAGAAGTAGGAAGAAATGAAACATTGTATCCACAATCAATAAGTTGTGAAATACTAAGTAAATTGTATGAAAGACTACTTGGTAACAACACATTTCGTATTTGAATTGTGTTAGGATCCTCAATTGTCCCTTTTCCAACAATCTTTCCTTTGTTGTTGTCAC
This sequence comes from Eustoma russellianum, assembly GCA_036186865.1. Lineage (NCBI taxonomy): Eukaryota > Viridiplantae > Streptophyta > Magnoliopsida > Gentianales > Gentianaceae > Eustoma > Eustoma russellianum. The sequence goes on along the minus strand of AP025043.1, from coordinate 32,318,434 downwards.
CGAATGCCACCTTTCCTTTATTCTCGATTTGTTCCAGCTCAGTGAATAGTTTGGGGTCACCTGTCATGTGTCTTGATCACCCACTATCTAAAAACCACTTGGTTTTTAGATTCTTTGACTTTGGCTCCTTCTTGCATTCCTTACGATTTTCCTACAATGGAGACAAAGTTTTAGGTACCCTTTACTTGGGTCCTTGAATGTTAGGGGCACCATCCTTGTTTAAATATCCCTTAGGTATTCAAACTTGGATGTGCCTTCTGGGCATATATTTGACATTAGCTGAATAAAGTGGATTAACACGTAATTGGCCATTCCATTTAAAAGATGATATAATGTTACACATGTTATACCTTGGTTGATAATTATTATAAAGTGGCTGATTTTGACAGTGTGTATAAGGCCATATGATTTTGTTTCTTGAATGGGCGCTATGTATTTGTGTTCATATGCATTCCTATAAGTCTTATGTGAATGATGCCTATACTTAGGTTCATAATAAGTTGGATGCATTTGATTTTGTCTAGATACATTTGTATACACATAGGCATAATTTCTAGGTTGTCTACATGCAAAGTTTTGCTAGTTGCTTTTGTAGGTATATGCTGCATTTTAACTTGGAATAAGCAGAAGAAGGAGTAGCAGGTAAAGTTGAATTTATTTTTGTTGCTTTATAAGGTTGTTTAATACTTGATGACACAAACTTAGTATTTTTATCTACTTGGACATTTTCTTCTTTATATCCTAATCCAGTTATATCATTTTCATATTTTTGTGACGATATAAGTGTGTCTAGCATGTTAGTTCCCGACTTAAATTGTTCTCACATTTTTTTTCTAAGTCTAGTTTAGATGATTTAAGTTGAGAAATTTCTTTTTCACAATTATCTAACTTAGATTTTAACAAGCTATTTTCAATTTTTAATGCATGTTCATTTTTCCGATATGACTCAATTTTAATTTCTAAAGAGTCAAGAGTATTTGTAGACTCTTATTTAAAAGATTCTAACTGATCGGAAAATTCCAAGTTGGACGTCTTCAACTTGTCATTTTCTTCAGTTAGTTTTTTTCTCTTTAGACAACCTTTTACAGTGAGCATGCACCTTTAAAAATTCTTTGTACATTTCATCGAATGACATTTCATTATCAGAATTTACATCAGATGAATAACTTACCTCGTTGAATACAAAGCAAATTTGAGCTTCCTCAGTGTCGGATTCTTAGTCAGACGAGTCGCTCCACGTGCTCGCCTTCATTGCTCGCTTGCCTCTTCTCGACTTGGACTCATTTGCCTTGGCTTTTGTGCCTCCTTATCTTGTTTATTGTTATTATTATTCTTCTTGTTGTTATTTTTCTTTGTCAGACAATTGTAAGAAATATGTTCTTTTTGCCCACGTTCGTAGTATTTTAGCAATTTATTATACCACTTGGTATTATTAGAGTTATTCGAATTGTTTTTGCTAAGTTGAGTAGAAGTAGAAGAAGATTTTTTTCCATTCCTATTAGGCCTTTTGAAAAACTTTCTAAGTTTTCTTGCTATCATTAAAATCATCGTCTAATTCATTATCACTATTATTATCATCATTATTTATATGTGACTCAGTGGATTTGAAAGCAATATACTTACCGGATGATTTAGATGACTCGGATTTTCGTTGGTTCATTTTTACCTCACAAAATTTAAGTGAGCCGATTAATTCGTCCATTTTTGTGAGTGATTTTGTTTCTTCAATTGGCGTGACTTTCGGATCCCATTCAGCGGGAAGGCTTCGTAGCACCTTTTGAACTTTCTTGTTGTTGGTAAACGATTTACCTAAAGCTTCAAGGGCATTGAAGATGTTAGTAATTCTAAAATCCATAGATGTAATGGATTCGTTTGCCAACATTTTAAACGATTTTATTTCAGCTATAAGCATGTTTATTTTAGACTCTTTTACACCGCTAGTACCTTCATGCTTTAATTCTAGTGATTTCTAGATATCGTGTGCGCTAGTGTGATTTTGACACATATCCTGCTTTAGAAGTCGTAAATCCATTTAAAAGCAATTGCATAGCTTTAGTTTCATAGACATTTTCTTTTTATCTTCGGATGACCATTCACTTTTACACTTTTCTACTTCCTGTGTTACACCGTTTACTTGTACAACTTTGATTGGAATGTGCTCCCGTCTTCAACTATATACCATAAATCGATGTCTATAGCCATTAAGAATAGCTTCGTTCTAAGTTTCCAATGAACAAAATTATTTCCATCAAAAAGAGGATGACGTTGGGTAGACATACCATCCAACTCACCTCTCGGAGAAATTATGGTCATTTTATGTACCTTTGATTTGAGATAATCGGGCTACTATGAATTGTTGTTTCTTGGCCTTGTCTTCTTCGTATGGTGTTGAATCTTGCTTCTTAGAGTGTTGGCCTCGCTCTGATACTAATTGTTGGACTGCAGTAAACACTACTAGAGGTTGCGATGAATAGTGGTTATCGGAAATTACACTATTATCCTAGAATTAAATCCCCTTTGAAAACAGAATCTGAGACCTCCTCAGATTTAGTACCTGTTTTTGAAAAATTCAAAACTTAGTGTACACAACTCCAAAAATTAAGAAACTTTCCAGAAATTAATCTCAATGTCTTGACTAAATGCTGTCCAAAAAAGAGACAAAAATAAGATCTTTTGTCCCTTAAACCAAATAAAAAGATTCAGATGGTCAATCTGGACAGAATGTGACAGAATAGTGATGAACTTTGAAAACATGTTTCTCTTTAAATACTCAATCAAAAAGGTTGATCTTTATGTAAAAATACTCCTTAGAATATCTAGTGTATGTTTCAAAAAAGCCCTCACCTGAAACTATTCTTGATCAATTCAGAATGTAAGTGTTCTTGAAACTTGGCAGATTACAGCCAGAATGGAGCAGTTATTTTGCAACGACTGAAAGACTAACTTTCCTTTGCTCAAATCAAGTGATTCTTGTTGCATATGAAAACTTAAATTCTCACGTATAACTTCACCAAAAATCACGAATTTGGAAAGTGTTTTGCTATTTTTTTAAGACGTGAAATTGGATGAGAAATGCAGTGAAAATGGACAGAAAAACAAAAAAAATAGAAAGAAGACAAGAACAGCAAAGATTTATCCTGGTTTGGTCAATATGAAGTACTCCAGTCCCAAGGAACACCTTTCCTTGGATTTCACTATAAAATAAACACAAATACAACAAGAACCAAGCTTGATCCTTGGGTTAAACACCAACCATATTCAAGACTTGAATGAACATCTCCATGCAACTCTTGATTGCAACACCTTTACCACCTATTGGTATAGCCTTATAAACTTGGCTAACCAATCTTACAAAACCTCCAAGAGAGGTGTGTATAATGTAGCTCAACAACAACAAGAAATGACACACCTTAGATACAAGGAATGAATCAAGAACAAGAAGAGAATAGCAAGAATGATCTTCAACTTTAGCTTTCAAGTGTGTATTCTCTTCTTAACATTTGCCTCCTATTTATAGTGAGATATAGGCCTGAAAGATAAGAACTCTTATGTATCACCATCTTCATCATCAAGTCCTAGTTGTCTTCACATCATTAGTTGGCCACATAAACACTGTGAACTCATGGCAACATAAAAAAACGTGATTGGTCCACCTTTGCACTTGTAATGGCCGAATTTTTGTCTTGAAAAATGGCTTGGAAAATGTTAAGATAATACCCAAGGATAAGATGGCATATTCCTCCATTATACCCTCAATGTTTTCCCATGAGAATAGGTCAAGCAATGGCTGAAAGTTGGAACAAAAATCAGCTCCAATCTCAAGCATATAGCCGTTGTCAACCTTTTGAATTTTCCAAGTTGCCAATTTCGCCAACTAGCTTGTATTTGATTGGTCCACTTGTACTATTATATCCCAACCCCCATTACGTGTTTAGAATAAATTTTGTTGTAATGGAGTAAATTAGGATACAGTGTGTAAAGGTTACTTAAATAAATATTAGAACCTTCAAAATAATCTAATGAGTATAGGTTAATGAATTATAAATAAAGAGAATTGGTACAACTCTATTTAGGAATTAAATAAAAGGAAAAGAAAATGTCACTTATAGAAGGATAAAACAGGAAATTCAAATCCCACTTGCTTCCTACCCCATCCGGCCCCTCCCTCTATTTTCCTCCAATTTTCATACATTTGTTTTATTTAATCTTCAATCTAATCATTCCTTTTCTTACACAAGACAAGAATCCACAAATGAAATTTCATGCACAAATCTTTCCTCTCCCCACCTCCCTATCCGCCTCCCCCCTCTCTTCATTTTCTCCAATATTTTCTATGCTTTCTTTTATTTTATTTTACCTTAATCATTTCAAGTCTTACACATGGTAAGACGATTCTCCCACTCTAACTGCATGCAATTCCTTTTTCCTCTTCACATCCTCATAATCCAAGGGATTCCCCATCATTACTTCTTTCCTACTCCATCCGGCCAAGGCCTCCCCTCCAACCATAAAATACAATTCATCTTGGTTTCTTATCTCATGTTACACTTATCACTCAACTCCTCCCATCACACCCCTCTCTCTCTCCAAGAAACTCAAAGCTTCCATTCCATCATCATCCTGTAGGATCTGCAAGGCACCACTAGAAGGGGGAGGGAGGGTTGAATAGGTGGTGCGGAAAGTGTGGTTGTTAAAATTTGTTTAAAACTAAACAACTCAACTTCTGAAAACAGATTCTGTTTTCAGGACCAGTTTTAAAACGTTTTTAAAACCAGGTTATAGGTCTCCAAAAATTCTGAAATTTTGAGAGAACTTAGCCTCAGATGTTATGAGGGTCCCTTAAAAATTTCAAATTTAAATTCAACCTTTAACCCTTTCAAAAACCATTGGTGATCAGATTGCGCGAATCTGCCAGAAACGGTAGACGGTTTTGAAAAATTTATTCCTATTTGTGTGTAAGTCCAAATGCTCTGAAATTTTATTCACTAACTCCTTATATACTATATTTAAGTGGTTTGAAACAGTTTCGCAAAATTCTTTTGGAAAGTTGGTCAATTACTATGAAAGTCTCAACCTTTGCAAGTCTGAAAATCAGACTGCACTAGTCTGAGGACTTTTGATGCTTGATCGACTTATCCTTATCCAAAAGGGTTGAAACTTGTGCCAAATTAACCCTAATACGTGTGGGTATGTTTCTGGAAATTTTCGTGATTTTTGAAAGTCATTTACTATTTTTACGAATACAAACAAAAAGAGTAAACTGTGCAGTAGCAGAAAATAAATGCTGAAAGTAAATGGCACGGAGAATTTTATACTGGTTCGGTTATAAACAACCTACTCCAGTCTTCAAGGAACACCTTCCTTGGTTCACACTAGTCACACACACGCAATACACCTTACCACAGGGTTGATAGAGTTACACACTAACTCCAACCCTTTACAAACCTTGTACGATGAATACAATTCGCACAAACACCACCACCTCGCAAGAATGAAGATTGATCACACCTTGATCAATCTTTTACAAAGATATAGAATATGTGGTGGTCTATAACAAGCCTATTCAAGATTGAAAATATGAATATAATAGGCTTTCAAGAAGAAGAAAGAAAGAAGAGTAGAAGAAGAGAGGCTAGGCGTTTTGATCACTTGATTTTGCAATGCTTGTTCTTGTCTTGTTTTTTCTCATCTTCTTTCCTTTTAATGCTTGCAGCCGCCCCCCCTAGGTGTCCTCCCCCTCTTGAAAATTATCTTCTAAGTCCTTGGGAGAATGTAAGACATCATTGTGACATGGTCTTGCTTACTTGGCATCTTCTCATTGGATGATCATTTAAGCTTTGCTTACTTGGCACTTCATGATAGGTTGAATGTTGTCATCATTGATGACTTGGAAAAATCTGAATATATCACTCAAAACATGTGCCAAAATCAACATAGAATAATTTCCATACTACACAAGATTGCCACATAAATTTTGCAAGACAAAACTTCTCACAAAAAGGGAAAAAATTCGGCCATAATGCTAGTTAACATGCTGAAATTTCAGCATGTGTTACTTAGTGGGATAATTCAAATAACTTCCATTTTTCTTTGATTTTTCTATTTAAAATAACTCATCAATTGATGGCAAATATCCTTATTAAATTGGAAATGGATTTGGACACCCTTAAGACCACATATTCGGCCAAGACATATTGTACACATGCTGAAAAATTTCAGCATGTGTGACATACAAAAGATCACATTTTATGGCTTTGAAAATTATTCAAAATGCTTCCAAAATATCTTCCAATTAATCACATAATTCAAGATGATAAAATATGTCTCATTAAGCATCAAAATTCGGCCAGCCTATTAGCACATGCTGAAATTTTCAGCATGTGTTACAAATGAGATAAAATTTGAATTGTTACCTTGTGTGGCTTCTTCATTTATGTTATCAACATTGTATGCTTGATTCTTGACCAATCAATATGCCAACAAGGCTCCACATAGGCTCCATCTCAGCTGTAGGTGGCGTGGATGATGTATATGCATGTGCTGAAATTTTATTTTTGCTAACTTTGTAAAATAGTGCACATTTAATAATACACATGTTATATTCCAATCAGCCCTTAATTTAATTTTGTAGAACACTTTAAGATGTATGTTATATGTAAAAAGTGTCTAGATACGTGTCGTATGATGTTCCAAAAATGTTCCATGCATTGCGTATGTAGAAAACGGAATTTTCGATATTTATCGATTACCCAATTTTTCTCTAATTAAATTCCAACTTTGTGCACATGTTATATGTATTATGTTACACATAATATATATAATATATAGTTTATATCTCAGCACTTGGCTGGTCTAAAGTGGCTCCATTAACATGTGACAAAATTAAAATTGGAATCTTCACATTTTGGCCTTAATGTGGGGTGATTTGTGTGTGCCAACATGGAATGATTTTATGGCTGAAAGTATCACCCTAGCCACGAAAATTATACATATTTTTGAAGTATAGGTGCTGGCCATTTATTTATGGCAAGTACGTGACACGTTGGCAAAGTTTCGGTATTCGTCCGATACGACAATTTTCGGTTTAGAACCTTTTAACGTGTCGTATTTAATTTGTCATCACCATGACTTATATCATATAATATAAGACCTGAATATACTCATAAATATGAGTTAAGTATGATGGTGTGACGTTAACGTACGTACGTAAAATATATAACGTGTCGGTAGTATGTTGGAATACATGTGTATGTGCCTTTTTCAAAAAATCTGAAAATATATGTATATATATGTATGTATGGCGTGCATATTTAATAAGGAGAGGAGGAGGAGACTTTCATTCCTTAGCCTTGTTCCCTTTGTGCCTTTTCCAAATGTAGCTTCCTTTAATGAACTACTTAGTTTAATTAACTAAGTACTTCACTTAATGAACTAGTTTAGTTCATTAATGGTGGCACCTGAAAATAGTGTAAACACAACAAATTTTTGCCATATGATGTAAGCTTTAATGCTTCATGGCTCGTTAGCACGGCAACATTATATATGGGCTAAATAAGGCAAGTAATAAGCAATATCATGCACACGTTTGTTTATATCATGCACGTTTTATGTCATTCATTTAAGTCACATATTTTGAAATCACTCAAACCCCTTTTTCTCTACAATCTCCCCCTTTTGACAATTTTCAAAATAACTCATGTACATGATTTAAATGCAAGCACTCCCCCTTGATTTATGGAATAAGTATCAATTAGAATCTCTCTCCCCCTATTAATTAGAATCTATGCTATCGCTCCCCCTTGATTTATGGAATCAGTATCAATTAGAATCGCTCCCCCTATCAATTAGATCTCTCTCCCCCTTAAATCATGCTTTCTCTCCCCCTTTATTTTGGAATGTAAATCAAAAGATGTCTGTAAATAAGGAAAGAAAATCAAATCACGTCAAATCAAATCGTATCAACTGAAATCATGCCTAATTTAGAACGAAGTGGTTCATACGTGGCTTGATTTAAGGCTTTTGTAAAGATATCCGCTATTGTGCTTCTGTGCGTACGTGATCTATGACGATATCACCATTGTTTACGTGATCACGAAGAAAATGATAGCGTACTTCTATATGCTTAGACTTAGAGTGTAACACGGGGTTCTTAGACAAATTAATGGCACTCATACTATCACAATATATAGGAATTCAAATTTATGGTAATTCCAAAGTCCGAGAGTTTTTGTTTTATCCACAACAACTGTGTGCAACAAAGGCTAAGTGCCATATACTCAGCCTCAGTAGTGGACAAAGCAACGCTTGCTTGCTTTTTGGAAAACTATGAAATGAGTGAGTTTCCTAAAAATTGGCAAGTCCCACTCGTGCTCTTTCTATCTATTTTGTAGCCACCATAATCTGCATCAGTATAAGCATGTAAGTTAAAGTCGGAATCCTTATCGTACCAAATTCCAAAGGTGGGCGTGTGCTTAATATAGCGAAAGACTCTTTTTACCGCATTATAATGAGACACCTTAGGTTGACTTTGAAAACGTGCACACTGCATACACTGAACATTATATCAGGCCTACTGGCAGTTAAATATTGCAAAGAACCAATCATAGATCTATATAAACCATTATCAAAGTCTTTACCATGTTCATCTTTGTCCAATTTAGTGGTGACACTCATAGGGGTGGGGGATGGTTTCAAATTTTCAAAGTTGAACTTTTTAATCATGTCAGTAACATATTTTGCTTGACTTATGTGAATCCCTTTACTCGTTTGCTTAATCTGCAAGCCAAGGAAATAGTTAAGTTCACCAACCATAGACATTTCAAATTCGGATTTCATGCAATTTTCAAAATCTTCAACAAGTCTATGTGAGGTAGAACCAAAAATAATGTCATCAACGTAGATTTGAATAATAAGTAAATCCAATTTATCTTGTTTCAAAAATAGTGTACTATCTATAGTACCTCGTTTAAAATTATTTTCTAAAAGGAAAGTAGCAAAACGATCATACCATGCTCTCGGCGCTTGCTTTAGTCCGTATAGTGCCTTCTTTAATTTGTACACGTGATCGGGATGTTTCAAATCTTCAAAACCGGGTGGTTGCTTCATGTATACTTCTTCTTGTATGAATCCATTTAGAAATGCACATTTTACGTCCATTTGATACAATTTAAAATCTTTCATACAAGCAATAGTAAGTAAAAGTCGTATAGCTTCTAAACGTGCTACGGGTGCAAAGGTTTCATCGTAGTCAATTCCTTCTTCTTGATTATAGCCTTGTTGTTGTACCCCGCTCAAAACTAGTACAGCAACTTGGGTAGGGAGAGAAGCATGGCAAGAGAATGAGACCTCGAAAGGAAGACATCACCGGCTTATTTATAGTTATATAGAATTTAAGGTAATTTGCATAAAGCAAGAGGGCTGATTGAAATTTTCATATGAGTGATAAAGAACTAATAGGGGAAGTATTATATTGGCAACTTTAACGAGAAGTCGGATCATAACATGCCCATGCACATATGGTATGGGCATACGTCTAAGAATACAGATACATCACAAAATGGGCCTAATTAAGCCCTTAACAAAGTAGGAACCCTCTTCATCCACCCCCAATATGGCCGTTGGGTAACATTTGGAGATAAGACCAACAGAACTTTGATACAAACCTTTCAGGTGTAGCAGATGTAGTTTGAACAAAAGGATAAGTGGCCTCACACGAGGTGTAAGTAATGGATGTATGCATATTGGTGTGAGTGTATACACATATACGACTCAAGGCAAATACAAACGATGATAGAATAATTATCAAAGAAGTATGGTATACGGGTGTGCACGCGCATGCACTTAGGTTATAGTGAAATTTTGAGGTTTATGGCTCATTTCAAGAAGAAAAAGAAACATAGATATGTATGTATATGCATGGGTGCATGCGCATACATATGTATAAAATATGCGTAAATGCGGAAAAATAAATATAGCCGCACATCTAGGGAGAGAGAAATTAGATAGGCTATACTTATGATATATATATATATATATATATATATATATATATATATATCGGTATATATAAAAAAGGGTGCTACTTAGAAGATTTATGAGAGAACATTTAAATGAATGGGATAGGAGCTGAGTACCTAAGGATGTGTTATTAAGGAAGACCTATACACATGAAATATATGGTGCTAGATTTGGCCATCAAGCCTTAGGGGTAATTCAACCAACACTTAGTAAGAACCTTAAGGGAGTGTTAGTTGGGAAATAAAGAGTTTTGCATTGGAGGAAGCCTCTTCCTCTCCCCCAAATGCAGCCGCCGGCTGCATCCTTTCCCAAGTAAAACATGATACCCACTTTATTAAACAAGCCTCCTTAACTCCCTATCATTAAGGCCTCTTCCAAATAACTCTCAAACCTTTCCCTTCTTCCATAAGAGTTCTTGTGAAGCAAGAGAAGGCTAAAAATCATTCCCTCTCAAGACTTGTCTAGGTAAGATTACTCTATATAGTTGTTAACAAGATGCACCTTAGAAGTTGAAGCTCACCAAGCCTCCTTTTCTTTGGTAAAAACTGTGACTATCACGGCACTAGGAGAAGGCCTCAAGACGATAGAAGAAGGAGTACGCCTTAACAAGGGTGGTCCATTTTCATTCCATTCAAAATGCAAATGGTAAACCCTTCATTCTTTCCCTAGGATATAGTATATATAATCTAAAGAATGGCTAACAAAAGCCCTATGCCGCGTGTGTTAGGGAAAGGAAGGGAAAAGTGCTTCTTGTGTCAACCAACCTGAGCAAAATCCAAGGACTTCAAAGGCAAGTACACTATACTCTTTAAGGCTTGAATGTGAAAGTGTGTGCATGAATGGGTAGATATACTTAAGATTTAATCTTGGTAGTATTATGTTAAGTTGAAGGCCAAAACTTTCGGCCATGGTCATTTATAGTGTAGGAGTGAAATCTTGTCTCAAAAGGTGAAATCTTTTGGGGTTATATGTCTCATTATGAGTATAACCAAGATAAACAAGTTAAAAATTCTTTCTTTTCTCCAAGAAGAGCTCACGGTGGGAGGGGTGAAGGGGAATGAGTGTGATTTTCGAATGGACATGCTAACTTAGTAGGAAATGGAGATAAGTCTATAGTCTTGTGGTGCGTTGCGCGTAACATGCTCTTAGATTCCTTATTTTCTTGCATGCACCGAAAATGGGACTGTTGATGGAGGGGTGCGTATACACCACAATTGTATACTAGGTGTTTGTGCCGAAAATGAAAGATAAGGACACTTAGGAATAACATATGGCCACTAGAAACATTTTTGGAATTGGACAGAAACTTGGGCTGTATTGTGAGATCAAAAAGGGGGCCTTAAGAACTTTCAAATCTGTTGATTTTCAGTATGTTACTAGTCTTACATGTATAGGAGATGTGAGAGTTAGAATTTCATTAAAAGGAGCTACGGTTTATTTTTAATTAATTTCCTAGTGAGATTGGTCGTGCTGAAAATGTTGAACTGGACAGAATTTAAGTAATGTGTTTGGTAGCCTAGAAATGGACCTTACAGGTATGCAAATTAACTAATTATCGGTATAAAACTAACCCTGTGAATAAAGTAAAGGTGAAAGTTGGAATTTTGTCAAAATGTGTTATGGTTTATTTTTAATGAATTTTCTAGTAAAATGAGTCAGCCTGAAATGCTCTGGATTGACAGAATTTGTGTACCATGTTGCATGAATTGAAATTGGACCTTAGAGAAATTCATTTGGACCAAAGGTTGGTAGGATGCTAGTCCAATGAGATTATTAAGCTGGAGAGTTGAAATTTCCAAAAAAGGATTAAAGGATTGGTCACAATAAATTTTATAGTAAAATTGGTCCTTCCAGAATTCAGTTTGTATCCGCTTCACGAAAAAGAAAAAACGATTCCCTTATCGACATCATAATTCCATAAAACTTGCATGGTAATCACTTATGACATTTACGAAAGAGTACATGCGAACCAATTGGTCTAGAATGTGTATTTTAATAGGAAATAACTAAGGAGAAGTTGATGTCATTGAGCTGGAAATTTTCCAGCATGACGACGAGACGTATTTATTTGTTTATGTCACGCATTATGGGATGGTTTGCATAATACATGTCATGCATTGCATCATCGTCACGTACATGATTTACGACATGATTTTATGAGGAAGAAAGATGAAAAGCTTTATCAAAAGATGATTTTTGAAAGAGATGATTCCCCACCGGTACCGTGTGTGAGTATGAGCTTGGCCAGTATGAACCCACCAGATCAGGGTTAAGTGATCTGATAAGAGGCCGTGCGGGTCCGGATATAATAGACCCGACGAAGAGAAATAAGAGGCTGTGCGGGTCCGGATTTAATAGACCCGACAAAGAGAGCAAGAGGCCGTGCAGGCCAGGACATAACAGACCCGACAAGAAGAGATGACGTACCACCTCAGATCCGGGACATAGATCTGAACACTCTATTGTTTTTACGACGATGATGATTTGATGAAAAGCATGAAAAGGCCATATTCTCATTTTGTTAATCATGATGCATCACACGAACATATGCATGCATATCACGTTTGTGGAGTCATTGTGTAGTGTCACATGATACTTAGACCAAGTTGTTATGACCTTGTAAATCCTAAGTATGACTTCATTAAGTGATGATTCTTGTTATGTTACGAATTAATACGAGTTACGGTCTTCTATTGTCATGTTCTGTATTAAGTAATGATTTTGTTAGGTTATGATCTTGATGCATGAAGGAACACGTAATGTCGAAAGTTATGATGTGCTCATAGATCTTATGTAATGACCATCATTATGCTATTCACTAATATAAGTTGCAGTCCTTTGATGTTATATTCAGTTCTAAGTAACAAAATCTTATTTAAGAAATGATCTTGTTTCATTAAGTGATGATATATATATAGATCGAGGATCTGACGAAGGACAGGTACGCTTTTAAACAAAATTTTTGGGGGATTGATTCTTGATCGCACTTTCCATTTAATCCATGATTAGTATAGTATACTTGCTGGTGACGTTGTCACTCACCCTTATTTTTCCCCCAGAGGTTGCAGATGACAAAGTAGAGTGGATCGATGACGAACCTAGTCCGTATCCGTGAGTACAGTGGAGGATGGACAGACCTAGGAGGCATGACCGGCCAGCTATGACTGATGACTGATTTTGTATTTGGGATGGAACAACACTTGCTTTTGTGACTTTCGATACTTTTAGTCTGGGATGTAAACTATGAATGATCGTTTGGATATTTTTATTTTGAAGTTTTAAATTCTGCCACAGTTTCGCTTAATTATTTACGTATAAGCGCGATATTCCATGCATTATATCATGGATCATGACACGTATGAGACGATGCCTAGTACTATCCTTAGTGAAGTACGGCGGGTCCACCGACTCCAGCGGGGCTGGGGTGCGGGGCGCCACAGGTGGTATCAGAGCAAAGGCTCCAGATCTGGGCAGAACATAGAATTAAGTTATGATTGTAGTCAACTAGGTTTGATCTTAGATCTAAGAATTGATTTTAGACAAGAGTTGACCTTAAAATAGAACGACCTAGACTAAAAGCTAGGATCTTGGCGGATGACAAAGCCCTTGGTTATGGATTTGTTCTAAGGAAAACCGAGCTATATCCAACCTGTTATGTGACACCAAGAACTTTTATTACGTACAAGTTGAATGGAATCCCTTATATTGACATGATCCCAAATAAACAGACGCTATGTGGTGCAGATAACCCCACAAACCGGTGCGTGGACATCATCGTTGTCACCCCCTGGAAGTATGGGCTTCTATTATCGGAAATTGATGAAAGAGAAGGTTCCAAGGTTTGGCGGGGAGACCAAACCAGAGGAGGCCGAAAAATGGTTAGACGAGGTCGAGGACCAGCTTGTCCGATCCCGGGTACCAGATGAAATGAGGGCCCTAATTATTCGTCCCATCCTAATCGGCAAGGCCAGTCAATGGTGGAGAGAAAGAGTCCAGTCCCTACCTCGACCCATAGCCTGGGCTAGGGTCTTGGAAGAATTCTGTGGAGCTTACCTCTCAACGGAAATGGTGATTAAAAGGATGGAAGAATTCGATGCACTGAGGCAAGAACCGGATACCCCAGTCTCAGAATATGTCTGCCAGTTCACCACGTTAGGACGGTATGCACCCTTGATCATGGAGGATGAACAGTGGAAGATGACTAGGTTCATGCGAGGATTGAACCCTCGAATTAAAGAAGGATTAGAAAAAGTACACCTAAGCACGTTCAATAAATTGGTAAAGGGCTGCTATGAGGTTGAGCGCGATATTCGGATGATGAAGGTGCGAAGGAGACTGAAAAGACAAATGAGAAGAGAAAGTGGGAGGTGGCCGCCGTACCCTCGTGGAACCCTGCATAGAGAGAACAGAGGCGATAATCGAGAGATGAGGCCCTAAGGACTCCAAAACACCCAAGTTACTGACAGGTACCTCAAAATCCCTGAACTAAATTACTTACGTTCTGTCTTACTTATTCAAAGAAAGAATGAGTCCTAAAGAGATGTGATAAGGGACCAAAGGAAAACATGGGGACCCAGGCACACAATCTCCAGTTTCGAGGACGAAACTGATTTTAAGGGGAGGAGAATGTTGTACCCCGCTCAAAACTAGTACAACAACTTGGGTAGGGAGAGAAGCATGGCAAGAGAATGAGACCTCGAAAGGAAGACATCACCGGCTTATTTATAGTTATATAGAATTTAAGGTAATTTGCATAAAGCAAGAGGGCTAATTGAAATTTTCATATGAGTGATAAAGAACTAATAGGGGAAGTATTATATTGGCAACTTTAACGAGAAGTCAGATCATAACATGCCCATGCACATATGGTATGGGCATACGTCTAAGAATACAGATACATCACAAAATGGGCCTAACACGGAGTGCGTCACACATCGTACAGGGAAGTACCTCCTCTCTTACTCAATGAATGCAATCGTATGGGACATCTGAGGCATGCGTGCCTCGTTACCTAGATTAAAACAAATGATTCATGAACATTGTTTACACTTGCTTTGCTCAAACCCAAACATGCACCTTCCCGTATACATGGATTTGCTTTACAGCTTGGTTTTTCACATTCATATGCTTCACAATCGGAACGTATTTGGTTTTTCTGGCGTGATACTGAGTTTCGTTTGCTTGTTACTCAGGATCAAGCACAAGTGGTACATTTTACTTTCCAGTCAATTTCACTACAATTGACCTTTGTATTATCGGTTGTGTATGCGAAACATACACCTCTCCAGCGTCGACCACTCTGGCGTTCATTATGTGACTTTGCTGAATCATGTCAATTGCCCTGGATGGTGGGTGGTGATTTTAATACTTTTCGAACCATCGAGGATCATAGCGGTCGCTCAACTCTGTCTTTAGTAGTATTACAAGACTTTAATGACTGTATCGAAATGTGCTCCCTAATGACGCCGCCGCATCAAGGCTCTAGATTTACTTGGGCAGATGGCAGAAGTCTTGGCCGGATACGTCGTAGATTGGACTGGATTTTTATAAATTCTGCTTTTTAGGATGTGTTTGCGGATATATAGTTGTCGCATTTGCCGAGGGTCACCTCCGATCACATGCCATTATTATTCTTGTGTCGACAAAGTGTTTCACATGGCAAACGCTCATTTCGATTTTTGGACACCTGGCTACATCACTCAGACTTTCATTCTTATCTGCAGCATGCATGGTTATCATATCCCACTACTGGTGGCATGCATGGTTTCTATAAAAAAATGTTTTCATTGAAAAGAGATATCCAACGGTGGAATAAGGACATCTTTGGCAACATTTTCAGTAATCTAAAACATGTAGAGGCTCAACTTAATCATGCAGAGACAGCCTGGGATGCGCATCCGACAGTGGAAACAAGAGAAGAATATCATAGATCTAAGGCCGAATATCTACGAGCGTCTACTTCTGAATTACAATTCTGGAAACAAAAAGCCCGAATCAAATGGCTTAAAGAAGGTGATGCTAATACACAGTACTTTCATTCCATTGTCAAAGGGAAGCGAGCACATCTGCGAATTCAAAACATTCGCAATGCAGAGGGCCAGCTTTTGACGAATCTGACGGACATCATGACCGCATCAGTCTCTTTTTATACTGATTTATTTGCTCACGCACCAACGCAAAATCATTCTGCTATACTTTCGCACATTCCTAGACTGGTAACAGAATCTGACAATATTATGTTGACGCAGCTTCCTACTGAGACTGAAGTTAAGGAGGCAGTGTGGCACTTGGACCCTCACAACGATGCAGGTCCGGATGGGTTCCATGGTACGTTTTATCGTTCATGCTGGCCTATCATACATTCTGATGTTGTTAAGGCAGTGCAGGAGTTTTTTCTTGGTATCCCACAGCCTCCTGTCATGGCTAGTGCATTAATTATTTTGATACCCAAGACGCAATCCCCTCAGACGTTCAGTGATTTTCGACCTATCTGTCTTACAAATTTTCTGAGCAAAGTTTGTACCCGCATTATTGCCACGCGTTTGGGGATGCTTCTTTCGAAGTTAATCTCTCCAGAGCAAACAGGATTCCTTCCGGGACATTATATTTCCACTCAAGTTTTATTGGCAAGAGAAATGGTACATATGCTAGATAGTGGTGGGTCTCATTTATGCCTGAAATTGGATTTGATGAAAGCATTTGATCGGGTCAGTTGGGATTATCTAGAGTGTCTTCTGCGGCAGTTTGGTTTTTCAGATTTTTTCTCTCGGATTATCATCAACCATCTACGGGCTACTACATTATCGGTTTTGATCAATGGAGAGCCATCACCTAAATTCCGTCCATACAGAGGTGTCAAACAGGGAGATCCTCTATCCCCATTGCTATTCATTTCGACATCGGAGGGTTTCAGTAGAGGGTTAAAATCATTGGTTGCGGCGGGCCATATACTGCCATTTCGTCTAGGCCGCATTCCTTTTGCAATAACCCACTTAGCTTATGCGGATGATCTCCTTATTTTCCTGCATGGAACACAGCTTAATTTACGACGTTTCCATAAGTTCTTAACGGAGTATGAAACTGCTTCTGGTCAAAAGGTTAACTTCCAAAAAAGTAGTCTCATCCCGTCGGCACGCCTTACACCCCGACGGGTTCGGACCTTACAAGAAATACTAGGCATGCGACTCTCTTCTCTACTGTTTCGCTATCTTGGTTCCTATCTTCACAGAGGGATCAATCGATCCCGATTTTGTTCTACTCTGCTACAGCATATTGATGATCGATTAAATGGTTGGCATTCCCGTCTCCTCTCATCAGCGGGTCGTTTAGTATTACTGCGTTCAGTCCTTTCTGCACTCCCTCTCCATATCATTGTAGCAGGAGGATTGCCAAAGTCTGTCATTAAAATGATACACAGAAAGATGGCCACTTTTTATTGGGGCAAACGACATCATTGGGTGGTATGGTCGAAAATCACTTTGCCTGTTGAGGAAGGAGGCTTGGGACTACGGGATCTTAACATGCTGTAGCAGGCATATCGCTGCAGAATTTGGTGGCTATATTAGAAACATGACACTTTATGGAGTCGGTATATGCAAGTCAAATATGGACGGCGAGGGGATTTTCGGCCAAGACTGCCGGATTCGCCAGTTAGGAAACTCATCTGTCGCATTCATGACACTTGTACTTCGCAAACGACAGGTACTGGTTCCCATCTTACATGGAAGCCAACGCCCTTAGGTGAATTCACTCTAAAATCAGCCTATGATGTTTGTTAGCCATCCAGGCCAACGCTACTCTCTGCTAAGTTCATTTGGTTCAAGCAACATTCGCCAACCATCAAAATACTACTCTGGCGTTTATTTCACTCAGCACTGCCATTTGAAGATTGCATTGGCCATTATTCTGCTGCACGCCCCACGCAATGCCCGTTTTGCAAACAACACTCGGCAACGGTTGATCATGTTTTCCTATATTGTCAGCCAATTAGTCTATTATGGATTTTCTTTGCGGCGGAATTGCACGGCGTCTACCTCACTACTCTCAATCTATGCCAATACCTCTTATCCTGGTGGTACCGCTCCTCCTATTCTTCCCTACTTGGGGTTTTAAAAATTGTTGTTCCGGGTATCCTAGTGCATAACATATGGCGCTGTTATGCTAGTTTAGTGTATGGGGACACTGCATCTTTTTCTCTATCGGCACTGCGGGCCGCTGTCCATTTTGACATTGACATGTGGATTCACACATTACACGGCTCAAAACTCGTAGCAGGGCCACCTGCCTCTCTTGCATGGATTCCGTATGTTCGACCTCCCCGTCTTAAAGTGGTAAGATGGCATACTCCTCCATCAGGAAGATTCAAACTTAATGTGGATGCAGCAGTTGGACAACAATATGCTGCAGGTGGCGTCATCATGCGTGATTCCGCCAGCGCCTGTGTGCGCGCCTTATCATTTCGCTTACCACCATGCACACCGTTGATGACCGAAATTCAGGCTACGCTCTTTGGATTACTCTACTTTCTTCCATTATATCGGACGCTTGTCATAGAGACAGACTGCACGCAAATGCTGCTGCGCCTACGTCAACCGCAGCCTATCTTTGGAAACTATCATCTCATGCTCTTGCACATATTGATTAACCATCATCATTTGGAAATCACGCATATATACCGCGAGGCCAACATGGTGTCACATTACCTTGCTCAGTACGTAATGACATCACCGAGCACGTGCTCCTTCACTAACAACAGTCTGCCACCCATGGTACGCGCTTCAGTCACTTTGGACCTCACGTCAGCAACCTTGCGTACTCATTGAGCTTTATGTCTTCCATATGGATTGGCGCACTATAGTATCCTCTGCCTGTACTCTTGTGAGTACAGGCAGAGTCGGTATGTTTCCCTCGCTTCTTCATGGCATCTCATATCGTCTGCTGCCTACTGACGCAATGCTTATTTTCTCTTCTGCATGGACCACAACTCAATCTGGCTTGATGTTTCTCATTTCATCAGCCGAGTGTCAATACTATCAAGTCTTCCACATGGATTGGCATACATTCGCATTCGCTGCCTGTGCTTTGACAAGTACAGGCAGCCTCGGTGAGATCCACATCTTCTTATTTTGTAATACTCGCTTATATTTACTAATTCTGCTTGACGCACTTTTATGTCTTGTTGGTACATAGGCAGTTACACATCTTCGCACTTTTTATGCTGCTGCTTCATACTTCTTCCACATGGATTGGCTCTCATTTGATTCCTCTGCCTATACTTCGGCAAGTACAGGCAGTCTCGGTATGCGTTACATTCACTGGGTTGGCTGCCTTATCTTATGTCTTCTCTGTATGTTTAACACACTCTCATGTTTTCATGATGGCTGGACGGACTCAACATTACTGCTGGCTACTCACACACATGAGGTTGATTTACGAAATAAGGATGGCGCTAGGGAGCTCCTTCGGCTTCAACATCACATGCTTCAAGTCTATCATATGTGGCTTACTGTTTTTCTACTTTTTCATTGTAAAGCGTCTCAACACTCAAAGAGTATAAATATGTACGCTTTTTCCTTCGCCAAGGTTTTATCCACAAGGGTGGTTTTACATAGCAAGGTTTTAATGCGGCATATCATATATTCCTTGGATGTTGTAACTTCTCATTTCCATTGTACGTTATATTTTCTCCATGTACTAAGGTTTTCCTCCACCATAAGTGAGGCATCAACATAATCAATAAATCATTTTTCAAAAAAAATATATCGGTATGTATAAAAAAGGGTGCTACTTAGAAGATTTATGAGAGAACATTTAAATGAATGGGATAGGAGCTGAGTACCTAAGGATGTGTTATTAAGGAAGACATATACACATGAAATATATGGTGCTAGATTTGGCCATCAAGCCTTAGGGGTAATTCAACCAACACTTAGTAAGAACCTTAAGGGAGTGTTAGTTGGGAAATAAAGAGTTTTGCATTAGAGGAAGCCTCTTCCTCTCCCCCAAATGCAGCCGCCGGCTGCATCCTTTCCCAAGAGAAACATGATACCCACTTTATTAAACAAGCCTCCTTAACTCCCTATCATTAAGGCCTCTTCCAAATAACTCTCAAACCTTTCCCTTCTTCTAAAAGAGTTCGGGTGAAGCAAGAGAAGGCTAAAGATCATTCCCTCTCAAGACTTGTCTAGGTAAGATTACTCTCTATAGTTGTTAACAAGATGCACCTTAGAAGTTGAAGCTCACCAAGCATCCTTTTCTTTGGTAAAAACCGTGACTATCACGGCACTAGGAGAAGGCCTCAAGACGATAGAAGAAGGAGTACGCCTTACCAAGGGTGGTCCATTTTCATTCCATTCAAAATGCAAATGGTAAACCCTTCATTCTTTCCCTAGGATATAGTATATATAATCTAAAGAATGGCTAACAAAATCCCTATGCCACGTGTGTTAGGGAAAGGAAGGGAAAAGTGCTTCTTGTGTCAACCAACCCGAGCAAAATCCAAGGACTTCAAAGGCAAGTACACTATACTCTTTAAGGCTTGAATGTGAAAGTGTGTGCATGAATGGCTATATATACTTAAGATTTAATCTTGGTAGTATTATGTTAAGTTGAAGGCCAAAACTTTCGGCCATGGTCATTTTTAGTGTAGGAGTGAAATCTTGTCTCAAAAGGTGAAATCTTTTGGGGTTATATGTCTCATTATGAGTATAACCAAGATAAACAAGTTAAAGATTCTTTCTTTTCTCCAAGAAGAGCTCACGGTGGGAGGGGTGAAGGGGAATGAGTGTGATTTTCAAATGGACATGCTAACTTAGTAGGAAATGGAGATAAGTCTATAGTCTTATGGTGCATTGCGTGTAACATGCTCTTAGATTCCTTATTTTCTTGCATGCATCGAAAATGGGACTGTTGATGGAGGGGTGCGTATACACCACAATTGTATACTAGGTGTTTGTGCCGAAAATGAAAGATAAGGACACTTAGGAATAACATATGACCACTAGAAAAATTTCTGGAATTGGACAGAAACTTGGGCTGTTTTATGAGATCAAAAAGGGGGCCTTAAGAACTTTCAAATCTGTTGATTTTCAGTATGTTACTAGTATTACATGTATAGGAGATGTGAGAGTTGGAATTTCATTAAAAGGAGCTACGGTTTATTTTTAATTAATTTCCTAGTGAGATTGGTCCTGCTGAAAATGTTGAACTGGACAGAATTTAAGTAACGTGTTTAGTAGCCTAGAAATGGACCTTAGAGGTATGCAAATTAACTAATTTTCGGTATGAAACTAACCCTATGAATAAAGTAAAGGTGAAAGTTGGAATTTTGTCAAAATGAGTTATGGTTTAGTTTTAATGAATTTTCTAGTAAAATGAGTCAGCCTGAAATGCTCTGGATTGACAGAATTTGTGTACCATGTTGCATGAATTGAAATTGGACCTTAGAGAAATGCATTTGGACCAAATGTTGGTAGGATGCTAGTCCAATGAGATTATTAAGCTGGAGAGTTGAAATTTCTGAAAAAGGATTAAAGGATTGGTCACAATAAATTTTATAGTAAAATTGGTCCTTCCAGAATTCAGTTTGTATCCGCTTCATGAAAAAGAACAAACGATTCCCTTATCGACATCATAATTCCATAAAACTTGCATGGTAATCACTTATGACATTTACGAAAGAGTACATGCGAACCAATTGGTCTAGAATGTGTATTTTAATAGGAAATAACTAAGGAGAAGTTGATGTCACTGAGCTGGAAATTTTCCAGCATGACGACGAGACGTATTTATTCGTTTATGTCACACATTATGGCATGGTTTGCATATTACATGTCATGCATAGCATCATCGTCACGTACATGATTTTATGAGGAAGAAAGATGAAAAGCTTTTTCAAAAGATGATTTTTGAAAGAGATGATTCCCCACCGGTACCGTGTGTGAGTATGAGCTTGGCCAGTATGAACCCACCAGATCAGGGTTAAGTGATCTGATAAGAGGCCTTGCGGGTCCGAATATAATAGACCCGACGAAGAGAAATAAGAGGCCGTGCGGGTCTAGATATAATAGACCCGACGAAGAGAACAAGAGGTCGTGCGGGCCCGGACATAATAGACCCGAAAAGAAGAGATGACGTACCGCCTCAGATCCGGGGCATAGATCTGAACACTCTATTGTTTTTACGACGATGATGATTTGATGAAAAGAATGAAAAGGCCATATTCTCATTTTTTTATCATGATGCATCACACGAACATATGCATGCGTATCACGTTTGTGGAGTCATTGTGTAGTGTCACATGATACTTAGACCAAGTTGTTATGACCTTGTAAATCCTAAGTATGACTTCATTAAGTGATGATTCTTGTTATGTTACGAATTAATGCGAGTTACGGTCTTCTATTGTCATGTTCTGTATTAAGTAATGATTTTGTCAGGTTATGATCTTGATGCATTAAGTGTTGATCATTGATGCATAAAGGAACACGTAATGTCCAAAGTTATGATGAGCTCATAGATCTTATGTAATGACCATCATTATGCTATTCACTAATGTAAGTTGCAGTCCTTTGATGTTATATTCAGTTCTAAGTAACAAACTCTTATTTAAGAAATGATCTTGTTTCATTAAGTGATGATATATATATAGATCGAGGATCTGACGAAGGACAGGTACGCTTCTAAACCGAATTTTTGGGGGATCGATTCTTGTTCGCACTTTCCATTTAATCCCTAGATAGTGTAGTATACTTGCTGGTGACGTTGTCACTGACCCTTATTTTTCCCCAGATGTTGGGGAGACAAAGTAGAGTGGATCGATGACGAACCTAGGGTTCCGTATCCGTGAGTACAGTGGAGGATGGACAGACCTAGGAGGCATGACCGGCCAGCTATGATTGATGACTGATTTTGTATTTTGGATGGAACAACACTTGCTTTTGTGACTTTCGATACTTTTAGTCTGGGATGTAAACTATGAATGATCGTTTGGATGTTTTTATTTTGAAGTTTTAAATTCTGCCACAGTTTCGCTTAATTATTTACGTATAAGCGTGATATTCTATGCATTATATCATGGATCATGACACGTATGAGACGACGCCTAGTACTCTCCTTAGTGAAGTACGGCGGGTGCACCGACTCTGGCGGGGCTGTGGTGCGGGGCGCCACACTTGTGCTACAAGTCTCGCTTTATTTCTAACGACCTTTCCTTCTTCATTCATCTTATTCCTAAACACCCACTTTGTGCCTATTATAGTCTTATTTTATGGTCGTGGCACTAAATCCCATACATTGTTTCTAACGAATTGATTAAGCTCATCATGCATAGCATCAATCCAAGAAGAATCACTCAAAGCATCATGCACATTTTTGGGTTCAATTTCAGAAATCATAGCATGGAATTCATTTATCTCATCCGAAGTAATTCTTCTACGTGGTCGCACACCGTGAGTGAGGTCGCCTATGATGAGATCATGTGGGTGATCTCTATGCCATCTTGGTTGATTATTTTCTATGTTATCATGTATTTCTATGTGATCATGCATTTCTAGTGTGTCATTCATGTCATGCATATCAAATATACCATCATCTTCATTCACCATGGGTTTCAATTCAAAGTCATCGTCGTATTCTTTATCTTTATCAATCTCACCAAATTCATTGAATTTCACATGAATAGATTCTATGATTTGTCTAGTGAGAGGATCATAACATCTATATGCCTTTCAATTTATAGAATATCCAACAAAAATGCACTCAAATGATTTGGATTCAAATTTATCTAAATTATCTTTTGTGTTCAAAACAAAACATTTGCATCCAAACACACAAAAATAGTCAATATTAGGCATGCGATCATTCAATATCTCAAAGTGCGTCTTGTTAATTTTCTTTCTTATAGATAGGCAATTTACTATATAGCATGCACAATTTACGGCTTCCGTCCACAAAAATCTAGGCAATTTATTTTCACATAACATAGTCCTAGCAATTTCTTGTAGTGCTCGATTCTTTCTTTCTACTACTCCATTTAATTATGGAGTTCTAAGTGGCGAAAACTCATGCTTGATTCCTTTTTCTTCGCAGAATGAAATCATATCTTTGTTTTTAAATTCACCTCCTCTATCGCTTCTTATCCTTTTCACATTGACACCGTATTGATTTTCAAGTTGTTTAATTAATTTCGCAATTTCAACGGCACTATCATCCTTATGTGCAAGAAATAAAGTCCAAGTATAACGAGAAAAATCATCAACAATCACGCATGCATAGTGGCGCCCACCAAGGCTTGTAGTGCCACTAGGACCAAACAAATCAATATGTAATAGTTCTAAGACTCTAGTCGTGCTTATTTCATTTTTAGGCTTAAGTGACTCACGTGTTTGTTTGCCTTTTATGCAAGATTCACACAACTGAAAGTTGTCTAAATCAAGCGTAGGCAATCCTCGTACTAGGTTCTTTCGTTGAAGTTTTTCTAGTGTGGAAATACCAATGTGTCCTAAACGTCTATGCCATAAATTCACATTGGGTTCATTTGACATAAAGCACTTAACGTTAGCGTCTACCATATCATCCATAGAAAGCGTAAAAATATTACCTTCTCGTTTTCCTCTTAAAACAGTTTCTCCATTTTTATTTATTATGTTGCAGTAAGGGTGAGTGAAACACACATCAAAGCCATTGTCAATAAATTGAGAAATTCTAAGATGATTGTAAGATAAGTTGCTTACCAAATAGACGTTGGAGATTTGAAGAGTGCTTGGATTTCCTATCGTACCTTTTCCGATTATCTTGCCTTCGTTGTTGTCTCCAAAGGTCACAGATCTGCCTTTTGTGACCTTCTTTAATTTGGTGAACAAGCTCGGGTCACCCGTCATGTGCCTCGAGCAGCCACTGTCAAGGAACCACTTTATAGTTGTATCTTTCGATGTGTGGGCTCCCTGCAATGTGCAAAGATGATTTAGGTACCCTTTTAACTTTGGGTCCTTTCGAGTTAGTTAATCACCTCTTGGTAAAAGTACCTTTCGGTACCCATACTTGGGTGATCCTTCTCGGTCTAGCAAATGGCAAGAATGTGGATGAAGGTGCGATATAGTAGACATGTGGAGCATGCACTTTGGGCCTTTGCCCAAGAACTCCTTTATACTCATTGAATGAAGGACGTTTTTGATATGTCCTTGTGTGTGTGTGCGTAGTGCATGGATGATATGAATGTCGTGTATCCATTACTCCTTTCTTTTCATATCTATATAGTACAAAGTTGTATTTCACATGATATGAAGAGAAAGTGTGGCGTGATGAGGGAAGGGGCGGCTTTTGCATCATCTTAGACGCCACTTGAGGCTTGAGGGTGTCTACTTTCTTAGACACAACAAACTTAGTTGGTTTGGTTGATACTTCATTAGTATCAACGTATCACAAACCCGTTTTGTCACTGTCATGCTTTTGAGATAGGATAATACGATGCAGCATGTTAGATCCTGTATCAAACTGTTTCATCATTTTCTCTAGATCTATATTCTTTGATTTCAAATTTGAAATCTCGGGTTTCATTTCGTTATTTTGAGTGGTTAATGATGAAATCTCTGTCTTTAATGCAGTGATGATGCATGATGACTCTTTCTTTGAATCGTTTAACTGAGAGACAAGATTCTTGTTAGAAGATTCTAACAGTTTCTTATCTTCAATTAATCGCTTCTTTTCCTTAGCGAGAGTCTTAGTGAATTTATGCAATTCTAAATACTGACTAAAAAGATCATCATAAGAAGGCTCAGAGTCAGAATTAGAATCAGATGATACCTCATTAGATGCTTTGGACACAAAGCATACTTGAGCAGTCTCTTCTTCGGTCTCAGTCCCGGAATCCGATGAATCACTCCAGGTGGAGGCCTTTAGAGCACGTTTCCTTTACTTGGGTTCTGAGATGGATCTGTTCTTGTTCCGCTCCTTGTCAGGGTATTTAGTTGTTTGTTTTTCTTTATTGGGGCAATCATATGATAAATGTCCAAGTTTGCCACATTCATAACATTTAACGTCTTTATCATTTGACTTGTTCTTATTCCTCTTAGCTGTAGTACCCTTATTTTTGATTCTAAATGACTTTCTCATAAATTTTCTTAAGCCTTTAGCCAATAGAATTAGGTCATCGTTATCTGATTCAGAATCACTATCATCTACGTGATCGGAAGAAGTAGAGAGGTATTCATTTGATTTAAAAGCAATAGCTTTACCTTGTTTAGATGATTTCGATTTCCGTATGGTGAGTTTATTTTCGTACACTTTAAGAGATCCAATTAACTCTTCCATCTTTATTGAGTTCGTTTCTTTGCTTTCTTCTATTGCAGTTACTTTAGGGTCCCATTCTGAAGGAAGGCTTCGTAAGACTTTTTGCACTTTTTCCTGCATGGTAAAAGCTTTGCCAAGAGACTCAAGAGAATTATAGATGTTAGTCAAACGAAGATTCATATCAACAATAGATTCATTAGGCAATAGTTTAAACGACTCAAGTGTAGACATAAGCATGTTTATCTTTGACTCTTTCACTTGACTCGTGTTACAACCCGGAAATTCGTTATGTCTTAACGACTTCCAATATCGTAAATATAAGTTCGTAAGTGTACGATTCATAACACTGGACCTGTATTACCAAATACATTAGCAAATATATTACAAACGTTTGAGTATATACAATAAAAACCCAATTACATTAGTTAGTAACAACTTAAACTATTAGGATAAATTAAATCAAAAAGAAATACATGTCACAACAATTTCATACTACATTAAATAAAAGAAAAGGAAAAAGAAAAAGAAAGGTGAAGACAACTTGTCTTACACTTAGAATAAAATAATGGCATGCTCAAGAATCTTACCTTAACCCATCCCTCCACCCCATGCTTGTCAAAAGCTTGTCTCCAACCCCATTCCTCCCACTCCTTGGCCGGCCACCCCCTTAGAAAAGTAGGATATTATTTCTTCTTTAACCCCTCACATAGTTGCATCTCCAACCAACCAATTTCATACTACCTCCAAGGAAAAAATCTCAAGAACACTTCAACACCCCCTTAGTCCTTATAGAGGCCGAAAGTTTGCCTTCATCAAGGAGAAGATTTTTCTTCTCCTTTCTTCACACCAACATCACTCAAATCAAGTACTATAAACACTCCATCAACTAAGAAAGATTCAAGAAGGGTGTAGCATCTAGGATCAAAGACAATCAAGGTAAGAGCTTTATGAAGTTTAAGTTTGATTCTTCTATATGATTAGTTCCATAAGTTGCTCACTAACCCTCCTTTTTAACCCCTAAAAACCGTGTACATCAAGGAAGGAAGGAAGAAGAAATCTCTTCCAAACCAAGTGATGGAACTATCATCTAAGTGTAAGAAAGGTGAACCAAGGCAAGTACTCTTCCTAGATCCTTCATGGATTTCAAATTTAATACTTATGTTTATATTAAAAATGGGATCATCATGTAGTATGTTCAAGTTTTGTCATAAGAATATGAAAGACCTATGATTGTAAATGTTATAAATATATAAATATATGTAAATATACATATAAAAGGCTATATATATATTTAAATGCAACATATATGTATACGGTTAATCATATATATATACACATATACAAGTGCATACATACAGTAATATACATATATATATACAAATAGATATAAACTTTGAACAAATGATATGAAATAAAGAACCTTAAGAAAGGTCTACAAAGAATACAACTTTTGATGTTTTAAATATGTTTTCTTTTATAATGATCATCATGTTTGTATGTTTATGTATTTTAGGGTTCATATGTTTCAAGATCATGTCCTTAACATGTTTATGTATGCATCATAAGCATGATTTATATACATGGTCTAAATGGTTGTTTGATGATCATCATCTTCATATATACACCACATATACACGGCCAAGTGCCCTATTTGAGTATTTCATTTGAGTTTCATCATTCCATCCACAAGATGTACAAAATAGATGATGAATATGGCTCAAGAAGTACACTTGTATGTTTTCCATCATGTTTATGTTTATATATGTTTTCTAGTTGTTATAATCTTAAGATTAAGGAAAAGGATAAAAAGCAATATATATATACATACAACTTACAACATGTACATAAAAGGAAGAAAAACGAAATATAAATAGGTATAAAACTAGGCCAACTTTCGGCCTATAGCATAAAAATGAAGAAATGAATTGTGACATGTTAAAGAAGTATACATGGATATAGTTCAAGATATATATGTATATATATGTATGTATAATGTGCATATGGGCGGGTATACATACGTATATATGCGGATACATGTACACCAATATATGTTTTAGGTGACATGCACATTATACATCCTATTATATATACATACATATGTTAATCTTGGAATACAATAAAATAAAGAAAACAATATAACACATGAATTAAAGAAAAATACAAAAAACACACAATTGCCCCAAGAAACCCCCCATTCGGCCAATCCTTCTCAAGGCTTCTAGAAGCCACCACAAATTAACCAACCTAAATCCTAAATTAAATAAATAATACCTAATAACTAAAATAGACATGCATGCAAATAAATTAATAAAATAAAGGAAAAGAAGTCATGCATGCAAGAAAAGAAATATTAAAGAAAGGAAGCATGCAAGACATACTCTTACACATTACAAAGCCCAACACCCTTTTCCCAACTCTTCATAAAGCCTTGTCCCTTCATTTGGACTCCCCACCGCCGGTTGCCCTCCCTCCTTACCACCTTTGTTTTTTTAAATTTTTGCAAGACTAAACCCACTACATTCCATCTAGAACATATCATCAAGGAAGCCCTAGCAAACACTTAAGACCAAACTTGCATCTCCCTCCATACACCAACAAATATTTCGGCCCTTCCTCTTGAAGGCTAAGAATCCAACTCAATCTTCATCTTCAAGACTTAAGAAGACATCTAGGTAAGTCTTGTTCCAAACCTCTTTAAGTAAATTCTTATGTTGGTGAAGAATGAGGCTCACATGAACTCTTGTTCTTCATACCAAAACCGTGGTCTTCATGTTTCAAATAGGTGAAAGCCATCAACTTTCATAGGTGATAACATCTTGAGGTGCTTGGATCTCCACTCAAATCTCATTTTGGTAAGATGTTCTAACCTCAAATACATCCTACTTTCATTATTGAATAAAGACTAATCTTTTCCTCCCATTCTCCTTCAAAACCGTATGCTCAAGGAAGGAAGAGGAGGATTCCAACTCAACTCATTCCACAACCAAGCTAAGACAAGAACTTTAGCTTGAAGAGGCAAGTATACAATGATATCTCATGATTTACTTAGAGAATTAGTAGCTTGAATGATTAAAAATTTCAAAGATGAGATCTTTAGTTGGATTTCTTGAGTTTAAGACTACGTCTTAGTGAATCCTTAAGAACAATGCATTGCATGTGACTTATTCTCTCAAAGATGGAATCTTTTATTACATGCATTAAGTTAAAAGGCTGTTTTGAGATGATTTAAGGTGCAACTAAGTGAGTCTAGGCAAGATTGATTCTTGATTGAAATGTGGAAGGTCTAAGAAAAGCATGCATGTGAAAGATAGGAGTTTTATGAAGTTGTTTGTAAGATTAGTTTAAGATGAATCTTGGATGTGATTTCATGCTTGAAAATGTGTGGAAAAATGTTGCTAAGGCACCCCTAGGTTTCGGCCTAAAGAAGGGAAGAGGAGGTGAGTATTGTCTTTGAAGATGAACACTTGTTTTGGTGCATAAATGACACTTGCCTTGTTATTATCTACAAACTGTATGTATGATGAAAAGGTGACCTTATTGTAAGCATGCAACCTGGATATTTATGTTACAATGGAGTTTAAGTGATAATCAATAATATGTTTCATACGAACAAGATGAATGATGGACATTTGACTTGAATAGATGACAAAATAACAAACTACCGGAACAGGACAGAATGAGGTAACGTGTTCAATGGCCTGGAAATTGACCTTACAGACCTTCAATGAGGCTGATTTTTGGGACAAAGTTAGCCTCATGAGTGTATCACAAGGGAGAGTTTGAATTTATTTAAAATAAGCTACGGATTATTTTTAAGAAATTACGCGGTAAAACTGCTCCAGTTGAAAATTCTGGAGCTGGGCAGAATTGAGCACTGAATTCAACGGATTAAAAGAGGACCTTGTAGACCTTCAATAAATCTGATTTTGGCACTAAGCTAGCTCCATGTGTGTAGTATAGACGAGAGTTAGAATTTTGGTAAAATGAGCTATGGTTAATTTTTAATAAAATATTTTGTAAGACTGGCCAGACTTGAAAAATGGGAGTTGAGCAGAATTGTAACCTCTTTTGACTGGCTCGAAAAGGGACCTTGTAGATGACCAATAAAGCTGATTTTTGGCATGATAGTAATCCTATGAGTTTAGTGAACATGCCAGTTGGAATTTTGGTAAAACAAGTTCTGGATTATTTTTAATGAATTAATTAGTAAACCTGTTCAACTGAAATCACTGGGACAAAGCTGGAATTAAGTAACTAATTAGTGGACTCTGAAGTAGGACTTAGAAATATGCAAATGGGTTAAATTTCGGTAGGATACTAGTTCCACATATTTATGACTCGTGTGAGTTGGCATTTCTGAAAAACGGATTATGGTTTTACCACAATTGAATTTTTAGTAAAATGGGTCAGTCCGGTTTCAGCATACGACCTATTTCAGAAAAATGAGTAAATGGACCCTTTAAGGTCGTTAGATTAATCCAGAAATTTTATCATAATCACTTAAGATATAAAGGAGTGACACCATGTAAATTAATCCGGTTGGTTTTAATGTTTGGATGGGTAATTACAAATATAAAGTGGATGTACTAAAACTGAAAATTGGGCTGAACAGAGGATTAATTTAAGGAGGCTCAATTTAGAAGATATGGATCTTTATATACGGTTTGGGCTTATAAGGATTAAGCCTTAGCATGTTTTTCAGGTTATGACCCAAATAATGGAGATCTTAATGTCTCATAAGCCTAGTTAGCCGCCTATAAACTTAAAATAGGAAGGCTAGAAATTCTTAGTTCCAAAAATCATTCTTGTGACAAGTTATAAGAAATGCTTACGATTATTCATGTCATGACTTGCATTGCATATCACTCCATGTATCATGCATGTCCATATGCCACATGAACCTGATTTTTATGAAATTTTATGCAAGCAAGTCTTTCCAAGTGAAAATGTTTTCCGTTACGCATGAAAAGTTTTTTTTATGGTCCCATGTTTTAAAGAAAGCTTCATGATTCCTTTGCCGGCCAAGCATGGGACTAACCCGACTCCAGACCCGGGGTTAATTGGTCTATTGACATGATATGTTCTGGACCCGCTCAGATCCGGGTTTAATTGATCTGATACATGTTTTGGACCCGTTCAGACCCGTGGTTAATTGATCTAATACATGTTCTGGACCCGTTCAGATCTGGGGTTAATTGATCTGATACATGTTCTGGACCCACTCAGATCTGGGGTTAATTGATCTGATACATGTTCTGGACCCGCTCAGATCCGGGGTTAATTGATCTGACATTCTGTTTTTACGACATGTTATTTTATGGGACCAAAATGATGTTTTGACATGACACGACATCATGCGTTGCATATTGCATAACTCATGAACACGCTGACATGTTGTATGTTACAGTTAAGGATGTAATAAGATAATAGTGGATAGCGTTACCTAGAATTATGCTTAGGCTATATCATCAAGTGATCTCAGGGTTTAAGACATGTATGAATTATTGTTTAAGGTTTTCATGTTATTACATTCATGTTATAATTCTTTATATATTTCATGGTAGTTTATTGTATTCTTTCCAGGTGATTTTTATCACTCACACTTTTATTTTTTTCCCAGAGCCAGAAAATGCCAAGATAGAATGGATCGAAGATGAGCCGAGGGTACCTTATCCATAGGCGGGGAATATGAAGGGAGCTAAGCTTAAGGCCTTCTGTGCAGTAAAGACATTTGTATTATGAACTATGTTTGGACTCTTTGGACTTTGATTATGTCGTTTTGTGGGATCGCTACTTTGGGAACTTAGTAATTTGGTAACGCATGTTTGTTTCGAAAAGTTTTTAATTCTGCCTAAATTGTACTACCATGTTAAGTGTTAGTATGGGAGACCATGGCTTATGTTATGGATTTTCGCATGTTATGCATAACGCTTTGTACTCTCCTTAGTTAAGTACGGCGGGTGCACTGTATTCGGACGAGGTCAGGGTGCGGGGCGCTACAGGTGGTATCAAAGCCCAGACTCTAGATTACAGGCAGAACGTAGAACTAAGTTATGATCTTAGCAATCTAAGTTTGATCTTAGACCTAAGTCATGATCTTAGATGAGTGATGGCCTTAGACTAGGACCACATAGACTGGGTTTAGGATGTAGCATAATAAATTATCCTGAACTATGAAAGCTAGGTCTTTGACGTAAGACGTGCCCTTTCCTTCCGTATTTTAAAATTTTGGAATTATGGTCCTTATTCAAAATAAACTGATTTTATTCTGATATTCTAAATAGACGTTAAACCCATAAGTGCAGATGGTGAGACCACGTGGTAGACCTCTGAGAGCACGACCAGCTGCTCAGGAGCCCATACCTCCACCAACAGCACAGGTCCCGCCGCCACCTCAGCCGGACCAGAATCCTCCAGTTCAGAATAATCCCCCACTAGCTCCACAGGAACCTGTTCCTCCGATCATCCCAGATATGAATGCTTTTCAGGCCTTTTGCCAAGTTGTTACTCAGATAGAGCAAGGCCTAATTCATCAGAATGCTCCACCTCAGCCACATCAGCCAATAAGGGATGCCCGGTATTTTTTTGAGAAGCTCAAGAGGGCGAATGTGCCACTGTTTAAGGGAAAGCCAGACCCAAATACCGCGGAGAAGTGGCTAGATGAAATTGAAAATTGTTTTGAGCTAATTCAAGCCCCAGAAGAGATGAAAGCCCAGGCCATCAGACCCTTCTTGATCAGTGAAGCTAATCAATAGTGGAAGACAAATCTGTAACCTTTGCCCAGACCGATTGCCTGGGAAAGATTTCTGCAAGAATTTCACAAGTTCTATATTCCTCCGTCAGTCAAATTGCAAAAGAGGCATGAGTTTGAATCTCTGAAGTAAGAGCCGGGCATGATAGTAGCTGAGTACTCAAATAAGTTCATCGCACTTGGGAGATTTCAGCCTGTTACTATGAATGATGAAGAAACAAAAATGCTGAAGTTCGAAAGAGTTCTGAATTCGAGGATTAGGACGTGGTTAGTGAATGCAAATCCTGCCAATTTTGGAGCACTTCTAGATGCATGCTACCGCATAGAGAGAGATATTATCCGAAGAGATGATGTGGGTCAAAAACGAGAAAGACAAGGGACCGGGAATGAGAAGTATAGGAAAGTGGCTAAAAAGAATTTCAAAGGGTTAGTTCGAGGGGACAATCTCAAGGGCAGGTTCAGCGTCGCCAGCAATCACAAAATAATCAGCAGAAGAATCAGACTCCATCTCAGCAGCCAGCAATACCAGTATGCCATCAGTGCCAGAAGAGGCATATGGGTGAGTGTAGATGGAAGACAGGTAAATGTTTTGGATGCCGCAAGGATGGTCATCTGATTAAAGATTGTCCAGAAAAAGGAGCACAGCAACAACAGCAGCCCAAGAACCAACGGCCATGAGCTAATGCAAGGGTGCACGCCGTGACAGATGCTGACGTTGAGGAGACCGCTGACGTAGTGACTAGTAAGATTTAAAAATTTTATGTCTTCAATACGTTTTACTTATACATGCCTATTATATTTCTTAGCAAAATGTGCATGGTTCAGGAACTATCTTAGTGTGTAGCATACCCACAAATGTGTTGTTTGACAGTGGCGCCAGCCACTCATTTATTTCAAGGAAGTATGCTAAGAATCTCGACCATAATCCAGTCAAACTAGAATCACCCTATAGAGTACAAGCAGCTGGTGACCAGGTGCTTGTTTCCCATCACATCTTCAAGAATTGTGCGCTCGAGTTTAATGATCAGCGGTTTGACGCCAATTTGATCCCCATATCTATGAGTGATTTTGACATGATACTCGGAATGGATTGGCTCTCAAAGAATCATGCCCACATTGACTGCCGCAGTAGGCAAGTTATAATTAAGAACCTGACCCAAGAGGAAGTGTCATTCCAAGGAGGAGCTGAGTCAAAGAAACCATCCCAGAAAGTTTTTGTTAACGCAGTTCGAGCCAGCCGAGCTTTAAGGAAAGGTCATATAGGATTATTTGTCTATGTCCTGAGTGCTGAGAAAGAAAGCCCTACCCTTTCACAAGTTCCAATTGTCAATGAATACCCTGATGCGTTTCCTGACGATTTACCTGGACTACCTCTTGATCGCGAGATTACATTCGAAATAAACCTTATTCTAGGAGCTGAACCCATATCGAAAACCCCTTATAGAATGTCACCTGCAGAACTGAAGGAGCTAAAGGAGCAGCTACACGAACTGTTAGAAAAGAAACTTATTCGCCCTAGTGTTTCACCATGGGGTGCTCCAGTGATATTCGTAAAGAAGAAAGATGGAAGTATGCGTTTATGCATCGACTACCGGTACCTCAACAAAATCACCATAAAGAACAAGTACCCATTACCCCGGATTGATGACTTATTCGATCAGCTCAGGGTATGTAACTAATAAGCTTTAGTTTGATTAAGATTTAAATCTCTTCAAACCCTATCTAAAGTATCTTAATGCAGGGATCCCGAATCTTTAGTAAAATTGACCTGCGATCCGGATACTTTCAACTGAAGATTAAGGCGGAAGATGTCCCTAAGACTGCTTTCAGAACCTGTTATGGACACTATGAATTCTTAGTCATGCCCTTTGGGTTGACCAATGCCCCTGCCGCCTCTATGGATCTCATGAATCGAATCTTTCAAGAACAGTTGGACAAGTTTGTAGTGGTCTTCATAGACGACATCCTGATTTATTCACCCGACGAAGAGACTCACGCAACCCATTTGAGGACAGTCTTGAATATTATATGAGCAAGACAGTTGCATGCCAAGTTTAGCAAATGCAAGTTTTGGCTGCGAAGTGTATCCTTCCTTGGTCATGTTATTTCAGAAGATGGGATTTCAGTAGATCCCAAGAAAATTGAAGCTATCACGGAATGGCCCAGGCCAACAAACGTTACTGAAGTGAGAAGTTTCCTCGGACTAGCCGGATATTACAGAAAGTTTGTTGAAGGATTCCCGAGGATAGCTGTTGACATCCGCTAGATTGACCCAAAAGAAGACCAAGTTTGAATGGAGTGCCGACTGTGAAAAGAGTTTCTCGGAGCTAAAAGCAAAGTTGACATCCGCTCCTATCCTAGCTCAGCCCACTCCTGGAGAGAAGTACATAATGTACAGTGATGCTTAGAAGAATGGTCTCGGATGTGTTCTTATGCAGAATGACAAAGTGATAGCTTATGCATCCCGACAGTTGAAGCCATTTGAGCAAAACTACCCTATCCACGATCTTGAACTTGCCGCAGTGGTTTTCGCATTGAAGATATGGAGGCACTACTTGTATGGTGAGAAGTGCGAGATCTATACAGACCACAAGAGCCTAAAATACCTCTTTACCCAGAAAGATCTTAATATGCGACAGTGCAGATGGCTGGAATTGATAAAAGATTACGACCTTTCCATTCAATATCATCCAGGAAAAGCAAACAAAGTCGCTGATGCGTTAAGTCAGAAAACAAGCCACCCACGGCAACCACCTCTTCAATGAGGCATGGAAGATTTTGGCTTAGAAGAAGTTGATTCAGTCAATGAAGTTCTCGCCAAGATAGTTCTTATTCCTTCATTGATTGATAAGATCAAAGAAGCTCAAGGGATTGATGAGGCTATAAGAAACGTCAACGAAAGGATGAAAGAAAAGCCACGAGATGACTCTGAGGTTCGCAGTGATGGCTGTTTGTGGTATCGAGGACGGTTATGTGTCCCCAGAAACAAAGAAATTAAAGATGAAGTTTTGATGGAAGCTCATAATTCTCGATTATCTATACATCCTGGAGCTAATAAGATGTATCAAGATCTCAAACAAAAGTTTTGGTGGCCCGGTATGAAGAATCAAATAGCAGAATTTGTTGAGCGATGTTTGATCTGTCAAAGAGTGAAAGCTGAGCACCAAAGACCCGCTGGATTACAACAACCCTTAAAAGTGCCGGAATGGAAATGGGACCACGTCACCATGGACTTGGTGACCGATCTACCAAAGACTAAGTATGGGAATGATGCTATATGGGTCATTGTGGATCGTTTGACTAAGTCTGCTCACTTTCTAGCTATGACGATTAAGGCATCTATAGAGAAGTTGGCCTCTATGTATATTGACCATATCGTTTGTTTACACGGGGTGCCCATAAGTATTGTATGCGACCGCGATCCCCGATTTACTTCGAGATTTTGGACAGCCTTTCAAAAGGCAATGGGCACAGAGATTAGAATGAGTTTCGCATTTCATCCTCAAACAGATGGACAATCAGAAAGAACAATCCAAACCCTTGAGGATATGCTTCGCGCTTGCATTCTTGATTTTGGAGGAAGCTGGATAAAAGTCTTAAGCTCGTTGAGTTTTCTTACAATAATAGCTTCCACAAATCTATCGGGATGGCACCATATGAAGCGTTGTATGGACAAAAATGTCGATCCCCACTCTATTGGGACGAGATTGGAGAAAAAATCTATGCGGGACCCGACATTGTTGAGCAAACATGAGAAAAGGTAAAGTTGGTCAAACTAGTTATTGTAGGTATGATGATGATAATTCATAATATACATCAACTTACTTAATGGTAACATGTTCAAATCACATTACACAAATATAACCATGACCACAAGGATTAAGTTTATGATGATGATCACGCTACAAATGACATGCAAGCATATAAAGCACATGATGTATAACATCTACGACATTACAGCATTCTTAGACCATGATCATCAAGATACACATCATTATTGTAGCGCCCCGCACCCTGACCTCGTCTGAATACGGTGCACCCGCCGTACTTCACTAAGGAGAGTACAAAACGTTATGCATAACATGCGAAAATCCATAACATATGCCATGGTCTCCCATGCTAACACTTAACATGGTAGTAAAATTTAGGCAGAATTAAAAACTTTTCAAAATAAACATGCGTTACGAAATTACTAAGTTCCCAAAGTAGCGATCCCACAAAACGACTTAATCAAAGTCCAAAGAGTCCAAACATAGTTCATAATACAAACGTCTTTACTGCACATAAGTCCTTAATCTTACCTCCCTTCATATTCCCCGCCTATGGATAAGGTACCCTCGACTCATCTTCGATCCATTCTATCTTGGCATTTTCTGGCTCTGGAAAAAAAATAAAAGTGTGAGTGATAAAAATCACCCCGCAAGAATACAATAAACTACCATGAAATAGGTAAAGAATTATAACATGAATGTAATAACATGAAAACCTTAAACAATAATTCATACCTGTCTTAAACCCTGAGATCACTTGATGATATAGCCTAAGCATAATTCTAGGTAACACTATCCACTATTATCTTATTCCATCCTTAACTGTAACATACAACATGTCAGCGCATGGATTTTGTCATCATCCTTACTTTCATGCATGAGTGTTGAATGTTGGAAAAATTCATAATTGAAACCACCCTTAGACTCGGCCAAGGGGTCTAAAATATGTTTTAATTGAAATACAAATTCTATGAATGTATATTTTCATGATTATGCATAAAATAACAAGTACAAGAAAAGAGTAAAAAGGCCATAAGTGTTTCCATTACATAAGGATAAAATTTCAAGAATTGGATCTCAGAAGTTTTCAGCCCAATGGCCAAATTATACCTAGAGAAAGAACTTCCACCATGTAGTATTTTCTATGTGAATAGAAAATTGATATGAGTCATATTTATGGGAAAAATGAACCCATTAGAGCACTAAATAAGAATGGAGTAATCTAGGTAGGCTATGGTCATTTTCGGTGCTAAGCCCAATTATTGGTGCCTTATTCTTAATTAATCACTTTAATGTATACTATGTAAATTCATATGAGGTATTTGTTAAAAGTATATCAGTAAAGCAAGACAATTTAAATGTTTCCTAATTAATAGTACATAGTTACATAACATCCTATATCCAAGAAATCATATTATAAATGTATGATGACACATTGCCGCAAAGAGGCCAAACTAGCAATTTAAGACAAGCTACTTAAATAAATAATAACCACTTACAAGTATGAACCCACAATTACTAACTCCAAACAAGAATGAAAAGAGACCTACGTAAAGCCTCCCCTCATGCATGGCATCCTCATGGTTTCCAGAATCACTAATTTTACTTACCAATATGTTTATAAATTTCTGCATGAAATGTCCTTCAAGTATTCATGATGGTACCATGAAACAAATGATTCCATAGGACTTATGCATGTATCTGTGGGTGAGTGTAACACCTTGTTTGGGATAAGGACTCTCTATCTATCTATATATGCATGATCTGCAGGCTGGGTGTAACACCTTGTTCGGGACAAGGGTTCTCTTCCTTTCAGTTATGTCTATGACATTTTGTATAGAGACCTACCTGATGTCTGGTCCTGGGGTAGGATGTCAAGGGCAAAATACGTTATCATAGAGTGTAACACCACGTCCGGGACTCGGGTTCTCTGCTATAACGTGTCACCGTTAGTCCTATGTATGTATGATTTAACATCATGGTTGGACCATCGGGATTCATAGACAGTACTTATGGCTACTTGGGGAATCATTCGGTATGTCGTGAGTACTACTCTTATGTTACGAAAAGTGCTATAGCCAATCATGTCATAAGTTTATGCATGTATAAAAAGAAATGTATTCAAAAGTTTTTTGATGCATTTATCATGATAATGTCTCATGAACTCTTTAGTGCCCCTAAGTTACGACTTTTATAATACGAGACCAAGTATGATTAAAGAACAACAAAAAATAAACCAAAAGAGATTGTACACAAGAACGATGTTGATCATAGGCCAAGACAAGAATGATTAACGAAAGAATCTGTTTACTATACGATGGTCTTTAGTTGTGATAGTCTTTCCCCATGCATGATCCACTTGACAAATCTAGGCAGAAATACTTGCTCAGCAATTCATTATCGCTCATCCTTTTATTTTATCCTACATATTCACAGGACCCTGAGCCAGAGTTGATAGAGGATGAGCCTCGAGGCTAGGTGTGAGGAGCTTACTAATAGCCTGTCTTGTGTATTTTGGATATTTAGCTCTGTACTCTGATATATTTTGTACTCTTAAAGTACTTATGACACTTATGCGGATGTATTAAGATGTACTTATATTGATGTTTATTTCTGCTTATGTTATTTTGCTTCCGCTTATCGATACATGTTATGATGATTTGTACATGAATGTTATCGACACTTTGTACTTCTCATAGTAGAGTGCGGTGGGTGCACCGTGCCGAGACCCTAGTCCTGGGCGGGGCGCTACAGGTGGTATTGGAGCCCAAGGCTCTAGATCCACAGCGGACAACATAAGCGAAACAACGACAAGTACATAGGCTATGATATTAGAACCTAGGGTTCATCTTAGATGAGTGAGCCAGCCCTAGAATAGAGTTGTTAGAATAGTTAACTAGGACCTAATATGCACACTAATGAAATGTTGAAGGAAAAATTTTTAATGCATCGGTAAACTGATAAAGTGAATTAATTATGTAGATAAGATGGCTTCAAGACCACGAGGAAGTCCACGTATGAACAAATCCGCTCAATTGCCTCCACCACCACCAGCACCACCGGCTGAGGACCAGGTGACACTGCCACCAGAACAAGTCCCGCCTCCACAGGTGCAGGGCCCTGGAGGTATTCCTCAAGCCTTATTTGATGCCATGATCCAGCCAGGACAAGCAGTGGGAAATGCTCAAGCTGCACCTACCCCGCCACCTTAATAGCAACAACTACTGCAGATGGGCACTAGATATTATTTTCGATGAACTTAAGAGATCCTGTGTGCCAAAATTTTGAAGGAGGGCCAGATCAAGATGAGGCTGAAAAATGGTTGGACAACGTTGAGAACTGTTTCGAATTGTTGCAAGTTCCTGATGAAGTTAAGTCTCAAATTATTCGTGTTTTGATTGGTGAAGCCAACCAATAGTGGAAAACAAGTATTTGACCATTGGCAAAAGTTGTGGCTTGGGAAAGATTTGTAGATGACTCTCGGAAGTTTTACATTCCACCTTCAGTGACCATCAGAAAAATCAGTGAGTTTGAATCTATGAAGCA
This sequence comes from Eustoma russellianum, assembly GCA_036186865.1. Taxonomy (NCBI): domain Eukaryota; kingdom Viridiplantae; phylum Streptophyta; class Magnoliopsida; order Gentianales; family Gentianaceae; genus Eustoma; species Eustoma russellianum. Next base: position 32,278,063 of record AP025043.1, on the reverse strand, counting down.
AGAGGCTGGTATGACCGTTTCTGAATATGCTAATCGATTCACAGCATTAGGTCGGTATGTTCCGTCTATGATGGCAGACAAAAGGCTTAAGATGATCAAGTTCAAAAATAGACTAAATTCGAGGATCCGGACCTGGATTATAAATGCAAATCCGGTCAATTTCGGTCAGTTGTTGGACGCATGCTATAGGGTTGAACAGGATATTGCACGACGAGATGAAGAGACTAAGGGCAAGAGACCTAGAGAAATAACCAGGGGATGGTCCAAGCAGTGGAACAAGTTTAAAAAGATCAGGCAGAAGGCCACAGGCTCATTGTCAACAGCAAACAGGACAGAGACAATTTAAGCCACAACGTCAACAGAATCAGACACAGCCAGCTTTTCCTAAATGTCAGACATGTCAGAAAAATCATCCTGGAGAATGCCGAAGGGAGAGCAGAGCATGTTTTGGGTGTGGCAAGGCGGGGCATATGATTAGAGAATGTCCAAAAAGCCAAAAACCACAGCAACAGCAAGGAGTATGCCCTCGGACTAATGCGAGGGCGCATGTTATGTCGGACGCAGAAGTAGAAGAGGCTCCTACTGTCGTGGCAGGTATTCTCTATTATATGCTCTAATCTAGTTGTTTATATCTTGTCTTAAGTATTATACAATGTTTCATGGTAGGCCTATGACAGAATCTTCGGTATGTAATGTAGAAATTTTATATTTGTATATGAGTGGATTCAGGTGCGATACTAGTAAATAATTTATCGGCAAACGTATTGTTCGATAGTGTCGCAAGCCACTCTTTTATATCTAAAAGATTTGCCAAGAAGTTTGATAGTTGTCCTACCTGGTTAGAAAACCCCTATAGGGTTCTGGCAGCGGGTGATCAGGTTATCGTCTAACGCCATTTGTATAATAATCGTGGAATCCAAATGGAAGAACAGCAATTTGAGGCAACTTTAATTCCGATACAGATGGGTGACATCGATGTTATTCTGGGTATGGACTGGTTATTCCATAATCATGCCCAAATTGATTGTCAGAAGAAGCAAATATTGATCGAAAACCCAGGACAGAAAGAAATTACCTATCAGGGAAATAATAAATTGAAAAAGACCCCACAAAACATATATCTGACCGCAGTTCAGGATTTTCGAGCATTAATGAAAGGAGATGAGGGGTTTTTAGTATATGCTCTGGAAGCCAAGAGTGAGACACCAACCATGCAGAGCATTCTACTAGTTTGAGAGTTTACGCTAGTATTTCCAAAAGATTTGCCAGGTTTAATAGCGGACCAGGAAATCAATTTTGAGATTAATATGATGCATGGAACCAAACCCATCTTGAAGGCTCCCTACAGAATGGCTCTAGCAGAATTAAAAGAGCTAAAAATACAATTGCAGGAGTTGATTGATAAAAAGTTTATCAGGTCTAGCGCGTCTCTATAGGGAGTAGCAGTGCTGTTTGTAAAGAAGAAAGACGGTAGCAAGCGACTATGCATTGATTCAGAGAGTTAAATAAAGTCACTATTAAAAATAAGTATCCTCTGCCTCGGACTGATGACCTATTCGATCAGCTAAGAGGAACCATTATATTCAGTAAGATCGATCTTCGGTTGGGTTATCATCAGCCGAAAGTTAAGGCTAAAGACATTCCAAAGACCACTTTTCAAACACGATACAGGTATTATGAATTTCTTGTAATGCTATTCGGATTAACAGATGCTCCCGCCGCATTCATGGATCTAATGAACACGGTATTTCATGAACAACTAGACAAATTTGTTGTGGTATTTATTAATGATCTTCTGGTATCGTCTCCTGATGAAGATACTCACGCCGAACATTTACGCGTAATATTAGGTATCTTGAAAGAATAACAATTGTATGGCAAGTTCAGCAAATACAAATTTTGGCTACGGAGTGTCACTCTCTTGGGACATGTTGTGTCGAAAGCTGGCATAGCAGAGACCCTAAGAAGATCGAGGCAATTACAGATTGGCCACGACCCACGAACATAATATGAGACTTAGTCTTCACAAAACTGGGCTGTTTTGGAGATTTGTTGAATAGTGAACTAACTCATGCTAGGAATAGACTTTATGAGGCATAAAATGTATGAAAAATGGCATGTTGTATGTGTAGTTTATGGGACTGTTGGCGTGGGGATGGTGTAGCTTAAAGAACACTAGGAGACCTGAAAAGTTCATATTAAAATGTGTATTTTGTGGTTAACAAGTTATTTTAGGGGTTGAAGTTAGGTTAAGAGATGTTTGAAGAATAAAAATGATGAAGTGTAGGATTCTCTGAAACTGGACAGTTTTGAGTAGCAACTTGCTTGGCCTTAAAATGAACCTTATGAGTGTGCAATTGAGCTAAATTTTTGTGTGCTGATAGCCTGATATGTGTAGTAAATTTTTGAGGTGAAATTCTATAACAGAGCTTGTGGTTTGGCGTCAATGGAATATTTAGTAAGAATAGATCACTGCAGATTCTGCAGGTACTGATATTGAGAAAGATAATTAAATGACCCTTTTAAACATATCGGATTACCTTGAAATTTTTATGGTATTTACTTAAGACATAGATGGACACGTCCATGTAAGGAAATTGGCTCGAAACCACAATTTTAAGGGTTAAGCATTGAGAGGAAGGTCATAGTACAAAACTGGAAACAAGGCAGTCTGATTATGTGTATTTTCAGGCCTTTATCTTGTTTATTTAGACTTGTATGAGATGTTTGGGCATCTGAATATTGTTCTTTAGTATGTTGGCTATGTTCTAAAGGCGATAGTCCTAATTGAATATGGTTTTATGGCACTTGAAACTAAGGTAAGGCTGGTACTGCGCTGCAGGATTCTGTAGTACCCCTCGATGGAAATTGAATGCTTTGAGGATTTTTTTCCACCTTGAAATGTTATGAAATTCTTATGGCATGTGTCTAAGATTCTATTATGCATGTGTATGGCGAGAGTTTATGGAAATAGGCTCTGAATGGATAATTTTGAGGCTGTGTGAACAGGGCATTACTGCGGACCGTTTTCCAGTTTAAGTGACAAGTCCGTATATGCTTTCTATGATGTATTTAGTCATGAATTTCATGTTGCATATCGTGCATAGCATTGTCCATCTTCATACGACTTATGAGATTGAATTTTTTATGCCAAAGAACTTTAAGAAAGCCTCTTTTGAAGATAAGATTTCAGTTTTTGAAAGAAAGACTCCTATGGTACCATTAATTCCTGGCCAGCACAAGCCACTCCAGATCCAGAGTTAATTGATCTGATGATGAGTATGACCATCCAGGCCCAGAGATAATAGACCTGAGGATGATGAGTATGACCGTCCAGCCCGGATATAATAGACATGAGGATGAGGATTTATGACCATCCAGGCCCGGAGATAATAGACCTGAGGATGATGATTTATGACCATCCAGGTTCGAAGAAATAGACCTAATGATGATGATTGATCGTATGACCGATTTCAGATCCGAAAATAATAGATCTGAAGGGAATGGTATGACCGTTTCAGATACGGAGATAATAGATCTGAACCCTCTTTATTCCTCGTTTTACGACGATTATGTTTTGAAAGAAAGAATGATCGAAATTAGTTCTCATCTTATCATGTTCCACCACATTTGCATATTCATACACATTGCATATGGTTGTGAGTAGGATGCTTAATCTACTGTCACTTAAGTTACGATTTTATTACCTTCTGTCACTTAAGTTACGATCTTATTACCTTCTGTCACTTAAGTTATGATCTTATTACCTTTGTGGCTAATGGGTTGAAGATCAAGTATGTTGAGAAATTGAAATTCTTGGGATTTGGTTCTTGTGTACAGTTTCCATTTAATTCATGACTGTTTATGGTATACTTGCTGGTGACTTTGTCACTCACCTTTTTATTTTTTCCCCCAGAGCCTGCAGGAAAAGGTGTAGAATGGATTGACGATGAGCCATGAGTTCCGTATCCGTAGTTGAGGGAATGGATTGCAGCTTAAGGAATTTTTATGATGGCCTTATGTTTTGTGGACTTATTTTGAGGACATGAATTTCGGATTTATCTTTATTTTTCAGACTTGGTTGTAAACCCTATGTCTGATATTCGGACTTGTTTCCTTAAAAAGTTTTTATTTTACCTAAATTTTGCTTACCTGTCAAGGTGATGACATTGAAGTCCACGATTTTGGCATGGACTGTGATATGTCATGCATTGACGCCTGGTACTTTCCGTAGCGAAGTACCGCAGGTGCACCGTACCCGGGAGGGCCGAGTACGGGGCGCTGCATCAAGAAATGCAGATCTAGAAAAGATGGTAAAACAATTTGATACAGAAACTTGCATGTTAGCTCGTCTCATCTCTTCTCAAAAGCATAAAACTGACAAAACCGGATTAGGGTATATTGAAGATAATCAGGTACAAGACAAATGTACAAATTTTGTTTTATCTTCATCTAAGCAACCACATGTATTTAAAACGATTGTAAAGCCTAAGAGGGCAACAACACAAACTAGCGAGTCACCTATTGCTCATCGTACTATTTCTTTTTCATCACATGGAAAGTAAAATCACATGCCATATAAATATGAAAGAAAGCCTTCGATGTATATGTGACATTCATATCATACTAATGCATCTAGATCACGCGCCTTGCATGCAAACCGAAATGCATATCAAAGCCAAAAATCACCTTATTCTTACAATGATAGGTTCGGCCATTATAGGCCAAATAGAAGTGATCACAACATGTTCTACATTCCTTCTTCATCTTTCTTCTCATCTTTCATAAGACCAAGAAAGGTCATCCAGGTTTGGGTAACAAAAGGTACTCTTGCAAAGGGTTGAATCACTAACCCTTAAGGACCCAAAAGTAGGGGGTACCTAAATGATTGTTACACTTTGCAGGGATCACATAAACGAAAAGATGTAGCAAACAAGTGGTTCCTTGACAGTGGTTGTTCAAGGCACATGACGGGTGATCCAACCCTATTCTCGAAATTAAAGAAGGTTACAAAAGGAGGATCCGTAACCTTTGGAGATGACAACAAAGGCAAAATAATTAGATATAGAACAATCGGTAATCCAAGAACCCTTCAGATTTTCAGCGTATTCTTGGAAAGAAAATTATCCTACAACTTGCTTAGTATTTCACAATTTCTTGATAATGGTTTTGATGTGAATTTTTCACGCCCATATTGCAACATTGTTAATAAAAATGGAGAAACAGTATTAAAAGGAAAAAGATAAGGAAAAATTTTTACATTATCTATGGATGATATGTTAGATGCAAAAGTGTTTTATGTCAAGTGAACCGAATGTGAATTTATGGCATAGACATTTAGGACACATTGGCATATCCACTTTTGAAAAATTTCATCGTAAGAATCTAGTACAGATTGCCTAAACTTGATTTGGACAACTTTAGGTTGTGTGAATCTTGTATTAAGGGCAAACAAACACGTGAATCACTTAAGTCTAAGAATGAGATTAGTACATCTAGAATCTTAGAATTATTACATATTATTTGTTTGGTCCTCGTCGTACTAGAAGCCTCGGAGGGCGACACTATGCATGCATTATTATTGATTATTTTTCTCGTTATACATGGACTTTATTTCTTGCAAATAAAGATGATAGTGCCGTTGAGATTGCTAAATTGATAAAACAACTTGAAAATAAATACAGTGTGAATGTGAAAAAGCTTAGGAGCGATAGAGGCGGCAAATTTAAAAATAAAGATATTGTTGAGAAACATGTTTGGATAGTTTTCAAGGTCATGACTTTAAGCGGTGGACACATAAAAATGTCACATATAATGTTATAATCGATTAAAAGTTGAAAAGTGAAGAAAAATGACATTGATCTCTTAGGTTATTGCACTTTGATCGATCGATGTACATCGACGATCCATGCAAGGCAGAGAAACACCAAGACCTTACTGTGAGACATCGATCTCAAAACCTGAGACGCATCTATCGATCAATGTAGACATCGAACCCTCACTTTGATCGATCAATGTAGGCCAGAGGCAAACTCTAAAACTCACTGTGAGACATCGATCGAAGTGTCTCTGCTTCAGAGATCGAGTTTATGCATCGTAACTAACATGCCTTGGAAGTTTCTATAACTGACAAAAAATCGCAAAAATGGTATGCTGAGTTTGTGTAAGTACTTGGCATGGTGAAAATGTTTCAAGGACAAATTCATCTCTTATTTATCATCCCAAAGGTGTTATTATATCTATTTCTGACCATCGGGGTAATTTCTGGAGTTTTCTCTCGCTAGGGGTATTTTGGTCATTTTACTCCCAAGGGCAGTTTTGGTATTTTTACTAAGGAATCTCTTGAGTGTCTTATTATCTTCATTGTGGAGTTGATTTATGATTATATTGAAGATTATTTTGTGGTTCTCTATATTATTTCTCTTTTTGATGACATTATCGATAGTAGCGGGATATATGACGGTATTCGATGTCACATTTTATTTTTGGTTGAAGAACTTCTTATATATGTTATTGGAGGCTCTCAATCATCATTTTTCAGATATTATAAGGAGTTTTGGTGCAAAACGTATTGCAACGTACAAAGGAGAAACAGTGGGAATTTTGGTGTTATATGTTGATATAATCTTGTCAACTATTATGTATCATATTTTCTTCAAAAGTCTTAGTTGATATTCATACATACAGCCCTCCAAATGTGCATTTACAGATGGAAATGATGGTGTATTCATTTTATGACTTGGTGATAAGTGGACCAACCAAAAACAAGCTAGTTGGCAAATATCCTTTTTGAAACCAACGGTCATAAGGCTGAAACATGGATGTTTTCATCCAAAATGAGCAGCATTCTCTTGACCTATTCTCATGGCAAGGAGTTGAGGAATTCTTGTGGCATATTCCTTCTTATTATCTTCATTTTGCAAAGGATAAATCAAGACATTTCTATGGTGGAAAAATCGGCCAAGCTGAAAATCCAAGGTGGACCAATCATTCTTCTTTGTGTTGCCAAGTGTACAAGATGATTATGTGGCCAACCAATGGTGTGAAAACAACAAAGACCTGATGATGAAGATGGTGACACATTCGAGGTCTTAATTCAAGGCCTATTTCACAGTATAAATAGGAGGCAAAGGTGAAGAATGTATGACCTGTATTGCACCACTAGAAGGGGGATAGAATAGTGGGTGTGGAAAAATTCTGTTTTAAGACCTAGTTTTCAATTAACTGAATGACTAAGTTTTAGACCTCCAAAAATTGTGAAATTTGGTGACAAAGTACTTTCAGATGTTATGTATGTGTCATAAAAATTTCAGATTAAAATTCAAAGTATAAGACCTTGAAAAAGCGTTTTTGTACAGATTGCGTCAATCTTCCAAAAACTGTGATCCGAAATGAAAAATTTATTCCTATTAATTTACAACTCCAAATGATCTGAAAATTTTATGACATGAATTTTAATATATTTACTTTAAAAGCTTGAAACATGTAAAATTCCTTTGGAAAGTATGTCAAATACGTTGATGTTCTTAACCTTTGGAAGTCTGAAAATCAGATTGCACTAGTTTCAGAACTATTAATGTTTGATTGACTTATGCCTATCCAAATGGGTTGAAACTTGCGCCAAATGAAACTTAGGAGGTGTTGCTATGTTTCTGCAAAGTATTGTAATTTTTGAAAATCGTTTACAATTTTTAGGATTGCAACGAATTCAACGCAGAAACTGAAAACTGAAAGTAAAATGCTGAAAGTAAAGACACCAAGGATTTTATATTGGTTCGGTTAAAACAACCTACTCCAGTTTTCGAGGACACCTTCCTCAGTTATCACTAAATAGGGGTGTAAATGAACCGAACCATAAACAAATAATTCGTGTTTGATTCATTTGTCATTCAATTCGATTTCAAATTTTGCAAACTCGAACACGAATTCGTATCATACTTTGAGTTCAAAATGTTTCATGAATCGAATTCGAACTTGTTGTTATTTGGTTCAAAAGTGCTATGAAGCTTCGATAAATTGAAATTTCCAAAGGCTTGATTTGTGGCTTGGTTTGGCTCGACTAACATGGTATAAAATGTAATTTCCTACCACTGCTGCCCTGTGTTTAACCCTAGCCGTATTTCCTTCTCACAGTCTCGCCTCTTCTGGAATTTTCTACAGACTTCCTCCGTTGTCAGCGCTTCCCTCCCTTGTCCCTTCACTGTTCATCTGCTTACTCTGCGTCCTCCCTCAGTGTAGCGCCCCGCACCCTGGCCTAGCTGGATACGGTGCGCCCGCCGTACTTCACTGCAGAGAGTACCAGACATCAATCCATAACATGTCGTAGTCCATAACAAATTATGTGGACCTTCCTGCTTACACATCAACATGTAAGAAAAACCGAGGCTAAATAAAAACTTTTAAAATAAAAGAGTCTAAACATCCGTCATAAGTCTTACAAACATGTTCGCAAAATAATGAAATCCGAAAATCAATGTTCCCATCATAACTTCATAAGAAGTCCATCAACATGACCATCATATCAAAACCCTTAAGCCGTCCTTCCTTTGATCTTCTATGGATAGGGAACCCTAGGCTCATCCTCGATCCACTCGACCCTATTTCCTGCTGGTTCTGGGAGAAAAAATAAAGGGTGAGTGACAACGTCACCAAAAAGTAAACCATAAATAATCATGAATTAAATAGAAAGTACACACAAGAACCAAAACCCCAAAAAGTTTGGATTCACAACATACCTGACCTTCACTCCATTACCAATAAGGAAAATAAGATTATAACTTATAAGACCAAAAATCACATTAATATCATAGCTTAGGAGATATTAAATCATAACATTATAGCCTTGAATCACTTGGGGTTCCCTCCACTTGAGCCATAACACACGGATTTTGGGTCAACACAAGGCCAACATTAAAAGAATACTAACGAACCACAAAATGCTTATAAACTTACCTCAAGTCTTAGAATCAAGCCTAGGTTCTTCTAACTCTTCTTCTTAGATGAGATTGATGAACTAGAACTCCCACTTGAGCCCTCCTAACCCACGGCTTTTGGAAAATTAACATGGGTTACCATTAGATCTTACTATACTAAAATTCCATCAATGGAGATATAAAATAAGACATTACTTACTTGATTGAGATTCTTATAAGCTTAGGTTGATGAGACTTCTATTCCTCCCTTGACTCCTAAAATTTTCGGCCTAGATGATTTGTTGGGGAAGGAGCACTTGAGATATCATTCTTGCTTGGAGATATATTTTAGGGTTTACAACTTAGAGTATTTGAGAAGATGAGTTTGAAAATCAAATGGAGTCTTGAAGAGCTATGGGGGACCGATTTTTATGATGGTTGGGAGAGGAGAAATAAGACTTAATTAGGGTAGGCTAATTACTTGTTGTCTTTTACAACTTTTGATAAGGAATTAAGAAGGTTGTTAGCGCACAACAATTAAGAAGGTGTTGGTGTTGGTTGGAGAATCTTCTAGTCTCTTGGAGACTTATTATGGCCGAATTTTTATGTGTGTGTGGGGAGGGAAATTATTTTCTCACATATCACACAACATGGAACATAATTAAATAAAAGGTGTTATGCTACATATTATGAATCGGATAATTTACGGCGAATAAACGATACTTGAATTAAATATGTGAATACTCGACATTAACAAGCTTGGCAATATTAAGATAATCGATAGGAATAAAATATGGGATATTTCACCGAAGGATGATAAGGCTTTTATAGATCGACGAGAGATAAGAGTACCTGCGAATGTTCGGGATACGACATGTCAATTCCTTGGAGATTGCTTAGTTTATTGGTTCTCCAAGAAACAAAATAGTGTGCCACTGTCAACGGCGGAATCCGAATATGTATCCGCTGCTTCGTGTTGTGCAAAACTACTTTGGATGATCAACACCTTGAACGATTACAAGGTTAAGTTTGATAAGGTTCCCATCTTATGTGACAACACATCAGCTATAAGTATAGCACAAAATCCGGTTCATCATAGTAGAACAAAACACATTGAAGTAAGGCATCACTTCATAAGAGATTGCATTCAAAAAGGATTGGTATGCATTGAGTTTGTTCCAACAAATGACCAACTAGCGGATATTTTTACGAAATCCCTTCCAACTGAGACATTCGAATCAATTAGAACAAGATTAGGGATGATAAACAATGATTAAAGGGTTAAAAATGTCAAAACTACAGATTTCTGCATACATCGATCGATCTATGTGGAAGTCTCAGAGACTGATGTCTCTTAAGACATCGATCGATCGATGTATAGGACATTGATCGATCAAAGTCCCAGACATCGATCGATCGATGTCAGTGGGACAGGGTCTATTAAAACCTGCGAAACGCCTCATTTCTTCATTTCTAAACATCGAACCCTAACTACTCTCAGGCAAAAACATCCACTTCGTCCCCCAAAACTGCAAAATCCTTGCTCAAGCCTCATTTTTCTCTTCAATATTATCTAAATCCACATATATTCCTCATATTCCATCAATCTATTCAAAAATTTCGTGACCTAATCCTCTCATGGCCCCAAGAATGAAAAATCATCCCAAAAGGAAGAGAACATCTCAATGAGGAAATCAACCACATATTCCAACGGGTTCTAGAACAGCAGGACTACGGAAGCAACCAGAGCCATCTCAAGAACATCTACTCCGTGAGGTTAGAGAAAGCCTTGGTATTCAAAATTTCCCTTGGCTTAAAACTGGAGAATATGAGAATGCACTGGCTGCACCTCTAGGTTCAGGTATATTCACTCACATCTCTCTTAGAGCTCAATTATTATTTGAAGAATGGAAAAGTAGCAAAAGGTCCACTATTCCATCAAAATTGCTCAAAATTGAGGACATTTTGAGCAGTGAGGAATTGAAACCAATCATTGATTGGTTGTATGATCAAAAATGGATGTTTCTCTGGGATTCTTCTAAAATGAGTTCAATGTCTACTCGTTATACACGGATGTTTTATGAAAATCTTTGGATTGACTATCTAAATGGAAAGCCGTTTTCTCTAAATTCGGTTATTGATGGTCAAGTAGTCTCATTTCACACCAAACAAATTCATGAAATTCTTTGTGCACCTGATGAGGGAGTCCAAGATTTCGATCCTTGGAAGTGGAATTTTACAAATACCAAGTCACCGAGAATGAAGTAAAAACCTTTCTTGGATTCCACCCTACGAAAAACACAAATGACATGCCTTTGGTTTATCGAGTTTTGCTTGCAATAGTTACTTTCTGTGTAAATGGAAAATCAGCAAAACTACCGAGCAACCTAGACTTCTATATTACCTATCGCATAGCCATGAGAGAGCAAGTAAACTTTGGGGAGGTTTTCTTTGAAAACGTGTTGGAGGCAGTTACCAAGAAATCTAAGGCACTTCTTTACAGCAATCTGATATATAGATTATTGAATAGTGCTGGATGACGAATACGAAGAGGCCATTACAAATAAGGATTATTATACAAAGTTTAACATCCAGCAAATTCTTAAGTCAAGAAAGGAAGCGCAACGACGGGGTGGTACTCAAGACCCTGAGGAAGATGAGGCTGAGAATGAGCTGATATTGCCTACACATCCCACTGAGCCAACCGTTGAACCCCAAGCTAACCCTCAAAGTCCTACTTCTAGAATAGACAAAGGCAAGGCTCCTATGGAAGAAGATAGTGGTTCTGAACTTCCATTTGATGCAGAGGCTGAGATCAATGATTTACATCGGTATCTCGATCAATGGGGTGAAGACCTAACAAAAGAGGCGTTCGTATAGATGATTTGGAGAAAGGCTATAAGACACTCCAGGACTGCTTTAAAACGCTAGAAACAAAGGTGGACACTCAAGTCACAACACTACAAACAGAGCTGAACGTGCAAAAGACCAAGTACCAAAAGTTGAAATCAAAGCTCAAAGCCGCTCTCTCCGGATTGTGTTTTTCCTCCAATGAGGAGTAGTCCTTTATGATTCCCCATTCCCTCGTACTTATGCATAGTTTTGGCAAGTTTGAGTTTACCTATGTATCTCAAAACTTGATATTTCCTACTGATTTTTATCCTTTATTTGAGTATTATTATTTTTTTGATGCTTTCAAAAAGGGGGAGAAGAATGCTAGTTGATGGTTTATGTTAGTTGATGGTTTGATATAATTGATGGTTTGATATAATTGATGGCTTGATATAGTTTTGGTATGACTTGTTTTGGCTTGGTTTGATATAGCTTTATGCATATCTAAATTGATAAGTTGCTGCTAGTTGATGGTTTTATATTGTTGTTGGCATGATGGTTGGCAAAATGGTTAAATTAGAATGATTGGGCATTAGCATGTGTATGGCATGTTTTGGCATATTTGGTTGGACATGTTGGCATGGTTTGGTTAAGCATGGGTATCCAAATGGCATGTTTTGGTATAACATGACATGAAGTCTCTTGATATGCTTTATATATTGAAATGATGAAAATACAAAACTTGATGCATAGTTTGAGGGGGAGCATGTTGGGTAGATTGAAGTTTTCTGATATGTTCATATGATAAGGAAGCATGAACTAAGGTGGAGTTGTAAAATATCAAGTTTAGTTTAAAAAAGTATCATGTAAAAACATCTTTTGAATTATGGTTTTGAAATCATCAAAAAGGGGGAGATTGTTAAGTTGTAAAACGTTTTGATGATGAAAAGATGTTTTGAATGAGTTAAATTTATGTTTGATATTTGATGCAAGATGGGCAAAACACTTTATGTCCAAAGATGGTTGAGATTGGAACTCACTGGTTGACATCGATCTCTCAAGCTGGGGACATCGATCGATCGATGTCACTTCATCCCCTGACATCGATCGATCGATGTCAATCCGAGAGCATCAAACCCCTTAACCAAAGGACATCGATCGATCGATGTCACTTCAGCCCCTGACATCGATCGATCAATGTTGAACAGAGTACATAGATCTCTAAACCAGGTGACATCGATCGATCGATGTCACTTCAGCCACTGACATCGATCGATCGATGTCAGGCAGTGTCAAAAACTGCAATCTTCTGAGGACATCGATCTCTCCCTTCCAGGGACTTCGATCGATCGATGTCCTCCAGAATTCAAATTTTCTGAACGTTAGAACAAAATCCATGGCAGATTTTTGAAGTTTTCTCTTTCCAATCTTCTTCAAACTTCTTGTGGACTTTAACCCAACCTATTACATGCTTCCTTGACTATTGTATAAATGTCTAAGATTCTCTAGGGTGGCTATCCAAGATCAAATCACTCCATAGGTTGGCTAGAGACTATTTGGGCAATATCTTGACATTTTTTGAAGATGAAGACTTGGTGGAGAGCCTCAAAAACGTGGTGAACTTCATCTATAAATAGAGGAGGCTTGGATGAGGCAAAAACACACTTTCAACATCATCTAGCTTCATTTTCCATTGTTGTATATTTCTCTCATACTTGTAAATTTTTTTAAAGCTTGTCTAGCTTTTCTTTGATCTTTATTATTGTATATTGAGAGAAAGAGAGTCAAGCACAAAAGGAACCATAAATATTTGATCTCTTGCTTGTGCTTAGACTTGTGAGAAAGTGTGAATCTTACTATATTTCTTCAACCCGCTGTGAGAAGTTCTTGAGGGAACTTTTGTTGAAGTTGTGAGAAAGCAAGAAGTTGTTCTTGCTAAGAGCTGTAGTTGCTGTGGTTGCACAAGTGTGTTTTGTGCAAGAAGTTGCTGTTGTTGTTGCTTACATTAAAGTGTTAGTGTAAGTGTTGCTGTGGTTGTTCTTATTGTTCATAATAAGAAGTGTAGTTGTTGAAAATCCACTTTGGAAACAAAGTGGTAGTGGAGTAGAATCATTTACGATTCGAACCACTCTATATCCGGTGTACTCATTCACTACTTCTCATCTCCCATTCTTGCTCTGATTTTGAATATCTTTTTGAGTTGAGCAAACGAGAAAATTCCGCAAAATAGCCAAACACTCTATTCACCCCCCCTCTAGAGTGTATTTCGGACCTAACAGATAGTAGAATCCACTACTCCCCGGGGGTGACAGTGATGATGTCAGTTTACCGGACTGTGATGTCATCTGCATCACGTAGTGTCGGAATTTTTTATTCAAAGTTGACATACCGAGATAAGCGACAAAATTTAATTCGTAATCCAATGGAAATTCCAAGTGGGCATGCAAGCAGATACGATACGAATTAAATTCTATAAAATGTCATCGACTAGGGCCTTATCATCAGGTCAAAAGCCTAATTTCCAGTCTAAGTCATCCTAGTCTAAGGTCAACTCTCTTTCTAGGATCGTGACTTAGATCGAAGGTCAAGCTTAGATTTCTAAGACCATAGCTTAATTCTATATTCTGCCCGGATCTAGAGCCTCAGCTCTGATACCACCTGTAGCGCCCTGCACCCCGGCCTAGCTGGATACGGTGCACCCACCGTACTTCACTACAGAGAGTACCAGACGTCAATCCATATCATGTCGTAGTCTATAACAAATTATGTGGACCTTCCTGCTTACACATCAACATGTAAGCAAAACCGAGGCAGAATAAAAGCTTTTAAAATAAAAAATCCAAAGATCCCGTTATAAGTCTTACGAACATGTTCGCAAAATAAGGAAATCTGAAAATCAATGTTCCCATTATAAGTTCATAAGAAGTCCATCAACATGACCATCATAACAAAACCCTTAAGCCGTCCTTCCTTCGCTCTTCTACGGATATGGAACCCTAGGCTCATCCTCGATCCAATCGACCCTATTTCCTGCTGGTTCTGGGAGGAAAAATAAGGGGTGAGTGACAACGTCACCAGCAAGTAAACCATAAATAATCATGAATTAAATTGAAAGTACACGCAAGAACCAAAACCCCCAAAAAGTTTGGATTCACAACATACCTGACCTTCACTCCATTACTAATAAGGAAAATAAGATCATAACTTATAAGACCAAAAATCACATTAAGATCATAGCTTAGGAGATATTAAATCATAACATCATAGCCTAAGTAACGGTACATCAATCGTTCGGCTAGCTATGAAATGCAGCATGCATGAGTATGCACATGTGATGCATCATGATAAAAATAAGGACAAGTTCTTTCGTTCCTTCTTTCAAAACATCATCGTCAATAAAAACAAGAGTGCCCATCCCTTCGAACCTATTATTTTCTGATTTGAAAATGGTTATATCATCAATCATAGTCATCAGGTCTATTCTCTCCGGGCATGTACGGTTATAATCGTCATAATCAGGTCTATTCTTTTCGAGCCTGTACGATCATAATCGTCATAATTAGGTCTATTCTCTCTGGGCCATAATGGTCATAATCATCAGATCAATTAACCCCGGATGTGGAGTGGGTTAAGCTGGACAGAAATAAATGGTACCAATGGAAAGCGTTCTTTTCAAAACTAAATCTTTTCTTTAAAAAAATTTTTTCATCATTCTTTGACATAAAATCAGTTTCATAAATCATGGAAATGACGATGATGCAATGTATGACGTGCACTATGCAATTCGTGACAAAATGCATCACATACATACAAGTATGGTCTTATTCTTTAAGCTGGAAAAATTTCCAGAATTAACGTTCTGTTGTGCGGCCTCAAAACCTTAAAATTCGGGCCTATTTTCATGATCTCTTGACACACGTTTGCATAAGGGTTTCTTGTTACACCCCGTGACTTTTAAGCACGATTTTCAATACGTTAGGTCAACATTAAGCGCAATCTAATTGATGATGTAGGATGTGCGACATAGTTACTTAAAATATAGGAAAGATAAGAAGAGGGGTTAAAAGAAGAATTAAAGGTAATTAAAGAAATTACCTAAAAGGTCCCTACTAAGAGATAGGAGAGTTACACAACACTTAGTATAACTCCCCAATCAGCCTATAGGGGGGCGGTTAAAAACAGAGAAAAGGAGAGAAAACCTGCAGGAGGAAAAGAGAAGGAG
Source organism: Eustoma russellianum (assembly GCA_036186865.1). Taxonomy (NCBI): domain Eukaryota; kingdom Viridiplantae; phylum Streptophyta; class Magnoliopsida; order Gentianales; family Gentianaceae; genus Eustoma; species Eustoma russellianum. Next base: position 32,262,097 of record AP025043.1, on the reverse strand, counting down.
AAAGGAGAGGAAGAAGAAGAAGAGAAGAAGGAAAAGGAAGGAGGAAGGCCAACCTAGGTGCAATCTTCACTGAAATTCTGCAGTAAATCCGTAAGAATAACTAGAAACCAAGGCAAGTAATCTTTCTATACGCTTTACGCAAATTTTGATACTTTAGGCCCTATGTTCTTACAAAGAGAAAACATGAATCACACATTAGTATTCTTGTCTTGTCTATCTTAAATGCTTTGTTATACGTAAGTCTTGTTGCTAATTGTGTAAAGTCTTGCTCTTTGGGCCATATTTCTGAAACAGTTGTGTGGTGCTTTATTGTTTGTCAAGCATGCCCATAAAAGTGTATATTTTGACGTGCTTATTGTCTTGCTCTACTCTTATGTTGATTGTCTACACTTAGACGTTGAGAGTAAGTGCAGGAAATTGAGAGATGAGTGATGACATTGCTGTAGTCTTGTTTTGTTGGGAAAGTTGATGAGATCTTTTGAAGGTTGTGAATGATTGAAGGCTAGAGTGGATATTGCTAGGTATGACTAGGCATCAATTCATATTTAGATGTGTGTTAAGTAAGATGAATCTAGATGTTAAGATGGATCTTTAAGTGTTGAAAATGGAAGGGTTGAAGAAGGAGGGTGTTGGAGAGGAAGTTACTACAGAGAAACTGCAGTTTGGCATCGTCAGAACACTTCGAACGCCTACATTAGGCGCTCTATGTCACATTAGGCGCCTAATGTAGCGTTCAATGTGTCCTGAAGCTTTCCCGTACAGAAAAACTGCAATTTAGAACCGTCAGAACACTTCGAACACCTACATTAGGCGCCTAATGTAGCGTTCAATGTCGCATTAGGCGCTTCATGTAGGCATTCAATGTCTACGGCACATCCCCGAACACTACGAACGCCTAGTATAGGCGCTCTATGTCACTTTAGGCGCCTCATGTGGCGTTCCAAGTATACTGGAAGTCTTTTTGACCCTTTAGGTGCCCTATGTAAGTGTAGCAACTTTATACACTTTCTTTGAACATAAAATGCAAGGGTATTTGAGGTGTAAATGAGGAATAGATGGTAAGATTGACTAAGTAAGAATAAGATTGAATCCCAAGTGAATTAGTGAGGCGAACAGACTTGGGAAGATACAAACAGGGAGTGTTTGAGGTGCAAGACTGTATACTTGATATGTAAGATGAGTGTGTGGGATACCTTTATTATCTACCATCGTTCATGAATTACAAAGTGTTTGAAAGTGTGCTAGAGTTGTAAACATTAAGTGTGAATGAGTAGGGTTAAGTATGAATTCGAAGAGGATTCGTGATATGAAAGGGCATGAAGTGGTATGAATGAGGTGTATTTGAGTAGTAAACATTAAGTGTGAATGAGTAAAGTTAGGTATGAATCCAAAGTGAGTTAGCAATATGAAAGAGCACAAAATGGTACGAAAAGGGTGTGTTTGAGGAAGTATGAACGAGCAAGGTTAAGTGTCAACTCAAGATGATTTCGTAATACGAAGGGGCATGAAATGATACGAGCAGAATGTGATAGGAGTTCAGGACTTTGTACTTGATATGTAATGTGTGTGTGCATGTTTATACGTTTGATATGATGTTACATGAGCATTCTGCATCATGACATGGGCACTTGCATTTGATTTGAGAATTGCTTTGCGAAAGAACATGTGTTTACAAGAAAAGTTTAAAGTTTTCGAAAGACAAGATGGCTGCTGGTTGATCGCAGGGTATAAAAGTCACGCCTGCGAAAGCAGGGTATAAAAGCGTGATCTGTGAATCAACAGCAGTGTATAAAGTATTTTATGGGGCCGTGGACCTATCAGCACGGAAAATAAAGTTATTTTATGGGGCCGTGGACCTATCAGCACGGAAAATAAAGTTATTTTATGGGGCCGTGGACCTTTCAGCACGGATATATGATATATGTAATGGGGCCGTGGACCTTTCAGCACGGATATATGATATATGTAATGGGGTCGTGGACCTTTCAGCACGGGGTATAAAGTTATATGTTATGGGGCCGTGGACCTTTCAGCACGGGGTATAAAGTTCTGTTTGCTGTGGACTGATCACCCACAGGGTATAAAGTTCTGCTACGCGAAGAATATGATATGTAAAGTGATGAAATGTTTTGTGAAATGACATGCATGACATGTTTATGAAAGAAGACATACGCATGGGTGTTGTGTGTGATTTTAAAGAAATACATGCATCATGGTACACGAAGCATAAGACTTGACATGCAAGAAACGTGGCTAGTGTATGACTTGCTTATGTGATACGTTGTTTTAATACATGTTGGTTCTCGTATCTTTGTACATATATGTGCTTTATCTGTTTTGAGGGATTCTTATTATGATGCTATTTGTTAACCCGAGCACCTTATATTTTGGGCAATGATTTATACACTGGTGACTCGACGTGTGTGATTCTGTAAGGTGTATAGACGGGTTACTTGCTGGCGATAATTTCGCTAAGAACAGTCACTCTATTCCTTTTCAGGGGAGCCTGGATATGAGTTGATATTTATCGAAGACGGCTGCGAGTGGGCTCAATGGGATGATGGACATGGGAATAGATAGATGCTGGACTACTTTCTTTAAGTTTGGAAACTCATTGTTATTATGTTGTTCTAAAACTTATGTTGGCTAGATGAACAAACACCTTTTATTTCCGCTGCAGTTTCTGGTTGTATTATTGACGATGAAGGTTTAAATTTTATGACGTTTCTGCTGATTTTTATCTTACATTATGAAGGATGTACGCTTGATCTGCTTGACGCTTCGTAGTTCTCATAGTAGGCTACGGCGGGTGCACTGGTTCCGATGACGTTATCGGGCCGGGGCGCTACAGGTGGTATCAAAGCCTAGGCTTCAGATCTATCTTGGAAACTTAGGTTCATGATCTTTTAGCAATTTAAGTTATGATTCTCCCTTAAGATTGATCCTTAGGTATAAGTGCTGATTATCTAGAGCCTAAGTATGATCTGGGTTGGGTGTGTGCGAGCGTGTATATCATATAACTTTCTATAATAATTGTAATTTTGGACCCCACTGATCTCTCGAATAAAACTTTGTGATGCCTTCCTGAAGTATTACGTGTCCGAGACAACGATCTTAGACAAGACAAGGGCGTTCGATGGGCTAAAACAGAGTCGGATGATATTGTCAGAGTATGCCGACCATGTCCATGCTTTGGGTAAGTTCGCTCCTGCGATTATGCCTGATAATCGCTTAAAGATGACAAAGTTTGAGCAAGGGTTGGACTCAAGAATTCAGTCAACAATTGTAAGCGCATGGATGAGAACCAACGAGGACATGATGGATGCGTGCCTCTGCGTCGAGAGTGATTTTTGTAGAGTGGTGGCAAGAGAGGCCGATGCAGGATACTCTGACAAAGGTAAGAGGTTAAAAGAAGAAATTGAGTTAGTGGCAGGCCAGGACGTTTGGATCAAGATTCAGAAGAGATGTCCGGTCGGGAAAATTTTAGAGACCCTCATTATAGAACACAGATGTAAATCAGGCTGTAGGAGTTTTCCACATTGCAATAAGAACCATGATGGTGAATGTGGGAAGTTGGCAAGAGTGTGTTATCGATGCGGACAGGTAGGTTATCTCGTTAGAGATTGTCCAGAGATGAGAAAGAATGCTCTGGGGGAAGTGGCTCAACAGCCAAAGACGAATGTCCGCGTCAATGTCATGATTGCCATGGATATTTGGAAGGTCGCCGATGTGGTATGAGGTACAATTTTAGTGAAAAAGATATTCACCAATGTTCTTTTAATAGCGGCGTGAACCCCTCTGTTGTGGCAAAGAGATTAGTAAGCGCCTTTGTGGTTCACCAGAATAGTTGGAGATTCCGTACTGTGTCCAAGCGTCCAAGATCAAACTATGATTTCACACCAATATTGACCATCGATTAAAACAAGTGACAGTTAAGAATTCTGTGATGGAAGATATAACCTTCCAAGGGGATTGCTGTTGATTTGAAGGAAGTTGAACTTATTACCAAGTGGTCTAGATCTACGAATGACACCAAAGTCGGTGTTTCTTGGGTCTAGCTAGTTATTATAGGAACTTTGTCGAGGGATTCTCGACAATAGCAATGTTCCTCAATTGCCTTACTCAAAGGAAGTCCAAATTTGAGTGGACGGCAGGATGAGAGAAAAGTTTTCCGGAGCTTAAGAGGAGGTTAACCATAGCTCCAGTATTGGCTCAACCTTCTTGTACTGATGGGTTTGTGATATGTAGTGATGTGTCGAAAAACAGTCTAGGTACGTAAACTGTAACATAAGTTATGATTCTCCATCCAAATCAAGTTTAGTTTGATACTTCACTTGTAGGTTGTGTTTTGGTACAACACAAACGAGTTATCGCGCATGCTTCGAGATAGTTAAACATGAGGCAGCGAAGATTGGGGGAACAACTAAAGGACTACAACATGACCATTAATTACCATCCCGGAAAAGTTAATAAAGTGGTAGATGTATTAAGCAGAGAATCCAACCATGCGCGACGCTCATCACTTGAGAGAGAAATAGAAGAATTTGGCTTGAATGTGATTGACTCTATGGTTAATGTTTTCGCATTATAGACTGGCATCTCAAGTTTGATGAATTAGGTGAGAGAAGCTCAAAAGAAGAATAATATTGTGGGTGATAGTGTTTAGAAACTGAGGCATAGGCAGGTTGATGGATTTCAGACCAATGAGGACAAGCGCTTATGTTTGAAAAAAAGGGTGTATACCTGATTTAAATGAGCTAAGGAAAGAAATATTGCAAGGGGGCTTACAGTTCAAGGTTATCTATAAATCATGGTAGCACAAGAATGAACAATGATCGCTAACAATATTATTTGTGGTGTAAGATGAAGAGACACACTGCAGAGTTTATTGGGAGATGTCCGGTGTGTCAGTAAGTTGAGACTGAACACCAACAACCTAGTGGATTAGTGATACCGTTGGAACTGCCAGGGTATAGATAGGAATTTATTACTATGGACATTCTGGTTGACTACCGAAAACAATAAGTGGATATAACATGATTTTGGTGATTGTGGACCGAAAGGATCAAGCGTTGAGGAAGCGAGTGATTCCTTATGTAAAGGACCAGTGGAGCAATCACACGGAACGTGAAGCCACGTGGGAGCTCGAAGAACAAATGCGGGAGAAGTATCCTCAGCTCTTTGACTAAGGTACGTAAGTTTCGAGGACGAAACTTTTTGTAAGGGGGGTGGAATGTTACACCCCGTGACTTTTAAGCACGATTTTCAATACGTTAGGTCAACCTTAAGCGCAATCTAATTGATGATGTAGGATGTGCGACATAGTTACTTAAAATATAGGAAAGATAAGAAGAGGGGTTAAAAGAAGAATTAAAGGTAATTAAAGAAATTACCTAAAAGGTCCCTACTAAGAGATAGGGGAGTTACACAACACTTAGTATAACTCCCCAATCAGCCTATAGGGGGGCGGTTAAAAACAGAGAAAAGGAGAGAAAACCTGCAGGAGGAAAAGAGAAGGAGAAAGGAGAGGAAGAAGAAGAAGAGAAGAAGGAAAAGGAAGGAGGAAGGCCAACCTAGGTGCAATCTTCACTGAAATTCTGCAGTAAATCCGTAAGAATAACTAGAAACCAAGGCAAGTAATCTTTCTATACGCTTTACGCAAATTTTGATACTTTAGGCCCTATGTTCTTACAAAGAGAAAACATGAATCACACATTAGTATTCTTGTCTTGTATATCTTAAATGCTTTGTTATACGTAAGTCTTGTTGCTAATTGTGTAAAGTCTTGCTCTTTGGGCCATATTTCTGAAACAGTTGTGTGGTGCTTTATTGTTTGTCAAGCATGCCCATAAAAGTGTATATTTTGACGTGCTTATTGTCTTGCTCTACTCTTATGTTGATTGTCTACACTTAGACGTTGAGAGTAAGTGCAGGAAATTGAGAGATGAGTGATGACATTGCTGTAGTCTTGTTTTGTTGGGAAAGTTGATGAGATCTTTTGAAGGTTGTGAATGATTGAAGGCTAGAGTGGATATTGCTAGGTATGACTAGGCATCAATTCATATTTAGATGTGTGTTAAGTAAGATGAATCTAGATGTTAAAATGGATCTTTAAGTGTTGAAAATGGAAGGGTTGAAGAAGGAGGGTGTTGGAGAGGAAGTTGCTGCAGAGAAACTGCAGTTTGGCATCGTCAGAACACTTCGAACGCCTACATTAGGCGCTCTATGTCACATTAGGCGCCTAATGTAGCGTTCAATGTGTCCTGAAGCTTTCCCGTACAGAAAAACTGCAATTTAGAACCGTCAGAACACTTCGAACACCTACATTAGGCGCCTAATGTAGCGTTCAATGTCGCATTAGGCGCTTCATGTAGGCATTCAATGTCTACGGCACATCCCCGAACACTACGAACGCCTAGTATAGGCGCTCTATGTCACTTTAGGCGCCTCATGTGGCGTTCCAAGTATACTGGAAGTCTTTTTGACCCTTTAGGTGCCCTATGTAAGTGTAGCAACTTTATACACTTTCTTTGAACATAAAATGCAAGGGTATTTGAGGTGTAAATGAGGAATAGATGGTAAGATTGACTAAGTAAGAATAAGATTGAATCCCAAGTGAATTAGTGAGACGAACAGACTTGGGAAGATACAAACAGGGAGTGTTTGAGGTGCAAGACTGTATACTTGATATGTAAGATGAGTGTGTGGGATACCTTTATTATCTACCATCGTTCATGAATTACAAAGTGTTTGAAAGTGTGCTAGAGTTGTAAACATTAAGTGTGAATGAGTAGGGTTAAGTATGAATTCGAAGAGGATTCGTGATATGAAAGGGCATGAAGTGGTATGAATGAGGTGTATTTGAGTAGTAAACATTAAGTGTGAATGAGTAAAGTTAGGTATGAATCCAAAGTGAGTTAGCAATATGAAAGAGCACAAAATGGTACGAAAAGGGTGTGTTTGAGGAAGTATGAACGAGCAAGGTTAAGTGTCAACTCAAGATGATTTCGTAATACGAAGGGGCATGAAATGATACGAGCAGAATGTGATAGGGGTTCAGGACTTTGTACTTGATATGTAATGTGTGTGTGCATGTTTATACGTTTGATATGATGTTACATGAGCATTCTGCATCATGACATGGGCACTTGCATTTGATTTGAGAATTGCTTTGCGAAAGAACATGTGTTTACAAGAAAAGTTTAAAGTTTTCGAAAGACAAGATGGCTGCTGGTTGATCGCAGGGTATAAAAGTCACGCCTGCGAAAGCAGGGTATAAAAGCGTGATCTGTGAATCAACAGCAGGGTATAAAGTATTTTATGGGGCCGTGGACCTATCAGCACGGAAAATAAAGTTATTTTATGGGGCCGTTGACCTATCAGCACGGAAAATAAAGTTATTTTATGGGGCCGTGGACCTTTCAGCACGGATATATGATATATTTAATGGGGCCGTGGACCTTTCAGCACGGATATATGATATATGTAATGGGGTCGTGGACCTTTCAGCATGGGGTATAAAGTTATATGTTATGGGGCCGTGGACCTTTCAGCACGGGGTATAAAGTTCTGTTTGCTGTGGACTGATCACCCACAGGGTATAAAGTTCTGCTACGCGAAGAATATGATATGTAAAGTGATGAAATGTTTTGTGAAATGACATGCATGACATGTTTATGAAAGAAGACATACGCATGGGTGTTGTGTGTGATTTTAAAGAAATACATGCATCATGGTACACGAAGCACAAGACTTGACATGCAAGAAACGTGGCTAGTGTATGACTTGCTTATATGATAGGTTGTTTTAATACATGTTGGTTCTCGTATCTTTGTACATATATGTGCTTTATCTGTTTTGAGGGATTCTTATTATGATGCTATTTGTTAACCCGAGCACCTTATATTTTGGGCAATGATTTATACACTGGTGACTTGACGTGTGTGATTCCGTAAGGTGTATAGACGGGTTACTTGCTGGCGATAATTTCGCTAAGAACAGTCACTCTATTCCTTTTCAGGGGAGCCTGGATATGAGTTGATATTTATCGAAGACGACGGCGAGTGGGCTCAATGGGATGATGGACATGGGAATAGATAGATGCTGGACTACTTTCTTTAAGTTTGGAAACTCATTGTTATTATGTTGTTCTAAAACTTATGTTGGCTAGATGAACAAACACCTTTTATTTCCGCTGCAGTTTCTGGTTGTATTATTGACGATGAAGGTTTAAATTTTATGACGTTTATACTGATTTTTATCTTACATTATGAAGGATGTACGCTTGATCTGCTTGACGCTTCGTAGTTCTCATAGTAGGCTACGGCGGGTGCACTGGTTCCGATGACGTTATCAGGCCGGGGCGCTACATTTCTTGTCTTCTTGTCGTAAAGATTTCGTAACGAATCAAGACGTAGAGAACCCTCAAATCATTAAATTTACCAAACAGGGTATTGCTGAATTCAGCAGTGCAGTACCCATCTTTTACCTTTCTTTCCAGCCCATAAAGTGTTATTTATTTGGGCCCATACCTGGAAAACACTGCAGACATACCAAGGATTAATGTTCATAAGCCCAAACCATTCAAACAAGTCTAAATCAACAAAACGAAGCCTCCCAACTCATTCTGTAATTCTGCCAAGTTTTCCAGTTTAGTGGTGCCAATTTAATTTCAATAGTTACCCCTTAAAACAATAATTTCAAGCTGATAAATTTCCATGGAAATGCTCATCTATGTCCTAAGTAATTACCATAAAAATTCCAGAGCAATTCAATAACTTTAAAACGGTTTCATGCTGATTCTAGAGTGACAAATTTTACTATAAATTTTATTGCGGCTAAACCGTAAGTCTTTTTTCTAAACTTCCAACTCTCAAACTTAGTAAACACATAAATCTAGAATCCTACCAAAAATCAGCCCATTTACATGTTTCTAAGGTCTATTTTTGGGTCAACCAACACGTCACTTAATTTTGTCCAATTCCAGTAATTTCAGCTTGGCCAGTTTTACTAAAAATTCTATTAAGGATAAACCATAACTTATTTTTCCAAAATCCTAACTCTCATATTTAATACACACATAAGGGTAACACCATGCCAAAAATCAGCTAATTTGAGCACTTCCGAGATTTATTTCTGGGCCATACAAAACGTTACATAATTCTGTCTTGTACCAGTAATTTTGCCCCTTTGTCCCTTTACTTGCTAAAAGTGTACCAACTAAAATTATTCTTAAAAATGGCTTACCAACCATCACATACACCTTTAACCTAAACATTTCAGGTTCTAATAAATTCTAAAAGCCACATACAAATCCATTCAAAACAGTTTCGAAGATTACACATAACACACCTTGATGTTGCACATTTTGTACATAATCAAGTCTATCCTTGGCATATCTAATTTGTATGCTCCATACCCCCAAAATCAGCCCGCTTCTTACACATGTAAGGGCTCATACTTTATTTTCACAATGAATATAAAACACCTAAGTCATAAAAACATCTAAACATACAACTTCTATGTATCCTTTACCCCACAATACATACTCTTTCACAAAATCATTGTTCATCCTACTTCCTCTTTCAACCGTCCCCCTTACACGGTAACGAGGAGAAATTTTACAACTTTTATCTTAGACATGTAACTCATTTATATTCTAAGAAGGCAAAGAACTCATCTTTGAAGGAATCTCCCACATGCAAGTCACATTTCTTAAGAAACACTAAACTTTCATGCTTCAAGCTTAACACTTTCCATCTAAGATTAAATCTTACTAAGAGTTAGATATTCAAGCGTATACTTTCACAGATAAGTCAAGAGTATTTATAGTGTACTTGCCTTCTTGGATCTTGGATCTTGCTTGAAACTTGTTGAAACAAGAAATGCTTCCTTCCACCCCTTTCTATCATACACAGTTTTAGGGGTAGGAATATTTGTTAGCCACTATTTTAAATACACAATACATATTAGTTTGAGGCTAGATGGTCTTACCAAATTGAATCTTGAATGGAGGTTGACAAGATTCTAACCTGCCAAGAAGCTAACCTCCCTTAGCACTTCAAAAATCTTCACCTACTAACCTCATGAAGGTCACGGTTTCCACAAGAAAAGAGGATTCCTTGTGAGCTCCACTACGTAAGATATAGAATTCTCTTAAAGAGTTTAAGATATACTCACCTGGGCCAAATTTGAACTTGGATGAGTCTTAAATCTTCTTGGCTCAAGTTAGCCGTGTGCCTTGAGGAGAAGAGAGGGAAAGACTCATGCTATATGGTAATTCCTTGGATGGTTAGTGGGGTAAAGATGGATTAAGAAGCTTTTATTAAAAGAAGAAACAAGTCTCTTGGCTAGGGGCATAGCCGGTGGTTTCAATTATGAAGGAAGGGGAAGATTTCTCATATGCATGGACATCATTATGAAACTCATTTAAGGCTTAACCATGGTTTACTTTTTAGGGTGCATGGAGAGTCTTGAAGCCACTATTAGCTCAAAAAGGTCTTATGGCTGAAATTTATAGGTATGTGCACTTATACCTATATGAATTCAATTCTATTGCATTTTATCCATTAACATAGCTTACTCATTTTCATATCTTAATATATATACTATACTTATATGCGTGTTCAAAGTGTATTTCTAACTATTATTCTTTAAATACACTTTTCATGGAACTAAGGTCCTTTAGGCCACTATTACACTATAGGCCGAAATCTATCTATCTATCTATATATATATATATACCATATATATATATATATATATATATATTTCCAATACTACGTACATATATATATGTAAACATACCATGTAAACATACTTTCCACAAAATTGAAGCTATTAGACCAAAAGTGACTAAAGTTAGTGGTGAAGTCCTCTTGGCTCACCCCAAGGGAATAGCCGGCGGTTAAGGGGTTGATCCCTAAGCTCATTTACTCCTTAATTGCTTTATCCTTCCTTATTTCTTAAGTTACTTTGTAGAAAGTTACTTTGGTGGTTTAAGGAGTTACCATGGACTACCCATGGGTACAACCGGCGGTTAGGGTGCATTTAGTAGGCTTCCTCATGCTTGAGTAACTTTTAGGAGTGTTTAATAGAAAAACTACTAGGTAGTTGAAGGAAATGTTCATAGTGAAATTTGATCCCTAATTCTCCTTTCCATGTATCTCACAGTTCTTAATGGGAATTTTAGTGAGTTACCCATCCTTTTAATAATATCATATTGTGACCACACCATGCATAACTATTTTCTATTATTGCTTTAGTAAGCAATTAATGTGTGTAGTTGGCCCCTTTTTTTAACAAAGGGTGGCTTCCACCTTAACTCCTCTATCCGGTAGCTTGGTGGAGTAAAAAGGCAATACTTTTCCTCTTTTTACTACTTAATCATATTTAGTAAGTCATTAAATGCTAAAATGACTTTTCATGCTTTCTTTTACTAAGATTACTAAGGGTTTGTTGCTTTAGTAAAAGGAACCTTATTTTAATATCCCCCAATACTCTTAGGGCCGAGGTTTATGAGTATCCTTGAGAGAGTAAAGCTGTCAACTCGCATGTTTCATAATTCATACTTGAGATAATATACTATTTCCCTTCAATATTAAATAGACGTTGATAAGGCTTAACAAAATGTTCTTCTTCTGGAATAACATTCCAAGGCGTCACTTCATACTAGTCTCTGATATAGTACTGTTTTTGGTGGGGTACAACACTCAGGCCTCAACTCTCTCATTTCCCTTTCCTTCTTTATGTTCTATATCTCGTTTTTTCCTCAGCCAGCAACGGCCTCAGCTTCCCTCCTCTCTCCAGATCTGTTTCTCATTTTTTCAATCGATGCTCACCTCGTGTAGTAACTGGAATTTTGTAGCATAATCATAAGGTTTCCTTCTTTCTATTATGTATCTCGTTTCTTTTTCTTTTTTTCATTTATGGTTAGTGTGCTTGAGTGTGAGAAGTTGATGTGAGTGATGATATGCTACTGCATCAGTATTTCCTAATATGTATGTGAGTCAGTTAGTGATGATATGTTACTGCATCTGCATGTATTTCCCACTGTTTGTGTGATTGAACCAGATGCTATCCGTTATTTCCTCTAAAATTTTAATGTTGCTTATTGTTATTTCCAGAAAGAATTTTTCAACTGAAAATGAAAAATGAGGAGTTTGGAAAGGGGTTTTTGGGATAAGGAGGTGGCTGAAATATTGAAGGAAAATGAAGGTCTTGCTGTTGTAGGGTGCAGATGCCATTAAAGAACAAAATTGTTCTTTGATTCTTGGTTTTCAGATTTGTGTATTGTTCTCTTGGTTGATGTAATCACAGCAGTATTGCTTAGTTAAGATAAGGCAATATGAATGGTTTCCCACTTTCCCTGTTTGTATTTTAGTTTTCTGTCCATTTAGGGATTCAAATTTTGATATTCATTTTGACATATGCTGACAAAAACACATACATTTGAATATGCTGCAGCTATACGTACGTTGAATATCAACAAAGCAAAAGCTGGAAGTTTTGATTGGGGTTTTGCTATCATGGTTCTGATGGTATTTGCATTTTACTGCCGGGCACTTTTACACGTAACTAACGGTTGGATTGGCATTTCTTTGGTGAACTTGTTTGATACAGTTTGATTGTTCTGTTCTCTTTTTGGCTGCTCAGGAAAGGGAAATTTGCAGTGCAGTGATGTATCATGCATGCAAATGTGTTACTCCCTGAGAAAATCTTTATGAATTTTTTCAATGCTTACCTTTTATTTATCGCTGAACTTTTTTTCAATGTAAAATCTTTGTGAATTTCTTTGGTGAACTTGTTTGATACAGTTTGATTGTTTTGTATTGCTCTTATCAAGGAAACATCAGAGCTGATTTATATTCTCATGTTCTTTTTTATCATTTCAGAAAATGTAAGAAAGTGGCCAGGATTTGGAGGTTGGGTTGCAACAGGCAGCTGATTTTACCTCAGCAATTGCTGTAAGAGGAGGTGGCCTGGAGGATGAACATGCATGGGAAGTAGAACATCCTCCGACCGCACAAGAACAACCGGCTGTAGATGCTCTATTTCAAAGAAAGAAAAGAATGAAGACTTCAAAATGGATGAATTTGTATAGATTCAGCTACCAAATGGTGTAAAGAAACTTCAGTGTGTGCATTGCAAAATAAAGTTGTCTGTTCAAAAAAGTGTGGTGACACTCACATGGATAGACATCTGAAAAACACTTGCACTGTACGAGCACTGAAGTTGAAGAACCAGTCAGGCTTAACCTTCAACCTCAAGATTCAAAAGTGGAAGCACCAATTTGGTTTTTGGGAAAATATGATCATGCGAAGTAAAGGGAAGCAACTGCTCATAGGGTTCTCATGAATGAGAAGCCTTTTAACATTGTTTAAGAAGATGGATATAACTTCATGATGTAAGTCAACCAGCTAGAATTTACTAAGATTTCTCGAACACAAGTGAAGTTGGATTGTATATCAGTTTATGAAGAGGAAAAGAAAAAGCTGAAGATTCTTTTGAGAAGCATGGGTAAGATTTCGTTGACTACGGATATTTGGACTTCAATGTCCCAAAAGTTATCATATATGTGTCTGACGGGCCACTTTGTTGATGCTGATTGGAAGCTTCAAAAGAGACTCTTGAGTTTCTTGAAATACCTCCTCCACACTCTGGTATTGAAGTTGCTGAAACTTTAAATTGATGCATCAAAAATTGGGAAATTGAGAGTAAAGTTTTTTGTGTTTCTGTTGATAATGCGAGCTATAATGACGTAGCAATTAGAATTCTCAAAGAAACCTTCCTCAGAGCTAGAAATTTGCCATTAGGAGGTAAACTTTTTCATGTTAGATGTTGCGCTCACATCCTTAATATTATCGTGCAAGATGGTCTAAAGTCAATTAATGATGTGATTTTTAATGTTAGAGAGACAGTTAAATTTATTAATTATCCAGCATGTTTGAAAAGATTTGGTGAGATTGTTAGTCAAATGAAGCTTCATGGATCCTTGATTGTGCTACCCGTTGGAATTCAACCTATGATATGTTGGTGGTGGCTTTATAATTTAATAATGCATTGCCTGTTTTTCAAGAATTCGAACAAGGATATGTAAATTGTCCAAGTGAAGAGGTGTGGGAAAAGGGTTGTTCAAGTTGTTAAAATACTGGAGGTTTTTAGTGAAGCCACAAATATGATTTCTGGAAGTGAATATCCAACGGCAAATAAGTATTTTATTGTTGTTGGGAGGGTAAAAGAAGTTCTTGATTCTAGATGTGATGATCAAGATGTTTTTGTTTGGAGAATGATTAGGGAAATGAAAGAAAAGTTTGATAAGTACTAGAAAGAATCTAATCTTTTAATGTCTATTGCGGCTGTTTTGGATCCGAGGTGTAAGATGGTGATGGTTGATTTTGTGTTTGGCACAATATACACAAAAGAAGAGGCTGAAATTCAGGTTTTAAAAGTGAAAAAGTCTTTGTGTGAGCTCTTTAATGAATATAAGGACATGAATGATCTGTCATATGAAAGTCATGCTCTAGGGAGTCATGTATTTGCATCATCTTCAAGTGACTTAGTATGTAGCTCCAGCTCGATGAATGTTGGTTGGTCTAGATTCGATTAATTTGTATAATCTGTTGAAACTGTTCAGCATGAAAAATCAGAGTTAGAAATTTACCTTGAAGAGGGACTATGTAGGATGAGATATGGAGATTCATCTTCGAGTTTTGACTGTTTAGAGTGGTGGAAAAGCAATGAGTTGAAATACAAAAATTTTGTCGAAGATGGCATGTGACATTTTAGCTATTCCAACAACTACAGTAGCATCTGAGTCTACTTTTAGTGCCGGTAGCAGAGTCATTGATCATTACCGAGCCTCCTTAACTAAAAAGACTGTTCAAGCACTAATATGTGGAGGCGACTGGGTGAGAAAGCTTCATGAGGTGAAGAAAAAGGCAAAGGTACTATTTGTAACATTTATTTTCGTTAATAATAATTTTATTTTTTTATTTTTTTAAATGAAGTCGTGTTTGTATTATTGAAATATATCCTCCTGTGCGGCGGAGGTAACCCGTATTATATCATATGTATCATATGTAAAGAGATAATGAAGCGAGTTTATGATAGCCAATCTCCAATTATATACGATATGCCACATTAAAACCTTGCCAGGTAAAACCACCCTTGTGGATAAAACCCTGGTGAAGGAAAAAACGTGCATATTTATATGATTGGAGTTCATTGGCAATTGAATTACAAAGGAGAGAAAATAACGCAACGAAAGCATGTGCTCCCATAACAGTTGAGTCTCGCAATGGCAGAGGTGGTAGCAGCGCATCGAAGTCCTTGTACCGCAGCGAAGGAAAGCCCTCAAAATATGCCACAAAAGAAACACACCCGGCATTAGTATAATGCATAAGAAGGAGAAGAAAAGAACGCCTATCATAGCAAACATACCCATATTGCCTGCGTTCATGAAGAACACAGGCAACAAAAATTTAGTCCAGCCAAATATCCATAATGTCCATCCCCAGCACTGAACAACGAAGCCACAGAGCAAAAACTCCATCCTGGTGTGCCATTGTCGGTTGAGGCGTATGGTATCTCCAAACGCATATTGAAGTTTAGGCCATAGTATTTCCAGCATGCAATCAAGAAAAAAATGTGTGAAACCAACACAAAAGAGAGATTGAAGATAGATTATGGAAAAGTTTATGAGATCGTACCAACGTTGCCCATACCTATAGACGGCATAGGCCACCCATAAGCATTGACGTCAATCCATTGGAAGACTTGTAACGTTAATAAAAAATGTGTGGAACTAATATATCCAGGATGACGGTGGCTCGCACTTCACTTGGAAGGGATTGCATCGAGGAATACGTAGTCATCCTAGCTGAATTATATCCATGTCTTGCTAGCATATGAGCAGTGGTATTAAATTCTCTAGGACAATATGAAATGGGTGATGCATTTAGGCGTACAAAACGTAACGTGCGTTGCAAGTCAGCGGCTAGCTGGCCCGTGTATTGCACCGTCGAAGAAAAATAGTGTAGTAAAAGGCGACAATCTGTCTCAATAATTAACTAATCATATTGCAATGCATAATATATTAGTGCATATGTCAATGCCAATAATTCCGCTCTCAATGGTGTTGAAGATGGTAGGATGAAACAAATTGCAGAAACCAACTGCCCCCGATGATTACGCAGCACCGCTCCTGCTGCCGCAGTGGTTCGTCCCACTGCTGCATCCACATTAAGTTTTAACTTACATGTAGGTGGCAGCTCCCACTTGATAATTTTATGTCTCCTGAGCCGCAAGGGTGGAGAGAAATAGGCATCAACCAAATGAGGAAGGTTCTGACTATATTTGATACCTTTTGTTGCTGCACACCATGTGAAGATATGCTCACGGACACGATGATACAGCCTGCTGTATGAAAAACCATTCTCTCCAAAGCGGATGTTTGTGTATTCCTTCCAAATTACCCATGTGACCAAAGAAAGCACAATGGCACGTAATTGTCCAAGCATATGACTACGAGAAGAGGTTCTCCACAAACGCAAGATATAGCTCAAAATTGTCAGATTGTTCGGCATTGGCCCAGAAAATAGCACGGCAATTTCATTCCATAATGGCTTGATCATCGTACAATGTAGAAATGTGTGATCTCTGGAATCTGAATCAGCATGGCAAAAGACACATTGAGTAGGATAAATAGCCTGCCATGCACGTAAATTATCCAGGATAGGCAAATCTCTCGTGTAGTAACTTTATACACTTCTTTTGAACATAGAATGCAAGGGTATTGGAGGTATAATTGAGGTGTAGATGGTAAGTTTGATCCAGTAAGAATAAGATTGAATCCTGAGTGAATTAGTAGGACGGATGGACTTGGAAAGATACGAACATAGAGTGTTTGAGGTGCAAGACCCTATACTTGATATGTAAGAAGTATGTGTGTGTGTGTGTTACATGTTGATACGATGTTACGTGTGCATTCTGCATCATGACATGGGCACTTGCATTTGATTCGAGATTTGCTTTGCAAAAGAACATGTGTTTACAAGAAAGGTGTAAAGTTTTCGACAGAAAAAATGGCTGCTGGTTGATCGCAGGGTATAAAGTCACGCCTGCGAAAGCAGGGTATAAAAGTGTGATCTATGAATCAACAGCAGGGTATAAAGTATTTTATGGGGCCGTGGACCTATCAGCACGGAAAATAAAGTATTTTATGGGGCCGTGGACCTATCAGCACGGATATATGATATGAGTAATGGGGCCGTGAACCTTTCAGCACGGGATATAACGTTATATGTTATGGGGACGTGGACCTTTCAGCATGGGGTATAAAGTTCTGTTTGCTGTGTACTGATCACCCACAGGGTATAAAGTTCTGCTACGCGAAGAATATGATATGTAAAGTGATGAAATGTTTTGTGAAATGACATGCATGACATGTTTATGAAAGAAGACATATGCATGGGTGTTGTGTGTGATTTTAAAGAAGTACATGCATCATGATACACGAAGCATAAGACTTGATATGCAAGAAACGTGGTTAGATTATGACTTGTTTATGTGATACGTTGTTTTAATACATGCTTGTTCTCGTACCCGTGTACCATATATGTGCTTTATCTGTTTTGAGAAATTCTTATTGAGATGCTATTTGTTAACCCGAGCACCTATATTTTGGGCAATGATTTATACACTGGTGACTCGTCGTGTGTGATTCCGTAAGGTGTATAGACGGGTTACTTGCTAGCGATAATTTCGCTAAGAACAGTTCTCTATTCCTTTTCAGGTGAGCCTGAATATGAGTTGATATTTATCGAGGACGATGGCGAGTGGGCTCAGTGGGAAGACGGACATGGGAATAGATAGATGCTGGATTATTTTCTTGAGATTGGAAACTCAATGTTATTATGTTGTTCTGATATTTGTGTTAGCTAGAAGACCAAACACTTTTTAATTCCGCTGCATTTTCTGGTTTTAATGACGATGAAGTTTTAAATTTATCAATGTTTCCGCTGATTTATCTTTCGTCATAGATGACGTATGCTTGATCCGCTTTGACGCTTCGTAGTTCTCATAGTAGACTACGGCGGGTGCACTGGTTCCGATGACGGTATCGGGCCGGGGCACTACACACTATCATGAGTTCTTGACATACATATGCATAAGAGTGTCTTTTCTATTCGTAATAAAATGTTCGTGACAATACCAGAGATGTAAGACACTTAATTTCTTTAATTACGAAACAAGGGCTGCTGAATTTCAGCAATGCAGCGTCCTTTCTTTTACCTTTTATATAAGCCCATTAATCTTTATTTAATTTGGGCCAACTTTGGAAAACTGCTGTAGACACACCAATAATTAATGATCATAAACCCAAACATATAATTAAGCCTAAGCCCATTAAAACAAGGCCTCACAACAAGTTCCTTTTTCTGCCCAAAATTCCAGATTAGTAACGTCATCTTAACCTTGGTGGTTGCACCTTAAAATAACCATGCTAAGTTGGGTGGTTTACATAAAAGCAGTCACATATGTTTTAAGTAATTGCCATGAAAGTTTCGTGGAATTATAATATCGTTAAAGGGGTCATTCATTCTTCTTCCCAAAACCGTTACATGCTGAATTCTGTAGTGATCGATTTTACTATAAATTTTATTATGACCAACCCGTAAATCCTTTTTCAAAAATTCCAGCTCTCAAACTTAGTAAACACATAGGGATAGTATCCTGCCAAGAATCAGCCCAATTGCATATTCCTAGGGTCCATTTCCAGGATGTTCATTAGGTCACATAAAATCTGTTCTGTCCAGTAATTTCCAGCATAACCTGTTTTAGTAAAAATTCCATTAAAAATAATCCGTGACTCCTTTATCGAAATTCCAACTCTCATAATTACTATACTCATAGGGATAGTGTTATGCCAAAAATTAGCTAAATTGAATTCCTCTAAAGTGTCTTTTCAGGTCCTACAACATGACATAAAAAATCTGCCCTGCTCCAGCAAATTCCACTTTTTGTCATAATTCCTTACTAAAAGGTCCTAACTTGCCTTGTTTGGCTTAAACACTTTATTAATCATCAAACACACCTTTAGCATGTGGATTTACAAGTTCTAACACATTGCAAACATCACCTACACATCTCCTCAAAACAGCTTGAATGATACATATATCATTCTTTGGGCCATGCACATCATGTTCATACTAAAATCAATTCTTGGTATCATTGGAGCATTCACACCCTAACCCCCAAACAGCCCATTTATATGCATGAAAAGGCAAAAATACCATCTCCATGATGAACATGTTAAGCTTAACACAAAAAGCATACATCTTATTCATACTTTACCCCACTAGCTACAAATCCTTACAAAGCTACACTTAATTTTCCCTCTTCCATCCAACTGTCCCCCATACATGTAAAAGAAGAGATTTTTGTCACATTCATCCTAGATTTACCACATATCCATACTTAAAAATAACAAATATTCCACCTTCGGAACAAAGCTCACACATGCAAACTATTATACCCTAGGGCCGAAAGTTTCATACATCAAGACTTAACATTTCACATCTAAGATTAAATCTTAATGACATCTAGACATTCAAGCATGCACTTTCACATTCAAGCCATGAGTATGTATAGTGTACTTGCCTTTTCAACTTACTCCTCTTCTTAGCTTGACATGTGTATGGGATAGGTGAAGCCTTCCTCTTCTTCACATGCACTCCACGGTTTTGTAGAGGGTAAGAGAACAAATATTAGTTCATATTCTTAAGAGAAAAGTGCACTAAATAGGGGTTAGATGGACTTACCAAATGGAACTTGTGTAGTGTTCAAGCCCTTTAAGACTAGTGTTCCCACAAAAGCTTGAGATTTGTGAGCCTAGTGACCTTGAAGGTCACGGTTCATGAACAAGAAAAAGGGTGAGCTTCAAGCTAAGTAAAATGTAAGAATTCCCTTGAAGAGTTGAGTATTTGCTTACCTAATACCACTTGATCTTGGAAGGACTTAACTCTTCTTCACTTACTCCTTGACCGTGTGGTTTGGAAGAAGGAGGAGGGAAGAAACTTTCTTATTCTTGTAGTTCTTTGATTGTTGGAATAGTGAGAGAATTCTAGAATGTGTTTGGGAGGGATTTTTCTTCTTAGGCTAGTGTTAGCCGTTGGGGTGTAAGAGAAGGGGGTAAGAAATTACCATGGTAGGGTTAAGGGTATTAACCTTGATTACTTTAGTTAATCAAGGTTACTTTATTACTAACCTTGGTTACTTTAGTCCAATCATGGTTACTTTTAGACTAATCTTGGTTACTTTAATTAATTAGGGTTACTTTAACCTTGGTTTGATAATAAAGTAACCATGGTAGGATTTTAAAAATTCCTCCATGGTTAATTACCTAGGCATCCGGCGGTTGGGCTCTTTAATGACCCCAACTATACTTTATTCCAATTTAATAAAAGGGTTGCCTTCTTTTAAGTTAAGTATTTTCCCCTTTTTCTTTTTAAAATATAAAAATTAGGAGAATCTTGAACCATTTTGGCTAAGGGCCAAAATTCATGAGGGTGTTGGGAAGAAAATTTCCCCACTACTTAGACTCCTTAATTTCCCTTTGGGCTTATATTAAAAAGGCCCCTTAAGATTAGCCTTATTGGAAAAAACCTTCTAAGACTCTCTTCAACCCTTAGGCCGAAATCTCCTAGGCCCCTTAAGGTAAATTGGTCACTTCACATAATGCATAATTCATGCTCGATTTCCTACACAATATTCTTCATCATCACAGCTCTATTTAGAGAAAAAAATAAATAAATAAATTATGCTTGAAGACAAAATCTTTCATAAATTTACTTAGACAGTTTCATGTACAAGGTGGTTCCTTGTGGGGTACAACATCCTCCACCCTTATTACAAGTTTCATCCTCGAAACTTAAAAGTGTTATTCAAATAGGTGAGGGTACAAGTTCTTCATGCTTTATTCCACTTCCCAGGTAGCTTCATCAATTGAATGGTTCTTCCATTGCACTTTGACCATAGGTATGGATCATCTCCTTAATGCCTTTTCCTTACGATCAATTATCTTTTCTGGTTCTTCCACGTATGTCATGTTAGCTTCAATCTTCAAAGGCTGCTCCTCTATAACATGGCTAGGCTCGTGCACATACCGATGAAGTTGAGACACATGAAACGTATCATGTAATTGAGATAGTGAGGGCGGTAGTGCTAGTCGATAAGCAACTTCTCCAATTCTTTCAAGAACCTCATAGGGTCCAATGAACCTTGGGCTTAATTTCCCTTTGACATCGAATCTTTTAACTCCTTTGGACGGCGATACCTTCAAGAATACTTTTTCCCCAACTTGAAATTCCAACGGCCGCCGCTTTTCATCTGCCCAAACCTTACTTCTATCTTGGGCCGCTTGTAACCTTTGCCTTATGATCCTTATCTTCTCTCGAGTCTGTTCTACTAGATCAGGTCCGGTAAGAGTCTTATCTCCGATTTCATCCTAGTAGAGCGGGGAACGACACTTTCTTCTGTAAAGTGCTTCATACGGAGCCATCCCTATAGATCGGTGATAACTATTGTTATAAGAGAATTCTACCAGTTTGAGACTCCGATCCCAGCTTCCTCCAAAGTTGAGTGTACCAGATCGCAACATGTCTTCCAGTGTCTGAATGGTCCTTTCTGATTGACCATCTGTTTGGGGATGAAATGCTGAGCTCATTCGTATTTCAGTGACCATCACTTTTTGAAAGGCTGTGCAAAAACAATGCTCAGGGGTACTCCATGAAGACTCCCAATTTGATCCACGTACATTGTAGCCAACTTCTCCATCGGAGCCTTGATTGTCATAGCCATGAAGTGGGCGGATTTAGTTAAACGATCGACGACTACCCAAATGGTATCATGACCGTTCTTTGTTCTTCGTAGGTCTATCACAAAATCCATGGTAATGTGGTCCACTTCCACTCGTTAACGTCAAGAGGTTGGAGTAACCCAGCAGGTCTCTGATGTTCTGCTTTCACCTTCTGGCAAACAAGGCGTTTCTCTACAAACTCCACAATTTGTCTTTTCATGCCATGCCACCAGAATCTTTGTTTCAAGTCTTGATACATCTTATTGGCTCCGGGGTGAATAGACAATCGAGAGTTGTGGGCTTCACGAAGAACTTCATTCTTTATATCCTCATCATTAGGTACACATAGTCTTTCTTGAAACCACAAGCTGTTATCATTTCTGACCTTAAACTCTTCAGATGGTTTCATTCTCACCTGGTCCTTTATTTTCTTTAAGGTTTCATCCTTTTCTTGTCCTTCCTTAATCTTGTCTATTAGCGAAGGGATCAACACCAACTTTGCAAGCATGCCTTCAATGGAATCAACCTCCTCTAGATTAAATTCTTCCATGTCACACTGCAGAGGTGGTTGGCGCGGATGGCTTGTCTTTCTACTTAATGCGTCAGCTACCTTATTGGCTTTTCCCCGATGATACTGAATCGACAGGTCGTAGTCCTTCTTTAACTCTAGCCATCAGCGTTGACGCATGTTTAGTTCTTTTTGGGTGAAAAGATACTTAAGGTTCTTGTGGTCTGTGAAAATTTCGCACTTCTCACCATACAGATAGTGTCTCCATATTTTTAGTACAAAGACTACGACTGCTAATTCATGATCATGTACCGGATAGTTTTGTTCAAATGGTTTTAGCTGTCGGGATGCATACGCAATCACTCGAGCTTTTTGCATCAGTACGCATCCAAGTCCATTCTTAGAAGCATCACTATATACCATAAAATTTTCACCAGGGATAGGTTTTGCTAAAACTGGAGTAGAGGTTAGTTTCTCTTTTAGCTCAGTAAAACCCTTTTCACATCTGAAGTCCATTCAAACTTGGTCTTTTTCTGTGTCAAGCGGGTAAGAGGCATAGCGATTCGAGAAAACCCTTCAACAAACTAACGATAGTAGCCGGCTAGACCAAGAAAACTTCGTACCTCCATAACGTTGGTTGTCCTTGGCCACTCCGTGATTGCCTCGATTTTCTTGGGATCTACTGATATACCATCTTCAGATATCACGTGTCCCAAAAATGCTACACTGCGTAGCCAGAATTCGCATTTACTAAATTTAGCGTACAATTGTTTTCTCCGTAGAATGTCAAGGACGATCCTTAAATGGTTCACGTGGGTCTCTTCATCAGGTGAGTAAATCAAAATATCGTCGATGAAGACTACAACGAACTTGTCTAGCTATTCTTGAAATACTCAATTCATTAAATCCATAAACGCTATGGGAGCGTTGGTCAGTCCGAATGGCATTACAAGGAATTCGTAATGTCCATAACGGGTTCTGAATGCGGTTTCCGGGACGTCCTTAACTTTGATCTTTAATTGGAAATATCCCGAGCGAAGATCAATCTTACTGAAAATTCGTCCCCCCTCCATCACGATATTTTTAAGTAGGATCTATAACAGATTTAACATCAAAATAAAGTTTTACATAGCTTACCTGAAGTTGATTGAACAAATCGTCGATCCTAGGCAATAGGTACTTGTTCTTTATGGTAATCTTGTTGAGTTCCCGATAATCTATACATAACCGCATACTTCCGTCTTTTTTCTTGACAAACAGTACGGGGGCACCCTAAGGCGAAACACTTGGGCGAATCAGCTTATTCTCTCACAATTCGCGTAACTGTTCTTTTAACTCCTTTAGTTCCGCAGGTGCCATTCGGTAGGGAGCCTTTGATATTGGCTCAGCTTCCGGTACTAGATTAATTTTAAAAGATATCTCGCGGTCCGGAGGAAGACCCGGTAATTCTTCTGGAAAAACATCTGGGTACTCACGAACCACGGGCACTTAAGAAAGATCTGAGGGCGCTTGATCGGCATTCATTGCATAAACGAGAAATCCCTCATGTCCTTTCTTCAGCGATTCACATAAACATTTTTGGGACATTTTTGTAACTTTGATCCTCCTTGAAAGGTCACTCCCTTACGTGTGGGATCCTTAAAGGTAACCAGTTTTTCACTAAAATTGATGTTGGCAAAATTCTTGGAGAGCCAATCCATCCTAAGAATCACATCAAAATCCGTCATGGGTATGGGAATTAAGTCAGCGTCAAACCGATGGTTATCAAACTCAAGTTTGCAGTTTTTGTAAATATGGTGAGACAAACACCTGTTCTCCAGCTGCTTGGATTCTATAGGGTGCATTAATATAGGTTGGGTTATGGTCAATATTCTTTGCAAATTTCTTGGATATGAAGGAGTGGCTAGCACCACTATCGAATAACACATTGGCAGGCACTGAACATACTAAAATAGCTCCTGAATCATGCAATATTTACTGAGCAACTATAGGGCAAGAGTACCTAAAAAAAATTGCACAAATTCAGAATATACATGTCACCACATCATTGGCCTCTTCAGCAGCTGCGTCAGTCATGGCGTGAACTCTCGCGTTTGTACGCTGTCGCTGATTCTTAGCTGTTGCTGGGCCCCCTTCTCCGGGTAATCCTTGGCCATGTGTCCAATTTTCCCACACCCAAAGTAGGTAGTTCCCTTATCTGGACAGTCCTTAAGAATGTGGCATGTTTTGCCGCACCCAAAACACTTCCCTGCCTGGTAATAACATTCTCCCACATGGCGTTTACTGCAGTGAGGGCAGCTCGGAATAGCAGATTGTTGGCCTTGGTTCTTTGACTGGTTCTTTTGGGAACGGCGTTGGAACCGATTCTTTCCTTGGCGCCCTGGGCCCCTTGAGTTTTGCTTAGCGGATTTGCGGGGGCCCCTGCTCCCGGACGTTTCCCTTCCTCTTTTCTGGCCGAACTCATCACGACGAATGATATCTCTTTCTATTCTGCAATACGCGTCAAGAAGTGCACCAAATTTTGTCGGATTTGCATTGACTAACCAGGTTCGAATCCTAGGGTTCAACCCTCTTACAAACTTTAACATCTTGGTTTCTTTATCATTTATGGTGGATGGTTGGAATCTCCCCAGAGCTATGAACTTGTTGGCATATACAGCGACTGTCATTCCTTGTTTTTGTATCAGCGATTCAAACTCATGCCTTTTCTGCAATTTGATGGAGGGTGGTATGTAGAACTTGTTGAACTCCTGGAGAAATCTCTCCCATGAAATTGGCCTTGGTAAAGATTGCAGGTTGGCCTTCCACCACTTGTTGGCTTCTCCCAGTAGGAACGGCCTGACTGCCTGAGTCTTTACCACCTTAGGTGCTCTAATCAGTTCGAAACAGTTTTCTACTTCGTCTAGCCACTTCTCAGCGGCATCAGAATCTGACTTCCCTTCGAACGGCGGAACATTGGCTCTTTTTAACTTTTCGAAGTAGTATTGGGCATCCCTGACCGGTTTGTGAGGTTGAGGGACATTCTGTTGCAACATCACTTGACCAATTTGAGTGACTGTCTGGCAAAAATTCTGAAAGGCCTTGATATCTGGCATCATTTAGGGTAAAGGCCCCTGGGGTGGGGGAACGTTCTGAACTGTAGGAAGATTTTGGTCTTGCGGTGGCGGTGGTGGAGGGACCTGTGCAGGTGAGGAATAGGCTCCTGCACCTCGGTCTAGCTCTTGCCGGTCGGCCCCTTGGTCGCACCATCTGCATTATGCAGTGTCGGGTTTTATTCAATGTGGGAAATGTCATAATAAGTGGCAGAATTTAATTTATTCCAATAGCATATCTGAGGCATGCACGTACATACGTTATAAATTAAATTCTATAAATTGTCGTCAATTAGGGTTTTATCAATAGGCCGAACCCTAATTTCCCATTCTAAGTCATCCTAGTCTAAGGTCATCTCTCATCTAGGATCAGGACTTAGATCTAAGATCAAACTTAGTTGTCTACTATCACTGGAGCCTCAGCTCTGATACCACATGTAGCGCCCCGCACTCCGGCCCAGCCGGATACGGTGCGCCCGCCGTACTTCACTACAGAGAGTACCAGGCGTCGATCCATAACATGTCATAGTCCATGATAAAAGACGTGGACTTTCTTGCTTACGCGTCAACAAGTAAGCAAAACCGAGGCAAAATAAAAACTTTAAAATAAAAACGTCTACGAAACCGGCATCAGTTTTACATCCCAATCATAAAGCACAGAAATTCTCTAAAGTAATTGTTTCCATCACAATTTCATAAAAAGGTCATCGATCACAACCATCTCGTCATGTCTCCTAGGCCATCCATCTCTCGCACGTCTTACGGGTAAGGAACCCTAGGTTCATCTTCAATCCATTCTACATTATTTCCTGCAGCCTCTGGGAGGAAAAATAGGGGGTGAGTGACAAAGTCACCAGCAAGTAAACTATAAATAATCGTGAATTAAATGGAAAGTACATACAAGAACTAAACCCCAAAATTCGGTTTAGAAACATACCTGACTTTCCATCCAATACCCATCAGTGATCAACTCATAACGTATCAAAAGTCATAACTTAACAGGGATCATAACTTATTAAAGAGCATAACTTAGAAAGATCATAACTTATAAAAGTTCATAACTTATCAAAGATCGTAGTCAATAAGATCATAACTTAGAAACTACCAAGTCATAGCAACTCAGTCTAAGTATCATGTACCATTATTCGATGACTCATTAAATGCAACATGCATGAGTATGTACGTGTGATGCATCATGACAAAAATGAAGATAAGATCTTTCGTTCTTTTCTTTTAAAACATCATCGTCAAGAAACAATAGAGTATTCAGATATATTCACCCGGATCTGAGGCGGTCACTTCTTCCCTTCGAATCTATTATTCCCGGATTCGGACCGGTAACGTCATCACTTATCAGGTCTATTCTCTCCGGGTCTGAACGGTCGATATCAGGTCTATTCTCTCTGGGCCTGAATGGTCCATATCATCATATCAATTAACCCCGGATCTGGAACGGGTCCTTACTGGCCAGGAAACACACACGGTACCGGTGGAAAGCGTTCTTTTAAAAACATGATCTTTTCTTTAAACACGCTTTCTCATCTTTCTTTGTCATAAAAATCAGTTCCATAAATCATGTAAATGACGATGATGCGATGTATGACATGTACCATGCAATTCATGACATAATGCATTACATATAAACATATGTACAACTTATTCTTTAGGCTGGAAACATTTCCAGAATTATCAATCCATACACACGGCCTCAATCCCCTCGTGGTTAGGCCACTATCATGAGTTCTTGTCATACATATGCATAAGAGTGTCTTTTCTATTTGTAATAAAATTTTTGTGACGATACCAGACATGTAAGACACTTAATTTCTTTAATTACGAAACAAGGGCTGCTGAATTTCAGCAATGCATCGTCCTATCTTTTACCTTTCATATAAGCCCATTAAGCTTTATTTAATTTGGGCCAACTTTGGAAAACTGCTGTAGACACACCAATAATTAATGATCATAATCCCAAACATATAATTAAGCCTAAGCCCATTAAAACAAGGCCTCACAACAAGTTCCTTAATTCTGCCCAAAATTCCAGATTAGTAACGTGATCTTAACCTTGGTGGTTGCCCCTTAAAATAACCATGATAAGTTAAGTGGTTTACATAAAAACACTCATATATGTCTTAAGTAATTTCCATGAAAGTTTCGCGGAATTATAATATCGTTAAAGGGGTCATTCATTCTTCTTCCCAAAACCGTTACATGCTGAATTCTGTAGTGATCGATTTTACTATAAATTTTATTGTGACCAACACGTAAATCCTTTTTCAAAAATTCCAGCTCTTAAACTTAGTAAACAAATAGAGCTAGTATCCTGCCAGGAATCAGCCCAATTGCATATTCCTAGGGTCC
This sequence comes from Eustoma russellianum, assembly GCA_036186865.1. Taxonomy (NCBI): domain Eukaryota; kingdom Viridiplantae; phylum Streptophyta; class Magnoliopsida; order Gentianales; family Gentianaceae; genus Eustoma; species Eustoma russellianum. Next base: position 32,234,274 of record AP025043.1, on the reverse strand, counting down.
ATTTCTGGGATGTTCATTAGGTCACATAAAATCTGTTCAGTCCAGTAATTTCCAGCATAACCTGTTTTAGTAAAAATTGCGTTAAAAATAATCTGTAACTCCTTTTAGCGAAATTCCAACTCTCATAATTACTATACTCATAGGACTAGTGTTATGCCAAAAATTAGCTAAATTTAATTCCTCTAAATTCTCTTTTCAGGTCCTACAACATGTCATAAAAAATCTGCCCTGCTCTAGCAAATTTCACTTTTTGTCATAATTCCTTACTAAAAGGTCCTAACTTGCCTTGTTTGGCTTAAACACTTTATTAATCATCAAACACACCTTTAGCATGTAGATTTACAGGTTCTAACACATTGCAAACATCACCTACACATCTCCTCAAAACAGCTTGAATGATACATATAACATTCTTTGGGCCGTGCACATCATGTTCATACTAAAATCAATTCTTGGTATCATTTGAGCATTCACACCCTAACCCCCAAGCAGCCTGTTTATATGCATACAAAGGCAAAAATACCATCTCCATGATGAACATGTTAAGCTTAACACAAAAAGCATACATCTTATTCATACTTTAACCCACCAGCTACAAATCCTTACAAAGCTACAGTTAATTTTTCCTCTTCCATCCAACCGTCCCCCATACATGTAAAAGAAGAGATTTTTGTCACATTCATCCTAGATTTACCACATATCCATACTTAAAAATAACAAAGATTCCACCTTCGGATCAAAGCTCACACATGCAAACTATTATACCCTAGGCCCGAAAGTTTAGGATCTGCAAGGCACACTAGAAGGGGGGGGGGTTGAATAGGTGGTGCAGAAAGTGTGGTTTTTAAAATTTGTTTAAACCTAAACAATTCAACTTCGGAAAACATATTCTGTTTTCACGACCAGTTTTAAAACGTTTTTAAAACCAGGTTATAGGTCTCCAAAAATTCTGAACTTTTGAGAGAACTTAGCCTCAGATGTTATGAGGGTCCCCTAAAAATTTCAAATTAAAATTCAACCTTTAACCCCTTCAAAAACCGTTGGTACTCAGATTGCTCGAATCTTCCAGAAACGGTAGACGGTTTTGAAAAATTTATTCCTATTTGTGTTTAAGTCCAAATGCTCTGAAAATTTAACCACTAACTCCTTATATACTATATTTAAATGGGTTGAAACAGTTCTGCAAAATTCTTTTGGGAAGTAGGTCAACTACAATCAAAGTCTCAACCTTTGCAAGTCTGAAAATCAGACTGCACTAGTCTCAGATCTTTTGATGTTTGATCGACTTATACTTATCCAAAAGGGTTGAAACTTTTGCCAAATTAACCCTAGAACGTGTGAGTATATTTCTGAAAATTTTTATGATTTTTGAAATTCGTTTACTATTTTTACGGATGCGAACAAGAAGGGTAAACTGTGCAGTAACTGAAAGTAAATGCTGAAAGTAAATGATACCAAGAATTTTATACTGGTTCGGTTATAAACAACCTACTCCAGTCTTCAAGGAACACCTTCCTTAGTTCACACTAGTCACACAACTCAAAAACACCTTACCACAGGGTTGATGGAGTTACACACCAACTCCAACCCTTTACAAACCTTGTACGTTCAATACAATATGCACGAACACCACCACCTCACAAGAATGATTGATCACACCTTGATCGATCTTTTACAAAGATAAAGAGTATGTGGTGGTCTATTACAAGCCTATTCAAGGATAAGAATATAAATACAATAGGCTTTCAAGAAGAAGAAATAAAGAGAGTGTAGAAGAAGAAGGCTAGAACACTTTTGATCTTTGATTTTGCAACTCTTGTTCTTGTTCTTGTTTTGCTCTTCTTTCTCTCCTTTTAATTTGTTTTGGCCGCCCCTCTATAGTGCTATCCCCCTCTTGAAAATTAACTTCTAAGTCCTTGGGAGGATGTAAGACATCATTGTGACATGGTCTTGCTTACTTGGCATCTTCTTATTGGATGATCATTTAAGCTTTGCTTACTTGGCACTTCATGATTGGTTGAATGTTGTCATCATTGATGACTTGGAAAAATCTGAATATATCACTCAAACATGTGCCAATATCAATCACAAAATAATTTCCATAAAGCTCAAGATTGTCACATAAATGTTGCAAGACAAAATTACTTCCCAACCAAGCAAAAAATCGGCCATAATTGTTTTTACCATGCTGAATTTTCAGCATGTGTTGCATGGTTGTATAATTCAAAATATTAGAATTTTTCTTTGATTTTTCTTTTTAAAATAAATCACCAATTGATGGTAAATATCTTTCTCACATTAGAAATGAACTTGGACACATTTATGCTCAACCATTCAGCCAACACATGTCTCACACATGCTGAAAAATTTTCAGCATGTGTGATATATAAAATATCACACTTTATTAATTTAAATAATATTCAAATCACTTCCATTTCTTCTCTCAATCAATCACATAATTTAAGATGATAAAATATACCAACTTAATGTCAAAAAATCGGCCAGCCTTGTTAGCATGCTGAAATTTTTCAGCATGTGTTATAAGAGAGACAAATTTTGAATTCTTGCTTCTCTCTTTTATTCACCAACATTGTATGATTGATCCTTGACCAATCAATATGCCAACAAGGCTCCAAATAAGCTCCATCTTGGCTGTAATGTGCGTTAGATATGTCTATGCACATGCTGAAAATTATTTTTGCTAACTTTGTAAAATAGTGCACATCTAATAATACACACATGTTATATTCCAATCAGCCCTTAATTTAATTTTCTAGAACACTTTAAGATGTATATCATATGTAAAAAGTGTCTAGATACGTGTCACATAATGTACCAAAAACGTTCCATGTGTTGTGTGCGTAGAAAACCGACTTTTCGATATTTATCGATTACCCGATTTTTCTCTAATTTAAATTCCAACTTTTGCACATGTTATATATATTATGTTCTACATAATATATATAATATATACTTTAAATCTCAGCACTTGGCTGGTCTAAAGTGGTACCATTAACATGTGACAAAATTAAACTTGGAATCTTCACATTTTGGCCTTAATGTGGGGTGATTTGTGTGTGCCAACATGGAAAGTATTTTTGGCTGAAAATACAGTCATGTGCACGAAATTGTTATCAATTTTTGAAGTATAGGGGCTGGCCATTTATTTATGGCAAGTACGTGACACGTTGGCGAAGTTTCGGTATTCGTCCGATACGACAATTTTTGGTTTAGAACCGTTTATCGTGTCGTATTTAATTTGTCATCACCATATCTTATATCATATGATACAAGACCTGAATATACTCATAAATATGAGTTAAGTATAGTGGTGTGACATTAACGTACGTACGTAAAAATATATAACGTGTCGGTAGTACGTTGGAATACATGTGTATCTGCCTTTTTCAAAAAATCTGAAAATATATGCAATATATATGTATATGGCGTGTACACATTAAGGAGGGGAGGAGGAGAAAACTTTCCTTCCTTAGCTTTGTTGCCTTTGTGCCTTTTCCAAATGTGGCTTCCTTTAATGAACTACTTAGTTTAATAAACTAAGTACTTCACTTAATGAACTAGTTTAGTTCATTAATGGTGCACCTGAAAATAGTATAAACACAACAAATGTTTGCCATATGATGTAAGCTTTAACACTTCATGGCTCGTTAGTACGGCAACATTATATATGAGCTAAATAAGGCAAGTACTAAGCAATATCATGCACACGATTGTTTATATCATGCACGTTTTATCTTATGCTCGTTTTTGTACACATTTAAATCATGTATTTGAAAATCACTCAAACTCCTTTTTCTCTACAATCTCCCACTTTTGATGATTTTCAAAATAACTTATGCACATGATTTAAATCCTATCGCTCCCCCTTCAATTATGCATAAATTCAAAATTCGAAATTTAAAATTTGAATCCGCTCCCCCTTGATTTATGCAATCAGTATCTCTCTCCCCCTTAAATCATGCTTTCTCTCCCTCTTTATTTTAGAAAGGAAATCAAAAGATGCCTGTAAAGATGAAAAAAAATCATGCATTTCATATACATGCTTTCGTAAGGGTTATTTATTCAACCCTTTGAAAATGTCCCTTGTGGTACCCAAATTTGGGTGACTTTTCTAGGTCTTCCAAAAGATGAGAAAGATGATGAGAACGCAACATAATATACTTTAGGTGCAACTGTATTTGGCCTTTGGTCAAGAACTCCTTTATACGCATTATATGTAGGACGTTTTTGATATGTCCTTGTGTTTGTATGCGTAGTGCGTGGATGGAATGAATGTCGTGTATGCATTACTATTTTCTTTTCATCTCTATATGGTACAAAGTTGTATTTCACATGATGTGAAGAGGAAGTGGGGCGTGTTGAGGGAATATGCAATTTTTGCGTCATCTTAGACGCCATTTCTGGCTTTGGCGTGTCTACTTTCTTAGACACAACAAACTTAGTTTGTTTGGTGGATACTTCATTAGTGTCAACGTATCCCAAACCCGTTTTGTCACTGTCATGCTTTTGTGATAAGATAATGCGATGCAACATGTTAGATCCCGTGTCAAATTGTTTCACCTTTTTCTCTACATCCACATTCCTTGATTTCAAGTTCGAAATCTCGGATTTCAATTCAGTGTTCTCGGATGTCAATGATGAAATTTCAGATTTTAATGAATTTATAATGCATGTCGACTCTTCTTTTGAATCGTTTAATTGAGACACAAGATTTTTGTTAGAAGATTCTGACAATTTCTTGTCTTCAATTAATCGCTTCTTTTCTTTTGCAAGAGTCTTTGAAAACTTATGCAACTCTAAATATTGACTAAATAAATCATCATAAGAACATTCAGAATCGGAATCAGAGTCGGAAGATACCTCATTTGATGCTTTAGATGTAAAGCATACTTGTGCCTTATGTTCTTCCGTATCATCAGTCTCAGAGTCGGATGTGTCACTCCAAGCGGATGCTTTGAAGGCTCTTCTCCTTTGCTTAGGTTCTGAGATGAGTCTATTCTTGTTCCGATCCTTGTCAGGGTATTTGTTTGTTTGCTTTTCTTTATTAGGGCAGTCATATGATAGATGTCCAAGTTTTCCGCATTCATAGCACTTTATTTCCTTATTTTTATTTTTATGATCCTTAGGTGAGGTAGACTTATGTTTAATCATTTTCTCAAAAATTTTCTTAATCTTTTAGCCATCGTGATTAAGTCCTCATCATCGGAATCTATGTCACTATCATCTACGACGTATTCATTTGATTTAAATGCTATAGCCCTGTCATTATTAGAAATGGACTCAGAATGTCTTAAAGCAAGTTTGTTTTCATATACCTTAAGTGATCTGATTAGTTCTTCCATTTTAATCGATTTGGTCTCTTTGCTTTCTTCTATGGCCGTTACTTGAGGGTCCCACTTGGATGGAAGGCTTCGCAAGACCTTTTGTACCTTTTCCTGCATAGTGAAGGCTTTGCCAAGAGACTCAAGAGAATTGTAAATGTTAGTCAAGCATAAATCCATTTCAACAATAGACTCATTTGGCAATAATTTAAAGGACTCAAGTGTGGACATAAGCATATTGATTTTGGACTCCTTTACTTGGCTAGTCCCTTCATATTTTATTTCAAGAATATGCCACATCTCTTGAGCACTAGAACAATTAGACACGTAACTAGCCTCACTCTTACTTAGGCCGTTTAATAGTAGTTGCATGGCTTTAGCATTCATACTCAACTTCTTTTTGTCATCACTAGTGTATTCTTGTTTCGTTTTTGTAACCTCTAGTGTGACACCATCAATAATTGACATCTTAGTAGGAACAAATGGACCATCTTCTATGATGGACCATAGATCAATATCAATAGCCATAAGAAAAAGTTTCATTCTTAATTTTCATTGAATAAAAGACTCACCGTCGAAAAGAGGAGACCTTACAGTTGACATTCCTTCTTGCACGGTTGTGGTTGCCATCTCACTGAATCGTTGGATTCTTTGAAGTGAGTGTTCCTGCACTCTGATACCAATTGTAGGTTCTGCAAGGCACTACTAGAAGGGGGGGGGGTTGAATAGGTGGTGCGGAAAGTGTGGTTTTTAAAATTTGTTTAAACCTAAACAATTCAACTTCTGGAAACAGATTCTGTTTTCACGACCAGTTTTAAAACGTTTTTAAAACCAGGTTATAGGTCTCCAAAAATTCTGAACTTTTGAGAGAACTTAGCCTCAGATGTTATGAGGGTCCCCTAAAAATTTCAAATTAAAATTCAACCTTTAACCCCTTCAAAAACCGTTGGTACTCAGATTGCTCGAATCTGCCAGAAACGGTAGACGGTTTTGAAAAATTTATTCATATTTGTGTTTAAGTCCAAATGCTCTGAAAATTTAACCACTAACTCCTTATATACTATAATTAAATGGGTTGAAACAGGTTTGCAAAATTCTTTTGGGAAGTAGGTCAACTACAATCAAAGTCTCAACCTTTGAAAGTCTGAAAATCAGACTGCATTAGTCTCAGATCTTTTGATGTTTGATCGACTTATACTTATCTAAAAGGGTTGAAACTTGTGTCAAATTAACCCTAGAACGTGTGAGTATATTTCTGGAAATTTTTGTGTTTTGTGAAATTCGTTTACTATTTTTACGGATGCGAACAAGAAGGGTAAACAGTGCAGTAACTGAAAGTAAATGCTGAAAGTAAATGACCCCATGAATTTTATACTGGTTCGGTTATAAACAACCTACTCCAGTCTTCTAGGAAGACCTTCCTTGGTTCACACTAGTCACACAACTCAAAAACACCTTACCACAGGGTTGATGGAGTTACACACCAACTCCAACCCTTTACAAACCTTGTACGTTCAATACAATATGCACGAACACCACCACCTCGCTAGAATGAAGATTGATCACACCTTGATCGATCTTTTACAAAGATAAAGAGTATATGGTGGTCTATTACAAGCCTATTCAAGGATAAGAATATAAATACAATAGGCTTTCAAGAAGAAGAAAGAAAGAGAGTGTAGAAGAAGAAGGCTAGAACACTTTTGATCTTTGATTTTGCAACTCTTGTTCTTGTTCTTGTTTTGCTCTTCTTTCTCTCCTTTTAATTTGTTTTGGCCGCCCCCCTATAGTGCTATCCCCCTCTTGAAAATTATCTTCTAAGTCCTTGGGAGGATGTAAGACATCATTGTCACATAGTCTTGCTTACTTGTCATCTTCTTATTGGATGATCATTTAAGCTTTGCTTACTTGGCACTTCATGATTGGTTGAATGTTGTCATCATTGATGACTTGGAAAAATCTGGATATATCACTCAAACATGTGCCAATATCAATCACAAAATAATTTTCATAAAGCTCAAGATTGCCAAATAAATGTTTCAAGACAAAATTCCTTCCCAACCAAGCAAAACATCGGCCGTAATTGTTTTTACCATGCTGAATTTTCAGCATGTGTTGCATGGTTGTATAATTCAAAATATTACCATCTTTCTTTGATTTTTCTTTTTAAAATAAATCACCAATTGATGGTAAATATCCTTCTCACATTAGAAATGAACTTGGACACATTTATGCTCAACCATTCGGCCTACACATGTGTTGTACCCCGCTACAAACTACATAGCCACCAAGGAAGGAAGTGGAGCAATATGGGATAAGGAGACCTCAAAAAGAAGATATCACCGGCTCAATTACGATTATATAGAAGGTAAGGTGATTAGCCTACCCCTAAGTGCGAACCTGAAATAAGAGGGCTGATCAAAAACCAGCATATAAGTATCCAGTGACGACTTGAGAAATTGAGAACCAATGAAAGAGGTAATTTTGGGTAGTTTAATGAGGATTCGAAGTATATAACATGCCCACACACGTACGATATGGGCACACACCCAAGAATATGTACTTACCATAGGATGGGCCAAAGTGTAATAAAAAGAGGGTGATGGATTATGGGCCATAGGGGATATAAGCAAAGAACCCTAAGAATAAGTTCCGGTTACAAACTCCAGAAGATGAGTCCGAGTAAGCCGTAACAAAAAAATCAAGAACTCCCTTCTTCCATCCCTAATATGAATATCGTCTGGAGGTAAGACCTAACGATTTTGGCCATCAATTTTATTAATCTGGAAAGTCTAGCAGATTTAGCTTGGCTGAGAATGAGTAGCGCTACACACTTGTGTGAGCCTTGGGTATATATATATATATATATTTTTTTTATGAAGAGTGTATCTTATTGAATGTCTCACTTGTGGCGGAGAAAACCATATTACAAAAGGTCAGTATATGTAAAAACAAAATACAGAAATCGAATGATTGCGCCTCTCCAGTCGAATATGATATGCCGCATTAAAACCTTGTCAAGTAAAACCACCCTTGTGGATAAAACCTTGACGAAGGAAAAAGCGTACATATTTATTCGACCGGGTATTGCGCAGAACGTAAATGTATAGGAATACATGAATGAAATAATGTGAAATGCTATGTAAAGGGCTGGGATGCTGGCGATGTAGCTTGGATGCACTGCATGGCCGCACATACTCTTGTGAAACGACTGAAAGAGCTTGCCAGGAACATGTGGAGACGTAATGTGTTGTACCTCAGCAACAGGGAGAAAAGGCGTTAGGTGTAGTAAATTGGATAAGGAGAGCGACCAACCAAATGAAGAAGAAAACGTACCGAAGTCGTCTTGGCAAGATAACCAAGACGACCAAACGCAAATGATAGCCATGCAAAATTCAATATGCAGTCGGCGGGATGTGCGCAGATAACTCCTTGTGAACAACATGCGAATATGCCTCCAAGAAAAAATAGACACCAAAGCAAAAATGAACCGTGACGATGTAAAATCAATCATAAATGTGGCATGCCAAAGAATCATAAAGACTAAGGGAACACGCACCGCGGTTGCCTGTGTTCGAAAACACAGGCAACAACCAAATAAGTATGCTGGCATGATCAAAGTCGAAGAGTTGGTAGATGACAGTCCACATACAATGCACCTCGTACCTCACACGGTAAGGCTTGGACCGAAGAATAGCGAGTAAGACCGGGAGAATGATATCCATATCTTGCGAGCTTATGTGATGCCATGTTTGCTTCTCTTGGGCAATATTGAAGAGTAGAGTTATTAATTATGAGAAATTGTGATGCTCGGGCAATATCCAAGCGTAGCTCTCCGGTGATGCGTTCATGATTAGCTAACAAGGTAAGTAAGGATTGACAATCCGTTTCAAGTATAAGACTGTCATGTTGCTGAGCGTAGTACATAAGAGCAATTGTCAAAGCATGAAGTTCAGCTCAGAGGGGACTCAAAAGTGGCAAAGGAAAACTAAGGGCCGAATGAAAGGAACCTTGGCACGTCCTTAGTATGGCCGCACCCGCTGACATGTGCTTACCTACAGCCGCATCCACATTTAGTTTTAATTTACCGGAGGGTGGAAATGTCCAACGTACAATAGTGGCTCGTTTCATGCGCAAAGGAGGAGAGAAGTGTTGTGCCACAAGATGCGGCATGTTGCAAGCAAACTTCTTCCCATTAACCGAAGAACACCATATGTAGATTGAGCTCTTGACTTTCAAATAAAGTTGCCCATAATCAAAACTTTCTTCTCCAAACCTGCAGGAAGTATACAGTTTCCATATTTCCCACACCACAATAGATGGAACAACAGCAAGAAGCTGTCCTGCCATCGTTCCGGGTGATGATCTATGCCACCAGCGAAGCAAATGACACTTGATTGTACGCGAAGAAGGCATCGGACCATGGAATGTAATAGACATGTCAACCCAAAGTGGTCGAATAAGCGGGCAATGTAAGAAGACATGATTTTGGGAATCATGAGATTGCCGACAAAACACACATTGGGATGGATAAATTGTGAGCCAGCCGCTGAAGTTGTCCACCATCGGGAGCGAGCAATGCCAAAGACGCCAAAGAAAAACCTTTTGTCTTGGGTGTGTATTTTTCCACCAAATGTACTTGGCCTCGTCTTTAGGCAACCTAGCTGAAATCAAGTTGTATGCAGACCGAATTGAAAATTGTCCATTTTCCTCTGGTGTCCAATGTAACTGCCCATTCGTTAAGGTAGTATGACCCTCCATGAAGACATGCATGCGTGTTATGCGTTTCCATGTAGATGAATCGTAAATATGTGAGTAGATAGATGGACGATGCCCATATTTGGACCTACAAAAGGCTGTCCAAAGATTGCTGGACGTGAAATATTTCCACCAAATTTGACAATCATATGCCTGCTGGACATGCAAAAGAGATCGAACGCCTAATCCTCCCGCTTCACGTGATTGGCATATAGCAGCCCATGATTGCCAATGATGACGACCTTTCCACAGAAATGACGCCATTCGCTTATGCAGAGTATGGATGATGCTCTTAGGCAATCTAGAGCTCGCAATGAGGTGTGTAGGCAAAGTATTAAGAACATGCTTGATTAGAGTTAGTCTGCCCGCCATGGACAAGAAAATGGTAGACCAAGACGATAGCTTAGCATCAAAATGAGCTAGAAGATTGGAGCAATAGCTGGCCTTATTTATTCCCTTGTATAAATAAGATCCCAAGTACTTAAGGGGCAGCGATGTAGAACGCATACCTAAAGCAGTGGATGCTTGAGCCAATGAGGTTCCTTGTCCCACAACAAATTGACTTTTGTGATAATTTACCAACTGACCTGAAGCTTGTTGGTATATATCCAAATACTGCCGAAATTTAGATAAGTTGCGTGGATGACCATTTAGAAAAATCAATAAGTCGTCTGCAAAACCCAGATGCGAAATACAAGGAGTGCGGCCTGCTCTAAATCCCTTAAGCTCCCCCATTCTTATGAGATGGTTCAGCCCTCGACTGAATCCCTCAGAGGATAAAATAAAAAGTAATGGGGATAGAGGATCCCCTTGCTTGACCCCTCTACGGATAGGGAATGATTCTGTCAATGTGCCATTGAGCAAAACTGAACATGACGTGCTGCGCAAGTTATTGATAATAATACGAACCAGTCGAGCATCCATACCCATGCATTGCATGATACGCTGAAGATATGTCCAACTCACTCTATCAAAAGCCTTTGCCATATCTAATTTGATAATAACTTGGCCTCCCCGTGTTTGCTTGTCGAGGACATGAACCATTTCCTGCGCTAATAGAATCTGCTCTGTTATATTGCGTCCCTTCATAAATCCCGCTTGTTCAGGAGATATTAGCTTAGGCAAGATACGTCCCAGCCTGGTTGCAAGTAGTCTTGTGATGGCTTTAGCAAGAAAATTTGTGAGGCATATGGGCCTGTAATCGGCGAAGCATTGGGGATTGCTAATCTTGGGTATCAAGACTACGGATGCGGCTGCCACTGCTTTAGGCATTCGGATACCCAAGAAAAATTCTTGAAAGGCTTTGTGAACATCATTCTGAATATGTGGCCAAAACCGCCTGTAAAAAGAGCCCGGATACCCATCCGGACCTGCTGCACTTGTCGGACTGAGATCCCATACCGATTCCTTAACCTCAGACATCAAAGGAATGGCAGTCAACATGGTGTTATCATCAGCCGTTATTAATGAAGGGATGTAGCGAAGAATTGAGTCACAATCTGAGATAGGTTCCTCAGCAAAGAGATTAGAAAAATATCTAACAGCCTCCGCTTGGATGTCATTGTGTTGTTCTAAGACTGTCCCATCCGGTTTAGTTATCTTATGTATCATCTGATGGCATCGCTTACGCTTCACTGTATGATGGAAGAAGGATGTGTTAGCATCCCCATCTTTCAACCATTTAATGTTTGCCGTTTGTTTCCAATAGAGGTACGCGCGTTTTTGAGCCAATTGCAACTCAGCCATTGTTGATGATATACAGATCGCGTAGAATCCGTTGGATTAGAATCATAGTCGCATTCTGCACATTTAACTTTAGTTTCTGCGAAGGAGACTGCGTCAAAAATGTTGCCAAATATGTCTTTATTCCATTGACGCAAATCTTTACTTAAAAGAGATAATTTGCGATTTAAGCCCCACATGCCGCCTACAGTGGGGTATGATTGCCATCTTTGTATCACAAAACTGTCAAAATCAGCATGGGTTGTCCAAACATCAAGATATCTAAACCGGGATGGAGTTCTTGGGATATCCAAGCCACACGTTAGAAGAAAAGGAGAGTGATCCGAGGTGGCACGCGAGAGATGTTGGACTTGCAAGTATCGAAAGAGATCTAGAAGAGAATCTGAATTGAAGAGCCGGTCTAATCGACGCCACACTCGTCCTAAACCTCTTCCATCTGTCCATGTAAAGGATGAACCTTGAAATTGTATTTCATGTAATTGACAATGCAGAATAAAATCATTGAAATCCTGCAGTGTACGCAGAGTTGGCTGTGATCTGCCTTTATGTTCATCGAGCGTTCAAAATGTATTAAAGTCACCTCCGATAAGCCAAGGGATATCAATTGATGAATAAAAATGCCGTAATTCATCCCATAAAATTCTCCGTTGTATTAGTGTATGTTTCCCATAGACCCCAGGAACCAAAAGCATTGGCCTGTAATACGCCATTGGAATTTTACAGAATGATGCTGACTTCCATAATCGTCGCTTTCTCTAGCAAGAAATGTATCCTTCCAAAAAAACCACATTTGATCATTACACACGGATATGGCATTAGAAAATCCAAATTGCAACTGGTATGATTGTAGGGCACTGGATCGAAGTTTTGGCTCGATGATAACTAGCAAGTGGACATTATGTTTACGAATTAATGAGAGTAATCTATGAAATGAACTACGAATTCCTCTAACATTCCATAATAAGCACTTCATTGGGAAAGAGGATCAAAAGAGTTAGAGATGTGAGCGGCACGTAACCTGGTCAAGCGGGGAGAGGTCGGCTGAGCGCGTTTGGGCCGAGGCCCCTGGCTCAAGTGAGAATCTGGACGTGAGGTAGGTACGCGGTCATCTATTTCGACATTTGCTGGATCAATGGTAGCATGAGTTATCAACTCTGCCTCCGCTGGATTTTCAGTAGCTCTTGAATCAATATATGCTGCTTCAATTAAGTCGGCTAATTGATCTGTCGCTGTTCGATCTTGTGCTTCTGAACATGGGTCTGCTTCTGCGTCCGAATGGGAGTCAAGTGTTGTGGGCTTATGAACTTCTCCTATAATTAAATCATCTACACTTTTCAAACGTGATATATCCTGAATATTGGATATAGGATTGACAGCAATCATATCTGGGGAAGAAGGCAACTCATTTGTGCATGGGTCCAGATGCATGTCTGTTGAATGGTGATTATCAGATTGAATGATCTGATCAGCCGTTGAAGTTCCTACCTTTTTGGGCGTCCAGCGTTGCCTCTGTGTATTTGTTGATTTCTTTGAACGCAGAATTTCTGTCGGAGCACTCTCCTGCAGGGGCGGCTGTGTAGGGTTTTCAGTGCCACAGTCAGAAATAACGTGTCCGAGTTTGTAGCAGGAGGAACAGTATTTCGGGAGATCTTCATACTCAACATTTTGCATGATGACGCGAGATGGTGTCTGGATGAATATCCTTTGGGGCAATTCTTTGGAGACGTCCAACTCAACACAGACTCGCGCCAAGGACGGACGATTCATCGTGGCTGTTGCCGCATCCAGTTTAAGCGGCGTGCCTAGCATTGCCGCAATTTGAAAGAGCGAATCTTTGCGATGCATGTGAAGAGGTAAACCTGGAAATATGACCCAAATCGGAACCACTGGAACTTCTTTTGTTGGATCGTAATCTGGCGTCCATTTTGTTATTCGCATCTGTTTGCCCGATATAATCCATCCTCTTCTGGAAAAACATCTGATGTAATCAAGCTCTTGATCAAAATGAAGGACGATATGCGTGGGATCTAAAAGTCCCACCTTTACCTCTCCAACGAAGCCAATTCGATCAATGGCCGAACGTATGGTAGCTAATGGCGGACGGCCATACCAGAATGTGCCTACCAATGTATAACGAAAAGGAGCTGCTAAAGAATTGATTTCTTCTTCTGTAAAAGTGATCATGGGGCTGCCTTTGTAGCGCTAAACAGATTTTGGTTGGAGTGGGGCTGCGGGTGTAAAGAGAGACGCAAAGGAACGTTTGGGTGAAGCCGCAACGGCGGCTACAGAATCAGTCATGGCGGTAGTCGGAGGGGTTGAGGGAGGCGGTGATCGGAAGCAGGCAACATGCTGCGGTGGCGGCTACGCCGCCAGCCGAGGGATTCGCTGCAAGGGCATGGCCGAAAAAAATATTCCATTATATATCCTATATTTTTTTTAACATCAACACAGTCAATAAATATTGCAGCTTAAAAGGCCAACAAAATTTCCATCTTATCATCCATAACAATTCCCAGATAATCATAAAACCGTAACAGTGTCATTTAAAACTGCAGATCATCTTCAAACATCAAAATGGAATCAAAGCTGCATCTTCTTCTAAAATTCCCAGACAATGATAAAGTAACTTATGATGGCACAATCAATCCTGTACCAAGACGCAGTCGTTCACTGTGTGCATATGAAACAACAAAATAAATCAAACCCGGGGCGAGTCAAGGACTCTGTCCTTAAGACGTATTGCTCCGGTATACTGTGCCCAACCGGTATGAGCAATCGTCTCCCAGGATACAACGGGTACCTGTTCAGTTGAGCGGCACTGCTGAACTTGAACACCTTCGAACTCTAGAGTGTCCTGACTTCTCCCGGACGATATGCAAGACTCACGTGCTACGAATGCAAAATGCTTTAATGCTTGATTGTGTTGTAAGTGGTGTAAATGAATGAGCCCTTAACCCTCTTTATATAGGGAAGTCGGAGGTACCGTAACCGTTGGATCAAAACCGAAGTTTGATTTAAGCCGTTGGATTAAAACCTCCTATCCAGATTAGGATGGTTTAATCTCAGCCTTTAGATCGAAGATAGATTAACAGGTTTAAACCTGGAACGTTGGATGGAAACCATATTCGGTTAAGCGGTTAAGACAGTTTAAATCTCGGCCGTTAGATCAAAGCTATCTTCCCTGCCACCGTTAGATCACAACAGATTGATCTTATTTTAAACCAGAGGATAGTGTTAGTTTCAAGTTTGAAACCTAACCGCACAATCAGAAGAGATTCTGTCCGCTGTCCGACTTCGATCGATCACATCGATCGATCGAAGTGACATCGATCGATCGATGTGATCGATCGATGTCTGACAGAGCACTTCAATCGATCACTTTGATCGATCTAAGTGACATCGATCGATCGAAGTGATCGATCGATGTCCTCTGATCGTCTTCGATCGATCCAACAATCGATCTAAGCTGCCTGATCCACTTCGATCGATGACATCGATCGATCGAAGTGACATCGATCGATCGATGTCATCGATCGATGTCCGTCAGACGCCTTTTTCCGCCACATGGACACTTCCAACGTGGCATTCCTCCATACGGGTGACACCTCACCCATCTACAACATTTCCATCTGCTTCGAGCATTAATTTCACATTCATACAATACATAATTGAGTGAGTTCACATCCTAACATTAACTACTCGTTAAGGATTCATTAAGCTCATAGTACGTTGCACAACCAAGTTTTGCAACTTTCATTAACGGGCCGAAGCCCAAATCTTCAATCTCCAGCGATGGGCCAAAGCCCAACCTTAAATTCTCCAACAATCCCCCACATGAATGGAAATTAATGCAGACGCATATGCAGACTCTGAGGAGAGGTCAGACAAGAAAATATTGCATCAGAAGAGGTAGCTTCTGGCTTTGAACCTTTCTTAGTGATGTATCATCGGATCCACTCGGCTAAGTAGTGACTTGATGTCTTGAACTAGTCAGCCTTTGTTGTGAACCAAGACAATGACACTCACACAATATTTTCTTTAACACCCTTTTGGTTCTCATGGTTGTGTTCGTTTTGGCCATGAACAACCTAGTTTCAGAAAGTGTTTTAGAGAAATCTTGCCACCAAGACTTTCTCATAGAAGCGGCTCCACTTCACACTTACATAGGTGATTCCTATCAAGAGTATTCTGCCATACTCCACTTGACGCACCAAGATATAGGACATCATTAAAAGCCTTAGCTTACCCTGAAATCTCTGCAGACAGCACTTTTACCAGACGGAATGAGTAAGTGCTAACTGAACCTTCATAACTTAATTGTCCCATTGAACCAAGATTCTGGGATCTCCAGTCAACAAGGTTGGGTTACCATTACAAAGACTCATGCATTATGGGCTTCAGTCCCATTCCGTTTGTCAATCTTGACATCTGATCTCTAGGCAAGCCTTTTGTAAGCGGATCCGCAAGATTCTCCATTGATTTTATATAATCTATGGAAATCACGCCATTAGAGATCAACTGTTTAATGGTGTTATGTCTCCGACGTATGTGTCGTGACTTTCCATTGTAAATGCTGCTTTGCGCACGTCCTATAGCTGACTGACTATCACAGTGTATGCTAATAGGAGCTATCGGCTTAGGCCAACACGGAATATCTTCCAGAAAATTCCGAAGCCACTCAGCCTCTTCCCCAGCTTTGTCCAACGCTATGAACTCAGCTTCCATAGTGGACCTAGCTATGCATGTTTGTTTCGTGGATTTCCACGACACAGCAGCACCACCAACCGTGAACAAGTATCCACTGGTGGACTTCGAGTCCTTACTATCTGATATCCAATTTGCATCGCAGTATCCTTCCAATACTGCTGGATATCTCGTGTAATGTAATCCATGATACATTGTGTATTTTAAATACCTCATTACTCTGTTAAGAGCTTTCCAATGATCATCACTTGGATTACTCGTAAACCTGCTTAACTTGTTTACTGAACAAGCTAAGTCTGGTCTTGTACAATTCGTTATGTACATCAGACTCCCGATTACCTGAGAGTATTTCAACTGGGCAACAGGTTCGCCTCGATTCTTTCTTAAGTGCATACTTAAGTCGAGCGGGGTTTTTACCGGTTTCACATCATCCATATTGAACCGTTTTAGAATAGACTCAATATAGTGTGTTTGTGACAACACGAGTCCCTCAGTCATCCTAGAGATCTTAATTCCTAGAATGACATTGGCAACTCCCATGTCCTTCATATCAAAGTTTCGTGTTAACATCTTCTTTGTACTCAAGATGATGTCACGAGTACTACCCATGATAAGCATGTCGTCTACATAAAGACACACTATCACAAATGCGTTTTGTGTGCTCTTAATGTACACACACTTGTCGCATTCATTGATCTTGAAGTCATTTGACATCATTACCTGATCAAATTTTAAATGCCATTGCTTGGGTGCTTGCTTAAGTCCGTACAAAGACTTAACAAGCCTACACACTTTCCTTTCTTGTCCTGGAACGACAAACCCCTCGGGCTGTTCCATGTAAATTTCTTCCTCTAACTCACCATTAAGAAAGGCAGTCTTTACATCCATTTGATGGATTTCCATATCATAGACCGCAGCAATGGCTACTAGCATCCTTATAGAAGTGATCCTAGTCACTGGTGAGTAGGTGTCAAAGAAGTCAAAGCCTTCTTTCTGTCTATAGCCCTTGGCTACTAACCTGGCTTTATACTTCCCAATAGACCCATCCTCTTTAAGTTTCTTCTTAAAAACCCACTTAGAACCAAGTGGTTTACTTCCAGGTGGAAGTTCAACCAACTCCCAAGTGTGATTTTAAAGAATTGAGTCTATTTCACTATTAATTGCCTCTTTCCAGAATGGAGCTTCTGGAGTTGACATAGCCTCAGAAAAATTCCTTGGCTCATTTTCTACCATATAGGTTAGAAAATCTGGTCCAAAAGACGTCGGTATTTTGGCTCGTTTGCTTTGACGTATTTCCTCAGTATCTTGAGGAGTCGTCTCACGCACTCGCTTACTTGAGCTAGCTTCTTCACTGTTTTTGTCTTTCTTTGGAAAGACATTCTCAAAAAACACTGCATTCCTTGATTCCATGACAACGTTATCATGTATCTCAGGAATGTCCGATTTGTGCACTAAGAAACGATATGCACTACTGTTTGTTGCATAACCAATGAATATGCAATCAATTGTTTTAGGCCCAATTTTAACTAGTCTTGGTTTAGGTACAGCAACCTTCGCCAGACACCCCCACACTTTCAAGTACTTGTAACTAGGCTTATAGCCTTTCCATAATTCATATGGGGTTTTATCCGTCTTCTTGGACGGAATCCTGTTTAAAATGACGTTGGCTGAGAGAATTGCTTCCCCCCACAAGTTCTGAGATAAACCCGAACTTATCAACATAGCATTCATCTTTTCCTTTAGAGTACGGTTTTTGCGTTCAGCAATACCATTTGATTGAGGTGAATATGGCGCAGTCGTTTGATGAATAATGCCATGTTCTGAACAGAATTCATTAAACGGTGTATCATATTCGCCACCTCTATCACTACGAATTGCTTTAATTCGTTTGCTAAGTTGATTCTCAACTTCATTTTTATAATCCTTGAAAGCATCAAGGGCCTCATCCTTGCTGCTTAGCAAATATACATAACAGTATCGTGTGCAATCGTCGATAAAAGTTACAAAATACTTTTTACCACCTCTTGTTTGCACAAACTTTAAGTCACACAAATCTGTGTGAATTAAATCCAACGATTCAGTGTTTCGTTCTGTTGAAGGAAAAGGCGCTTTTGTTAATTTCGCTTCAACACATATTTGGCATTTTTCTTTATTACTAAAGTCCAGTTTGGGCAATAAGTCAAGATTAATCATACGTTGTATTGACTTATAATTTACATGTCCCAAACGAAAATTCCATAAACAGGAAGACTCAAGCATGTAAGCAGAAGAGGAAACAATTTTATTAGCCTCCATGGGCGTAACATTTTTGGGTACAATGGTCATAACATTTAACTTAAACATGTTATCCGAAAGATACCCTTTCCCCAGATACACCCCATTCTTAGAAAGTGTAAATTTGTTTGCCTCAAATACAAGCTTGAACCCATGCGTGACTAGCAGCGCGCCAGACACCAGATTCTTCCTTATATCGGGAACATGCAGCACATTCTGCAAAGTCAACTCCCTTCCTGAGGTCAGCTTCAGGATTACCTTGCCCGATCCTTCAATTTTCGAGCTGTTGGAGTTTCCCATGAACAACTGCTCATTGTTTGTCATGGGCATGTACTCTCTGAACATTGCCCTGTTCGCACAAACATGTCGAGTGGCTCCTGTGTCCACCCACCATTCTCGTGGGTTTCCCACTGCGTTGCACTCGGTCACCACCGCGCACAGGTTCAAATCATCCATTGCGTCGACCAGATTTGCTTTCGCTTTATTCTGATTCTGATTCTTTTTGGGCTTCCTGCATTCACTGCTTCGATGCCCTGGTTTACCACAGTTATAACACTTACCTGTGAACTTCTTTGCAATTTCCTTGCCCTTGGAGTTCACACTCAAAGTGTTATGCTTCTTCTTGTTCTTTGCCTCAGCAACATGAGCTTTGGCTTGACCAGAAGGCATGGATGGCTTTCTTTCGGAGCGACGGTTGTCCTCCTCAATACGAAGACGGACTATCAAATCCTCCATCTTCATCTCCTTTCGCTTGTGTTTGAGATAGCTCTTGAGTTCCCTCCACGAAGGAGGCAGCTTCTCAATCACAGCCGCAACTAGGAAAGATTCACTGAGCGTCATGCCCTCCTCTTCCATTTCAGAAACCAACATCTGTATTTCTTCCACCTGCGAAATTACAGTTTTGGAATCTAACATTTTATAGTCGAGAAATTTCCCAACTATCAACTTTTTAGTACCCGCATCTTCTGTGCGGTACTTTTTGTCTAAAGCCAACCACAATGCTTTCGCAGTTTTAAAAGTACAAAATATGCCATAGAGAGAATTATCTAGGCAACCAAGAATCAAATTTAAACAACAGAAATTTGTGTATGCCCAGGCCTCAGCACCCAAGGCATTCTGCATATTCTGCTATTGATCCTCCACAGGCTCAACCACAGGTGGATCCTCGCTGAGCATTCTGGCCAACCCCAACGCAGTGAGGTAGAACAACATCTTTTGCTGCCACCTCTTGAAGAAGCTTCCAGCAAATTTCTCCGGCTTCTCCACCTGAGCAGCAGTGGCAGCCGGATTCATTTGAGGCCCTCCAGTCGGTGCCAACGGAACCACATTGAACTGTGGTCCGGTAGCAGCATTGTTTGCCCCTTCTGGTGCGGACACGGAGTGAGCACCATTGAAGCCGTGAACAGAGTTTGAGCTCTCGTTCTCCATTCCTGTTCAGTTTGATCAAAACGTAAAGATCAGAACAGTCACAGGTTCAAGAATGAGTAGAAAGAGACTGCAAAACAGTACGAAACTGCATTTGCGTAAATAAACAAAAAGGTACAGAATGTAATTGAATAGAATACGTCTTAAGATTGATGGCACGATCAATCCTGTACCAAGACGCAGTCGTTCACTGTGTGCATATGAAACAACAAAATAAATCAAACCCGGGGCGAGTCAAGGACTCTGTCCTTAAGACGTATTGCTCCGGTATACTGTGCCCAACCGGTATGAGCAATCGTCTCCCAGGATACAACGGGTACCTGTTCAGTTGAGCGGCACTGCTGAACTTGAACTCCTTCGAACTCTAGAGTGTCCTGACTTCTCCCGGACGATATGCAAGACTCACGTGCTACGAATGCAAAATGCTTTAATGCTTGATTGTGTTGTAAGTGGTGTAAATGAATGAGCCCTTAACCCTCTTTATATAGGGAAGTCGGAGGTACCGTAACCGTTGGATCAAAACCGAAGTTTGATTTAAGCCGTTGGATTAAAACCTCCTATCCAGATTAGGATGGTTTAATCTCAGCCTTTAGATCGAAGATAGATTAACAGGTTTAAACCTGGAACGTTGGATGGAAACCATATTCGGTTAAGCGGTTAAGACAGTTTAAATCTCGGCCGTTAGATCAAAGCTATCTTCCCTGCCACCGTTAGATCACAACAGATTGATCTTATTTTAAACCGGAGGATAGTGTTAGTTTCAAGTTTGAAACCTAACCGCACAATCAGAAGAGATTCTGTCCGCTGTCCGACTTCGATCGATCACATCGATCGATCGAAGTGACATCGATCGATCGATGTGATCGATCGATGTCTGACAGAGCATTTCAATCGATCACTTTGATCGATCTAAGTGACATCGATCGATCGAAGTGATCGATCGATGTCCTCTGATCGTCTTTGATCGATCCAACAATCGATCTAAGCTGCCTGATCCACTTCGATCGATGACATCGATCGATCGAAGTGACATCGATCGATCGATGTCATCGATCGATGTCCGTCAGACGCCTTTTTCCGCCACATGGACACTTCCAACGTGGCATTCCTCCATACGGGTGACACCTCACCCATCTACAACATTTCCATCTGCTTTGAGCATTAATTTCACATTCACACAATACATAATTGAGTGAGTTCACATCCTAACATTAACTACTCGTTAAGGATTCATTAAGCTCATAGTACGTTGCACAACCAAGTTTTGCAACTTTCATTAACGGGCCGAAGCCCAAATCTTCAATCTCCAACGATGGGCCAAAGCCCAACCTTAAATTCTCCAATAACTTAGCATGTAAACAATTCACAGCCGTCTTCCCCTTCTGCCACCCTTTCTGCGGGTACTGTCAGTTGGAATTGGAGTCACGTCCTCTATGCGACCAATTTTCATGCCTGAACGAGCAAGGGCACGCAGGGCAGACTGAGCACCAGGACCAGGAGTCTTGGTCTTATTGCCTCCTGTAGCCCGAAGTTTAATATAAAGTGCGTTAAGTCCAAGTTCCTTGCATCTCTGGGCAACATCTTGTGCCGCAAGCATAGCTGCGTACGGAGATGATTCATCTCTGTCAGCCTTGACTTTCATGCCACCGGTAATGCGAACCATGGTTTCCCTGCCAGATAAATCGGTAACGTGGATGAATGTGTCATTGAAAGAAGCAAAAATATGGGCAACACCGAAAACCAATTCTCCATCCCTTGTAGCTGGGCCCAAGGTAATGTTTTCTTCTTTAGGCTCCCTGGTCCTTCTCTTCGACATGGTTTCTTCGGAGAGAGATTTGTAGAGTGGTTCGGCTCGCGCGTTTACTCAACTGTAGTAGATGCCCCATTATATATCCTATATATATATATATATATATATATATTGAAAAGAGATTTTTATTATAAATAAGAATAACTAAGATGCGACAACAAGGTCTAAGATATAGGTAGATTGTGGATAGCAAACGGATAGGAATACGACTCAAGGCATATACGAACAGCGACAGAATAATTTTCAAAGAAGTATGTGCGTGTACGCATACATAGTTAGGAGATAGAGGGTATTCTTGAGGAGTACGACTTATTTCTAAAAGAAAAAGAAATATGGACGTATATGTGTAGGTATGGGTGCGTGTGCCTATACCTGCATGAATACGTGTACATATGCATACATGGAAAAAGATATGTATAGCCACACATGCCTACATATAAAGTGCAAATATATATATATATATATATATATACACACACATAACGGATATATTAAAAAAAGGGTGTGTTATTAAGGAAGATATATATATATGCATGGAATACATCGTATGATTCGGTCACTAAACCTTAGGAGTAAACCCAACCAACTCTTAGTAAGCAACATCAAGGGAATGATAGATAAAGAAATAAAGAGTTATGTGTTAAAGGGAGTCTTTTCCTCTCCCCCAAGTGCAGCCGCCGGCTGCCTCCTCTTTCCAAGAGAGAAAATAATACCTATTCCATTAATCAAGTCTTCCTAACTCCCATCATTAAGACTCTCTTTCAAAAATCCTCAAACTTCTTCCTCCTCCCAAAAGAGTGCGGATAGAGCAAAAAGGAAGGGGGGCTAAAGATCATTCCCTATCAAGACTTGGTTAGGTAAGTTTACTCACTCTAGTTGTTAACAAGATACACCTTAGAAGATTGAAACTTACAAGCCTTGCTTTCCTCAAAGGAGACCGTGATCCTCACCGCACTAGGAGGAGACCGAAAGGTGGAGGGAGAAAGAAGAGTGTCTTAGCAAAAGAGAATCATTCTCAAACCCTTCATGATGCAAATGGTAAGAAACCCTTCATCCTTTCTATAAGATATATTATGTAATCCAAGGGATGGCTAACAAAAGCCTTATGACCATGTGTGATAGGAAAAGGAAGGGGGAAGAGCTTCTTGTGTCAACCAAACCGTGCAAAGTGCTTCAAAGGCAAGTACACTATACTTTTTATGGTTTAGATGTGAAAGTGTGTGCATGAATGGCTAGAAATACCTAAGATTTAATCTTAGTTTCAAGTCCAAAGCTTTCGGCCCTAAGCATGTAAATGTGTAAGAGTGGTACTTTGCTCCAAAGATGTGTTCTTTGATGATCTTATGCATATTTAGGTGTTAATCTAGGCTTGAATGTGTTAAAGATTCTTCCTTTCATGACCAAATGCTCACGGTAGAAGGGTTAAGGGGAGGTTGGGTGAAGTTGCATGCTAAACGTTGATATAGCAAGGAAATGGGGGTAAGATTTGATCTTGTGTATGTTAGGCTTGAAATACTCTTGATTACGTCATTTTCTTGCATGCACCAAATAATGAGGCTGATGTGAATGGTGCGTGTGTTCATCTCAAGGTTGTTGCCAAGTGTTGGTGACAAAAATGTGAGCCAAGGACATTTAGGAAGCATATATGACCACTGGAAAATTCTGGAGCTAGACCGAAATTTGAGCTGTTTTGTGAAGCCAGAAAAGGGACCTTAGGAACCTTCAAATCCACTGATTTTTGGTATGCTATTAGTTTTATGTGTTTCTTAGATGTGAGAGTTGGAATCACCTTGAAAAGAGCAACGGTTTATTTTTAATAAAGTTTCTACTGAGATTGGTCCTGCTGGAAAAGTTGTACTGGACAGAATTTAAGTAATTTGTTTAGTAGCTTAAAAATAGACCTTAGGGTTGTGCAAATCCATTAATTTTCGGCATGGTACTAGCCTCATTAATAAAGAAGAGATGGAAGTTGGAATTTTATCAAAATAAGTTGTGGTTTATTTTTAATAAATATTCTAGTAAAACGGGTCAAACTGAATTATGCTGGATAGACAGAATTTATGTCACACTTTGCGTGATCTGGAAAAAGGTCTTAGAGAACGGGATTTGGGCTAAAAATTGGCAGGATGCTAGCCCAATGAGTTTGTTAGGTTAGAGAGTTGGAATTTCTAGAAAACGATGAACGGTTTGGTCACAATAAATTTTATAGTAAAATGTGGTCATTTAAGAATTCAGATTGCATTGTTTTATGACAAGGAGCAATTGAGTCCCTTATTGATACCGTAATTTCGCAACGCATGCATGGCATTCACTTATAACAGTCATGAAGAAATACATGTGGTTAAATGAGTCTAAAGCATGCATTTTAGAAGAAAATTCCTAAGAAGAAGTAGACGTTACGAAGCTGGAAAATTCCAGCATAACAGGGAAAATGTGTCCATTTGTTTTATTCTGCATTATGCCGTCATTCGCACGTTACATGTCATATATTGCATTCATCGTCACATGCATGATTTATGGCATGGATTTTACGTGAAAGAAAGATGAAAAGCGTTTTCAAAAAGATGATTTTCGTGTCTTTAAAGGAACGCTTCCCCACCGGTACCGTGTGTGAGTATGAACTGGCCAGTATGATGACCGTGCGGGCCCGGAATAGAATAGACCCGGCAAGTATGATGACCGTGCGGGCCCGGAATAGAATAGACACGGCAAGTATGATGACCGTGCGGGCCCGGAATAGAATAGACCCTGCGAGTATGATGACCGTGCGGGCCCGGAATAGAATAGACCCAGCAAGTATGATGACCGTGCGGGCCTAGAATAGAATAGACCCGGCAAGTATGATGACGTTACCGTTCCGAATCCGGGAGTAATAGATTCGAAGGGGAGAAGTTACCGCCTCAGATCCAGGAAGATAAATCTGAACACTCTATTGTTTTATGACGATGATGATTTGAAAGAAAAGCATGAAAAGACATTTTATCATTCTTTACCATGATGCATCACATGTGCATATGCATGCATGTCACGTTTATGGAGTTATTGTGTAGTGGCACATGATACTTAGACTAAGTGGGTATGACCTTGTAGAACCTAAGTGTGTCTACCTTAAGTGACGATTATTGCTGTACTATTCCTCGATGCAAGTTACAGTCTCCTAATGTTATATTCCGTCTTGACTGGTGATGTTTTTCTTAAGTTAAGATCTTATTATATTAAGCAATGATCCTTATCGAATGCTGGTCGGAGGACAGGTATGCTTCTAAACCAAATATTATTTAGGGTTCGGTTCTTGCTCATACTTTCCATTTAACTCATGATTATTATAGTATACTTGCTGGTGACATTGTCACTCACCCTATTTTTCTCTCCAGAGGTGGCAGGAGACAAAGTTGAATGGATTGATGATGAGCCTAGGGTTCCCTACCCGTGAGTGCGTTGGAGGATGGCCAGGATTAGGAGACGGAGCGTACCAGCACTAAGGGACGATGGTGTTATGTAGTTGTGTTGGAAAAACAATTTACTTTTGATGCTTCCAATTACGATTCATGTGGGTTGTAAACTTTGATTGATTGTGATGACGCTTTAATTCGAAGTTTTAAATTCTGCCACGGTTTCGCTTACATGATTGCGCGTAAGCACAAAAATCCATGCAATTCTATCATGGAACACAACGCGTATGGATGACGCCTAGTACTCTCCTTAGTGAAGTACGGCGGGTGCACCGACTTCGGCGGGGCCGGGGTGCGGGGCGCCACAGGTGGTATCAGAGCTAAGGCTCCAGATCCGGGCATAATGTAGAACTAAGTTATGATTATAGTCGACTAAGTTTGATCTTAGACCTAAGAATTGATCTTAGATGAGAGTTGTCCTTAGAACGGAACGACTTTGACCAACCAGGTAGGGCACGGCCCAGTGGTAGGTGCCACCTAATGACATATCATAAGTCCGAACAGTAATGAATGTACGCATATGTCTCCCGATATGTCAAGTTTAACTCTGTTACTGGTTGTAACGTTCCTGTACTGAGTAAAGTCGACACTGCGTGCTACAGGCGGAGTGACTCAGGGAGGAACCGACTTACATCCAAAAGTGTTATGTGACACCTAGAGTTTTTGCTACATACAAATTGAATAGAGCCCTTTATTGTTATGACCCCAAATAAACGAACGCTATGTGGTGCAGATTAAACCACAAACCGGTGCGGGGACATCATCGTTGTCACCCCCTGGAAGTATGGAATTCTATTTCCGAAAGATGACAAGAGAGCAGGTCCCAAGGTTTGGAGGGGAGACTACATCGGAGGAGGCCAAAAACTGGTTGAACCAGGTCGAAGACCAACTTATCCGAGCTCGAGTACCCGACAAAATGAGGGCCCTGATTATCCGCCCCTTCTTGAACGGCAAAGCCAGTCAATGGTGGAGAGAAAGGGTCCAATCACTACCTCGACCTATAGCTTGGGCTAGAGTTTTGGAAGAATTCTGTGGAGCTTACCTCTCTAAGGAACTAGTAATTGAAAGAATGGAAGAATTTGATGCATTAAGGCAAGGACCGGACACCCCAGTCTCAGAATATGTCCGCCAATTCACCACTTTAGGGCGGTACGTACCCCTGATTATGGAGGATGAATAGTGGAAGATAACGAGGTTTATGCGAGGACTGAACCCCCGAATCAAAAAAGGATGGGACATAACTCACCCAAACACGTTCGATGAGCTGGTAAAAGGCTGTTATGAGGCGGAACGCGATATTCAGATGATGAAAGTACGAAGGAGGCTGGAAAGACAAATGAGGAGAGAAAGTGAGAGGTGGCCGCGGTACCCACGTGGAACCACGCGTAGGGTGACCAGAGATGATAATCGAAGAGCAAGGCCCCGAGGACCCCGAGGCACCCAAATTACTGACAGGTATAGCAAAATTCCTAAACTAAAGCACTTATGCCTTGTTTAGTTATTCTAAAGAAAAAAAATGAGCCCTAAAGGAATGACATAGAAACCACGAGAAAAGACTATCTTCAGATGGATAGAGAGATAACTAAGAATGGTTATGGAACCAAAGAGTAACATGGAAACCTAGGCACACACCCTCCAGTTTCGAGGACGAAACTTATTTCAAGAGGGGGAGATTGTTGTACCCCGCTACAAACTAACATAGCCACCAAGGAAGGAAGAGGAGCAATATGGGATAAGGAGACCTCAAAAAGAAGATATCACCGGCTCAATTACGATTATATAGAAGGTAAGGTGATTAGCCTACCCCTAAGTGCGAACCTGAAATAAGAGGGCTGATCAAAAACCAGCATATAAGTATCCAGTGACGACATGAGAAATTGAGAACCAATGAAAGAGGTAATTTTGGGTAGTTTAATGAGGATTCGAAGTATATAACATGCCCACACACGTACGATATGGGCACACACCCAGGACCATGTACTTACCATAGGATGGGCCATAGTGTAATAAAAAGAGGCTGATGGATTATGGGCCATAGGGGATATAAGCAAAGAAACCCTAAGAATAAGTTCCGGTTACAAACTCCAGAAGATGAGTCCGAGTAAGCCATAACAAAAAAAATCAAGAACTCCCTTCTTTCATCCCCAATACGAATATCGTCTGGAGGTAAGACCCAACGATTTTGGCCATCAATTTTATTAATCTGGAAAGTCTTGCAGATTTAGCTTGGCTGAGAATGAGTAGCGCTACACACTTGTGTGAGCCTTGGGTATATATATGTATATGAGTATACCTACATGTAGGGGGACTATATAAAGTAAAAGCCACCGTATAATTCCTTAAGTCCCAGAGACCTAAGCATAACTAAGATGCGACAACAAGGTCTAAGATATAGGTAGATTGTGGATAGCAAACGGATAGGAATACGACTCAAGGCATATACGAACAGCGACAGAATAATTTTCAAAGAAGTATGTGCGTGTACGCATACATAGTTAGGAGATAGAGGGTATTCTTGAGGAGTACGACTTATTTCTAAAAGAAAAAGAAATATGGACGTATATGTGTAGGTATGGGTGCGTGTGCCTATACCTGCATGAATGCGTGTACATATGCATACATGGAAAAAGATATGTATAGCCACACATGCCTACCTGTAGCGCCCCGCACCCGGCCTCGTCCGAATACGGTGCACCCGCCGTACTTCACTGAGGAGAGTACAAGGCGTCATGCATAACATGCGAACATCCATAATATAAGTCGTGGACTCCCATGCTATCATTCAACATGGTAGTAAAATTTAAGCAGAATTAAAACTTTTCAAATCAAACATGCATCACTAATTTACTGAGTTCCCAAAAGTAGTAGCACCCCAAATCATAACATAACCGACAATCCAGAGAGTTTAAACATAGTCATATTACAAATCGTTTTGGCAGCACAAAAGTCCTTAGCTTAACTCTCTTCATACTCCTCGCCTACGGATAAGGTACTCTTGGCTCGTCCTCGATCCATTCTATCTTGGCATTCTCCAGCTCTGGGGAAAAATAAAGTGTGAGTGATAAAAATCACCCAGCAAGAATACAATAAACTAGCATGAAATACGTAAAGAATCATAACATGAATGTATTACCCCAAAAACCTCAAATAATCATAATTCATACCTGCTCTTGGATCATGTACTTACTTGACGTTCGGGTTAGGCATGTTTTAGGGAATGCTATACCATACCTGATCTTGGATCCTGAACTTACTTGTCATTCGTCTTAAGCATGTTATTAGTAAATGCTTTAACAATAACTTATAACCATTAATTGTTACATGCAACATATGTTCATGATCGTGAATTATGCAAAATGCAATGCATGATGTCATGTCATGTCATGTCAAAACATCATTTTGGTCCCATAAAGTAACATGTCGTAAAAACAGAGTGTCAAATCAATTAACCCCGGATCTGAACGGGTCCAGAACAGATATCAGACCAATTAACCCCGGGTCTGAACGGGTCCAGAACAGATATCAGATCAATTAACCCCGGATCTGAGCGGGTCCAGAACAGATATCAGATCAATTAACCCCGGATCTGAGCGGGTCCAGAACATATCATATCATCAGACCAATTAACCCCGGGTCTGGAGTCGGGTTAGTCGCATGCTTGGCCGGCAAAGGAATCATGAAGCTTTCTTTAAAATCATGGGACCGTAAAACTTTTTCATGCATAACGAAAAGATAGTCGCTCGTAAAACTTGCTTGCATCATAAAATCCATGAAAATCAGTTTCGTGATCATGCATGACACCTGCCGTGATATAAAATGCAAGCCATGACATGAATAATTGTATGCATTCCTTATAACATATCAACATACATGAATTTGGAAGCTAAGTATTTCCAAGACTTTTGTTTCACATTCATAGGGCGGTTGAGCTAACCAATTAGGTCTATTTCCATAATTCTTTTGTCGCAAATATGTTTGGTGGAATCTTAGATACGTGTCATAAAATTTCAGATTATTCCAATAATCGTAAAGGGACTTATTTACTTACTTTCCGAACTGGGTTCGGTGCTGAAACTGAACTGACAGATTTTACTAAAAATTCAATTGCGGGGAATCCGTAATTTGTTTTCCAGAAATTCCAACTTTCCCAAGTCATCAATATATAGAACTAGTATCCTACCGAAATTTAGCCCATTTGCATGTCTCGAAGTCCCTTTTCTGAGGCTAGAAAGTTGTTACTAATTTCAGGTTGGCTCCAGTAATTTTCGTTGAGCAGTTTCACCAAATAATTCATTAAAAATAATCCATAACTTATTTTACCAAGATTCCAGTTGGCGTACCTACTACACTCATAGGATTATTACCATGCCAAAAATCAGCTTTATTGGTCGTCTACAAGGTCCCTTTTTAAGTCAGTGAAAAGAGGTCACCATTCTGCTCAGTTCCCTTTTTCAGGTCTGACCGGTCTTACTAAATATTTTATTAAAAATTAACCATAGCTCATTTTACCAAATTTCCAGCTGGAATCTCCACTACACTCATGGGGCTAGGTTTGTGCCAAAATTCAGATCTATTGAAGGTTCACAGGGTCCTATTTTAATACGTTGAAGTCAATGGTAAATTCTGCCCAGCTCCAGAATTTGTCACTGGAGTAGTTTTACCACGTAATTTCTTAAAAATAATCCTTAACTTATTTTGACGAAATTCCACCTCTCACTTGTGCTACATTCATAAGGCTAACTTTGTACCAGACATTAGCTTCATTGAAGGTCTGTAAGGTCAGTTTAAGGTCACACATCTCACTGTCCAATTTTGTCCAGCTCGAGTGGTTTGACATTTTACCCTCCTTTCATGTCAAGTGACCACTAATTATCTTGTTCTTATGAAATAACTTATTAGTCATCACATACCCAATTTTGCCGATGAATGTCAAGATTCCATCCCTCATTTTGAGTCCTCTTTGCACCATGTCAAAACAGTGGGTAGTTTGTTCACAACCACTAGCATGCTTGTTCACAAAAGATGTTCTTTCTTGGATTCAATTCACCTTCATCTTTATCCTTTAAGACGAAATTTAGGTGATACCAAGAACATATTTTCACAACACTTATTTAAGCATGCAACACATTCAAGTACCATGTTAGTCCAATCTTACCCAAACAACCTCATAAAATCCACATTTAACACATGCATGCTTTCTTAGGTCTTCACAAGTTTCATCCAAGAGTTAATCTAGCCTAGACTTACTTAGATGGACCTTAATTCATCTTAAGACAGCCCCATTTCACTTTGCATGCAAAAAAAGATTTCATCTTTGAAAGAATTAGTCACATGCAAGATAATGTTCTTAAGAAATCACTAAGGTACAAACTTGAACTTAGTGTTTTCTTCTAAAGTTCACATCTTAAGAACATCTAACCATTCAAGTCACTAATTCTTCAAATAAATCATGAGAGTCTAGTGTATACTTGCCTCTTCAAGCTAAAGTTCTTGTCTTAGCTTGGTTATGAAGTGAGTTGAATTGAAATCCTCCTCCTTTTCCACCCTTGACTACACGGTTTTGATGGAGAGGAAAAAGGAGAGTTAGTCTTCATTCAATAGTGAAAATAGAGTTCCAATTGAGGCTAGAACATCTTACCAAAGTAGGCTTGGAGTGGAGCTTCAAGTGTAGCAAGATAGCACGAACCTACTTGGACAAGGATGCCATGGTTTTGGGGGTGGAGGGGTGGTTCAAGTGAGCTTCATTCTTCACTAAATAAGAATTCACTTAAGGAATTTGGAATCAAGACTTACCTAGAGACCTTCTTGAGTCTTGAATATGAGCTTGATTGAGAACTCCTACCTTCAAGGAGGGTTGTGGCCGAAAGTTGGAGTGTGGAGGGAGGGAAAATTGCTTAAGTGTTGGCTTGCTTGAGAGGGGATTCAAGGTG
This sequence comes from Eustoma russellianum, assembly GCA_036186865.1. NCBI lineage: Eukaryota > Viridiplantae > Streptophyta > Magnoliopsida > Gentianales > Gentianaceae > Eustoma > Eustoma russellianum. The sequence continues at coordinate 32,202,836 of AP025043.1, read as the reverse complement.
AGCTTGAAGTGAGCTTCTAGGAACACTTAAAATAGAATATGTTGGGGGAAAAATGGGGAGGGGACCGATGGTTTGGGGAGTCAAATGGGGGGAACAAGGCTTTTGTGAAAAGTTGAGAAAAGGATGTTGGGTTTGTAATTGTGTAAGGCATGTTTGCATGCTTTCATTTTTTTATCATTTCTTTCTTGCATGCATGTCTTCTTTTCTTTTATTTTACTATTTTATTCTTTGCATGTTTGTTGATTTTGGTATTTTATATTATTTGGTTTATTTAGATTAATTTGTGGAGGGTTCTAGATCCCTTGGGAGGGTTTTGACCAAAAATAGGGGGCCTTTGGGGGTGTTTTGGTCATTTCATAATTAACATGTCCCACATTTATATAATTTTTGCTACTATCTATTTTATCTAATATGATTTTTAATCTTGCTTTGTGAGCATCAATTACGTTTGTATTCTTACAAGAACAAGTTTACTTTAAGGGTGATCAATGGCCTTTGGCCGAATTCACAAGGTGTGTCACACACCTTGTGACATTCGCTTGTATAACTATTTAGTGTCTGTCCTAAATGAACTTAAAGAATTTAAATAAAGAAGCGTTAATTTGACTCAAGTAACATGCACGTGAAGGAATCATCGCTTTTATTTCGTCACTTGTTCATGGTTTCAAGTACATGGTCGTAGGGGTACAACACTACATATAAAGTGCAAATATATATATATATATATACACGTACACATAACGGATATATTAAAAAAGGGGTGTGTTATTAAGGAAGATATATATATATATATGCATGGAATACATGGTATGATTCGGTCATTAAACCCTAGGAGTAAACCCAACCAACTCTTAGTAAGCAACATCAAGGGAATGATAGATAAAGAAATAAAGAGTTATGTGTTAAAGGGAGTCTTTTCCTCTCCCCCAAGTGCAGCCGCCGGCTGCCTCCTCTTTCCAAGAGAGAAAATAATACCTATTCCATTAATCAAGTCTTCCTAACTCCCATCATTAAGACTCTCTTTCAAAAATCCTCAAACTTCTTCCTCCTCCCAAAGGAGTGCGGATAGAGCAAAAAGGAAGGGGGGCTAAAGATCATTCCCTATCAAGACTTGGTTAGGTAAGTTTACTCACTCTAGTTGTTAACAAGATACACCTTAGAAGATTGAAACTTACAAGCCTTGCTTTCCTCAAAGGAGACCGTGATCCTCACGGCACTAGGAGGAGACCGAAAGGTGGAGGGAGAAAGAAGAGTGTCTTAGCAAAAGAGAATCATTCTCAAACCCTTCATGATGCAAATGGTAAGAAACCCTTCATCCTTTCTATAAGATATATTATGTAATCCAAGGGATGGCTAACAAAAGCCTTATGACCGTGTGTGATAGGAAAAGGAAGGGGGAAGAGCTTCTTGTGTCAACCAAACCGTGCAAAGTGCTTCAAAGGCAAGTACACTATACTTTTTATGGTTTAGATGTGAAAGTGTGTGCATGAATGGCTAGAAATACCTAAGATTTAATCTTAGTTTCAAGTCCAAAGCTTTCGGCCCTAAGCATGTAAATGTGTAAGAGTGGTACTTTGCTCCAAAGATGTGTTCTTTGATGATCTTATGCATATTTAGGTGTTAATCTAGGCTTGAATGTGTTAAAGATTCTTCCTTTCATGGCCAAATGCTCACGGTAGAAGGGTTAAGGGGAGGTTGGGTGAAGTTGCATGCTAAACGTTGATATAGCAAGGAAATGGGGGTAAGATTTGATCTTGTGTATGTTAGGCTTGAAATACTCTTGATTACGTCATTTTCTTGCATGCACCAAATAATGAGGCTGATGTGAATGGTGCGTGTGTTCATCTCAAGGTTGTTGCCAAGTGTTGGTGACAAAAATGTGAGCCAAGGACATTTAGGAAGCATATATGACCACTGGAAAATTCTGGAGCTGGACCGAAATTTTAGCTGTTTTGTGAAGCCAGAAAAGGGACCTTAGGAACCTTCAAATCCACTGATTTTTGGTATGCTATTAGTTTTATGTATTTGTTAGATGTGAGAGTTGGAATCACCTTAAAAAGAGCCATGGTTTATTTTTAATAAATTTTCTACTGAGATTGGTCTTGCTGGAAAAGTTGTACTGGACAGAATTTAAGTAATGTGTGTAGTAGCTTAAAAATGGACCTTAGGGGTGTGCAAATCCATTAATTTTCGTTATGGTACTAGCCTCATGAATAAAGAAGAGATGGAAGTTGGAATTTTATCAAAATAAGTTGTGGTTTATTTTTAATAAATATTCTAGTAAAACGGGTCAAACTAAATTATGCTGGATAGACAGAATTTATGTCACACTTTGCGTGATCTGGAAAAGGGTCTTAGAGAACGGGATTTGGGATAAAAATTGGCAGGATGCTAGCCCAATGAGTTTTTTAAGTTAGGGAGTTGGAATTTCCAGAAAAAGATTAACGGTTTGGTCACAATAAATTTTATAGTAACATGTAGTCATTTCAGAATTCAGATTGTATTGTTTTATGACAAGGAGCAATTGAGTCCCTTATGGATACCGTCATTTCGCAACGCATGCATGGAATTCACTTATAACAGTCACGGAGAAATACATGTGGTTAAATGAGTCCAAAGCGTGCAATTTATTAGAAAATTCCTAAGAAGAAGTAGACGTTACGAAGCTGGAAAATTCCAGCATAACAGCGAAAATGTGTCCATTTGTTTTATCCTGCATTATGCCGTCATTCGTACGTTACATGTCATATATTGCATTCATCGTCACATGCATGATTTATGTCATGGATTTTACGTGAAAGAAAGATGAAAAGCGTTTTCAAAAAGATGATTTTCGTGTTTTTTAAGGAACGCTTCCCCACCGGTACCGTGTGTGAGTATGAACTGGCCAGTATGAATGATGACCGTGCGGGCCCGGAATAGAATAGACCCGGCAAGTATGATGACCGTGCGGGCCTGGAATAGAATAGACCCGGCAAGTATGATGATCGTGCGGGCCCGGAATAGAATAGACCCTGCGAGTATGATGACCGTGCGGGCCCAGAATAGAATAGACCCGGCAAGTATGATGACCGTGTCGGCCCGGAATAGAATAGACCCGGCAAGTATGATGACGTTACCGTTCCGAATCCGGGAGTAATAGATTCGAAGGGGAGAAGTTACCGCCTCAGATCCGGGAAGATAGATCTGGACGCTCTATTGTTTTATGACGATGATGATTTGAAAGAAAAGCATGAAAAGTCATTTTCTCATTATTTACCATGATGCATCACATGTGCATATGCATGCATGTCACGTTTATGGAGTTATTGTGTAGTGGCATATGATACTTAGACTAAGTGGGTATGACCTTGTAGAACCTAAGTGTGTCTACCTTAAGTGACGATTATTGCGGTACTATTCCTCGATGCAATTTACAGTCGCCTAATGTTATATTCTGTCTTGACTGGTGATGTTTTTCTTAAGTTAAGATCTTATTATATTAAGCAATGATCCTTATCGAATGCTGGTCGGAGGACGGGTATGCTTCTAAACCAAATATTATTTTGGGTTCGGTTCTTGCTCATACTTTCCGTTTAACTCATGATTATTATAGTATACTTGCTGGTGACATTGTCACTCACCCTATTTTTCTCTCCAGAGGTGGCAGGAGACAAAGTTGAATGGATTGATGACGAGCCTAAGGTTCCCTACCCGTGAGTGCGTTGGAGGATGGCCAGGATTAGGAGACCGAGCGTACCAGCACTAAGGGACGATGGTATTATGTAGTTGTGATGGAAAAACAATTTACTTTTGATGCTTCCAATTACGATTCATGTGGGTTGTAAACTTTGACTGATTGTGATGACGTTTTAATTCGAAGTTTTAAATTCTGCCACGGTTTCGCTTACTTGATTGCGTGTAAGCACGAAAATCCATTCAATTCTATCATGGAACACACCACGTATGGATGACGCCTAGTGAAGTACGGCGGGTGCACCGACTTCGGCGGGGCCGGGGTGCGGGGCGCCACAACATGTCTCACACATGCTGAAAATTTTTTAGCATGTGTGATATATAAAATATCACACTTTATTAATTTAAATAATATTCAAATCACTTCCATTTCTTCTCCCAATCAATCACATAATTTAAGATGATAAAATATACCAACTTAATGTCAAAAAATCGGCCAGCCTTCTTAGCATGCTGAAATTTTTCAGCATGTGTTATAAGAGAGACAAATTTTGAATTCTTATCATTTGTAGCTTCTCTCTTTAATTCACCAACATTGTATGATTGATCCTTGACAAATCAATATGCCAACAAGGCTCCAAATAAGCTCCATCTTGGCTGTAATGTGCGTTAGATATGTCTATACATATGCTGAAAATTATTTTTCTAACTTTGTAAAATAGTGCACATCTAATAATACACACATGTTATATTCCAATCAGCCCTTAATTTAATTTTAACACTTTAAGATGTATATCATATGTAAAAAGTGTCTAGATACGTGTCACATGATGTACCAAAAACGTTCCATATGTTGTGTCCGTAGAAAACCGAATTTTTGATATTTATCGATTACCCGATTTTTCTCTAATTTAAATTCTAACTTTTGCACATGTTATATATATTATGTTATACATAATATATATAATATATACTTTAAATCTCAGCACTTGGCTGGTCTAAAGTGGTACCATTAACATGTGACAAAATTAAACTTGGAATCTTCACATTTTGGCCTTAATGTGGGGGTGATTTGTGTGTGCTAACATGGAAAGTATTTTTGGCTGAAAATACAGTCATGTGCACGAAATGTTTATCAATTTTTGAAGTATAGGGGCTGGCCATTTATTTATGGCAAGTACGTGACACGTTGGCGAAGTTTCAGTATTCACCCGATACGACAATTTTTGGTTTAGAACCTTTTATCGTGTCGTATTTAATTTGTCATCACCATATCTTATATCATATGATATAAGACCTGAATATACTCATAAATATTAGTTAAGTACAGTGGTGTGACATTAACGTACGTACGTAAAATATATAACGTGTCGATAGTACGTTGGAATACATGTGTATGTGCCTTTTTCAAAAAATCTGAAAATATATGCAATATATATGTATTTGGCGTGTACACATTAAGGAGGGGAGGAGGAGAAAACTTTCCTTCCTTAGCTTTGTTGCCTTTGTGTCTTTTCCAAATGTGGCTTCCTTTAATGAACTACTTAGTTTAATAAACTAAGTACTTCACTTAATGAACTAGTTTAGTTCATTAATGGTGGCACCTGAAAATAGTATAAACACAACAAATGTTTGCCATATGATGTAAGCTTTAACACTTCATGGCTCGTTAGTACGGCAACATTATATATGAGCTAAATAAGGCAAGTACTAAGCAATATCATGCACACGATTGTTTATATCATGCACGTTATGCTCGTTTTTGTGCACATTTAAATCATGTATTTGGAAATCACTCAAACCTCTTTTTCTCTACAGAAAGTTTCATACATCAAGACTTAACATTTCACATTTAAGATTAAATCTTAATGACATCTAGACATTCAAGCATGCACTTTCACATTCAAGCCATGGGTATGTATAGTATACTTGACTTTTCAACTTACTCCTCTTCTTATCTTGAGATGTGTATGGGATAGGTGAAGCCTTCCTCTTCTTCACATGCACCCTATGGTTTTGTAGAGGGTAACAGAACAAAGATTAGTTCATATTCTTAAGAGAAAAATGCACTAAATAGGGGTTAGATGGACTTACCAAATGGAACTTGTGTAGTGTTCAAGCCCCTTAAGACTAGTGTTCCCACAAAAGCTTGAGATTTGTGAGCCTAGTGACCTTGAAGGTCACGGTTCATGAACAAGAAAAAGGGTGAGCTTCAAGCTAAGTAAAATGTAAGAATTCCCTTGAAGAGTTGAGTATTTGCTTACCTAATACCACATGATCTTGGAAAGACTTAACTCTTGTTGACTTACTCCTTGACCATGTGGTTTGGAAGAAGGAGGAGGGAATAAACTTTCTTGTTCTTGTAGTTCTTTGATTGTTGGAATAGTGAGAGAATTCTAGAATGTGTTTGGGAGGGATTTTTCTTCTTAGGCTAGTGTTATCCGTTGGGGGTGTAAGAGAAGGGGGTAAGAAATTACCATGGTAGGGTTAAGGGTATTAACATTGATTACTTTAGTTAATCAAGGTTACTTTAACTATATGGCACACAATTATACTTTCCACTTGATGAAAAAGAAGTAGTGCGATGAAATGCAACGTGGGGCTCGCTAGATTATATTGTCACTTTCTTAGGCTTTACGATCTTTTTAAGTACATGTTGTCGCTTAGACGAAGATAAAACAAAATTTGTAGATTTATTGTGTACTTGATTATTTCCAATATACCCTAATCCGGTTTTGTCAGTTTTTTGGTTTTGTGAAGAAATGATACGATCTAACATGCAAGTACCTTTATTGTCTTTTCTAGATCTTCGTTTCTTGATTTCAATTTAATTGTTTTATTGTCTTTTCTAGATCTTAGTTTCTTGATTTCAAATTTGAAATCTCGGCTTTTAGCTTAGTGTTCTCGGATGTCAATGATGAAATTTCAGACCTTAATGAATTTAAGATGCAAGACGACTCTTCTTATGAATCGTTTAATTGAGCACAAGATTTGTGTTAGAAGATTCTAACAATTTCTTGTCATCAATTAAGCGTTTCTTTTCTTTTGCAAGAGTCTTAGAAAACTTATGCAATTCAAGATATTGAAAATACAAATCATGATATGATGGTTCAGAATCGGAATCGGAATCGAAATCGGAATCAGAATGTACGTCACTATCAAGAAGTGGAGGCTTTTGGCTTGACATACCTTCTTGTTTGTTTTGTGTCTAGTGGTTGCCATCTCACAAAGATCGTTGGATCTCCTTGTCATGAGTGTGCATGTGCTCTGATACCACTTTTAGGACCTGTAAGGCACCACTAGAAGGGGGGTTGAATAGTGGGTGCGGAAAATTTGGTTTTTAAAATATTTTAACCCAAAAACCAAACTTCTGAAAACAGTTTCTGTTTTCAGATTCTTATTTGAAATGTTTGAAAAACTAGGTTACAGATCTTCAAAAGTTTTAAAATTTGGATAAATTCTACTCTCAGATGTTTTGCATATCCCCTATAAATTTCAGATCAAAATTCAACATCTAACCCTTTGAAACATCGTCTGAGATCAGATTACGCAAATCTGCTAGGAAAAGTAGTCTGATTTGAAAATTTTATTCCGATTAATCCGTAACTCCAAATGACCTGAGAATTTAATGAAAACCCCCTTAAGATATGTATTTTAATGGGTTTAAACAGTTTTGAAAAATTTATTTGGGAAGTATGTAAAATACATTGAAGTTCTCAACCTTTGCAAGTCTGAAAATCAGATTGCACTAGTCTCAGAACTATTAACGTTTGATTGACTTATACCTATCCAAATGGGTTGCAACTTGCGCCAAATGAAACCTAAGAGATGTGGCTATGTTTTTGAAAAGTTCTATACTTTTTGAAAGTCGTTTGGTATTTTTTACTAATGCAATAAAAATGATGTAAAGTGCTGGAAACTGAAAATAGAGTGCTGAAAGTAATAACACCGAGAATTTTATACTGGTTCGAATAATACAACCTACTCCAGTCTTCGAGGACACCTTCCTCGGTTATCACTAAACGAAATTAACACCTTACGACAAGGGTTTCTGGAGTTACACACTAACTCCAACACTTTGCACAAATGTTACAAGCAATCACACCTTTCACGAACACCACCACCGACCGAATGAAGGATTGATCACACCTTGATCAACTTTTTACAAAAATGAGCATGTATGGTGGTATATACAAAGCCTATTCAATATATTTGAATATAAGAACAATAGGCTTGAGAGAGAAGAAGAAAGAAAGGTAAAAGAAGAAAGTAGAAGACACTTTTTGCACTTGAGAGAATATGAGAATTGTCTTGCTTTTGTTTGGCTCTCTTCTCTTTCTTTTTTTTGAAATTGGCCACCCCCTTAGGGCATTTCTCCATATTGGAAATTCTCTTTTAAGTCCTTGGAAGAATGCCTTGTATAGATGTGACATCAACTTGCTTACTTGGCACACCTTGATTGGATATTTGTCTTGGCCTTGCTTACTTGGCACTCCTTGATTGGATGAGTTGTGTCATCACTTAGTGGCTGGAAAAATCTGAGATAAAATGCAAAACATGTGCCAAATTGAAGTTCAAAATATTGCCAAAAATTATACAATTAATCCCCTCAAATTTGGAAGTAATTTTTGATCAATTGAAGACTAGAATTTGGCCAGCACCATTTTCTTCACATGCTGAATTTTCAGCATGTGCAATAATCTCAAGACTTTTAAATTTTTACCATATTACTACACATCAATCCCTTGAATATTGAGAAACAAATTGATCACAATTAAGACCATAAATTCGGCCACCATGATGTCTCACATGCTGAATTTTTCAGCATGTGTTTCATTTGCTAAGGGGTTTGAAATATTACCTTGTGTAGCTCCCTCCATTAAGTCACTAACCTTGTGTGTTCCATTCTTCACCAATCAAGATGAAAACTAAGCTCCATATAAGCTCCACCAAGGCTGAGTAGGCGTGTAATGTAGGCTTGACCATGTGCTGAATTTTATTTTTGTAAACTCTGTAAAATAGTGCACAATAATTATACACATATTGTAAATTCCAATCAACCCTAATTTGAATATTCTAGAACACTTTAGTATGTATTGAATATGTAAAATGTGTCTAGATACATGTTACATGTCATGCCAAAAACGTTACATGTGTTGTGTTCGTAGAAAACGAATTTTCGACTTTTGTCGATTATGCAATTTTTCGCCGATTAAATTCCAACTTTTTGCACATGTTATGTATATTATGTCACACGTAATATACATAAAATAACTGTAATTTTCAGCTCTAATGGCTTATTAAAGTGGCTCCTACATGTGCTTAAAAATTGAATTTGGAATCTCCATAATTTGGCCTTAATTGGGGGTGATTTGTGTGTGCCAACATGGAATGATTTTATGGCTGAGTGTACCATGTTATCCACAAAATTTGTGGCTGTTTTTGAAGTGTAGGGGCTGGCCATCTATATATGGCAAGTACGTGACACGTTAGCAAAGTTTTGGTAGTCACCCGATACGATAATTTTTGGTTTATAACCTTGTAATGTGTCGGAATAATTTTGTCATCACCGTGACTTATATCACATGATATAAGACCTGAATATACTCATAAATATAAGGTAAGTATAGTGGTGTGACGTTGACGTACGTTGGTAATATATGTAACGTGTCGATAGTACGTCGGAATATATGTGTATTGTGCCTTTTTATAAAAAATCTGAATATATATATAATATATATAAAAACGTTCTTAATAGATGTAGAAGGAGACTTTCCATTCTTCAATTTGTTGCCATCATGTCTTCTCCAAATATATCTCCATTTAATGAACTACATAGTTCATTTATCTAAGTAATTCACTTAATGAACTAGTTTAGTTCATTAATGATGGCACCTGAAAATAGTTCAAACACAACAAATGTTTGCCATTTGATGTAAGCTTTAAAGCTTCATGGCTTCTTAGTACGGCAACATTATATATAAATTATATAAGGCAAGTTTGTCGCAAAAGCGTGTCAAGTAACAAAATGGGTCATGCATTTCTTAAACACGCGTTATTTAAATCATGTATTTTGTGAATCACTCAAACGCTTTTTCTCAACAATCTCCCCCTCTTGATGATTTACAAAATAACATTATTTCATGATTTGAATTTAATCGCTCCCCTCTAATTGTGCACAAATTCGAATTTTTTAATTTTGATTGTCTCCCCCTTGATTTGTGCAAACATGCTCTTTCTCCCCCTTAAATCATGCTCTTTCTCTCCCCTTTATTTTGTAAAGAAAATCAAAAGTGCATGTAAGAAATAAATAACAATTAGTATATCAACAAAAAATCATGCATTTCAAGTGTATTGTGAAATAATATCAAAAGTGCATTCTTAAGGGTTATTTATTCAACCCTTTGCAAATGTCCCTTCTGGTACCCAAATTTGGTTGACCTTTCTAGGTCTTCCAAAAGGTGAGAGAGGAGATTAAGACACAACATAATAGACGTTATGTGGGTACGTGTTTGTCCTTTAGCCGAGAATCCTGTCATGCACATAGTATGATCCTTGTTTTTGATATGCCTTTCTGTTTGTGTGTATGGTTCGTGATCTAGATGCATTTGTATGATATGAATATCACATATGCATCAATGGCTTTCTTTTATATCTATATGGCACACAATTATACTTTCCACTTGATGAAAAAGAAGTAGTGCGATGAAATGCAACGTGGGGCTCGCTAGATTGTATTGTCACTTTCTTAGGCTTTACGATCTTTTTAAGTACATGTTGTCGCTTAGACGAAGAAAAAACAAAATTTGTAGATTTGTTTTGTACTTGATTATTTTCAATATACCCTAATCCGGTTTTGTCAGTTTTATGGTTTTGTGAAGAAATGATACGATCTAACATGCAAATACCTCTATCGAATTGTTTTATTGTCTTTTCTAGATCTTCGTTTCTTGATTTCAAATTTGAAATCTCGGCTTTCAGCTTAGTGTTCTCGGATGTCAATGATCAAATTTCAGACCTTAATGAATTTATGATGCAAGACGACTCTTCTTTTGAATCGTTTAATTGAGCACAAGATTTGTGTTAGAAGAATCTAACAATTTCTTGTCATCAATTAAGCGTTTTTTTCTTTTGCAAGAGTCTTAGAAAACTTATGCAATTCAAGATATTGAAAATACAAATCATGATATGATGGTTTAGAATCAGAATCGGAATTGGAATCGGAATCAGCATGTACCTCACTATCAAGAAGTGGAGGCCTTTGGCTTGACATACCTTCTTGTTCGGTTTTGTGTCTAGTGGTTGCCATCTCACAAAGATCGTTGGATCTCCTTGTCATGAGTGTGCATGTGCTCTGATACCACTTTTAGGAATTGTAAGGCACCGCTAGAAGGGGGTTGAATAGTGGGTGCGGAAAATTTGGTTTTTAAAATATTTTAACCCAAAAACCAAACTTCTGAAAACAGTTTCTGTTTTCAGATTCTGATTTGAAATGTTTGAAAAACTAGGTTACAGATCTTCAAAAGTTTTGAAATTTGGATAAATTCTACTCTCAGATGTTTTGCGTATCCCCTAAAAATTTCAGATCAAAATAAAACATCTAACCCTTTGAAACATCGTCTGTCATCAGATTGCGCAAATCTGCTAGAAAAAGTAGTTTGATTTGAAACTTTTATTCCGATTAATCTGTAACTCCAAATTACCTGAGATTTTAATGAAAACCCCCTTAAAATATGTATTTTAATTGTTTTAAACAGTTTTGAAAAATTCCTTTGGGAAGTATGTCAAATACGTTCAAGTTCTCAACCTTTGCAAGTCTGAAAATCAGATTGCACTAGTCTCAGAACTATTAATGTTTGATTGACTTATACTTATCCAAATGGCTTGAGACTTGCGCCAAATGAAACGTAGAGGTGTGGCAATGTTTCTGCAAAGTTTTATAATTTTTGAAAGTCGTTTGATTTTTTACTAATGCAATGAAAACGATGTAAAGTGCTGGAAACTGAAAGTAGAGTGCTGAAAGTAATAACACCGAGAATTTTATACTGGTTTGGTTACCACAACCTACTCCAGTCTTCGAGGACACCTTCCTCGGTTATCACTAAACGAAATTAACACCTTACGACAAGGGTTTCTGGAGTTACACACCAACTCCAACCCTTTACACAAATGTTACAAGCAATCACACCTTTCACGAACACCACCACCGACCGAATGAAGGATTGATCACACCTTGATCAATCTTTTACAACAATGAGCATGTATGGTGGTATATACAAAGCCTATTCAATATATTTGAATATAAGAACAATAGGCTTGAGAGAGAAGAAGAAAGAAAGGTAGAAGAAGAAAGTAGAAGACACTTTTCGCACTTGAGAGAATATGAGAATTGTCTTGCTTTTGTTTGGCTCTCTTCTCTTCCTTTTTTTTTTGAAATTGGCCACCCCCTTAGGGCATTTCTCCATATTGGAAATTCTATTTTAAGTCCTTGGAAGAATGCCTTGTATAGATGTGACATCAACTTGCTTACTTGGCACACCTTGATTGGATATTTGTCTTGGCCTTGCTTACTTGGCACTCCTTGATTGGATGAGTTGTGTCATAACTTAATGGCTGAAAAAAATTTGAGATAAAATGTAAAACATGTGCCAAATTGAAGTTCAAAATATTGCCAAAAATTATACAATTAATCCCCTCAAATTTGGAAGTAATTTTTGACCACATTGAAGACTGGAATTCGGCCAGCACCATTTTCTTCACATGTTGAATTTTCAGCATGTGCAATAATCTCAAGACTTTTAAATTGTTACCATATTACTACACATCAATCCCTTGAATATTGAGAAGCAAATTAATCACAATTAAGACCATACATTCAGCCACCATGATGTCTCACATGCTGAATTTTCAGCATGTGTTTCATTTGCTAAGGAGTTTGAAATATTACCTTGTGTAGCTCTCTCCATTAAGTCACTAACCTTGTGTAGTCCATTCTTCACCATTAAAGATGACAACTAAGCTCCATATAAGCTCCACCAAAGCTAAGTAAGCGTGCAATGTAGGCTTGACCATGTACTGAATTTTATTTTTGTAAACTTTGTAAAATAGTGCACAATAATTATACACATATGGTAAATTCCAATCAGCCCTAATTTGAGTATTCTAGAACACTTTAGTATGTATTGAATATGTAAAATGTGTCTAGATACATGTTACATGTCATGCCAAGAACGTTCCATGAGTTGTGTTCGTAGAAAACCGAGTTTTCGACTTTTGTCGATTACGCAATTTTTCTCTGATTAAATTCCAAGTTTTTGCACATGTTATATATATATAACACACATAATACACATAAAATAACTTTAATTTTCAGCTCTAATGGCTGATTAAAGTGGCGCCTACATGTGCTTAAAAATTGAATTTGGAATCTCCACAATTTGGTCTTAATTGGGGGTGATTTGTGTGTGCCAACATGGAATGATTTTATGTCTGAGTGTACCATGTTAGCCACAAGATTTGTAGCGCCCCGCACCGGATCCCATCCGAATACGGTGCACCCGCCGTACTTCACTACGGAGAGTACAAAGCATCATGCATAACATGCAAAAATCCATAACTTAAGTCACAGACTCTCATGTTAACATTTAACATGGTAGCAAAATTGAGGCAGATTTAAAACTTTATAATAAACATGCATGCCGAAATACTAAGTCCCAAAACAATAGTCCAACATAACGCGATAAAAACGAAATCCCAAAAGTCCAAACATAGTCCATGATACAAATATCAGATCTGCATAAAAGTCCTTAAGCATCTTCTTCCTTCAGCTCCTTGTCTACAGGTATGGCACTCTCGGGCCATCATCAATCCACTCAACATTGGTGTTCTCTGGCTCTGGGGAAAAATAAAGATATTAGTGACAAAAATCACCCAGCAAGCATACAATAAACTATCATGAAATAAATAAAGAATCATAACATGAATGGAAAAACCCCAAGAACCTCAATTGTTAATTCATACCTGACCTTTAATCCTTGATCCGCTGAAGATATATCCTAATCATACATTAGGTAGTACTATTTTTACGTTATCATACCCTTTCATAACTCAAATGTCTTATCATGCATTGTGCACATGGAATATGCATGATGCAATGCATGATGTCATGTCGTGGCAAAAATCATCATTTGGTCCCGTAAAATAAGCATAAAGAAAACAGAGTGTCAGATCAATTAACCCCGAATCTGAGCAGGTCCAGAACATATCGTCAGACCAATTAACCCCAGGTCTGGAACGGGTCCAAAACATATCATCAGACCAATTAACCCTGGGTCAGGGACGGGTCCAGAACATGTCAACAGGCCGATTAACCCCGGGTCTGGATCGGGTCCAGAACATATCATCGGACCAATGAACCTCGGATCTGGAACAGGTCTAGAACATATCATGTCATCAGACCTATTAACCCCGGGTCTGCATCGGGTTATGAGCATGCTTAGCCAGCAAGGAAGTCATAAAGCATTTCTTTTGAAAATCATAGGACCATAATAACTTACGTGCATAACAAAAACTTGCTTACTTGAAAATAACTTGCTTGCATACAGAAAAACTTTGAAAATCAGATTCATGATGTACATGATCATGCGTGATACATGGGATGAAATGCAATGCAAGTCATAGCATGAGTTACTTAAAATTTACTTAGGACATGACATAGGCATAAATCCATGAGTTGAAAATTTTCCAGAATTTACGTTCTGTTCATGAGGCTTCTAATATAACAAATCAGGCCTATTTTCATCATCTCTTGACTTACACATGCATAATGGGATCCTATCTACATGCCATAAAATTTTCGTAACGTTTCAAGATGAGTAAAACCCTTAAATCATCAAGTCGCTAAAAAGTATACTGCTGAATCCAGCAGTATAATACCCATCTTTTTCCTTAATTTCCAAGACCATAAAATCTTAATTAATTTGGGACAACACCTGGGAGACACATTAAACACATCAAGGAGTAATATGCATGGGCCTAAACAGTTCATACATGTCCAAATCCACAAGGCTAAGGCCTCCCAACATATTCCATAATTCAGTCCTATTTTCTGTTTTGTGACGCCAACTTCAATTCGGTAGTTACCCCTCAAAAAAATAATTCCAAGTTGATTAATTTATATGAACATGCTTATCTATGTCCTAATTAATTACCATAAAAATTACAGAGCAATCCAATAACTTTGGAGGGGTCATTTAACTATTTTCCCAAAATTGGTTACATGCTGATTCTGGAGTGACCAGTTTTACTAAACATTTCATTGTGGCAAAACCATAAGTCCTTTTACCAAAATTCCAGCTCACAGACTTAATAAACATACAATGCTAGCATCCTACCAAAAATCAGCTCATTTTCACTTTCCTAAGTTCCATTTTCAGATCACGAAACATACCATATAAAACTGTCCTGCTCCAGTAGTTTTGTCTTTTGCCACTTTTTCATGTCAAATGTTTACCAGCTAACCTTATTCCTATAAAATGACTTATTAGCCACTAAATACACCCTTAACACAAAAATTTCCAGGTTTCGTAACATTCATTAAGCCACTTATGAATTATTCCAAAAACAGTTTCACAATTTGCACATAGCACAAATCAACCTTTCTCCCTTTGCACATAATAAGGCTTATCTTTTTCTTAACTACTTAAATATCACAAATCCTCCATGAACAGCCCGTTTTCTTGCTCATATAAGGCTCGTGTCACCTTGCAAATTAAGTTCAAAAACTACCATGTAGCAAATCATTTAAGCATGCAAATTTCATACATTTTTGGTTCACAAGATATGTTCTTCCTTAGGTTCAATGTTCACCCCTACTAATTTCTCCTTAGCCGTCCCTTTTTATGATGAGGTAGACACATCCTACTAATTTTATCTAGGCATGCAACACATTTATATGCTAATTCATTCAATCATGCCAAAATAACTTTGGAAGATTACATATAACACACACACCACCGTCGTGCTTCTCATGCTTCACACAAAATCTATTCTTGCCAAGAATCAATTTGCTAACCCATGCACCACCCTCAAACAGCCCTCATATCATATTGCATGTAGGCAAAGAACTCACCTTTGGAAAAATTATTCACATGCAAGTCACTTTTCTTAACGAACCACTAAGATCTCATGCTTTACACATAGTATCTTCAACTAAAATTCATATCTTAAAATTATAGCTAGTCATTCAAGTCATTAGCTCCTTAAATAAATCATGAGAGTCTAGAGTATACTTGCCTCTTAAAGCTAGAATCTTCCTTTAGCTTGGATCTAGGATGAAATGGATGGAAGTTTCCTCCACTACTTCCATGTAGCATACGGTTTTGAGGGAGGAAAAGAAGGAATATTAGCTACCATTTTAAATGAAGAATAGAGATAACTTGATGCTAGATTTGCTTACCAAAATGAGGCTTTGAATGGAGTTTGAAAGGAATTCAAACCACCAAGAAGCTAGCACCACTTAGAGGCTTGGAAAGTTTGCACCTAGTGACCAAGGAGGTCACGGTTTTGGGTAAGAAAAAGGGAACTATGTGAGCTTCATTATTTGAAATAGGGAAATTCACTTAAGAAGCTTGGAATGTGACTTACCTAGAGGATTCTTTGAGGTTGAAGATGAGAATAGTCTTGAATCTCCTAGCTTCAAGGGGGCCGTATGGAAGGGTGATGATGGTGATGAAATAGCCTAAGTGTTCAATGCTCTCCAATGTCTTGCTTGTGAAATTCTTGAAGGTATTCAAGATGGAGATGGAGAAGAAGCTTCTAGGTAAATATAAAGAAGGCTTTAGGGTGTAGAAGTGGGAGGGGGCCGGCGCATGGGGGAAGAGGGAGAAAGTGATGCATGAAAAGGAGTCTTAGTCTTGTAAATGCTAGCTTTTGCTTCCCATGCTTACATTATTTTATTGTTTAATTATAGTCTAATTAGATATTTTTAAATATTAAGAATAGGCTAGAAAAGTGGAGAGGGTTCTAGTGATCCCTTGGGTTGGCCGAAATCTTGGAGGCCTTGGGGAGGGCATTTTTGTCCTTTCACAACACATACTTATATAAGTATACTATTATTTGTATTATCTAATTTCTTGTATATGCTTTAGACTTGCTTTTAAGAAGTCCATTTAAGTTAGTCTTCTTATAAAAGTAAAAAGTACTCCAAAGTCCTTTAGGGCCTTGTGGCCGAAATTCCAAGGTCTTGGAGGGGCGAAATGGTCATTTCACACACTTCGTGACACTCACTTGTATAATTATATAACATCTACTTTAAGGGAATTTAATTAAAGAAACAATAATATGCTTAATAAAATGTTCTTGGAAGAACTATTGTTTCATTACGCCATTTCATCATAGTTTCAAATACAGTACGGTCGGGGTACAACATCCTCCCCCCTTAACATAAGTTTCGTTCTAGAAACTTAAGAGATCTAGCCAAAAAGATGGGGGTATCTATTCTTCATGTCTTCTTCAGTTTCCCAAGTGGCTTCTTCTCTAGAATGGTGTTTCCACTGGACTTTCACCATAGGTATAGATCTCTTCCTCAACTTCTTCTCTTTATAATCCATGATCTTTAGTGGCTCCTCTATATAGGATGCATCTTCTTCAGCCTTCTGATGCTGATATTCAAGAATGTGGCTGGGATCATAAACATATCGACGAAGTTGGGAGATGTGGAACACATCATGCAACTGGGATAGTGATGGGGGCAATGCCAAGAGATATGCAACTTCACCAACTCTCTCTAGAATTTCATAGGATCCAATAAATTTTGGGCTCAACTTCCCTTTTATGCCAAATCTCTTAATCACCTTGGATGGAGAGACATTTAAGAAAACTTTTTCCCCTTCTTGAAACTCCAAGGATCTCCGTCTTTCATCAGCCCATATCTTAATTCTATCTTGTGCCGCCTTCAATCTTTGCCGAACAATCCTTACTTGAGTTTGCTCTACAAGGTCGGGTCCTGCATATATCTTGTCTCCAATTTCGTCCCAGTAGAGAGGAGACCGACATTTCCTCCCATACAAAGCTTTAGAGGGTGCCATCCCAATAGATCTGTGGAATCTATTATTGTAAGAAAACTCAACCAGCTTAAGACTCTTATCCCAGCTTCCTCCAAAATCAAGAATGCAAGCACGAAGCATGTCTTCAAGCATTTGGATCGTCCTTTTGGATTGACCATCAGTCTGAGCAATGAAAAGCAGAGCTCATTCTGATTTTAGCGCCCATTGCCTTTTGAAAGGCCGTCCAAAATCTAGAGGTAAAACGGGGGTCACGATCACAAACAATACTTATGGGCACACAATACAAGCAGACAATCTGGTCAATATACATAGAGTCTAACTTCTCCATAGATGCCTTAATCGACATGGCCATAAAGTGAGCAGACTTGGTCATTCGATCCACAACGACCCATATAGCATCATTTCCATACTTAGTCCTTGGTAGATCGGTCACGAAATCCATGGTGACGTGGCTCCACTTCCATTCAGGAACTTATAAAGGCTGTAATAACCTGGCAGGCCTCTGGTGCTCAGCTTTTATCCTTTGGCAAACAAGTCATCGTTCAACAAATTCGGCTATTTGGTTCTTCATGCTGTGCCACCGAAACTTTTTCTTGAGATCCTGATACATCTTGTTAGCTCCAGGGTGAATAGATAAGCGTGAGTTATGAGCCTCCATTAAGACTTCATCTCTAATCTCCTTGTTCTCCGGTACACATAACCGTCCTCTGTACCATAGGCTGTCATCACTACGAGCTTCAAAATCATTCAGTGGCTTATCTTTTATCCTCTCCTTGATCTTCCTCAAGGCTTCATCATTTCCTTGAGCCTCTTTGATCCTATCAATCAGTGAAGGAATAAGAACTAATTTGGCGAGCACTTCGTCCACAGAGTCAACCTCTTCAAGGCCAAATTCTTCCATGTCTCGTTGAAGAGGTGGTTCACGTGGGTGACTTGTCTTTCGACTCAACGCATCAGCAACTTTATTGGCTTTCCCAGGGTGGTACTGAATTGAGAGGTCATAATCTTTAATCGACTCCAACCATCTGCGTTGCCGCATATTCAGTTCCTTCTGTGTAAACAGATACTTTAGGCTTTTGTGGTCCGTAAAGATCTCACATTTCTCACCATACAAGTAATGCCTCCATATCTTTAATGCGAATACGACTGCGGCAAGCTGAAGATCATGAATGGGATAGTTTTGCTCGAATGGCTTCAATTGTCGGGATGCGTAGGCTATCACTCTGTCCTTCTACATAAGAGCACATCCAAGGCCGTTCTTTGAAGCATCACTATACACAACATATTTCTCGCCAGGAATGGGCTAAGCCAAAATAGGGGCGGATGTCAACTTTGCTTTCAACTCTGAGAAGCTCCTTTCACAATCAGCATTCCACTCAAACTTGGTTTTCTTTTGTGTCAATCTGGTGAGGAGAACAACTATCCTCGAGAATCCTTCTACAAACTTTCGATAATACCCTGCCAGTCCAAGGAAACTTCTCACTTCTATAACATTTGTTGGTCTGGGCCATTCCGTAACGGCTTCAGTATTCTTGGGATCCACAGAAATCCCATCTTCTGAAATGACATGGCCAAGAAAGGATACACTATGCAGCCAAAACTCGCATTTGCTAAATTTGGCGTATAAGCGTCTTTCTCTTAAGATATTCAAAACCATCCTCAAATGGGCTGCATGAGTTTCTTCATCTGGTGAATAGATCAAGATATCATCTATGAAGACCACTACGAACTTGTCTAACTGGTCTTGAAAGACTCGATTCATGAGATCCATAAAGGCGGCCGGGGCGCTAGTCAAGCCAAATGGCATGACAAGGAATTCGTAATGTCCATAGCGTGTTCTGAAAGCAGTCTTAGGGACGTCTTCAGCCTTAATCTTTAATTGGAAGTATCCAGATCGCAGGTCTATCTTACTAAAAATTCGAGATCCCTGCATTAAAATACTTTAGATAGGTTTTGGAAAATTTAAACCTAAGTTGAAATAAGAATTATTAGTTATGTACCCTGAGTTGATCGAGTAAATCGTCGATCCAGGGTAGCGGGTACTTGTTCTTTATGTTGATTTTTTTAGTTCCCGATAATCGATGCATAAACGCATACTTCCATCTTTCTTCTTTACGAATAGCACAGGGGCACCCCAAGGTGAAACGCTGGGGCAGATGAGCTTCTTCTCTAATAGCTCGTGTAACTATTCCTTTAGTTCTTTCAGTTCTGCAGGTGCCATCCGATATGGTGCTTTCGATATGTGTTCTGCTCCTGAAACAAGGTTTATTTCGAAGGCAATTTCGCGGTCAGGAGGAAACCCGGGTAATTCATCTGGAAAAACATTAGGGTATTCATTAACAACCGGCACTTGAGCAAGGGTGGGACTCACTTGCTCAGCACTTAAGACATAAACGAAGAATCCTTCATGGCCTTTCTTCAATGCTCGGCTGGCACGAGCCGCATTAACATAAACCTTCTTGGAGGGTTTATTCAACTTGGCTCCTCCTTGGAATGATACTTCAACTCGAGTGGGGTCCTTGATTATACCTTGCCTACTCCAGCAATCAACGTGAGCATGGTCCTTTGAGAGCCAATCCATTCCAAGGATCACATCAAAATCACTCATGGATATGAGGAATAAAGTGGATTCAAACCGTTGATCACCGAATTCAAGGGTGCAATTTCTGAAGATATGATGAGAAACAAGCACCTGATTGCCGGCTGCTTGTGCTCTATAGGGTGATTCTAATCGGACTGTGTAGCACCCCGCACCCCAGCCCAGCCAGATACGGTGCGCCCGCCGTACTTCACTACAGAGAGTACCAGGCGTCAGTCCATAATATAACAAAGTCCAGAATAAATATGAGGACTTTCATGCGTATATATCAACAAGTAAGCAAAACCGTGGCAGAATAAAAACTTTAAAATAAAAGCGTCCACGACATCGTTATCAGTTCTACAACCCAATCATAAAGTACGGAAATTCCTAAAAGAAATTGTTTCCATCACAATTTCATAAAAGGGATCATCGATCACAACCATCTCGTCAAGTCTCCTAGGCCATCCATCTTTCGCACTTCTACGGGTAGGGAACCCTAGGTTCATCTTCATTCCATTCCACTTTATTCCCTGCGGCCTCTGTGAGAAAACATAGGGGGTGAGTAACAACGTCACCAGCAAGTGTACCATAAACAATCATGCATTAAATGGAAAGTACATACAAGAACCGAACCCCTAAAATTCGGTTTAGAAACATACCTGACCTTCCATTCAACACCTGTAAGAAATCAGCTCATAACAGATTCAAGCTCATCAAAGTTCATAACTTATGGAAAGATCATCACTCAATACAGATCATAACTTATGAAAAGATCATCACTCAATAACTATCATAACTCAGGAGCTACCAAGTCATAACAACTTAGCCTAAATATCCTGAACATGATCATAGCTTACGTAGCAACAGTAATGGGATCGTAACTTAGGTAACGAAGGATAAGAGGATCATAACCTAAGTAACATTACATCTAGCATTTGGCTAGCATCTCATCCCTTCAGTCAATAGCAACTATGGCAATAAAATCATAACTTAGCCATGAAGCAAGTAATAACACAGCTCAGTGCAAATAGACTCAACATCATGCTCATGACCATATGCAATGCGTATGAATATGCAAACGTGGTGCATAATGAAACCATGGAAATCTTTTCATTCAAAACATCATCGCCAAAAAAAAACAAGAGAGTGTTCAGATCGATTCACCCAGATCTGAGGCGGTCACTTATTTCCATTCGAATCTATTATTCCCGGATTCAGAGCGGTCACGTCATCACTTATCAGGTCTATTCTCTCCGGGCCTGAACGTTCGATATCAGGTCTATTCTCTCTGGGCCTGAACGATCGATATCAGGTCTATTCTCTCCGGGCCTGAATAGTCCATACCATCAGATCAATTAACCTCGAATCTGGAACGGGTCCTTATTGGCCAGGAAACACACGGTACTGGTGGGAAGCGTTCTTCTAAAAACAGAATCTTTTCTTTAAAAACGCTTTTTCATCTTTCTTTCTTATAAAATCAGTTCCATAAATCATGTAAATGACGATGATGCAATGTATGACATGTACTATGCAACTCGTGAACAAATACATCATAACATGCATGCACGGACTTGTCTCTTAAGCTGGAAAAACTGTCCAGCAATCACATTCTGTTCATACAGCCTCGTGCTCATAAATTCATGCTCATTTTCATAAGCTCACGCCATACACATGCATAATGAAGTCTTGGACACGTCATAAACATTACGAAATGTCTAACGAGCTCAAAACATCAACTATCATCAAAGGGTACTGCTTAAATCAGCAGGGCAGTACCCGTCTCACCTCAGTTTCATGGATAATAAAACTTTATACAATTTATGCCATCACTTTGAAAACATAGACAAGATGCCAAGGAACAATATTCATAAGGCTAAACATCACATTCAACTCTAAACGAGCAAGATCAAAGCCTTACAACTTATGTCATCAAACTGTTCTGTTTTCCAGTTTTGTACTACTAACTTCTACTCAGATGTTAACCATCAAAAAATTGATTTTATGCTGGTTTCTTTACATGAACATGTACATCTATGCCTTAGGTAATTACCATAAAAATTCTAAGGCAATCCAATAAGGTTAAGGGGGTCATCTAATTACTTTTCCAAACTAGGTGCATGCAAAACCTGGATTCACCAGTTTGACCACGAATTGCATTGTGACCAAACCTCAACTCCTTTTACCAAACTTCCAATTCACAAGGTTGCTACACACACCAAACTATCATCATACCAAAAATCAGCTCATTTGCACATTCCTAAGGTGTATTTTCGGGCCAAGCAACTTACTACTCAAAACTGTCCTGTTCTAGAAATTCTGTTTGACCAGTTTTTACCAAAACTTCACTAAGGATAATCCACCACTCTTTTTTTCCAAAATTCCAACTCACACATTTCATAGACATATATGCATATTATCATACCAAAAATTAGCCAATTTTAACATTCCTACAGTTCTTTTTTTGGGGCTCCAGTACTTGTATCTGAGCAGTTCCTACTAAAAATCATATTCTGGTCAATCCACCCATCCTTTTACCAAATTTCTAATTCACACATTTAGTACACATATGGGGCTATCATCATACCAAAATTTAGTCAACTTGAACACCTCTAAGGTTCATTTTCAGGTCGTTCAATATGCTACAGAAAACTGTCCAGCTCTAGTACCTCTTTTTGACCAGTTGTCACTAAATATTTCGTTATGGATAACCACAACACCTGTTATCAAAATTCCAACTCGCACATTTACTACACACATAAGGCTATCAACATACCAAAAATTAGCTAATTTGAACACCTTTAAGGTTCATTTTCAAGTCGTAGAACATGACACATAAAAACTGTCTAGCTCCAGTGATTTCAGCACTTCATCACTTTATATGGTTCAAGCATTTCCATTCAACTTCATTCTTTAAAGTGACTTAATAACCATCAAATACACACTTCAACATAATTTTTCCAAGCCTCATAACATTCTTTAAACCATAGATAAACTGTTCACGAGCCATATCAAAACAATCATAACACATTCATACAACAAATCATTCACTCATGCCGTCACTTTTCTTATAACAACTAGTTTTCACGTCTTGTACATAGACTCTTCAACTAAGATACATAGCTTAAAAATGACTAGCCATTCAAGTATACACTTCACAAATAAGGCAAGATTGGTTAGAGTATACTTGCCTTCTTCGAGCTTATCCTTTCCTTAACTTGGAACTTGGGTGAAATGAGATGAAGTCTTCCTCCCCTTCACAAAATGGACCTCGAATGGAATAACAATGACTCCACCCACCAAGAAGTTAGCTTCTCTTAGTATCTTGCAAAATCTTCATCTAGTTACCATCCTAGAGAATTCTTGAGGCTTGAAGATCTTGAACTCCTTGGCTCAAGCTAGCCGTGTACCCCAAATGGAACAAATAGGGAAGTCTCTTGCTCCATTGTGAATTCTTGAGAAAGAGTGTTCTAAAGTTTCTTTGGAGAAAATTTTCTTCCCTTGGCTAAGGAGTTAGCCGTTGGTTATGCTAAGGAAGAAGGGGGTTTACCTTTGCTTGGTTAGGCTAATTAGAGTTAATTAGCCTTAGTTACTTTTAACTAACCAAGGTCACTTTAATGCAACCATAGTTACTTTAATGCAACTAGAGTTACTTTAATTCAACTATAGTTACTTTAATTCAACTATAGTTACTTTATGGCTAACCTAGGTTACTTTATCCAACTAGAGTTACTTTATGGGTCAACTTGAGTTACTTTAACCTTGAAGTTAATATAAAGTAAACATGGTAATATTTAAAATATTCCTTGGTTTGGCATGAGGGGAAAACCGGCGGTTACGACACTTAGGGGCCATTACCATGCTTAATCTCTTCCCAAGTGAGTTTAATGAAAAGCCATGTGGGTATTTGCCCCCATTTATTAATTATTTCCCCTTTTTCTTGTTTTATAAATACAATTAGGAAAATCTTGAGTTTCCTTTGGGCTAAGGCCGAAACTTTTGCAAGAGTTGGGGGAAAATTGCCCACTACTTAAAACTCCTTAATTTCTATTTGAGCTTATTTTTAAGGAGGCCCTTAAGATTAACCTCTCTTATAATTTGGGAAAAACCCTTTAAGGCCCCTTTTTTTAACCTTATGGCCGAAATCTCTTAAGCCCTTAGGGTGAATTGGCCATGGCCCATAACTCTTGCTTGAATGATTATATTGTTTGCTTATCAACATAAAATAAAAGAGCACTAAGAAAACTTAGTGAATTGCGCTTGAAGGATGCCACTTTATTAATTCACTTATACGAGTCTTCAAGTACACTATGACTTTTCGTCGGGTACAACATTCTCCCCCCCTAACATAAGTTTCGTCCTCGAAACTTGAGAGACTAGTCAAAAAGATGGGGACATCTACTCCTCATGTTTACTTCCGCTTCCTATGTGGCTTCTGTTGGAGAATTTAATGTTGGGCTTTGGCCCATCGTTGGAGATTGAAGATTTGGGCTTTTGCCCATTAATGAATGTTGCAAAACTTGATTGAGCAACGTACTTTGAACTTAATGAGTTTCCGATAATGAAATCGAAAACTTATGAATCCTTAATTATCTACGTAACGAGTAGTTAATGTTAGGATGTGAACTCACTCAATTTTGAGATTGTGTGAATGTGAAATTAATGCTCAAAGTAGATGGAAATGTTATGGATGGGTGACGTGTCACCCGTATGGAGGAATGCCACGTTGGAAGTGTCCATGTGGCAGTAAAAAGCATCTGACAGACATCGATCGATGTTATCGATCGAAGTGGAACAGAAGGCTTCGATCTCTTGGTAGATCGATCTAAGTGGATCAGAGGACATCGATCGATCACTTCGATCGATCGATGTCTCTTAGATCGATCAGAATGATCGAATGATGTACTCAGTCAGACATCAGCCGATCACATCGATCGATTGATGTCACTTCGATCGATCGATGTGATCGATCGAAGTCTGACAGCGGGCAGATTTGTTCTGTTTGTGCAGGTTTGATTCAAACTTAAATCAAACACTATCCTCCTACAAAAGATAAGATCAATCGGTTGTGATCTAACGGTGGTGGAAAAAGCAGCTTCAATCTAACGGTCGAGATTTAAACTGTCTTAACCGCTTAACCGAATATGGTTTCCATCCAACGCTCCAGGTTTAAACCTGCTAATCTATCTTCGATCCAAAGGCTGAGATTAAACCTTCCTAATCTAGATAGGAGGTTTTAATCTAACGGTCTAAATCAAACTTCGGTTTTGATCCAACGGTCACGGTTCCTTATTCTTCAACCGACTCCCCTATATAAAGAGGGCTAAGGGTGTTCATTTGTGACACACCAAGCTCTAAGGATTTCATAAGCATTCTGCATTCGTAGCACGTGAGTCTTGCATATTGTCCGTGAGAAGTCAGGACACTCTAAGCGTTCGAAGGAGTTCAAGTTCAGCAGTGCCGCTCAACTGAACAGGTACCCATTGTATCCTGGGAGACGATTGCTCACACCGGTTGGGCACAGTATACCGGAGCAATACGTCTTAAGGACAGAGTCTTCGACTCACCTCGGGTTTGATTTATTTTATTTTGCTGTTTCATATGCACACATTGTACGACTGCGTCTTGGTACAGGATTGATTGTCTCCAACAATCTTAAGACGTATTTCAATTCAATTAATTTTTGTACCGTTTTTAATTTGCGCAAAAGCAGTTTCGTACTGATTTGCAGTCTACTTCTACTCCTTTCTTATATCTGATTCTGTTCTGATCTATTCGTTTGATCAACTGAACAGTAATCTGATGGAAAACGCAAGCTCAGGCTCCGTTCATGGTGCAGACATTCAGAGCTCTGCTCCAATGGCACCAACTGCTGGGGTGCTAAGACATGCTCCTCCTGCACAGGGTCCTGCGGTGGCCCAAGTGGAGAAACCGGAGAAGTTCAGTGGGAGCTTCTTCAAGCGCTGGCAGCAGAAGATGCTGTTCTTCTTGACTGCTGTGGGATTGGCAAATTTCCTGACTGAGGAACCGCCTATGGTGGATCCGTTGGAGGACCAAGCCCAGAATATGCAAAACCAACATTTTGTTGAAGGTTGGAACTTCAACAATTATGTTTGTTTGAGTCATATTCTGAGTTGTTTGGACAACTCCTTGTATGGTTTGTACTATACGTACAAGACCGCAAAGTCCTTGTGGCAGGCTTTGGAAAAGAAATATCGTACGGAAGATGCCGGCACTAAGAAATTTATTGTCGGCAAATTCCTGGATTTCAAAATGTCAGATTCTCGCACTGTTGTTTCTCAAGTTGAGGAACTTCAGACGTTGGTTGCCGAGATGGAAGAGGAGGGCATGTTGCTCAGTGAATCTTTCGTCGTGGCAGCAGTGATTGAGAAGCTACCTCTTTCGTGGAGGGAATTCAGAAGCTATCTCAAACACAAGAGAAAGGAGATGACATTGGAAGATCTGATTGTTCGACTCCGCATTGAGGAGGACAATCGTAGATCTGAAAGAGCGCCACAATCTAGCTCTTGTCAGGCTAAGGCCCATATTGTAGAGGCCAAGAAAAAGAAAGGCCAACTCGGGGTGAACAAGAAAGGCAAGCAGATCGCCAAGAAGTTCACCGGGAAATGCTACAACTGTGGCATTCAGGGGCATGTCAGCAATGAGTGCAGAAAGCCCAAGAAGAAGCAATCCAAAGCAAAGGCGAACATAGTCGATGCATTGGATGATTTGAATCTCTGTGCGGTGGTCTCAGAGTGCAATGCTGTGGGGAACGTACGCAAGTGGTGGCTTGATACTGGCGCCACTAGACATGTTTGCTCAAGTAGAGAGATGTTCACGGAGTACCAGCCCGGGAACAATGAGCAACTTTACATGGGAAACTCGGCCTCCTCGAAAATTGAAGGTGAGAGAAAAGTTGTTCTGAAGCTCACATCAGGGAAGCATCTGACTTTGCAGAATGTGCTGCACGTCCCTGATATTCGGAAGAATTTAGTGTCTGGATCTCTTCTAGTCATGCATGGTTTTAGACTAGTGTTAGAGTCCAATAAAGTTATTCTTTCGAAAAATGGCATGTATTTGGGGAAGGGGTACTTGTCGAATAGGATGTTTAAATTGAATGTCATCACTATTGTACCCAAAAGAGATTTGCTCGCAGAGGCTAATAAAATTGCTTCCTCTTCTGCTTACATGCTTGAGTCTTCTTGTTTATGGCATTTTCGTTTAGGACATGTTAATTACAAGTCAATACAATGAATGAGTAATCTTGACTTATTGCCCAAACTGGACTTTAATAATAAAGGAAAATGTCAAATATGTGTTGAAGCGAAGATGGCAAAGGCGCCATTTCCTTCAATAGAAAGGAACACTGAACCTTTGAATTTAATTCATACCGATGTGTGTGATTTAAAGTTTGTGCAAACGAGAGGTGGTAAAAAGTATTTTGTAACTTTTATCGACGATTGCATACGATACTGTTATGTATATTTGCTAAGCAGCAAAGACGAGGCCCTTGATGTAGGATCTGCAAGGCACCACTAGAAGGGGGGGGGGGGGTTGAATAGATGGTGCGGAAAGTGTGCTTTTTAAAATTTCTTTAAACTTGAACAATTCAAGTTCTGAAAACAGATTCTGCTTTCAGGACCTGTTTTAAAACGTTTTTAAAACCAGGTTAGAGGTCTCCAAAAATTATGAAATTTTGAGAAAACTTAGCCTCAGATGTTATGAGGGTCCCCTAAAAATTTCAAATCAAAATTCAACCTTTAACCCCTTCAAAAACCGTTGGCACTCAGATTGTGCAAATCTGCCAGAAACGATAGATGGTTTTGAAAAATTAATTCCTATTTGTGTGAATGTCCAAATGATCTGAAAATTTGACCAATAACTCCTCACACACTATATTTAAATAGGTTGAAACAGTTTTTGAAAATTCTTTTGGGAAGTAGGTCAAACACAACCAAAGTCTCAACCTTTGCAAGTCTGAAAATCAGACTGCACTAGTCTCAGATCGTTTGACGTTTGACTGACCTATACTTGTCCAAAAGGGTTGAAACTTGTGCCAAATTAACCCTAGAACGTTTATGTATGTTTCTGGAAATTTTTATAATTTTTGGAAATTGTTTACTATTTTTCCGAACGTGAACAAAACAGATGAACAGTGCAGAAACTGAAAAGTAAATGCTGAAAGTAACTTGCACCAAGAATTTTATACTGGTTCGGTTATAAACAACCTACTCCAGTCTTCAAGGAACACCTTCCTTGGTTCACACTAATCACACAACTCAAAAACACCTTACCACAGGGTTGATGGAGTTACACACCAACTCCAACCCTTTACAAACCTTGTACGTGAATACAATTGTCACGAACACCACCACCTCGCAAGAATGAAGATTGATCACACCTTGATCAATCTTTTACAAAGATGTATGAATGGTGGTTTATCTCAAGCCTATTCAAGATTGAAAGAATATGAATACAATAGGCTTTACAAGAAAAAGGAAAGAAAGAGGATGTAGAAGAAGAAGGCTAGAACACTTTTGATCTTTGATTTTGCAACTCTTGTTCTTGTCTTTGTTTTGCTCTTCTTCCTTCTTTTTAACAAGTCTTGGCCGCCCCCCTATAGGTCCTTCTCCTCTTGAAAATTATCTTCTAAGCCCTTGGGAGGATGTAAGACATCATTGTGA
The DNA here is from genome assembly GCA_036186865.1 of Eustoma russellianum. NCBI lineage: Eukaryota > Viridiplantae > Streptophyta > Magnoliopsida > Gentianales > Gentianaceae > Eustoma > Eustoma russellianum. The sequence goes on along the minus strand of AP025043.1, from coordinate 32,173,833 downwards.
CAATGCCTTGCTTGCTTGGCATCATTCTATTGGATCATCATTTAGTCTTTGCTTACTTGGCACCTCTTTATTGGCTCAATGTTGTCATCATTTGATGACTTGGAAAATCTGAAATAATCACTTTAAACATGTGCCAATATCAATCATAAAATCATACCATAAGTCTAAAATTTCATCATAAATTACAAGACAATAAAATCCCTCCTTTTCTACCCAAGAAAATCGGCCATGATGTTCTTGCCATGCTGAATTTTTCAGCATGTGCAACCTTCCATTTCCTTCAAAATAATACCCATTATTCTTTGATTTTTCACCATAAAAATGAATCAATAATACATGGTAAGTCTTGCTATCAATTGAGAAGTGAACTTGGACACAAAAGAGGTTAACATTCGGCCACACCATGTCTTGCACATGCTGAAATTTCAGCATGTGTAACATCCACCACTTATTCAAAATATTGCCTATTTTTCATTAATTTAATATAACAATTCAATCATCATTTAGTATGCAATATTCTCATCTTTTATGGAATAAAAATTAGACAATAATATGACCTAAATTTCGGCCATGCACACTCCTACACATGCTGAAATTTTCAGCATGTGTGATATTCAAAATATCATAATTTTAATTCCATAACTTATTAAAAATACTTCCAAATCATCTTCCAATCAATCCACCTTAATCAAGAAGTAAAATATGTTTCATAATGACATTAAAAACGCCACCCATTAGCACACATGCTGAATTTTCAGCATGTGTCACAATTGTGACAAGATTTTGAAATATTACCTTTTGTAACTTCTTTCTTTAAGTCACCAACATTGTATGATTGATCCTTGACCAATCAATATGCCAACAAGACTCCAAATAAGCTCCATCTCAGCTGTAGGGGCGTTGGTAATGTGTTTGGCATGTGCTGAATTTTATTTTTGCTAACTTTGTAAAATAGTGCACATTTAATAATACACACATGTAATATTCCAATCAGCCCTTGATTTAATTTTCTAGAACACTTTAAGATGTATATCATATGTAAAAAGTGTCTAGATACGTGTCACATGATGTACAAGAAAAACGTTCCATGTTATGTGCGTAGAAAACCGAATTTTCGATATTTATCGATTACCCGATTTTTCTCTAATTTAAATTCCAAATTTTACACATGATATATATATTATGTTATACATAATATATAATATATACTTTAAATTTCAGCACTTGACTGATTTAAAGTGGTACCATAAACATGTGACAAAATTAAAATTGGAATCTTCACATTTTGGCCTAAATGTGGGGTGATTTGTGTGTGCCAACATGGAAAGTATTTTTGGCTAATCACACCATGTGTATCACGAAATTTTCATCAATTTTTGATGTATGTGGGCTGGCCATTTATTTATGGCAAGTACGTGACACATTGGCGAAGTTTCGGTATTCGCCCGATACGACAAATTTTGGTTTAGAACCTTTTATCGTGTCGTATTTAATTTGTCATCACCATATCTTATATCATATGATATAAGACCTGAATATACCCATAAATATGAGTTAAGTATAGTGGTGTGACGTTAACGTACGTACGTAAGATATATAACGTGTCGGTAGTACGTTGGAATACATGTGTATGTGCCTTTTATAAAAAAATCTAAAAATATAGTATATATATGTATAAAAGGCGTGTTTAATAAGATGGGGAGGAGGAGAGAACTTTCCTTCCTTGGCCTTGTTGCCTTTGTGCCTTTTCAAAATGAATCTTCCTTTAATGAACTACTTAGTTTATTAAACTAAGTACTTCACTTAATGAACTACTTTAGTTCATTAATGGTGGCACCTGAAAATAGTATAAACTCAACAAATGTTCGCCATATGATGTAAGCTTTAATGCTTCATGGCTCGTTAGTACGGCAACATAATATATAAGCTAAATAAGGCAAGTAATGGCAAGTTATCATGCACACATGTACACTTATGCACGTTTATATCTTATGCTCGTTTTTGTGCATATTTAAATCATGCATTTGAAAATCACTCAAACCCCTTTTTCTCTACACTTGATGCTTTCAAGGATTATAAAAGTGAAGTTGAGAGTCAACTTAGCAAACGAATTAAAACAATTCGAAGTGATAGAGGTGGCGAATATGATACACCGTTTAATGAATTCTGTTCAGAACATGGCATTATTCATCAAACGATTGCACCATATTCACCTCAATCGAATGGTATTGCTGAACGCAAGAACCGTACTCTTAAAGAGATGATGAATGCTATGTTGATAAGTTCGGGTTTACCTCAGAACTTGTGGGGGGGAAGCAGTTCTCTCAGCCAACGTCATTTTAAATAGAATCCCATCTAAGAAGATGGATGTAACCCCATACGAGCTTTGGAAAGGCCACAAGCCTAGTTACAAATATTTGAAAGTGTGGGGGTGTCTGGAAAAGGTTGTTGTACCTAAGCCAAGACAGGTGAAAATTGGGCCTAAAACGGTTGATTGCATATTTATTGGTTATGCAACTAACAGTAGTGCATATCGGTTCTTGGTGCACAAGTCGGATATTCCTGACGTACATGAAAACGTGGTCATGGAGTCAAGGAATGCAGTGTTCTTTGAAGATGTCTTTCCAAGGAAAGACAAAATTCAAGAAGAAACTGAAAGAGGATGGGTCTATTGAAAAGTATAAAGCCAGGTTGGTAGCTAAAGGCTATCGACAAAAGGAAGGCTTTGACTTTTTTGACACCTACTCACCAGTAACTAGGATCACCTCTATAAGGGTGCTAGTTGCAATTGCTGCAATCTATAACTTGGAAATCCATCAGATGGATGTGAAGACTGCTTTTCTGAATGGTGAGTTGGATGAAGAAATCTATATGGAACAACCCGAAGGGTTTGTGGTTCCAGGACAAGAGTCTAAGATTTGTAGACTCGTTAAGTCCTTGTACGGACTTAAACAAGCGCCTAAGCAGTGGCACTTGAAGTTTGATCAAGCTATGTTAGCTAATGGTTTCAAGATCAACGAGTGTGACAAGTGTGTCTATATTAAGAGCACACAGAATGCTTATGTGATAGTGTGTCTCTATGTAGATGACATGCTAATCATGGGAAGCACTCGGGACATAATCTTAAACACAAAGAAGATGTTGACGAGGAACTTCGATATGAAGGACATGGGAGTTGCCAATGTTATTCTAGGAATTAAGATTTCTAGGGTGACTGAGGGACTCATACTGTCACAAACACACTATATTGAATCAGTCCTAAAACGGTTCAATATGGAGGATGTGAAACCGGTAAAGACCCCGCTCGACTTAAGTGTACACTTAAGGAAGAATCGAGGCGAACCTGTAGCTCAGTTGAAATACTCTCAGGTAATCGGGAGTCTGATGTACATAACGAATTGTACAAGACCAGACTTAGCTTGTTCGGTAAACAAGTTGAGCAGGTTTACCAGTAATCCGAGTGATGATCATTGGAAAGCTCTTAACAGAGGGATAAGGTATCTGAAATACACAATGTATCTTGGATTACATTACACGAGATATCCAGCAGTGTTGGAAGGATATTGCGATGCAAATTGGATATCAGATAGTAAGGACTCGAAGTCCACCAGTGGGTACGTGTTCACTATTGGTGGTGCTGCTGTGTCGTGGAAATCCACGAAACAAACCTATATAGCTCGGTCCACTATGGAAGCTGAGTTCATAGCGTTGGACAAAGCTGGGGAAGAGGCTGAATGGCTTCGGAATTTCCTGGAAGATATTCCGTGCTGGCCTAAGCCGATCGCTCCTATTAGCATACACTGTGATAGTCAGTCAGCTATAGGACGTGCTCAAAGCAGCATCTATAATGGTAAGTCACGACACATACGTCGAAGACATAACACCATTAAACAGTTGATCTCTAATGGCGTGATTTCCATAGATTATATAAAATCAATGGAGAATCTTGTGGATCCGCTTACAAAAGGTTTGCCTAGAGATCATATGTCAAGATTGACAAACGGAATGGGATTGAAGCCCATAATGCATGAATCTTTGAAATGGTAACCCAACCTTGTTGACTGGAGATCCCAGAATCTTGGTTCAATGGGACAACTAAGTTATGAAGGTTCAGTTAGCACTTACTCATTCCGTCTGATAAAAGTGCTGTCTGCAGAGATTTCAGGGTAAGCTAAGGCTTTTAATGATGTCCTATATCTTGATACGTCAAGTGGAGTATGGCAGAATACTCTTGATAGGAATCATCTATGTAAGTGTGAAGTGGGGCCGCTTCTATGAGAAAGTCTATGAGGCAAGATTTCTCTAAAACACTTTCTGAAACCAGGTTGTTCATGGCCAAAACGAACACAACCATGAGAACCAAAAGGCTGTTAAAGGAAATATTGTGTGAGTATCATTGTCTTGGTTCACAACAAAGGCTGACTAGTTCAAGACATCAAGTCACTATTTAGCCGAGTGAATCCGATGGTACATCACTATGAAAGGTTCAAAGACAGAAGCTACCTCTTCTGATGCAATATTTTCTTGTCTGACTTCTCCTTAAAGTCTGCATATGCATTTGTATTAATTTCCATTCATGTGGGGGATTGTTGGAGAATTTAAGGTTGGGCTTTGGCCCATCGTTGGAGATTGAAGATTTGGGCTTTGGCCCATTAATGAATGTTGCAAAACTTGATTGAGCAACGTACTTTGAGCTTAATGAGTTTCCGATAATGAAATCGAAAACTTATGAATCCTTAATTATCTACGTAACGAGTAGTTAATGTTAGGATGTAAACTCACTCAATTTTGAGATTGTGTGAATGTGAAATTAATGCTCAAAGTAGATGGAAATGTTATGGATGGGTGACGTGTCACCCGTATGGAGGAATGCCACGTTGGAAGTGTCCATGTGGCGGTAAAAAGCATCTGACGGACATCGATCGATGACATCGATCGATTGATGTCACTTCGATCGATCGATGTTATCGATCGAAGTGGAACAGAGGGCTTCGATCTCTTGGTAGATCGATCTAAGTGGATCAGAGGACATCGATCGATCACTTCGATCGATCGATGTCTCTTAGATCGATCAGAATGATCGAATGATGTACTCAGTCAGACATCAGTCGATCACATCGATCGATCGATGTCACTTAGATCGATCGAAGTCTGACAGTGGGCAGATTTGTTCTGTTTGTGCAGGTTTGATTCAAACTTAAATCAAACACTATCCTCCTACAAAAGATAAGATCAATCGGTTGTGATCTAACGGTGGTGGAAAAAGCAGCTTTAATCTAACAGCCGAGATTTAAACTGTCTTAACCGCTTAACCGAATATGGTTTCCATCCAACGCTCCAGGTTTAAACCTGCTAATCTATCTTCGATCCAAAGGCTGAGATTAAACCTTCCTAATCTAGATAGGAGGCTTTAATCTAACGGTCTAAATCAAACTTCGGTTTTGATCCAACGGTCACGGTTCCTTGTTCTTCAACCGACTCCCCTATATAAAGAGGGCTAAGGGTGTTCATTTGTGACACACCAGGCTCTAAGCATTTCATAAGCATTCTGCATTCGTAGCACGTGAGTCTTGCATATTGTCTGGGAGAAGTCAGGACACTCTAAGCGTTCGACGGAGTTCAAGTTCAGCAGTGCCGCTCAACTGAACAGGTACCCGTTGTATCCTGGGAGACGATTGCTCATACCGGTTGGGCACAGTATACCGGAGCAATACGTCTTAAGGACAGAGTCTTCGACTCGCCCCGGGTTTGATTTATTTTATTTTGCTGTTTCATATGCACACGTTGTACGACTGTGTCTTGGTACAGGATTGATTGTCTCCAACAGCTTCTTCTCCCAGATGTACTTCTACCGAACCTTTACCATAGGTATGGATCTCTTTCTCAACTCCTTTTTTTCGACTCAACGACCTTCAGGGCTCTTTTCTTACCTTTAGGTAACTAAGTTAGAATAAAGCGTCTATTTAGTTCCCTCATAACTGCCTCGTCCAACTCATCTTAGAGGTCTTATTAGAACTTTTCTAATTTTCTAGAGGCGCTATCATAACCCATCTCGTATCTTAAGCATTTTCAATCTTGATGCTATACACTGATAATAGTATCCATTCCGGGTTATCATGAGCATGAAATGTTTATTCCTTTTTCTAAGACATGCAAACTTGGCAGAGATCATCCTTAGCTCTTTGCTGTAATCATCATTTTTGTAAACATGTGGCAGTCATCTTATGTATGAAACAGCATCCAACGACATCCAGGACAATTCCCACAACGCACACATGCCAGGCTTTTTCACAAGGTGTGTGCCGCATTCATCCGTCTCGCTGATCGACTTACTACGTAATCACTTTACTTTCACAATCATTCCATAAAATCGAACTAAAAGTTATGGTTTCTCCCTTGAAACTTATGTCTTAATTATGACATTTCAAGTGTTTCTTGTTCTTTGTAATTCCTTGTTTTACTTGTGTCACTATTTGCTTGTTCATAAACATTTGAAACATCACACTATACCAGTCATACCGGGCTCTTGCTTCAGTGATTCAAATTCATGCATCTTTTGTAACTTTACTGACGGAGGAATGTAGAACTTATGGAAATCTTGCAGAAAATCTTTCTCAGGCAATTGGTCTTGGCAAGGGGTGTAAGTTAGTCTTCCACCATTCATTTGCTTCATTTGACAAGAAGGGCCTTATGGCTTGAGCTTTAATCTCATCGGGGGCTTGGATTAGCTCGAAACAGTTCTCGACCTCATCTAACCACTTCTCAGCTATGTCCGGATCTGGCTTTCCCTTGAATGGCTGTACATTAGCCCTCTTCAACTTCTCAAAAAAGTATTGAGCATCTCTCACTGGCTCACGTGGGTGGGGCAGAGCATTCTGATAGATTAGGCCTTGGCCTATCTATGTGACCACCTGGTAAAAGGCCTGGAATGCATTAACATCAGGAATCACCGGAGGAATAGGTGCCTGCGGTGGTGGAGGTGGATTATTCTAAAAAGGAGGATTCTGGTATGTGGTGGTGGTGGCTGAACTTGAGTCGGTGGAGGAGGAGAAACAGGGCCTTGTGGCTGAGGAGGAACTGGCTCCTGTGCATCTGGTCGAGTGCTAGGAGGTCTGCCACGAGGTCGCACCATCTGCATTACGGAGTGTCAAAATTTATACAAATGTTGGGATAAGATCAAATTATTTTGGCTAAAGGTCATAATTCTCAAAATTTTTAAATGAGGAAGAAAAAACACATCTTACGAGAGATATCCGGATTCTATAGGTCAGGATTAAATATTGAATTAAATCCTAAACCCGGTCTAAGTTGTCCTAGTTTAAGGCCATCACTCATCTAAGATCATGACTTAGGTCTAAGATCAAACTTAGATTGCTAAGTCATAACTTAGTTCTATGTTCTGCCCGAAATCTAGAGCCTGGGCTCTTATACCACATCTGGCGCCCTGCACCGGATCCCATCCGAATGTGGTGCACCCGCCCTGTTTCACTACGGAGAGTACAAAGCGTCATGCATAACATGCGAAAATCCATAACTTAAGTCATGGACTCTCATGTTAACATTTAACATGGTAGAAAAATTTAGGCAGAATTAAAACTTTAAAATAAACATGCATGCCGAAATACTAAGTCCCAAAACAATAGTCCAACATAACGCGATAAAAACGAAGTCCCAAAAGTCCAAACATAGTCCACGATACAAATATCAGATCTGAACGAAAGTCCTTAAGCATCTTCTTCCTTCAGCTCCTTGTCTACGGGTACGGTACACTCGGTTCATCATCAATCCACTCAACATTGGTGTTTTCTGGCTCTGGAAAAAAATAAAGGTACGAGTGATAAAAATCACCCAGCAAGCATACAATAAACTATCATGAAATAAATGAAGAATCATAACATGAATGGAAAAACCCCAAGAACCTCAAACGTTAATTCATATATGACCTTTAATCCTTCATCCGCTGAAGATATAGCCTAATCATAACTTAAGTAGTACTATTTTTACGTTACCATACCCTTTCATAACTTAAATGTCCTATCATGCAATGTGCACATGAAATATGCATGATGCAATGCATGATGTCATGTCGTGGAAAAAATCATCATTTGGTCCCGTAAAATAAGCATAAAGAAAACAGAGTGTCAAATCAATTAACCCCAGACCGGAGCGGGTCCAGAACATATCGTTAGATCAATTAACCCCGGGTCTTGGACGGGTGCAGAACAAATCATCAGACCAATTAACCCCGGGTCTGGGACGGGTCCAGAACATGTCAATAGGCCGATTAACCCCGAGCCTGGATCAGGTCCAGAACATATCATCGGACCAATTAACCCTGGGTCCGGAACGGGTCCAGATCATATCATGTCATCAGACCTATTAACCCTGGGTCTGGATCGGGTTATGAGCATGCTTAGCCGGCAAGGAAGCCATAAAGAACTTACGTGCATAACGAAAACTTGCTTACTTGAAAAGAACTTGCTTGGATACAGAAAAACTTTGAAAATCAGATTCATGATGCACATGATCATGCGTGATACATGGGATGAAATGCAATGAAAATCATAGCATGAATTAACTTAAACTTTACTTAGGACATGACATAGGCATAATCCCATGAGTTGAAAATTTTCCAAAATTTACGTCTGTTCATGAGGCTTCTAATATAACAAATCAGGCCTATTTTCATCATCTCTTGACTTACACATGTATAATGGGGTCCTATCTACATGCCATAAAATTTTCGTAACGTTTCAAGATGAGTAAAACCCTTAAATCATCAAGTCGCTAAAAAGTGTACTGCTGAATCTAGCAGTACAGTACCCATCTTTTTCCTTAATTTCCAAGACCATAAAATCTTAGTTAATTTGGGCCAACGCCTGGGGGACACCGTAAACACATCAAGGAGTAATATGCATGGGCCCAAACAGTTCATACATGTCCAAATCCACAAGACTAAGGCCTCCCAACATATTCCATAATTCTGTTCTGTTTTCCATTTTGTGACGCCAACTTCAATTCGGTAGTTACCCCTCAAAAAAATAATTCCAAGTTAATTAATTTACACAGACATGCTCATCTATGTCCTAATTAATTACCATAAAAATTACAGAGCAATCCAATACTTTTAGAGGGGTCATTTAATTATTTTCCAAAATTGGTTACATGCTAATTCTGGAGTGACCAGTTTTACTAAAAATATTATTGTGGAAAAACCATAAGTCCTTTTACCAAATTTCCAACTCACAGACTTAATAAATATATAAGTCTAGCATCCTACCAAAAATCAGCTCATTTTCACGTTCCTAAGCTCCATTTTCAGGTCACAAAACACACCACATAAAACTGTCCTATAAAATGACTTTTGCCACATTTTCATGTCAAATGTTTACCAACTAACCTTATTCCTATAAAATGACTTATTAGCCACTAAATACACCCTTAACACGAACATTTCCAGGTTTTGTAACATTCATTAAGCCACTTATGAATTATTCCAAAAACAGTTTCACAATTTGCACATAGAACAAATCATCCTTTCTCCCTTTGCAAATAATAAGGCTTACCTTTTTCATAACTACTTAAATATCACAAATCCTCCATGAACAGCCCGTTTTCATGCTCATATAAGGATCATGTCACCTTGCAAATTAAGTACAAATACTACCATGTAGCAAATCATTTAAGCATGCAAATTTCATACATTTTTGGTTCACAAGATATGTTCTTCCTTAGGTTCAATGTTCACCCCTACTAATTTCTCCTTAGCCGTCCCTTTTTATGATGAGGTAGACATATCCTACTAATTTTATCTAGTCATGCAACACATTTATATGCTAATTCATTCAATCATGCCAAAATAACTTTGGAAGATTACATATAACACACACACCACCTTCGTGCTTCTCGTGCTTCACACAAAATCTATTATTGCTAAGAATCAATTTGCTAACCCATGCACCACCCTAAAACAACCCTCATATCATATTGCATGTAGGCAAAGAACTCACCTTTGGAAGAATTATTCACATGCAAGTCACTTTTCTTAACGAACCACTAAGATCTCATGCTTTACACTTAGTATCTTCAACTAAAATTCATATCTTAAAATTATAGCTAGTTATTCAAGTCATTAACTCCTTAAATAAATCATGAGAGTCTAGAGTATACTTACCTCTTCAAGCTAGAACATTCCTTTAGCTTGGATCTTGGATGAAATGGATGGAAGTTTCCTCCACTACCTCTATGTAGCATACGTTATTGAGGGAGGAAAAGAAGGAATATTAGCTACCATTTTAAATGAAGAATAGAGATAAATTGATGCTAGATTTGCTTAACAAAATGAGGCTTCGAATGGAGTTTGAAGGAATTCAAACCACCAAGAAGCTAGCACCACTTAGAGGCTTGAAAAGTTTGCACCTAGTGACCAAGGAGGTCACGGTTTTGGGTAAGAAAAAGGGAACCATGTGAGCTTCATTCTTTGAAATAGGGAAATTCACTTAAGAAGCTTGGAATGTGACTTACCCAGATGATTCTTTGATCTTGAAGATGAGAATAGTCTTGAATCTCCTAGCTTCAAGGGGGCCGTATGGAAGGATGATGATGGTGATGAAATAGCCTAAGTGTTCAATGCTCTTCAATGTCTTGCTTGTGAAATTCTTGAAGGTATTCAAGATGGAGATGGAGAAGAAGCTTCTAGGTAAATATAAAGAAGGCTTTAGGGTGTAGAAAATGGAGGGGGCCGGCTTATGGGGAAGAGGGAGACAAAGTGATGCATGAAAAGTTAGAAAAGTAGTCTTGGTCTTGTAAATGGCTAGCTTTTGCTTCCCATGCTTACATTATTTTGTTTTTTAATTATAGTCTAGTTAGATATTTTTAAATATTAAGAATAGGCTAGAAAAGTGAAGAGGGTTCTAGAGATCCCTTGGGTTGGCCGAAATCTTGGAGGCCTTAGGGAGGGCATTTTTGTCCTTTCATAACACATACTTATATAATTATACCATTATTTGTATTATCTAATTTCTTGTATATGTTTTTAGGCTTGCTTTTAAGAAGTCCATTTAAGTTAGTCTTCTTATAAAAGGGAAAAAATACTCCAAGGTCCTTTAAGGCCTTGTGGCCGAAATTCAAAGGTCTTGGAGGGGCGAAATGGTCATTTCACACACTTCATGACACTCACTTGTATAATTATATAATATCTACTTTAAGGGAATTTAAGTAAAGAAACAATAATATGCTTAATAAAATGTGATTGGAAGAACTATTATTTTATTACGCCATTTCATCATAGTTTCAAATACAGTACGGTCGGGGTACAAAAAAATTTGTGGCCATTTTTGAAGTGTAGGGCTGGCCATATATATATGGGAAGTACGTGACATGTTAGCAAACTTTCGGTAGTCACCCGATACGACAATTTTTGGTTTAGAACCTTGTAATGTGTCGTAATAATTTTGTCATCACCATAACTTATATCATATGATATAAGACCTGAATATACTCATAAATATAAGGTAAGTATACTGGTGTGACATTGACGTACGTTGGTAATATATGTAACGTGTCAATAGTATGTCAGAATATATGTGTATTGTGCCTTTTTATAAAAAATCTGAATATATATATATATATAATATATATATATATATATACATTTTTAATAGATGTGGAAGGAGACTTTCCATTCTTCAATTTGTTGCCATCATGCCTTCTCCAAATATATCTCCGTTTAATGAACTACTTAGTTCATTTAACTAAGACTTCATTAATGAACTAGTTTAGTTCATTAACGGGGTGGCACCTAAAAATAGTTCAAACACAACAAATATTTGCCATTTGATGTAAGCTTTAAAGCTTCATGGCTTGTTAGTATGGCAACATCATATATAAAGTATATAAGGCAAGTTTGTTGCAAAAACGTGTCAAGTAATAAATTGTGTCATGCATTTCTTAAACACGCGTTATTTAAATCATGTATTTTGTGAATCAATCAAACACTTTTTCTCAACAGATATGACACCATCCTGCCCACTTGGCACATTTTGATTGGATGGATGACTTAGCATTGCTTACTTGGCATTTGATGATTGGTCCAACTTGTCATCACTTAGTGTGCTGTAAAAATCTGAGATTAACTTGCAAAACATGTGCCAAAAATAATTCAAAACACTACCAAATAATCACCATCCCTTCAATTTTGGGAGGCAAATTAAGCATCATTACCATAAAAAATATGCCACTCAATGTACGTGTGCTGAATAAATTTCAGCATGTGTGGTAGTTTGAAATGTTTGAATTGTTACCTTGTGTAGCTCATTCTTTTGTGTCACTAACCTTGTGTGGCATATTCTCCACCAATTAAGATGCCAACTAAGCTCCACATAGGCTCAATTTAGGGTGAGAATGGCGTGTGATAAGTCCTGCGCATGTGCTGAATTTCATTTTGGTAAACTTTGTAAAATATTGCTCAATAATTACACATACAAGGTAAATTGTAATCATCCCTTATTTGAATATTCTAGCATAGTTTAACATGTCTTGAATGTGTAAAAAGTGTCTAGATACATGTTACATGTCATGCCAAAAAACGTTCCATGTATTATGTTCGTAGAAAACCGAATTTTCAACTTTCGTCGATTACCCGATTTTTCTCCGATTAAATTCAAACTTTTTGCACATGTTATATATATTATGTCACATAATATGCATAAAATAAATTAAATATTCAGCTCATAATGGCTGACTTAAAGGCACCCCATGTGACAAAAAAACTAATTTGAAATCTCCACAATTTGGCCTTAATTGTGGGTGATTTGTGTGTGGCAACATGGAATGATTTCATGGCTGAATTTAACATGTGAGCCACAAAATTTTGGCTATTTTTGAAGTACAGGGACTGGCTATATTTATATGGAAAGTACGTGACATGTTGGCAAAGTTTCGGTAGTCACCCGATACGACAATTTTCGGTTTATAACCTTGTGGCATGTCGTTATAATTTTGTCATCATCATGACTTATATCATATGATATAAGACCTGAATATACTCATAAATATGAGGTGTATATAGTGGTGTGATGTTGACATACGTTTGTAATATATGTAACGTGTCAGTAGTACGTGGGAATGTATGTGTAATGTGCCTTTTTATAAGAATCTGAATATATATATAATATATATATGTATATGTAAACGTGTATATCCAAATGGGGAGGAGAATTTCCATGTTTCAATTTGTTGCCATCATGCCTTCTCCAAATATATCTCCATTTAATGAACTAGTTAGTTCATTAACCTAAGTACTTCACTTAATTAACTAGTTTAGTTCATTAATGGTGGCACCTGAAAATAGTTCAAACACAACAAATGTTTGCCATTTGATGTAAGGATTAACGCTTTATGGCTTGTTAGTACGGCAACAATATATGTAAAGTATATAAGGCATGTATATCACAAAACGTGTCACATAATAATTTTTGTCATGCATTTCTTAAACACGTGGTATTTAAATCATGTATTTGTGAATTACTCAACCTCTTTTTTCTCAACATAGAAGAAGCATACACACTTGAAAGGAAAAAAGTTGAAGCTTATTTTGTTGCTATCTTCTTCTCTTCATTCTTGATTCATTCTTTGTGTAGCCAAGGTATTCTTGTGATATTAGTTGAGTAGCTACATGCCTCTTGTGTCTCCTTTGTAAGATTTGTTAGTCAAATTTATAAGGCTACACCAATACGTGGTAAAGGTGTCGTAATCAAGAGTTGCATAGAGGTGGTCATCCAAGTCTTGAATAGGGTTGGTGTTTAACCCTAAGATCAAGCTTGGTTCTTGTTGTATTTGGTTTATTTCATAGTAAAATCCAAGGAAAGGTATTCCTTGGGACTGGAGTATGTCACATTCAACAAATCATGATAAATTTTTGGTGTTCTTGTATTCTTTTCACTTTTCTATTTTTCTGCCCGTTTTTGCTGCATTTTTCATCGAACTTTGCATGTCTTGAAAAATAGCAAAACACTTTCAAAATTCGTGATTTTTGGTAGAGTTATACTTCAGAATATAAGCTTTCATTTGCAACAATAATCACTTGAATTCTGTTTGTATCAAGGATAGGTTAAGGTCGGGGCCTTTTAGAAACATAAACTAAACATCCTAAGGAGTGTTTTGATATAAAGATCAACCTTTTTGGTTGAGTAATCAAAGAGAAAAATATTTTCAAAGTTCAGCACTATTCTGTCCAATTCTGTCCAGATTGTCCATCTAAATCTTTTTATATGGTTGAAGGGTCAAACAATATTATTTTTGTCTGATTTTTGGAAAAACTCTATTCAAGACACTAAAGTTAATTTCTGGACAGTTTCACAATTTTTAGAGTTGTGCATGCGGAGTTTTGAATTTTTCAAAAACGGGTACTAAATCTGAGGAGGTCTCAGATTTTATTTTCGAAAGGAATTTTAATCAAGGGTAGTAGTGTAATTTCTGCCAACCACTATTCACCCCCCTTCTAGTGGTGTTTACTGCAGGTGTATGGTCCAAAAATTGGTATCTGAGCGAGGCCAACACTCTAAGAAGCAAGATTCAACACCATACGAAGAAGACAAGGCCAAGAAACAATAATTCATAGTAGCCTGTTCATCTCAAATCAAAGTTACATAAAATGGTGATAGTTTCTCACAAAGGTGAATTGGAAGGTATGTCTACCCAACGCCCTTCTCTTTTTGATGGAAGTAATTTTGTTCAGTGGAAACTTAGAATGAGGCTATTCTTAATGGCTATAGACATCGATTTATGGTTTATAGTTGAAGATGGGGCGCACATTCCAATGAAAGTTGTACAAGTAAACGATGTAACACAGGAAGTAGAAAAGTATAAAAGTGAATAGTCATCTGAAGATAAAAAGAAAATGTCTATGAATGCTAAAGCTATGCAATTGCTTTTAAATGGACTTACGACTTCTGAAGCATGATATGTGTCAAACCGCACTAGCGCACACGGTATCTGGAAATCACTAGAATTAAATCATGAAGGTACTAGCTGTAGCCCCCCGCACCGGCTCGCCCGCGTACGGTGCGCCTGCCGTACTTCACTACAGAGAGTACCAGGCGTTGGTTCATATCATATCATAATCCATAACAAAGTACATGGACTTTTCTGCTTACACATCATTAAGTAAGCAAAAAAATTAAGGCAGACTAAAAACTTCAAATAAAAACATGCCGAATGTTCATAACATCATCTACAATCCATGTACACAAAATGAAAGTGATGTCCAAATTAAATCCCATCATAGGTTCGTCAAATACAAATCATGATGCTAAAGTCCTGAGGCATATCCTCTCTCACATGCCTATGGATAGGGAACCCTAGGCTCGTCCTCGATCCACTCGATCCTATTTCCTGCAGGCTCTGGGAGGAAAAATAATAGGGTGAGTGACAACGTTACCAGTAAGTATACCATAAATAATCATGAATTAAATGAAAAGTACACACAAGAACCAAAACCCCAAAAAGTTTAGATCCGCAACATACCTTTCAACTCATCATTCATAAGGACATAGGATCATAACTTAAGAAACAAGGAACCATATTAAGATCATAACTTAGGAGGTATTAAACATATCATCATAGCCTAAGAAATAATACATCAAATATTCGACTAGTCATAGAAAGATGCAGTATGTATGCATGTGCACATGTGATGCGTCATGACAAAATGATGATAAGTTCTTTCATGCTTTCTTTCAAAACATCATCGTAAATAAAACGAGAGGAGTGAATATTCAGATCTATTATATCCGGATCTGAGGCGGTCATACCATTTCTTTTAGATCTATTATGTCCAGATCTGAAGACAGCCATGCAATCATCATGATCAGATCTATTCTCTGAGGGCCTGTACGATCATAATTCATCATTATCAGGTCTATTCTCTCCGGGCATGAACGGTCATAATAGTCATAACCAGGTCTATTCTCTCCGGGCCTGTACGGTCATAATCATCAACAGATCAATTAACCCCGGATCTGTGCGGGTTAGGCTGGCCAGAATTATCGGTACCAATAGGAGTCATTCTTTTCAAAACTGAAATCTTTTCTTTAAAAGCGTTTTTTCATCGTTCTTTGTCATAAAATCAGTTTCATAAATCATGCAAAGGATGATAATGCAATGTTGACGTGCAACATGGAATTCATGACTAGATGCATCACATAATACTCATCATGCCTTGTTCTTTAAGCTGGAAAAATTTCCAGAATTAATGTTCTATTCATGCGGCCTCAAACTTCATAATTTCGGCCCATTTTTATCATCCCATGGCATACATATGCATAATAGAGTCTTATATACTTGACATAAAAATTTCATAACCTTCTAAGACATATGAAGCCCTTAAATCATTAAATTGTCAAATGGGGTACTGCTGAATCCAGCAGCATAGTACTCATCTTTTACCTTTCTTTCAAGCCCATAACATTTTATTTAATTTCGGCCATACCTGGAAAACATAATGGACATACCAAGAAGTAATATTCATAAGCCCAATAACACATATGAGCCCAAATTCGAAAAAATAAGGCCTCACAACTTACGCCAAAATTCTGTCCTGTTTTCCAGCTTTGTGCCGCTAACTTCAACTTAAGTGCTAACCTTGAAAACAGTGATTCCAAGCAGGTTTATTTACATGGATATGTTCACCTATGTCTTAAGTAATTACCATAAAAATTCCAGAGTAATCCAATGGGTATAAGGTGGTCATCTAATTATTTTCCTAAAGATAGGTACATGTAGTATCTGGAATGACCAGCTTTCACTAAAAACTTTATTTTGAATAAACCACAAGTCCTTCTACCAAAATTCCAACTCACAGATTTAATAAACACACAAGGCTAGCATCCTACCAAAACTTAGCTCATTTGCACGTCTCTATGGTCCATTTTCGGATCTTACAATACGGCACTTAAATATGTCTAGTTCCAATAATTTTTCCTTTTTGTCACTTTTCTTGCTAAATGTGTACCAACTAAACTTATTCATCTAAAATGGCTTCCTAACTATCAATTACACTTTTTAACATAACATTATAGGTTCTAATATATTCTAAAAGCTACATACAAACCACTTCGAAAACAGTTTTGAAAATTACACATAGCACACTTTGATATTGCACATTTTGTACATAATAAAGTCTACTTTTTGGCACAACTAAATTTATGTACTACTTAACCCTCCAAACAGCCTGTTCTTATACATGAAAGGGCCTATATTTCATTTTCATAATAAACTTAACACATGTAAGCAATAAAACATTCAAACATACAACTTCCATATATCTTTCACCTCCCAAAACATATTCTTTCACATGAAATATTGTTCAACCTATTCCTCCACTGTCCCCTTTACATGGTGAGAAAGAGAAATTTTACCCCATTTATCTTAGATATGCAACATATTCATATTCAAAGGAGGCAAGGAACTCATCTTTGGGGGAGTTTCACACATGCAAGTGACCTTTCTTAAGGAATACTAAACTTTCATGCTTCAAGCTTAATATTTTCCATCTAAGATTAAATCTTAATAATAGCTAGACATTCAAGCATATACTTTCACACATAAGTCAAGAGCATTTATAGTGTACTTGCCTTTTGGGATCTTAGATCTTGCTTGAAACTTGTTGAAACAAAGTAATGCTTCCTTCAACCCCTTCCTAACATACACGGTTTTAGGAGTAGAAATATTTGTTAGCCACTATTTAAACACACAATACAACTTAGTTTGAGGCTAGATGGTCTTACCAAATTGAATCTTGAATGGAGGTTGAGATGAATCTAACCCACCAAGAAGCTAATGTCTCGTAGTACTTTAAAAATCTTCACCTAGTGACCTCTTGGAGGTCACAGTTTTCTCAAGAAAAGAGGGTATCTTGTGAGCTTCACTACGTGAGGTATAGAATTTACTTAAGGAGTTTAGGATATGACTCACCTAGACCAAACTTGAACTTGAATGATTCTTAGATCTCCTTGGCTCAATGCTGGCCGTGTCAGATGAATGAGGAGTTCTTGGTTCTTTTGCTCTTTGTGAGTTCTTGAGTGATTGAGTATAGGAGAAAACTCTAGAATTCTTGGAGATGATTTTTCTTCAAAGGCTAAGTGTTTAGCCATTGGTAACCTAAGGAAGAAAAAGAGAATTTTTCCTTGCATGGGTATTCTCATTAGGGTTTACTACCTTGCTAACTTGAGTTACTTTAGCACATTAGGGTTTACTATCTTGCTTACTGGAGTAACTTTTGAGTTGTAGTTAGTATAAAGTAACTATAGTAAGGTTTAATATGTCTCTTGATTTGCACCATGGTTAAACCGGCGGTTGGGGGAGCTATTAGTATGCTCCATCATGGTTTAGTAACTTTTAAGAGTGTTTAATGGAAAAGCTACTAGGTAGTTGAAGAAAAAGTTGATAGTAAAGTTGATCCCTAATTCCTTCATTCCATGTACCCCACGGTTTTAAATGGGAAATTTTAGTGAGTTTCCCATCCTAATAATAATATCATATTGTGACTACTTCATGCATAACTACTTTATAATATTGCTTTAGTAAGCAATTAAAGTGAGTAGTTGGTCTTTCTAACAAAAAGGTAGCCTCCTAATTACCCCCTTTTCTCGGTGGCTTAGTGGAGGAAAAAGTAACACTTTTCCCCTTTTTACCTTTTTAATCCCATTAAGTAGGATACTAAATGCTAGTATGAACTTTTCATGCTTGCTTTACTAAGACTACTTGTAGAAAAAAGGGGGTTTGAGTGATTTCAAAATAAGTGATCTAAATGCATGACATATACAAACATGCATGATATATACATGTATGCATGATACGTTGCTTACAACTTGCCTTATTTAGCTTGTATATAATGTTGCCGTACTAACGAGCTATGAAGCGTTAAAGCTTACATCATATGGCAAACATTTGTTGAGTTTACACTATTTTCAGGTGCCACCATTAATGAACTAAACTAGTTCATTAAGTGAAGTACTTAGTTTATTAAACTAAGTAGTTCATTAAAGGAAGCCACATTTGGAAAAGGCACAAAGGCAACAAGGCTAAGGAAGGAAAGTCTTTCTGCTCCTCTCCTTATTAAATATACACGCCATACATATATATATATACATATATTTTCAGATTTTTTTTAAAAAGACACATACACATGTATTCCAACGTACTACCGACACGTTACATATTTTACGTATGTACGTTAACGTCACATCATTATACTTAACTCATATTTATGAGTATATTCAGGTCTTATATCATATGATATAAGACATGGTGATGATAAATTAAATACGACACGTCAAAAGGTTCTAAACCGAAAATTGTCGTATCGGGCGAATACCGAAATTCGCCAACGTGTCACGTACGTGCCATAAATAGATGGCCAGCCCCTATACTTCAACAATTATCATAAATTTCGTGGCCTACATGATATTTTCAGCCAAAAATACTTTCCATGTTGGCACACACATATCACCCCACATTAAGGCCAAAATGTGAAGATTCCAATTTTAATTTTGACACATGATAAATGGTGCCACTTTAGACCAGCCTAGTGCTGAGATTTAAAGTATATTATATATATATATATATATATATATATATATATATATTATGTGTAACATAATATATATAACATGTGCAAAAGTTGGAATTTAATTAGAGAAAAATCGGGTAATCAATAAATATCGAAAATTCGGTTTTCTACGCACACAACACATGGAACTTTTTTGGTACATCATATGGCACGTATCTAGACACTTTTTACATATGTCATACATCTTAAAGTGTTCTAGAAAATTAAATTAAGGGCTGATTGGAATATAACATGTGTGTATTATTAAATGTGCACTATTTTTACAAAGTTAGCAAATATAAATTTCAGCACATGCACATACACTATGCAACGCCCCTAAAGCTGAGATGGAGCTTATTTGGAGCCTTTTTGACATATTGATTGGTCAAGAATCAATCATACAATGTTGGTGAATTAAAGAGAGAAGCTACAAATGGTAAGATTTCAAACTTTGTCTCACTTATAACACATGCTGAAAATTTCAGCATGTTAAACCATAGCTAGCCGATTTTTGCATGTTAATGTGACATATTTTATCATCTCAAATTATTTGATTGATTTGAAGAAGAAATGGAAGCATTTTAAATATTTTTCAAAGGCATAAATAGTGATATCTTCAATATCACACATGCTGAAATTTTTCAGCATGTGTAGTATGTACAATGGCCAAAAATGAGGCCAAGTGGGAGTTCAAATTTCATTCCAAATTGATAGAGATAATTTCTATCAATTTATGATTTATTTTAAAAAGAAAAATCAAGGAGAAATGGTGATATTTTGAATTTTGTCTCCATGAATCACATGTTGAAAATTCAGCATGGTATATGTTCATAATGGCTGAATTTTTGCTTGGTTGGGAAGGAATTTTGTCTTGCAACATTTATGTGACAATCTTGAGCTTTATGAAAATTGTTTTGTGATTGATATTGGCACATGTTGTAAGTGTTATTCTCAGATTTTCCAAGTCAGCGATGATGACAACATCCAACCAATCATTATGTGCCAAGTAAGCAAAGCTTAAATGATCATCCAATAAGAAGATGCCAAGTAAGCAAGACCATATCACAATGATGTCTTACATTCTCCCAAGGACTTGGAAGATAATTTTCAAGAGGGGGAGGACCTATAGTGGACGGCTGCAACAACATTAAAAGGAAAGAAGATGAGCAAAAACAAGACAAGTTCAAGCATTGCAAAAGAAGTGATCTAAAACGCCTAAGCCTCTTCTTCTACACTCTCTTTCTCTCTTTCTTCTTGTAAGCCTATTGTATTCATATCTTTCAATCTTGAATAGGCTTGATATAGACCACCACATATTTCATATCTTTGTAAAAGATTGATCAAGGTGTGATCAATCTTTATTCTTGCGAGGTGGTGGTGTTCGTGCGTATTGTATTCAACGTACAAGGTTTGTAAAGGGTTGGAGTTGGTGTGTAACTCCATCAACCCTGTGGTAAGGTGTATTGCGTGTGTGTGACTAGTGTGAACCAAGGAAGGTGTTCCTTGAAGACTGGAGTAGGTTGTTTATAACCGAACCAGTATAAAATTCTTGGTGCCATTTACTTTCAGCATTTACTTTCTGTTACTGCACAGTTTACTTTTATTGGCATTTGTAAAAATAGTAAACGACTTTCTAAAATCACAAAAACTTTCAGAAACATAGCCACACGTTCTAGGGTTAATTTGGCACAAGTTTCAACCCTTTTGGATAAGTATAAGTCGATCAAACATCAAAAGTTCTGAGACTAGTGTAGTCTGATTTTCAGACTTGCAAAGGTTGAGACTTTGATTGTAGTTGACCTACTTCCCAAAAGAATTTTGCAAAACTGTTTCAACCCACTTAAATATAGTATATCAAGAGTTAGTGGTTAAATTTTCAGAGAATTTGGACTTACACACAAGTAGGAATAAATTTTTCAAAACCGTCTACCGTTTCTGGCAGATTCGCGCAATCTGATCACCAACGGTTTTTGAAGGGGTTAAAGTTGAATTTTAATTTGAAATTTTTAGGGGACCCTCATAACATCTGAGGCTAAGGTCTCTAAAAATTTCAGAATTTTTGGAGACCTATAACCTAGTTTTAAAAACGTTTTAAAACTGATCCTGAAAACAGAATCTGTTTTCAGAAGTTGAGTTGTTTAGGTTTAAACAAATTTTAAAAACCACACTTTCAGCACCACCTATTCAACCCCCCCTTCTAGTAGTTCCTTGCAGATCCTTCACTACTTGGTTAGTTTTTTGTAAAAAGAAAAAAAACCCTATTTTAATATCCCCAATACCCTTATGGCTGAGATCATGAATAACCTTGGGAGGGTAAAATTGTCATCTCACATACTTCATAAGACATACTCGTGTCATTTCCATTGTTTATGGAACTTACCTTAAGGAGAATT
The DNA here is from genome assembly GCA_036186865.1 of Eustoma russellianum. NCBI lineage: Eukaryota > Viridiplantae > Streptophyta > Magnoliopsida > Gentianales > Gentianaceae > Eustoma > Eustoma russellianum. The sequence continues at coordinate 32,151,831 of AP025043.1, read as the reverse complement.
AATTAAAGCAGTCGTAATAAACTTAATAAAATGTACTTGAAGAATCCATCCTTTCATTAATTCATTCATACAGTCTCAAGTACAATACGATTTTTCGTTGGTGTACAACACTAACGGTGTAAAAGAGTCTAAAATAAACATGCTTATGACTGAATTAAAATCGTTTAAAATGTTGCCAAACAAATCCATAATATCTATTGATTTGAGAATTACTAACATCTTCAATGCCCTTGAACCTTCATGTAAATCGTTTACCAACAACAAGAAAGTTCAAAAAGTGCTACAGAGTTTTCCTATTGAATGGGATCCGAAGGTGATAGCAATTGAGGAAACAAAGTCAATCACTAAAATGGATGAATTGATCGGTTCACTTAGAGTTTATGAGGTAAAAACTAAACCAACAAAAATCCGAAACATCTAAATCATCCAATAAGTCTGTTGCTTTCAAATCAACTGAGACACATATAAATAATGATGATAGTAATAGTGATAATGAATTAGACAATAATTTTATATTAATAGCTACAAAACTTACAAAGTTTTTCAAATGGCCTAATAGAAATGAAAAACAATCTTCTTCTACTTCTTCTCAACTTAAGAAAAACTCTAGTAATAAGTGGTATAATAAAGAGTTAAAATGCTACGAATGTAGTCAAAAAGGACATATCTCATATGATTTCCCAACAAAGAAAAATAATAACAACAACAACAATAAACAAGACAAGGAGGCACAAAAGCCTAAGGCAAAGGAGTCCAAGTCAAGAAGAGGCAAACGAGCAATGAAGGCGAGCACGTGGAGCGACTCGTCTGACTTAGAATCTGACACTGAGGAAGCTCAAATCTGCTTTGTATCAAACGAGTTAAGTTCTTCATCTGATGTATATTCTGATAATGAAATGTCGTTTGATGAGATGTACGAAGAATTTCTAAAAATGCATACACACTGTAAACGATTATAAAAAGAGAAAAAGAAACTAATTGAAGAAAATGACAAGTTGAAGACATCTAACTTGGAATTTTCTGATCAATTAGAATCTTTTAAACAAGAGTCTACTAATACCCTTGATTCTATTAAGATTAAAATTGAATCATATAGGAAAATGAACAAACAATACAAACTGAAAATAGCATCTTAAAAGCTAAGTTAGAAAGTTGTGAAAATGAAATATCTCAACTTAAAGCATCAAGACAAGACTTAGAGAAAATGTTAGAACAATTTAAGTCTGGAACCAACATGCTAGATACACTTATAACCTCACAAAAATGTGAAAATGATAAAATTGGATTAGGATATAAAGAAGAAAATGTCAAAGTAGATAAAAAGACTAAGTTTGTTTTATCAAATACTAATCAACTTTATAAAGCAGCAAAAATAAATTCAACTTTGCTTGCTACTCCTTCTACTTATTCCAAGTTAAAAACACAACATATACCTACAAAAGTAACTAGTCAAAATTTTGCATCTAGACCACCTAGAAATTATGCTTATATGTATACAAATGTGACTAGCCATAATAAAATACAACCAACTCGTTATAATGTATCATCATCATCATCATCATCATCCGTACCCAGTATATCCCAACGACAGCAAAAGTTATCGAACTCGTTATAATGTATATGAACCTAAATATAGGAAAAATTCATATAAGACTTATAAAAATGCATATGAACAGGCATACATAGCGCCATTCAAGAAACAAAATCATATGCTTTTCACTCACTATCAAAGTCGGCCAAGACATCATACTTATAAACCAATATATAACATGTATTACAATTCATCATCTTTTAAATGGAATGGTCAAACGCATGTTAATCCTCTTTATTCAACTAATGTCAAATATGTGCCTAAGAGGTACATCCAAGTTTGGATACCTAAGGGATATTTAAATAAGGATGGTGCCCCTAACATCCAAGGACCCAAGTAAAGGGTACATAAAACTGTCTCCATTGTAGGTAAATTGCAAAGAAGACAAACATAAGACAAAGTTAAAGAATCTAAAAACCAAATGGTTTTTAGATAGCAGGTTTTCAAGGCACATGATTGGCAACCTCAAGTTATTCACCAAACTGGAGCAAATCGAGAATGGAGGAAAGGTGACATTCAGTGACAACAACAAAGGAAAAGTTGTTGGAAAAGGAACAATTAGGGATCCTAACACATTTCAAATACGAAATGTGTTGTTAGTAAGCAATTTGTCTTACAATTTACTTAGTATTTCGCAACTTATAGATTGTGGATACAATGTTTCTTTTCTTCCCCATTCCTGTGATATAATAAATGCTAAGGGAGAAACAGTATTAAAAGGAAATAGGGATGGTAATATTTACACCATGATGCTAAGATTAAATGTTTAATATCACCTGACTTAGATGTGAATTTATGGCATAGATGACTAGGCCATATAGGAATTTCAACAATTAAAAAGTTATCTAAGAAGAATTTAATTAGAGGAATGTCTAACTTAGACTTAGATAATTTTCAACTTTGTGAAACATGTATTAAAGAAAAAGATAAAAAAAATATAAAAACCAAAACAAGTAAGTACTAGTCATGTACTAGAATCGCTTCACTTAAGACTTATTTGGTCCAAGTAGGACAAGAAGTCTAGATGGATACTACTATGTGTGTCATAGTAGACGATTACTCACGATACACATGGACATTGTTCTTAACACACAAAGACGATGCTCCATTGGCAGTCGAAACTCTTATCAAGCAACTCGAAAATCTTTACAAAGAAAATTTTAAAAGAATTAGAAGTGATAGAGGTGGAGAACTTAAAAACAGAGATGTAGTCAAGTTTGTGAATTACATGGAATAAGACATTAATTCTTACCACCTAGAACACCACAACTCAGTGGAGTTGTTGAACGTAAAAATAGAATAATTCAAGAAATTGCTAGGACAATGTTATGTGAAATAAAGTACCAAAATATTTATGGGCTGAAGCTGTAAGTTGTGCTTGTTGTATTATAAATAGGCTTTTAATTAGAAAGAAGTTAAACAAGACACCTTACGACTTATTAAATAATAGACAACCTAAGGCAGATTATCTTAGAGTTTTTGGTTCTAAGCGTTTTGTGTTGAACACTAAGGATAATCTAGACAAGTTTGAAGAAAAGTCTGTTGAATGCATATTTGTTGGTTACTCAACTAATTCTAGAGCATATAGGTGTTATAATCCTGCGTCTAGAAAGATAATTGAATCCATACATGTGAAATTCAATGAGAATGCATGTTTTGAAGTTAAAGATAAAATTCAACATAAACATGAGAATAATGTTGAAAACATGTTTGATGATGATATATTACTTGAGCCTGTTCATGATCATCTAGAACCAACTACCTCTGAACAAGACATGCAGGAACCCTTAGGTGAAGTAAATGAAGAAATTTTGCAATTAGAAGATAATCTGTAGCGCCCCGCACCCCTGTCTAGCCGGATACGGTGCGCCCGCCGTACTTCACTATGGAGAGTACCATGCGTCAATCCATATCGTATCTTAGTCCAGAATAAAATCCGTGGACTTTCATGCTTTCATGTCAATAAGTAAGAAAAACCGAGGCAGAATAAAAACTTTCAAAATAAAAACGTCTAAGCCATCATCATTAGTCTTACAATATGTTCATAAAAATGCGGAAATCCAAAAGTAAATGTTTCCATCATAAAATCATAATAAGATCGTCAACCACTTCCATCATAGCAGAATTCCTTAAGTCATCCACCTCTCGCTCTTCTACGGATAAGGGACCCTAGGTTTCGTCTTCTATCCACTCGACCCTATTCCCTGCGGGTTCTGGGAGGAAAAATAAGGGGTGAGTGACAACATCACCAACAAGTAAACTATAAATAATCGTGAATTAAATAGAAAGTATATACTAGAACCGAACCCCAAGTATTCGGTTTACAACATACCTGACCTTCCATCCAATACCCATAAGTAATCAGCTCATATCTCATCAAATATCATAACTTATCAAAAATCATAACTTATTAAGGATCACAACTTATGAAAGATCATAGCTTATAAAAGATCATGACTCATCAAAGATCATAACTTAGGAGCTACCAAGTCATAACAACTTAGTCTAAGTAACATGTACCAAATATTCGATGACTTATTAAATGCAACATGCATGAGTATGTACATGTTATGCATCATGATAAAATGAAGATAAGTTCTTTCGTTCTTTCTTTCAAAACATCATCGTCAATGAAAACAAGAGAGTGTTCAGATCTATTCTCTCCAGATCTGAGACGGTCATATTCTTCTCTTCGAATCTATTATTCCCGGATTCGGAATGGTCACGTCATCAATCATAATCACCAGGTCTATTCTGTCCGGGCCTGTACAGTCATTATCTTAATCAGGTCTATTCTCTCCGGTACCAGGCGTCAGTTAAGCCCGGATCTGGAGCGGGTCCTACTGGCTAGAAACATACGGTACCGGTGGAAAGCGTTCTTTTAAAAACGGAATCTTTTCTTTAAAAATGCTTTTTTCATCATTATTTCTCATAAAACCAGTTTCATAACTCACGTAAATGACGATGATTCAATGTTTGACGTGCAAGATGCAGTTCATGACATAATGCGTTACATACATATAAGTACAAACTTATTATTTAGGCTGGAAAAATTTTCAGAATTATCGTTCCGTTTGCACGGCCTCAAAACCTCATGTTTTAGGCCCATTATCATGATTTCTTATCATACATACGCATAAGGGAGTCTTTTCTATTCGCCATATAATTTCGTAATGATACAAAGCATGTAAGACGCTTAAATTATTTGATTACTAAACAGGGTACTGCTGAATTTTAGCAGTGCAGTGCCCTTTCTTTTACCTTTCTTTTTAAGCCCATTAAGTCTTATTTAATTTGGGCCACCAACTGAAAAGTACTGTAGACATACCAAAAATTTTAGCTCATGAGCCCAAACCCTATAAATGAGTCTAAGCCCACAAGAATAAAGCCATACAACCAAGTCCTTAATTCTGCCCAGTTTTCCAGATTAGTAATACCTACTTATCTTCGGCAATTGCCCAATAAACTAATAATTCCAAGGTGAATAATTTACTTGGATGATTTCATCTATGTCCTAAGTAATTGTCATAAGATTTCCGGAGTAACATAATAACATTCAAGGGGTCATCTATTCACTTTTCCAAAACTGTTACATGCTGATTTCTGGAGTGACCAGTTTTGCCACGAATTCTATTGTGATCAAACCGTAAGTCCTTTTTCAAAAATTCCAACTCACAATATTAATAAACATGTAGGGATAGTATCCTACCAAAAATCAGCTCATTTTCATATTCCTAAGGTCCATTTCTGGGTCATTCCTTACGTCACTTAAATTCTATCCAGTCCAGTAATTCCTGCTTGACCAGTTTTACTAAAATTTCCATTAAAAAAATAAACTGTAACTTCTTTTACCAAACTTCCAACTCTCATATTTACTAAATGCATAGGGCTAGTGTCATACCAAAAATTAGCTTGTTTGCATACTTCTAAGGTCCATTTCCAGGTCCATCTAAACGTCACATTTTCTGCCCTGTTCCAGTAATTTTCGTTTTGTCATCTCTTCTTACTAAATGTGTTCCAACTTGTGTTATTCATCATAAATAACTTACTAATCATCAAATAAACCTTTTATCATGAACTTTGCAGGTACTAAGACATGCTAAAATTCATCTACTAATCACCTCAAAAACAGTTGGAGGGTTACACATAACACCCCTTGATCTTGCACCTTCTGTTCATAATAAAATCTCTTCTTGGTATAATTAGTGTACACGTACTAGACCCCAAAGACAGCCTGTTTCATACACATAAAAGGGCTCAAATCACATTTCCATAATGAACATATTACATCTAAGTCATAAAGCATACATCTTGTACACATTCTTTACCCCACAAGTTACAATCTATCACAAGAACCACATTTATCCCTCATTTCATCCAACCATACCCCCTTACATGACAAAGAAGAAAACTTTGCCATATTTATCTTAGGTTAACATCATATTCATACTTAAAAAGAGCAAAGAATCCACCTTTAAAGAGAATCTCATACATGCAAGCCACTACTCTGACAAAACCGAATGTTTCATGCTTCAACTTACCATTTCACATCTAAGATTAAAACTTAGTAGCATCTAGACATTCAAGCATGCACTTTCACACACAAGTCATGAACATTTATAGTGTACTTGCCTTTCTCAAGATTACACCTTTCCTTAGCTTGAAATGAGTATGAAATGAGTGAAGTCTTTCTCCTCTTCACTAAATATACCCCACGGTTTGGAGGGGAAAAGAACAAAGGTTAGTCCTTTTCTTAAGTGGAAGATATAACTAAATAGAGGCTAGATTGACTTACCAAGATGGAGCTTGAATGGTGTTCAAACCTCTTAAGAAACTAGTACCATTTAAGAGCTTGAAAACTTAAACCTAGTGACCATGGAGGTCACGGTTTTTGAGCAAGAAAAGGAGCAACATGAGCTTCACTCTATGTAAAATATTGAAATTCCCTTAAAGATTTTAGGATATACTCACCTAGGACAACTTGATCTTGGATGAACCTAAACCTTCTTGGCTCAACTTGACCGTGTGCCATGAAGAGAAAGAGAGGGAAAGTTTCTTGGGAATTCTTGTGGGTTGAGTGTGAGATTTTCTTGGAGAGAATTCTTTTACTAGGCTATGGCTTAGCCGTTGGGAATCAAGAGGGGATAAAGGGGTTACCATGGTATAGTTAGGTTAATTAACTTTAGTTACTTTAGTTAATCAAGGTTACTTTAATGCACTAGAGTTACTTTAATGCAACTAGAGTTACTTTAATGCAACTAAGGTTACTTTAAGTGTTAACTTGAGTTACTTTAACCTTGCGGTTAATGTAAAGTAATCATGGTAAGATTTTGAAATTCTCATTGGTTAATCATAGAGGATAACCCGGCGGTTAGGGCCTTGAGTGACTCCTTACCATGCTTAATTCTCTTTAATGGAAGGTTATGTTGGTAGTTGCCCCCAATTAATTAAAAATTTCCCTTTTTTTTCTCTTCCTAAAATATAACTAAGAAAAACAATTATGATCCTCCTTGTACACATAGGGCCGAAACTTTGTGGGTGTTGGGGGAAATTGCCCCTCACCACTTAAATTTTTTAATTGCTATTTGACCTTATTTAGAGAAGCCCCTTATGATTAGCCTTCTTTTAATTTGAGAAATCTTCTAAGGCCCTCTGTATGCCTTGTGGCCAGATTTTCCTTGGGCCCTTGGGGTGAATTGGCCTCTTCACATAGTCCATAATTCATGCTTGAATTATTATACAATATTTTCCTTAACACAAATCTAGTTAAAGAAGTAATCATAAACTAAATAAATTGTACTTGAAGATACAACTTTTCATAAATTCACTTAGACAAGTCTCAAGTACAAGGTGATTCCTCGTTGGGTACAATATCCCCCCCTTATTACAAGTTTCGTCCTTCAAACTTAAAAGCGTTAGTCAAAAAGGTGAGGGTACATGTTCTTCATGTTTTCTTCCATCTCCCAGGTAGCTTCATCAATTGAATGGTTCTTCCATTGCACTTTGACCATAGGTATGGACCGTCTCCTTAATGCCTTTTCCTTGCGATCAACTATCTTTTCAGGTTCTTCTACGTATGTCGCATCGGCTTCAACCTTCAAAGGTTGTTCCTCTATGATATGGCTAGGCTCGTGCACATATTAGACGAAGTTGTGATACGTGAAATACATCGTGTAATTGAGATAGCAACGGCGGTAGCGCTAACCGGTAAGCGACTTCTCCAACTCTTTCAAGGATTTCATAGGGTCCAATAAACCTTGGGCTCAACTTCCCTTTAATACCGAATCTTTTAACTCTTTTGGATGGCGATACCTTCAATAAACCTTTTCCCCCTCTTGAAATTCCAATGGTCGCCGTTTCTTGTCTGCCCAAACCTTGCTTCTATCTTGGGCTGCTTGTATCCTTTGCTTTATGACCATTATCTTCTCTCGCGTTTGTTCTATTAGGTCAGGTCTTGTGAGAATCTTTTCTCCGATTTTGTCCCAGTAGAGTGGAGAACGACACTTTCTTCTGTAAAGTGCTTCATACGGAGCCATCCCAATAGATCGATGGTAACTATTGTTATAAGAAAACTCCACCAATTTGAGACTCTTGTCCCAACTCCCTCCAAATTCAAGCGTACAAGCTCACAACAAGTCTTCTAGCGTTTGGATGGTCCTTTCCGATTGACCATCCGTTTGAGGGTGAAATGCAGAGCTCATTCGTATCTCGGTGGCCATCGCTTTTTGAAAAGCTGTTCAAAATCGTGATGTAAAGCGAGGGTCGCGGTCACAAAACATGCTTAGGGGTACTCCATGAAGACTCACAATTTGATCAACATACATTGTAGCCAACTTCTCCATAGGTGCCTTGATTGTCATAGCCATGAAGTGAGCGGAGTTTGTTAAACGATCGACGACTAACCAAATAGCGTCATGTCCATTCTTAGTCCTTGACAGGTTAGTCACGAAATCCATAGTAATGTGATCCCACTTCCACTCGGGAACTTCTAAAGGTTGTAGTAATCTGGCGGGTTTCTGATGTTCCGCTTTTACCTTCTGGCAAACAAGGCATTTTTCTACGAACTCCGCAATTTGTCTTTTCATGCCTTGCCACCAGAATCTTTGCTCTAGGTCTTGGTACATCTTGTTGGCTCCAGGATGGATAGACAAACGTGTATTATGAGCTTCACGAAGAATTTCGTTCCTTATATCATCGTTATTGGGTACGCACAGTCTTCCTCGGAACCACAAACTATCATCATTCCCGATCTTAAAATCTTCAGATGGTTTCATTTTCAATCTGTCTTTTGTTTTCTTTAAAGTTTCATCGCCTTCTTGACCTTCCTTAATCTTGTCAATCAGTGAGGGAATCAATGCCAGTTTTGCGAGCATGCCTTCAATAGAATCGACCTCCTCAAGATCAAATTCTTCCATATCACGTTGCAAAGATGGTTGACGTGGATGGCTTGTCTTTCTACTCAGAGCGTCGGCAACTTTATTGGCTTTTCCCCGATGATACTGAATAGAAAGGTCGTAGTCCTTCATCAACTCTAGCCATCTGCGTTGTCGCATATTCAATTCTTTTTGGGTGAAGAGGTACTTAAGACTCTTGTGATCTGTGAAGATTTCACACCTCTCACCGTACAAATAATTTCTCCATATTTTTAGGGCAAAGACGACAGCTGCTAACTCAAGATCATGCACCGGATAATTTTGTTCAAACGGTTTTAGATGTCTAGATGCATATGCAATCACTCGGTCTTTCTGCATCAGTACACATCCCAGTCCATTCTTAGACGCATCACTATACACCACAAAATTTTCACCCGGAATAGGTTGGGCCAAAACTGGGGCAGAGGTTAGTTTCTTCTTTAATTTAGTAAAACTCTTTTCACAATCTGAGGTCCATTCGAACTTGGTCTTTTTTTGTGTTAAACAGGTAAGAGGCTTGGCGATTCAAGAAAACCTCTCAACAAACTTACGATAGTAGCCGGCGAGACCGAGAAAACTCCGTACTTCTGTAACGTTGGTCGGTCTTCGCCACTCCGTGATTGTCTCGTTTTTCTTGGGATCTACAGCTATCCCATCCTCAGATATAACGTGTCCTAGAAACGCTACACTGTGTAACCAAAATTCGCATTTACTGAATTTAGCATACAATTATTTTCTTCGTAAGATGTCGAGGACAGTCCTTAAATGAGCCATATGGGATTCTTCATCGGGTGAGTAGATCAGGATATCGTCAATGAAGACTACTACGAATTTGTCAAGCTGCTCTTGAAATACTCGATTCATTAGATCCATAAATGCCGTGGGAGCATTGGTCAATCCAAACGGCATTATGAGAAATTCATAATGTCCATAACGTGTCCGGAATGCGGTTTTTGGGACGTCCTTGGCTTTGATCTTTAATTAAAAGTATCCAGAACAAAGATCAATTTTACTGAAAATTCGTGCTCCCCGAAGCTGACGAACAGATCATCGATCCTAGGCAATAGGTACTTGTTCTTTATAGTGATCTTGTTGAGTTCTCAATAATCTATACATAACCGCAAACTTCCGTCCTTTTTCTTTACAAACAGTACGAGGGCACCCCAAGGCGAAACACTTGGGCGAATAAGTTTCTTTTCTAACAATTCATGTAACTGTTCCTTCAACTTTTTCAATTCCACAGGTGCCATTCGATAGGGAGCCTTCGATATTGGCTCAACTCCTGGAATTAGGTTGATTTCAAAAGATATCTCTCGATCCGGAGGAAGGCCCGGTAGTTCTTCTGGAAATACATCAGGGTATTCTCGGACCACCGAGACTTGAGAAAGGTCGGAGGGCGCTTCATCGACGTTCATTGCATAAACTACAAACCTTTCGTGTCCTTTCTTCAACGCCTTACTGGCACGAATCGCATTTATATAAACATTCTTGGGGCACTTCTTTAATTTTGATCCTCCTTGAAAGGTTACTTTCTTACGAGTGGGGTCCTTAAAAGTAACCTGCTTTTCATTACAATCGATGTTGGCAAAATTCTTGGAGAGCCAATCCATCCCAAGAATCACATCGAAATCCGTCATGGGTATGAGAATTAAGTCGGCATCAAACCGGTGATCATCGAACTCAAGTTCGCAGTTTCTGAAAATGTAGTGAGACACAAGCACCTGATCCCCAGCTGCTTGAACTCTATAGGGTGTATCACTATAGGTTGGGTCGCACTATATATTCTTTGTGAATTTCTTTGATATAAAAGAGTGGCTAGCACCACTATCAAATAGTATATTGGCAGGTACTGAGCATACTAAAATAGCTCCTGAATCATGCAAATCTACTGAGAACTGGTAGGGCAATAGTATTTGTAGAAATTTAAGCACTGCATAAATCTTAAAATATACCTGCCACCACATCATTGGCCTCTTCAGCAACTGCGTCTGTCATAGCATGAACTCTCGCATTAGTACGATGACGCTGGTTCTTAGGTTGTTGTTGTTGTGGGGCCCCTTTCTCTGGACAATCCTTGGCCATGTGTCCTACCTTTTCACATCCAAAGCAGGTCGTTCCTTTATCCGGACAGTCTTTGAGGATGTGGCCCACCTTGCCGCATTCGAAGCACTTTCCTGCCTGATAGTAGCATTTCCCAACGTGACACTTGTTGCAGTGAGGGCAACTTTGAATAGCAGACTGCTGGCCTTGACTTTTTGACTGGTTCTTTTGGGAACATCGCTAGAATCGATTCTTTCCTTGGCGTCCTGGGCCCCATAAGTTTTGCTTTGCAGATTTGCGGGACCCTCCATTCCCGGATGTTTCCCTTCCTCGTTTCTGTCCGATCTCATCACGGCGAATAATATCTCTTTCTATTCTGTAACAAGCGTCCAAAAGTGCACCAAAATTTGTCGGGTTCGCATTGACCGACCAGGTCCGGATCCTAGGGTTTAACCCTCTTTCAAACTTCAACATCTTAGTCTCTTCATCATTCATGGTAGATGGTTGGAATCTTCCCAGGGCTATGAACTTGTTAGCATATTCTGCGACGGTCATTCCTTGTTCTTGTACCAACGACTCAAACTCATGTCTCTTCTGTACCTTAACGGAGGGTGGTATGTAAAATTTATTGAATTCTTGGAGAAATCTCTCCCATGGAATCAGCCTTGGTAGAGATTGCATGTTGGCCTTCCACCATTGGTTGGCCTCTCCAAGTAGGAACGGCCTGACAGCTTGGGTCTTTACTTCCTCGGACGCTCTAATCAATTCAAAACAATTTTCTACTTCGTCCAGCCACTTCTCAGCGGCATCTGAGTCTTACTTTCCTTCAAAGGGCAGAACATTAGCTCTTTTCAGTTTTTCGAAATAGTATTGAACATCCCTGACTGGTTCGTGAGGCTGAGGGACATTCTGTTGCAACATCACTTGACCAGAAATTCTGGAAGGCATTAATATCTGGAATCATTTGTAGTAAAGGCCCCTAGGGTGGGGGAACGTTCTGAACCAGAGGCGGATTTTGGTCTTGTGGTGGCGGTGGTGGAGGAACTTGAGCAGGTGGAGGAATAGGCTCCTGCCCCTCCAGTCTGGCTCTGGCAGGTCTGCCTCGTGGTCGTACCATCTGCATTATGCAGTGTCGGGGTTTTATTCAAGGTGGGAGTGTCATAATAAGTGACAGAATTTAATTCATAATCCAATAGAATTTCTGAGTGGGTATGCAAGTAGATACGTTATGAATTAAATTCTATAAATTGTCATCGACTAGGGTTTTATCATTAGATCGAACCCTAATTTCCAATCTATGTTATCCTAGTCTAAGGTCAACCCACATCTTGGATCATGGCTTAGATCTAAGATCAAACTTAGTTTCCTAAAATCATAACTTAATTCTATATTCTGCTCGGATCTAGAGCCTTAGCTCTGATACCACCTGTAGCGCCCCGCACTCCGGCCTTGCCGGATACGGTGCATCCGTTGTACTTAACTATGGAGAGTACCAGGCGTCAATCCATATCATATCTTAGTCCAGAATAAAATCCATGGACTTTCATGCTTACACGTCAATAAGTAAGCAAAACCGATGCAGAATAAAAACTTTCAAAATAAAAGCGTCTAAGCCATCATCATTAGTCTTACAACATGTTCATAAAAACGCAGAAATCCAAAAGTAAATGTTTCCATCATAAAATCATAATAAGATCATCAACCACTTCCATCATAGCAGAATTCCTTAAGTCATCCACCTCTCGCTCTTCTACAGATAAGGAACCCTAGGTTCGTCTTCGATCCACTGATCCTATTCCCTGTGGGTTCTGGGAGGAAAAATAAGGGGTGAGTGACAACGTCACCAGCAAGTAAACTATAAATAATCGTGAATTAAATAGAAAGTACATACAAGAACCGAACCCCAAGCATTCGGTTTACAACATACCTGACCTTCCATCCAATACCCATAAGTAATCAGCTCATATCTCATCAAAGATCATAACTTATCAAAAATCATAACTTATTAAGGATCACAACTTATGAAAGATCATAGCTTATAAAAGATCATGACTCATCAAAGATCATAACTTAGGAGCTACCAAGTCATAACAACTTAGTCTAAGTAACATGTACCAAATATTCAATGACTCATTAAATGCAACATGCATGAGTATGTACATGTGATGCATCATGATAAAATGAAGATAAGTTCTTTCGTTCTTTGTTTCAAAACATCATCGTCAATGAAAACAAGAGAGTGTTCAGATCTATTCTCTCCAGATCTGAGGCGGTCATATTCTTCTCTTCGAATCTATTATTCCTGGATTCGGAACGGTCACGTCATCAATCATAATCACCAGGTCTATTCTCTCCGGGCCTGTACAGTAATTATCATAATCAGGTCTATTCTCTCCGGGCCTGAACAGTCATTATCATCAGATCAATTAACCCCGAAACTGGAGCGGGTCCTGCTGGCCAGAAACATACGGTACCGGTGGAAAGCGTTTTTATAAAAACGGAATCTTTTCTTTAAAAACGCTTTTCTCATCATTCATTCTCATAAAACTAGTTTCATAACCCACGTAAATGATGATGATGCAATGTATGACGTGCACGATGCAGTTCATGACATAATGTGTTACATACATACAAGCACAAACTTATTCTTTAGGCTGGAAAAATTTCCAGAATTATCGTTCCGTTTGCACGGCCTCAAAACCTCATGTTTTAGGCCCATTATCATGATTTCTTGTCATACATTACGCATAAGGGAGTCTTTTCTATTCGCCACATAATTTTGTAACGATACGAAGCATGTAGGACACTTAAATTATTTAATTACTAAACAGGGTACTGCTGAATTTTAGCAGTGCAGTGCCCTTTCTTTTACCTTTCTTTTTAAGCCCATTAAGTCTTATTTAATTTAGGTCACCAACTGAAAAGTACTGTACACATACCAAAAATTTTAGCTCATGAGTCCAAACCCTACAAATGAGTCTAAGCCCACAAGAATAAAGCCATACAACCAAGTCCTTAATTCTGTCCAGTTTTCCAGATTAGTAATACCTACTTATCTTCTGCAACTGCCCAATAAACTAATGATTCCAAGGTGATCAATTTACCTGGATGTGTTCATCTATGTCCTAAGTAATTGTCATAAGATTTCCGGAGTAACATAATAACATTCAAGGGGTCATCTATTCACTTTTCCAAAACGGTTACATGCTGATTTCTGGAGTGACCAGTTTTACCACGAATTTTATTGTGATCAAACCGTAAGTCCTTTTTTGAAACTTCCAACTCACAATCTTAATAAACACGTAGCGCAAGTATCCTACCAAAAATCAGCCCATTTGCATGTTCCTAAGGTCCATTTCTGGGTCATTCATTACGTCACTTAAAATCTGTCCAGTCCAGTAATTCCCGCTTGACCAGTTTTACAAACATTTCCATTAAAAATAAACCGTAAATCCTTTTACCAAACTTCCAACTGTCATATTTACTAAATGCATAGGACTAGTGTCATACCAAAAATTAGCTTGTTTGCATACTTCTAAGGTCTATTTCCAGGTCCATCTATACGTCACATTTTCTGCCATGTTCCAGTAATTTTCATTTTGTCATCTCTTCTTACTAAATGTGTTCCAACTTGTGTTATTCATCATAAATAACTTACTAATCATCAAATACACATTTTATCATGAACCTTGCAGGTACTAAGACATGCTAAAAGTCATCTACTAATCACCTCAAAAACAGTTGGAGGGTTACACATAACACCCCTTGATCTTGCACCTTTCGTTCATAATAAAATCTCTTCTTGGTATAATTAGTGTACACGTACTAGACCCCCAAGACAGCCTGTTTTTTACACATAAAAGGGCTAAAATCACATTTCCATAATGAACATATTACATCTAAGTCATAAAGCATACATCTTGTACACATTGTTTACCCCACAAGTTACAATCTATCACAAGAACCACATTTATCCCTCATTTCATCCAACAGTACCCCCTTACGTGCCAAAGAAGAAAACTTTGACATATTCATCTTAGGTTAACATCATATTCATACTTAAAAAGAGCAAAGAATCCACCATTGAAGAGAATCTCATACATGCAAGCTACTACTCTAACAAAACCGAATGTTTCATGCTTCAACTTACCATTTCACATCTAAGATTAAAACTTAGTAGCATCTAGACATTCAAGCTTGCACTTTCACACACAAGTCATGAACATTTATAGTGTACTTGCCTTTCTCAAGATTACACCTTTCCTTAGCTTGAAATGAGTATGAAATGAGTGAAGTCTTCCTCCTCTTCACAACATATACCCCACGGTTTGGAGGGGAAATGTAGCGCCCCGCTCCCGATCCCTAGCATCGGGAACGGTGCACCCGCCGTATCTCGCTGAGGAGAATACAAAGCGTCGAATCAATTTCCAACATGTTCAGAAAGACATAGAAATTTTTTTCACGCAGAAACGAACTACAATAACATAAAGTTTTTCTTGTTAAATAAAATTCCCCAATACAATAATAACCAAATCCTGACAATAATATAAGTCTGAAAAACCTAACAAGGTAATGTCTGATGAGGTCTCAATAAAATAAAGACAAACAGTCGCAGGGTCTTTGTTGGCCTCAATAAACATAGAAATTTTTTGTGAAGAGTTTGTGGGAGTTGCGTCACCTGTAAGCAAGCAAAAGATACAAAAACAGAGGTGTAGCACAAACGGCTCAATCATTTCTTTATTTAAATGGTCCAACAAAAGCATGTCTTTGTTGGCTCTAAATTTTCATAACGTCATATTAGACCTTCCATCAAGTTGGCAAGACAAATACCAATTCACATAACCTGCGGTTTGCCCTCAGTTGTTTGACAAAATCAAGTTAAGTTGTTGATAAATATTTTTGCATATCAAGTCCATCATTATATCATACGAAGTCGAGACATCTATACTTCAGCCCCCTACACAATTCCTTGTTTACACTTGGATACTTGATTGTTGCACTTGAATCAACAACTTGTAATTAATTTGCATTAGGCTAAGGTTAACTAAAGATTGCCCAGGGCAACCCTTAGTTTTCTTTGGCTCAGCCTTTGACATAATTTTTGGTCTCTTTTTCCTTGATTCTCAGAAGGTTAAGTGTGTTAAATTGTCTTGTTCTTGGCTTAATACCTTTGCTTGATAGTTGCTGAAATTTGGGTGACACATTGGAGAAAAGGGCGCAATTGATCATCGGATTGTGTTAGCCACTTGAGGAGCTTGCTTTGGTTGTATCTAGCCCAAGATTGACCAGGGAAAGCACAAACTTGAGTGACTATACAAGAGCGAGAAAGGAACATACACTTGGATTTTGATTTTTACTAACGTAACGAAATCTCTTTTGTCTTTGTGTTAGTTTTTCTTTTCTTGTCTTCTTTATTTCATTTCAGGTGAAAACATGTCGTCGACCAACGCCGTAGATGAGGAGACAAGGGCTGAACTGTCACTTGAAAAGGTTTTGGAGAAATTGCAAGAAATCTCCAACAAGGTGGAAGAATTGGATTGGAGAACCTTGAATCAACAAAGTTCACTAGTTGAAGAGTTGGTTGGCACCATTTGGGGAGTCATGTGTTATGAGCGTGACTACAATGAGGTTGAAAAACGCATGATGACCTTTGGAAAATCAAATGGTATTTGGGTAAGAAATTGGCGTTGCAAAGTGCCTAAGTTTCAAAATTATCCACAACATGATAAAGATATTAAAGCATATTACAATGAATTGTTAGATGACTTATATTATGCTTACATTGAAGAGATTGAGGAATTAACCATGATTAGATTCATTGCTGGGTTAAATAAAGAGATTGCACATGAAATGATGCATTGTAGATATGAATCACTTGAAGCTATGTATGAGCATGCAACCAACATTGAGAATAGGATAAAATTTAAGAAAGACATGGATGATTTTTTTGCTAAAATGCATAAGTGTGGCAAAGCTGAAATTGTTTCTAAAAAGGAGCAAAAAGCTGAAATTGTACCTTATGTCGATGCTAAAACAAAGCCGGAAGTTGATTTGTTTCCACAAGAGTTGAATGAGGTTAAACTCAATGCATTTAATGAGAATGAATTTCATGATAATACAGCTGAATTGCATGGCGAAATCTTGGTTGAATTGCATGAGAAAACGAGTGAACATGAGGATGATTTACATGTTGAAGTAGCATCGCCTATTTGTCTTGATTTGTGTTCACCACATGTATCGTGCGATCTTGAGTTAAGACCTGAATTTGAACTTGTGTCACATGAATTAGATGATGATTTAAATGATGAATCAGATGCATCTAAGTTGGATGAACCTGAGTTGATAGTTAAGAGTGTTGGATCCTTTGTTGTTGAATCTTTTAGAGTATGTGTTGATCTCCCTAATCTACATTGTTTTCATGATCCTTTTTATATGAATCATATACACACGGCCTTTAGCATGATCCATTCCCATAGTATGCTTGTTCATAGGATGATTCATGCCATGGTTGCTCATGAGAGATGCCATATCACATTGTCTTGTTTCCCTTTCCGAAACATGGTGACTTGTGACTTTGTTTGCCATGATAAATTGTTGGTCTATGTATTGATTGAGTTTGAATGTTCCTTGCATGATGGATTTTGGTTTCATCCTACACATTCATGTTTGATTGAGAGAAGTCTGACTATACACCCTAAACACATCAAGAAGAGGTTTGTATTGACGTGGAGTTGTGTTCTAGTGTGTGATAAGTCTTTCTTTTGGAAGCTTCATAAGTGTCTCACATGTGCTTTGTTAATGCATCCTAAACATGTGAAAGTGAAGATACAAAAGAGGTATGACTCTACTCCTTATTTATCTCTTTGCCATTATCTTTTACTTGTTCATGATTCTAGATATGCATTTATTGAGTTAGAGTTTCAGTTGTATATCTTTCTGCACCCTAAACATGTTAGGAAGATGTGTTTATTTCCGTCTAGATGTGTCATCATTGGAGTACGTGGTCATCCTAAGCATGTTAGACTTAAATTATGTATGATCATTACACTTAGTTTGCTTGAACTTGTATCTTACATAGTTTATGAGTCATTTGGGGAGTATCCCTCTTATCCATTTGTGTGTTTAGATTCGAGGTCGAATCTTTTTTAGGAGGGAAGGAATGATGCGATTCAAGGAGCCCTAAACGTACAAACTTCACAAACAAGGGCCTTGAACATACAAACTCCACAAACGAGAAACTTTTGCACAAATAGAAGATGTAAACTAAAGAGCTTCTTGTTCAAACATATGCAAGACGAGCCAAGAAATATAGATGCATGATTTTTCTATGTTTATTGAGGCCATGATTTGATTGTCCTCGTGTTTAATGCATATCATAGGATGTAAATGTTGGTGGGAGGGCAGGATGCTCATTTCACACGTTGTCGTCGTAGTATCGAGTCTAGTTGTTTGCGTTGTCTTTACTTTAGCTCTAGGATATTTTATAGAGTCTTGTAATGTGTGTTTATAGTACTAATTACCGTTTTTGAGTGTTTTCTAAGGTGACAAGGTTAAATAAGGAAAGTGGCTTGGAGAGTCCCTATTTTTCAGGAAGGCAGCCAGACACCAGTCGGTATTTTGGACACCTAGGTCGGAGTACTGATCCAAATGGGTTCCAACCACTTGGAGGTTTTAGATAACTCAATTTGGGACAATTGTTATGTTTTACACTTTTGCTAATTCGGGCTACAAGATGGACCGAAATCAGGTGCAAGTTGGGAGTACAGAATGGAAAGTACTGAAGATCACTGGATGGATACTTAATCTTTGGAGGCCCGTATCTCTGTCAATAAGAGTCCAAATAAGGTGATTCAAAAGCCCAAATTCAAGGGAATTTCATGAGCTACAACTTTGCTGAAGAGTGCAAACTCTAATTCGGCGTCTAGAAGCGGATATAAGCCAGTAACCGACAGGGTGTACTTCCAGTACGAAATTTTAGGGATTTGAGTTATGTAATCTTCCTTGATTAGCTTTGACTTATCTTTTATGTAAATTTGATTAAGATTGATAGGTAGTAATCTGAGGACTTTGATTTATTAGTTATTTTTTTAGGAATAGCAAAACTTAGCTTTATATTAGCTAGAAAATGGTAGCATAGGATAGATAGAGTTTTCAGAATTTCAATGGGAGAATTCCAGCATTTTGGTGCAGCCGTATGTACCTTCTTTTGGTGTGTTTTTCCTTTGGTTTTTACAAATTAAAATCAAAGCTAGATCCAATCAAGGTTTGAGCAAACCTAGTTGGTGAATCACAATCCAAGGATACAGAACGACGTGTTGGATTGGGAGATTCGAATTGCTCAACGTAGACGTTGTTCATTTTCTCTTGTCCAAGAAGGTGGTGTTGGAGCCATTGTCCCACGCAAGGGTGATCAAACGTGTCTTTTGGAGTTGAAAGAAGCGATCGTCATTTCCATACGATCCAAGATCGTATCACCCCTGGCCCATCCTCACCATCCTCCGTCACTCAATTCTAGGTTCACTTATTATCCGGGTGCTAACTCAACCTTGTTCGGCATCAAATTCACTTTTCCACGTCTTGTATACCTTTATCGTGCCTTTTCTATATTTTCCTCATTTTTTTCCTATTTTTCTTTAATTTATTTCTATTTATTACCTAATTATCCACATTAAATAAATTATCACAATTAATGAAATTTGGTAAAAATAATTTAATTTCAGTATTTTATAATTTCTGGGATTTATTTATAATTTTCTGATATTTATTTACATTTTTTCTATAATTATTACTATTTTTAACTAATTAATTAACCATTATGAAAATGAAACAAAAATTTTCAGAAAAATAAACCATAGGCTGCTTTCAAAATTGGGCTGGCTTTTCGCCAGCCCTGGTTCGCTTCCCTGGCAGGCCCGGACTCGCCTAGCGATCCGGCCCGCTTATATTAAATTTTTTTTTTATTTGGTCGAGTTATTTGGCCGGCTGATGATCGGCCCGGTCCGCTGGCCATCCGGCCCGGTCCGTTACCAGCCTTTCCCTTTTTTTTATATAGATAAATGGGCTGGCTCTGCTGCAGCCAGCCAGCGGCCCATTAAGGGCTGGCCTGGTCTGCTGGCAGGCCGGCCCTATCGCTGTTTGTTATTTATTTTTTTTTCATTTTCCAACCAACGCATTCAGCCACCCCCTGCGCGTGTGTAGCCCACGCGCGGCCACTCCGGCGGCGCGTGAGGCATTCCGGCCGCCTCCGGCGACCATTTTTCGACCCCGATCCATACTCTCACCTATTTCCAATCTATAGGAGCCTATACTAAGGCCAAAAACAAAATTAAAACTTCTAGTCTTGTCTCAAACTGTGATAACTTTGATTACCAAATCTTTCCCTAAAATCAAATTTGAGCAACGCAGGCAAGTAGTCACATTCCGTAACCTTCAAACAGCAAGACTTTCACAGATGCAACAACATGATATGGATATCAACAGTCAATCATCAAAAACACATAATCTACCATTAAAGCATGCTTGACTTATACCAGTTTGGAGGGGGAAAAGGAACCTACATGGGTTGCAGACAACACTATGCGACTAGATTAAACCTCTTAAATTTTTTTTTCTTCCTGCTTCCTTTTTCTCCTCTGCCGTCGACCCTCTGTGCGTTTCCACCCTTCTTTTTTTTCACTTCTTGGTGCCGCAAGTGTTTTGGCTTGGGAGGGGTTTTAAATTGATTTTCCCTTCTCAGTAAGGCGAAAATCCTGGGGAAGTTTTAAAACTTATTTATTATCTTTTTTTTTTTTGAAAAAGTTCAAACCCCCCCTCCCTTATCCCCTCATTTCTCGCCTACACTCAGCACACAACCACTTTATTTTTTTTTCTTTTTATTTTTTTATTTTTATCTTATTACTTATTATTTATTCATTTATCCTCTCTTGTTCTTTTTTTTTTCCGGCTATAACATCCTACCCTCCTTACAAGAAGTTTCGTCCTCGAAACTTGCTGTAATTTAATCGTAGAGGCCGAAAAGATTCGACGTACCTTAATTGAAGAGCTCAGGGTAGCGTTCGCGCATCTGATCCTCTAGTTCCCAAGTCGCCTCATTTTCTCTGTGATTGCTCCATTGCACCTTGACGTATGGAATGATTCTCCTCCTGAGTACCTGATCCTTGCGGTCTAAAATCCGAATAGGAGTCTCTTCATATGATGTGTCCGGTCTGATTCTCAAAGGCGGTGAATCTAGTACGTGGCTCGGGTCTGGGACGTACTTCCTTAGCTGGGAAACATAAAAGACATTGTGCACCTGAGCTAACGCCGGGGGTAACGCCAAACGGTAAGCTAACGGACCAATCCTTTCGAGCACCTCATAGGGTCCAATGTACCGAGGCCTCAACTTAACCTTCAGTCCAAATCTCGCAACACCCTTCATCGGCGATACTCTCAAATAGACCTTTTCTCCAACATCAAATTTCAGCGGACGCCTCTTCGAGTCAGCCCAGCTCTTACTTCTATCTTGAGCAATCTTAAGCCTTTCTCGAATTAACTTAACCTTCTCCTTGGTTTGCTCAACCAACTCTGGACCCGTGATAGTGCGCTCTCCAACTTCATCCCAAAGGATAGGGGATCTGCACTTACGCCCATAGAGTGCCTCAAATGGTGCCATGCCGATGGCGCTATGATGACTGTTGTTGTAAGAGAACTCAATCAACTTGACCATACTATCCCAGTTCCCCTTGAAATCGATGGCGCAGGCCCTCAACATATCCTCTAATGTCTGTATCGTCCTCTCTGATTGTCCATCTGTCTGTGGGTGAAACGCGGTACTCAATCGTAATTCGGTTCCCATTCTCTTCTGACATGCTGACCAGAACTTAGAAGTGAACTTCGAGTCACGATCAGAGACAATACTGACTGGAACTCCATATAAACTGATGACGTTGTCGATATAGAGTGTAACCAACCTCTCTAAAGTCACATCATTCGGCACCGGTAGGAAATGAGCGGATTTAGTCAAACGGTCTACAATCACCCAGATCATGTCATTACCATTCCTTGTCTTCGGAAGACCCATCACAAAATCCATAGTTACATGCTCCCACTTCCACTCAGGGATCTCTAACGGCATCAACAAACCTCCTGGTCTCTGGTGTTCCGCCTTGACCTGCTGACATACTAAACACCTCTCAACAAACTCGGCTATATGTCTCTTCATCCCGCTCCACCAATAATCCTTCTTCAGGTCATTATACATCTTGGTAGCACCCGGATGAATCGACAGCTTTGAGTTATGTGCCTCTTTCAATACCGTTCGCCTGAGATCCTCACCCTCAGGTACGCACAGTCTCCCCTGAAACCATATACTGCCATCACCATGAATCTGGAATCCATCAACCTGACTAGCCATCATCCTCTCCCGTAGCTCATTCAGTGCTACATCTCCCCTCTGCGCCTCTTTGATTTGCTCAATCAAAGATGGAGTAATAATCAACGCCGCTAGAACATTAGCTGTGGAGTCCACAATGTCAAGGTCCAACTCTGCCATATCTCTCTCCAACGGCGTTTGTCTGGCATGACTAGATTTTCTACTCAGAGCATCTGTGACTCGGTTCGCTTTCCCCGGATGGTAGCTTATAGTCAAGTCGTAGTCCTTTAAAAGCTCCAGCCATCTTCTCTGACGCATGTTCAGTTCCTTCTGGGTGAATAAGTACTTCAAACTCTTATGATCCGTGAATACTTCGCACTTCACTCCATAAAGATAATGACGCCAAATCTTAAGTGCAAAAACCACTGCAGCCAGCTACAGGTCATGCGTCGGATAATTCTGCTCGTATGGTTTCAACTGTCTTGAAGCATACACGATGACCCTCCCATTTTGCATGAGGACACATCCTGCAAAGAAACAGTTAGGCCACCATTGTAATGCGTATAATTCAACTCTGGAAACATATACATTACCTAATCCATTCTTCGATGCATCGCTATATATGACAAACCCTTCTGAGCCTGAGGGTTGAGCAAGAATAGGGGCCGTCGTCAATCGTCTCTTAAGTTCTTCAAAACTCTGCTCGCATTCAGCGGTCCAGACAAACTTTGACTTTTTCTGAGTCAATCTGCTCAAGGGCACTGCTATCGATGAAAATCCTTCAACAAACTTTCGATAGTAGCCGGCCAAGCCCAGAAAACTCCTCACTTCGGTCACATTAGTCGGTCTAGGCCATTCAGTAATGGCCTCAATCTTCTTGGGATCTACAGAAATCCCCTCCTCTGAGACCACGTGGCCCAAGAACGCAACACTCTTCAACCAGAACTCGCATTTACTAAACTTAGCATATAACTTCTTCTTCTTGAGAACATCCAGAACCTCCCGCAAATGCTTTTCGTGGGATTCCTCATCCGGAGAATAGACTAATATATCATCGATAAAGACACCACAAACTTATCGAGCTGATCCCTGAACACCGTATTCATCAAATCCATGAAGGCTGCGGGAGCATTAGTGAGACCGAATGGCATCACCAAAAATTCATAGTGTCCATATCTAGTGCGAAAAGCAGTCTTTGCTACGTCCTCGGCTTTTATCCTCAGTTGATGGTATCCAGATCGAAGATCAATTTTGGAGAATACTTTAGCGCCCTGGAGGATACCAATGTTGCAAAATTACTTAGAGAATTAATAATATGAATTGTGAGTTGTGTTGACTAGAGGGGTACCTTTAACTGATCGAAGAGGTCCTCGATCCGAGGTAGAGGATATTTATTCTTGATAGTGATCTTATTAATCTCCCGATAGTCAATGCAAAGCCTCATGCTGCCGTCCTTCTTCTTCACAAACAAGACCGGAGCTCCCCAGGGTGAGACACTGGGTCGGATGAACTTCCGGTCCAGCAACTCCTGCAGCTGCTCTTTCAGTTCCTTCAGCTCAGCTGGAGCCATTCTGTACGGTGCCTTCGATATCGGCTCAGCACCGGGTAGTAGATTAATCTCAAACTCTACCTCCCGACTGGGCGGTAGTCCTGGCAGCTCATCGGGAAATACATCTTTATACTCACTCACCACTGGTATTGATTCTATCAAGGGTAACTCTTTCTCTGCGCCAATAGCATATACAAGAAAACATTGATTACCTTTTCTCAACGCCTTATGCGCCTGCGCTGCACTCATGAAGATCATCTTGGGCGCCTTGTGTAACTTGTAGTCTCCTTGGAAGATAGTTTCCTGCTTACTATGTGTCTGCATGCGGACCTGCCTCTGACGACAGTCGATCTTGGCCTCATACTTAGCCAGAAAATCCATGCCCAGAATGACATCAAAATCTTGCATCTGGATCGGAATCAGAGATGCCATGAACTCCAGCTCATTAATCTCCATCGAACAGTCTCTGTACTGATAGTGCGATACTAACACCTGGTCACCAGCGGTTTGGACACGGTAAGGAATCTCCAGCCGTTCTGGTGGAATATTCAGACTCTTGACAACCCTCCTGGCGATAAATGAATGGCTGGCCCCACTATCGAAAAGGACGTAAGCTGGGACCTTGTTAATCAATATCTCACCTAACACGGGCAGGGTTATACAATATAACACATAACCACGAGACAGAAGGGTATTTAAAGCACAGTATTTAAAGCACATTCGGATTTATAACACTTAATTAAAGTGTACCTGCTACGACATCGCTGGTGTCCTCGACGTCGGCGTGCGACATGACATGTACTCGGGCATTCGTCTTTGGTCTCCCCTTCTGTTGTGGCTGGCTCTGCTGAGGTGGGGCCTGTCCCTGTGCGGGGCAGTCTCTGGCAAAGTGCCCTGGTGTGCCGCATCTGTAGCAAAACATTCTGGGTCCTCCAACACTGACCCGGATGAAATCGCCCACAATGGACACATGGAGTAGTGGGTGCCACTGACCTCACTGGCTGTGCATCTGTCAATGCCGGTCCCTCGATGGCTAATGACCGAGTAAACTGTCTCTGCTGCTATGGACGAGAAGAGCTCCCTTGCTGCTGGCGACGGGGCACCTTCAGCCATCTCCCAGGTCTCCCGGAACGGTACTCCTCCCGTGACCGCTTCGTCCGGTCATCTACCGCACTCTTCCTGAGGTCACCTTCAACGTCCCGGCATACCTCCAGCAAATCCTCGAAAGTCCTCGGTCTAGCACAAATGATCAACGACTGAATGCGAGGGCTTAGTCCGGTCTTGAATTTAGACATCTTTGCCCTCTCGTTATCCATAACGGAGGGTATATACCTCCCTAGCGCATGAAATCTCTCCGCATACTGGTCCACGGTCATAGACCCCTGAGTAAGTAGCTGAAACTCAGTCATCCTTCTCTGTATGGCACTCTCTGGAATATAGTGCCTCTCATACTCTTCTCGAAACTGAGTCCAAGTCACCGGAGGGGTCAACCGGCGCTGCACGTTAACCCACCATCCCCTCGCATCACCCTCCAGAAATGAAACGACCACCTCCACCTTTAGGTCATCAGAGACCTGTAATAATCTCAACTGCTCAGTCATATTCTGGAGCCAAATCTCAGCCTCCTCTGGCCGTGTAGTGCCCCTAAACATCGGTACCCGGGAGTGCTGCATCTCCTTGTAAAAGAAACGAAGTCCCGGAAGTGGTGGTGGTGGGGGCTGCTGCTGCTGCTGTTCCTGCTGTTGCTGCAAGTGAGCCATCTGCACATGCTGCTGAGCCACCAGGGTAGTCAGGGTGGCTAGAGTATCAGAAATAACTTGGGGAATAGCCCCCTGGCCCTGATGGTCATCTCCATTGCGCCCTCTATTTCCTGCTGGCTCACGTCTTGGCGGCATTTTCCTGATGTCCGAGTTCATAAAGGTACGCAGGTTAGTCACAAATAAAGTAAATGGTTATTCGCGGGGTAAAGCAATAATTTAATAAGAAAAGCTCTCCATCGGCACACACCTCCCTTAACCCGATCATAACTTAGGTCTACTTCATTTATTAGGGGTGCACTAGTTTTTTTTTTTTTGGGGGGAAAGATCATCACTTATGTCTAGGTGATCTAGTTAATCCTGCGTTTCCGAGGCGGATCTGAAGCCTCGGCTCTGATACCACCTGTAGCGCCCCGCTCCCGATCCCTAGCATCGGGAACGGTGCACCCACCGTATCTCGCTGAGGAGAATACAAAGCGTCGAATCAATTTCCAACATGTCCAGAAAGACATAGAAATTTTTTTCACGCAGAAACGAACTACAATAACATAAAGTTTTTCTTGTTAAATAAAATTCCCCAATACAATAATAACCAAATCCTGACAATAATATAAGTCTGAAAAACCTAACAAGGTAATGTCTGATGAGGTCTCAATAAAATAAAGACAAACAGTTGCAGGGTCTTCTTATATCCTAAGCGCGACCATCAGTCTGCCCACTCCACTGTATCAGCCCCGTCCTCAACAAAGACGTAGTCATAAGTCTCTTCCTGCTCACCTGGTGGGGGGGGGAGAAGTAGGGGTGAGTGACTGGGAAATCAATCAGTAGGCACCTGCCTCCAAGTAATACAAGACAAACATCCAAAAATGATAAAACGCATAGCACATAACACATAATATCACATACGCATGCGAAAGAATGCGGAAAAGTCAATAACACATAATATCACATAAGCATGCAAAGGACTGCGAAAAGGTAAATCACTCCAGATATAGAATGCGCAACAACATGATGCATGTCCCACTATGCATGTCACACGCAACAAAGTCATGTCACGCAGGATGCCAATATCCATACCGTGCAATGCATGAACCCGGGTCCTACTGAGTGGCTGCAGGTCGTACACCCCACAGTCACCATACTGAGTGTGCGTGGCCGCGCCTCCGCACACCATCCTGAGTGTCGTGGCCCCGCCACTGTACACCATCCTGAGTGTCGTGGCCCCGCCACCGTACACCATCCTGAGCGCCCGTGACCCGTACGTCACGACCCGCCATCAATGCAATGCACGTGCTATGAATGCAAAAACACAATCGCCTGAGGCCCCTGGCCCATCCTCACCATCCTCCGTCACTCAATTCTAGGTTCACTTATTATCCGGGTGCTAACTCAACCTTGTTCGGCATCAAATTCACTTTTCCACGTCTTGTATACCTTTATCGTGCCTTTTCTATATTTTCCTCATTTTTTTCCTATTTTTCTTTAATTTATTTCTATTTATTACCTAATTATCCACATTAAATAAATTATCACAAGTAATGAAATTTGGTAAAAATAATTTAATTTCAGTATTTTATAATTTCTGAGATTTATTTATAATTTTCTGATATTTATTTACATTTTTTCTATAATTATTACTATTTTTAACTAATTAATTAACCATTATGAAAATGAAACAAAAATTTTCAGAAAAATAAACCATAGGCTGCTTTCAAAATTGGGCTGGGTTTTCGCCAGCCCTGGTCCGCTTCCCTGGCAGGCCCGGACTCGCCTGGCGATCCGGCCCGCTTATATTAAATTTTTTTTTTATTTGGTCGAGTTATTGGGCCGGCTGATGATCGGCCCGGTCCGCTGGCCATCCGGCCCGGTCCGTTACCAGCCTTTCCCTTTTTTTTATATAGATAAATGGGCTGGCTCTGCTGCAGCCAGCCAGCGGCCCATTAAGGGCTGGCCTGGTCTGCTCGCAGGCCAGCCCTATCGCTGTTTGTTATTTTTTTTTTCATTTTCCAACCAACGCATTCAGCCACCCCCTGCGCGTGTGTAGCCCACGCGCGGCCACTCCGGCGGCGCGTGAGGCATTCCGGCCGCCTCCGGCGACCATTTTTCGACCCCGATCCATACTCCCACCTATTTCCAATCTATAGGAACCTATACTAAGGCCAAAAACAAAATTAAAACTTCTAATCTTGTCCAAAACTGTGATAACTTTGATTACCAAATATTTCCCTAAAATCAAATTTGAGCAACGCAGGCAAGTAGTCACATTCCGTAACCTTCAAACAGCAAGACTTTCACAGATGCAACAACATGATATGGATATCAACAGTCAATCATCAAAAACACATAATCTACCATTAAAGCATGCTTGACTTATACCAGTTTGGAGGGGGAAAAGGAACCTACCTGGGTTGCAGACAACACTATGCGACTAGATTAAACCTCTTAAATTTTTTTTTCTTCCTGCTTCCTTTTTCTCCTCTGCCGTCGACCCTCTGTGCGTTTCCACCCTTCTTTTTTTTCACTTCTTGGTGCCGCAAGTGTTTTGGCTTGGGAGGGGTTTTAAATTGATTTTCCCTTCTCAGTAAGGCGAAAATCCTGGGGAAGTTTTAAAACTTATTTATTATCTTTTTTTTTTGAAAAAGTTCAAACCCCCCTCCCTTATCCCCTCATTTCTCGCCTACACTCAGCACACAACCACTTTATTTTTTTTTCTTTTTATTTTTTTTATTTTTATCTTATTACTTATTATTTATTCATTTATCCTCTCTTCTTCTTCTTTTTTTTTCCGGCTATAACAGGAAAAGAACAAAGGTTAGTCCTTTTCTTAAGTGGAAGATATAACTAAATAGAGGCTAGATTGACTTACCAAGATGGAGATTGAATGGTGTTCAAACCTCTTAAGCAACTAGTACCACATAAGAGCTTGAAAACTTAAACCTAGTGACCATGGAGGTCACGGTTTTTGAGCAAGAAAAGGAGCAACATGAGCTTCACTCTATGTAAAATATAGAAATTCCATTAAAGAGTTTAGGATATACTCACCTAGGACAACTTGATCTTGGATGAACCTAAACCCTCTTGGCTCAACTTGACTGTGTGCCTTGAAGAGAAAGAGAGGGAAAGTTTCTTGGGAATTCTTGTGGGTTGAGTGTGAGATTTTCTTGGAGAGAATTCTTTTACTAGGCTATGGTTTAGCCGTTGGGAATCAAGAGAGGATAAGGGGGTTACCATGGTATAGTTAGGTTAATTAACTTTAGTTACTTTAGTTAATCAAGGTTACTTTAATGCACTAGAGTTACTTTAATGCACTAGAGTTACTTTAATGCAACTAGAGTTACTTTAATGAAACTAGGGTTACTTTAAGGGTTAACTTGAGTTACTTTAACCTTGTGGTTAATGTAAAGTAATCATGGTAAGATTTTGAAATTCTCCTTGGTTAATCATAGAGGGTAACCCGGAGGTTAGGGCCTTGAGTGACCCCTTACCATGCTTAATTCTCTTTAATGAAAAGTTAAGTGGGTAGTTTCCCCCTAATTAATTAACAATTTCCTTTTTTTTCTCTTCCTAAAATATAACTATGAAAAAACTTATGATCCTCCTTGTACACATAGGGCCGAAACTTTGTGGATGTTTGGGAAATTACCCCTCACCACTTAAATTGTTTGATACGATCTTGAATCGTATTGAATTGACGATTGCTTCTTTCAACTACAAAAGACACCTTTGATCAACCCTTGCGTGGGACAATGGCGCAAACACCACCTTCTTGGACAAGAGAAGTCAACAACGTCTACGTCGAGCAATTCGAATCTCCCAATCCAACACGTCGTTCCGTATCCTTGGATTGTGATTCACCAACTAGGTTTGCTCAAACCTTGATGGGATCTAGTCTTGATTTTACTTTGTGTAAACCAAAGGAAAAACACAAGACAAAAGGCAACACACGGCTGCACCAATGCTGGAATTCTGAAATTGAAATTCTGAAAATTCTAAATTCTGAAAACTGTAAACTTTTTTTGCCCACCGTTTTCCACTTATTTAAGACTATAATTTGCTTTTCAGAAAAGAAAAATAATCAATCAAAATCCTAAGAATACTACCTATCAACCTTAATCAAATTTACATAAAAGATAAGTCAAAGCTAATTAAGGAAGATTACATAATTCAAATCCCTAAAATCTCGCATTGGAATTACACCCTGTCGGTTACTGGCTTATAGCCGCTTCTAGACACCGAATTAGGTTTTGTACTCTTCAGCCAAGTTGTAGCTCATGAAATTTTATTGAATTTGGGCTCTTGAATCACCTCATTTGGTCTGTTCTTGACAAAGATACGGGCCTCCAAAAATAGGTATCTATCCAGTGAACTTTAGTACTTTCCATTCTGGACTCCCAACTTGCACCTGATTTCGGTCCATCTTGTAGCCCGAATTAGCAAAAGTGTAAAACATAAAAATCGTCCCAAATTGAGTTATCGGAGATCTCCAAGTGGTTTGAACCCATTTGGATCAGTACTCCGACCTAGGCGTCCAAAATATCAACTAGTGTCCGGCTGCCTTCCTGAAAAATAGGGATTCTCCAAGCCACTTTCCTTATTTAGCCTTGTCACCTTAGAAAACACTCAAAAACGGTAATTAGCACTATAAACACATATTACAAGACTCTATAAAATATCCTAGACCTAAAACAAAGACAACGCAAACAACTAGACTCGATATTACAACGACAATACATGAAATGGTCATCCTGCCCTCCCACCAACCCTTACATCATATGATATGCAATAAACTCAAGGACAATCAAATCATGACCTCAATAAAGATAGAAAAATCATGCATCTGCATTCTTTGGCTCATCTTGCATATGTTTGAACAAGAAGCTCTTTAGTTTACATCTTCTATTTGTGCAAAAGCTTCTTGTTTGTGGAGTTAGTATGTTCAAGGCCCTTGTTTGTGAAGCTTGTATGTTTAGGGCTCCTTGAATCGCATCATTGTTTAATTGCTATTTGGGCTTTTTTAGAGAAGCCCCTGATGATTAGCCTTCTTTTAATTTGAGAAATCTTCTAAGGCCCTCTCTATGCCTTGTGGCCGGATTTTCCTTGGGCCCTTGGGGTGAATTGGCCTCTTCACATAGTCCATAATTCATGCTTGAATTATTATGCAATATTTTCCTTAACACAAATCTAGTTAAAGAAGTAATCATAAACTAAATAAATTTTACTTGAAGATACAACTTTTCATAAATTCACTTACACAAGTCTCAAGTACAAGGTGATTCCTCGTTGTGTACAATATAATCCATCTAATTTACAAGATGCTCTAGTCATATATGATAATGTTCACACTAATGAAACATTTGAACAAGATGAAGGTGAATATGGTCAACCTAGAAATTAGTGGCTTATAAAAGATAAACATAAACACCCTAAAGAGTTAATCATTGGGCATCCAAATGTAGGAGTTAGAACACGTAGAAACATAAGTCAAGCTGAAGGACATAGCTTAATCTCACACTTAGAACCTAAGAATGTTAAAGAAGCCTTAGGTGATATATCATGGATAATGTCATGCATGAGGAGTTAAACCAATTCACCAGGAAAAACGTGTGGGACTTAGTACCTAAACTCGAAGATAAATCTATAATAGGTACAAAATGGGTATTTAAGAATAAAATGGATGAACAAGTAAATATTACAAGAAATAAGGCTAGGCTAGTCGCACAAGGTTATAATCAACAAGAAGGAATAGATTATGAAGAAACCTTTGCACCCGTTGCGCGACTAGAATCAATAAGATTGTTACTTGCTATTGCAAGTCTAAGTAACATCAAACTCTTCCAAATGGATGTCAAGAATGTGTTCTTGAATGGATACATCCAATAAGAAGTGTTTGTGAAACAACTCCCTGGATTTGAAGATCCAAAGAATCCTAACCGTTTATACAAGCTTAGAAAGCTTTATATAGTTTGAAAAAGCTCTTGGTATGATAGATGCAAAAACTTTCTTATTGCAAATAATTATCAAAGGGGAACCATAGACAATACATTATTCCTAAAAAGAAAAGATAATGACTTGTTAATAGTCCAGATATATGTAGATGACATAATCTTTGTATCAACCAACCATACCTTAGTTAACGACTTCGAAGAGTGTATGAAGTCAGAATTTGAAATGTCAATGGTAGGAGAGTTGAACTACTTCTTAGGTTTACAAATAAAACAAACCCCTCAAGGAATACATATTAGCCAACTTAAATATGCCAATGATATGATTAAGAAGTTTGGATTTGAAGAGTTGAAACCAACACCTACCCCTATGAGTGTTAGTACCAAACTAGATAAGGATGAAAATGGTAAACCTTTTGATGACACACTATATAGGTCTATGATTGGGCCATTGTTATACTTAACTGCGTCAAGACCTGATATCATGTTTAGTGTGTGTATGTGTGCTACTTGTCCTAAAGTATCATATTACAATACGGTGAAGAAGATATTTAGATATCTTAACCACACACCTCACTTAGGACTCTAGTATGATAGAAACACTAAGTTGGAACTGTATGCTTATAATGATGCTGATTATGGTGGTTGCATAGATAGAAAATCCACTAGTGGTACATTCAATTCATAGGAACCAACTTGATCTCTTGGTTTTCTAAAAAAAAGCTAGTGTAGCTCTCTCTACCACCGAAGCCGAGTATATAGCCTTAAGTTTATGCACTACCCAAATACTTTGGCTTAAACAACTTAGTGATTTTGGAATTAAAATGAATAAGATTCCAATTTTCTGCGATAGCACAAGTGCAATCAATCTTTTTCGGAATGCGGTACTTCATTCTAAGGCCAAACACATTGAGGTAAGATACCATTTCTTTCAAGGCCATGTTCAAAATGGGGACATACCATAAACCATATAAGAACTGATTGTCAAGTAGCTGACATATTCACTAAACCCTTTAATCAAGTCACTTTTGAAACTTTACGAGCCAAGTTAGGTATAACAACCTACGATATAATCGCATAGTTCTATCTTTTGCATGATTTGCAAAATAAAGGGGGAGATAGAATAAGAACATGATTTTAGTTGTTAAGCCATGATTTGAATTGAATAATATGTTAAGTTAAATTGGTATAAGTTTTAACTGGTGTTAAATTGGCTTGAAGCATAGGTTAAGAGGGAGAGTATGTGTTGAGGGGGAGCATAAACATGAGTTTTGAAAGTTTGAAAAAAATTTATAATAGAATTGGTGAGGTTTTCAAAACAATTCAATTGGTATAAAATTGGTAGATATGTGATAAACAATTGGTAAAGAGTTGTGGCATTAAAATCATGTAGGGTTATTTTGAAAATCATCCAAAAGAGAGAGAACGTTGAGAAATATGTTTAGATAATTTTTCAAAGTCATGATTTTACATGTTGAATGCATAATAATGTCACACATGGTGCTATAAATGATTAAAAGTCTAAAAATCAAAGAAAAATGACATCGATCTCTCAAGTTAATGCACTTCGATCGATCGATGTACATTAAACCCTCACATCGATCGATCCATGTAGGGCAAAGAAAAACCAAGACTTACTGTAAGACATCGATCTATAACCTGATTTTAGATTTGGTGAGGTGTTTAAAACAATTCAATTGGTATAAAATTAGTAGTTAGAGTTAATTGCACCTGGTATCCATTCTTTTCCACCAAGTTTTAAGTAGCATCCAATGTTTCATGAAACACACTTGCCATCCAGACTTATAGGGTTAATAGACACCTGGCATCCATGCTGACGTCATAAAGGTAATTTTCATTTATTTTTTAAAAGTTTATAGAAAAATAATTCAAAAATAAAAAGAAAAACACCGCCCCCATCCCACCACACACCCCCCCACCCCCACAATCGACCTCCCTCCCCATCCTCCCCATCTTCCTCTTCTTCCTCCATCTTCATCTTCATCTTTTTTCCAACCATGGTCATCTTCATCTCCATCTTCATTTTTTTTCCACGCAACCCAACCTCAAATCTTGAGGGAACACTCCTAATCTCCCGCTCCTCCTTCCCTTACTTCATGCTCGTTGCCGTCGAAGCCGGCAGCCTTTTCCGTGGCCTAATTCTTCTTCTCTCTTTCCCTCTAATTGTGATTGCCTATATCTTCGTCTCCGAAGCGCTCGCGATCCAAATGCTAATTTTCATTTCGTTCGCTGGATTGAAAGTACATGACATCGAATTGGCATCACGCACCGTGCTGCCGAGGTTTTACGTACGCCGCCGATGTGAGGAGAGAGAGTTTTGAGGTGTTTGATAAATGTAAGAGGAAAGTTGTGGTTACTGCGAATCCGACTATAATGGTTGAGCATTTTGTGAAGGATTTTTTGGGAGGTGATAAGGTGTGGGACGGAGATTGAAGTGAATCCTAAGACGAAGAAGGAGGAAGATGGAGGAAGATGGAGGAAGATGGAGGAAGAAGAGGAAGATGGGGAGGATGGGGAGGGAGGTCGATTATGGGGGTGGGAGGGGTGTGGTTGGGTGGGGGTGGTGTTTTTCTTTTTATTTTTGAATTATTTTTCTATAAACTTTTAAAAAATAAATGAAAATTGCCTTTATGACGTCAGCATGGATGCCAGGTGTCTATTAACCCTATAAGTCTGGATGGCAAGTGTGTTTCATGAAACATTGGATGCTATTTAAAACTTGGTGGAAAAGAATAGATACCAGGTGCAATTAACTCTTAGTAGTTATGTGATAAAACAATTGGTAAAAAGTTGTGACATTAAAAGCATGTAGGGTTATTTTGAAAATCATCCAAAAAGGGGGAGAATGTTGAGAAATATGTTTGGATAATTTTCAAGGTCATGATTTTAAGTGGCTGATACTTAAAAATGTCACATATAATGTTATAATTGATTAAAAGTTGAAAAAGTGAAGAAAAATGACATTGATCTCTCAGGTTATTGCACTTCGATCGATCGATGTACATCGATCCCTCACATCAATCGATCCAAGTAAGGCAGAGAAAAACCAAGACCTTACTGTGAGACATCGATCTCTAAACCTGAGACAAATCGATCGATCGATGTACACATCAAACCCTCACTTCGATTGATCGATGTAGGCCAGAGGCAAACTCTGAAACTCACTGTGAGACATCGATCTCTGAAGCAGAGACACTTCGATCGATCGATGTCTAGGGTTTTTAGAAATACTTTTCTAAAATGTGATAAAATGGCTTTTTTACATTTTTACATGATTCTTATATGTTTATCATGTTGTTATTATATCAGTTTGATAAATATTATGGATTATGACTAACATGCCTTGGAAGTTTCTACAACTGACCAAAAAGCACAAAATTTATATGTTGAGTTTGTGTAGGTACTTGGCATGGTGAAAATGTTTCAAGGACACATTCATATCTTATTTATCATCACAAAGGTGTTATTATATCTATTTCTGACCATCGGTGTCATTTCTGGAGTTTTCTCTCATCGGGGGTATTTTGGTCATTTTACCCCCGAGGGCAATTTTGGTATTTTTACACAAAGAATCTCTTGAGTATCTTATTATCTTCACTTTGGAGTTGATTTATGATTATCTTGCAGATTATTTGGTGGTTCTCTATTTTATTTCTCTATTTGATGACATTATTGATAGTAGCGGGATATGTGACAGTATTCGATGTCACATTCTATTTTTTCTTGAAGACCTTCTTATATATGTTATTAGAGGCTCTCAATCATCATTTTTCAGATATTATAAGGTGTTCTTGGTGCAAAATTTATTGCAACATACAAAGGAGAAAAAGTGGGAATTTTGGTGTTATATGTTGACATAATCTTGTCAACTATTATGTATCATTTTCTCTTCAAAAATCTTAGTTGATATTCATATATACAACCTCCAAACGTGCATTTACAGATGGAAATGATGGTGTATTCATTTTATGACTTGGTGACAACTGGACCAACCAAAAACAAGCTAGTTGGCAAAATTGCCAACTTGGAAATTCCTTTTTGAAACAACGGTCATAAGGCTGAGAAATGGGCTGTTTTTATCCAAAATGAGCAGCATTCTCTTGACCTATTCTCATGGAAAGGAGTTGAGGGATTCTTGTGGCATATTCCTTCTTATTATCTTCATTTTTCAAAGGATAAATCAAGACATTTTCATGGTGGAAAAATCGGCCAAGCTGAAAATTCAATGTGGACCAATCATTCTTCTTTGTGTTGCCAAGTGTACAAGATGATTATGTGGCCAACCAATAGTGTGAAAAAACTAAGACTTGATGATGAAGACGGTGACACATTGGATGTCTTATCTTCAAGGCCTATTTCACACTATAAATAGGAGGCAAAGGTGAAGAAGAAGCATACACACTTGAAAGCAAAAAAGTTGAAGCTCATTATCTCGCTATCTTCTTCTCTTCATTCTTGATTCATTCTTTGTGTAGCCAAGGTGTTCTTGTGATATTATTTGAGTATCTACACGTCTCTTGTGGCTCATTTGTAAGATTGGTTAGCCAAATTTATAAGGCTACACCAACAGATGGTAAAGGTGTTGCAATCAAGAGTTGCATAGAGGTGATCATCCAAGTCTTAAATAGGATTGGTGTTTAACCCAAGGATCAAGCTTGATTCTTGTTGTATTTGTGTTTATTTCATAGTGAAATCTAAGAAAAGGTGTTCCTTTGGACTGGAGTAGGTCATATTGACCGAACCAGGATAAATCTTTGGTGTTATTGTCTTCTTTTAACTTTTCTGTTTTTCTGCCCGTTTTCACTATATTTTTCATCTAACTTCACACGTCTTGAAAAATAACAATTCACTTTCAAAATTCGTGATTTTTGGTAGAGTTATACTTCAGATTGTTATCTTTCATTTTCAACAAGAGTCACTTGATTTGAGTAAAGGAAAATTAGTCTTTCAGTTGTTGCAAGATAACTGCTCTATTCTGGCTGCAATCTAACCAATTCAAGAAAACTTGAATTTTGTTTTTAGCAAGGAAAGTTTAAGGTCAAGACCTTTTTAAAAAATACACTAGACATCCTAAGGAGTGTTTTAATATAATGATCAACCTTTTTGGTTGAGTAATCAAAGAGAAACACGTTTTCAAAATTCAGCACTATTCTATCCAGATTGACCATCTGAATCTTTTTATTTGGTTGAAGGGTCAAACAATTTTATTTTTGTTTCATTTTTGGACAGACTCTAGTCAAGCCATTGAAGTTAATTTCTATAAAGTTTCACAATTGTTTGAGTTGTGTACACTGAGTTTTATATTTTTCAAAAACAAGTACTGAATCGAGGAGGTCTCAGATTCTGTTTTCAAAGGGGATTTTAATCAAGGGTAGTAGTGTAATTTATGCTAACCACTATTCACCCCCTTCTAGTGGTGTTTACTGCAGGTGTACGGTCTAACAAATATGATTGTGTTTTGAGAAAGAAAAGGTATTAAGCATGAATGTGCACTATCTAGGACGCCACAATTAAATGGAGTAGTCAAAAGAAAGAATATGGCGTTGCAAGAAATTGCAAGAACCATGCTTTGTGAAACTCTATTGCCTAGATTTGTGTGGATGGAGTCTGTTGATTATGCATGTTATATAATTAACCGTTTATCAATTAGAAAGAAAATTAACAAAATGCCATATAAGATTTTAAATGATCGCATGACGAAAATTGATTATTTTCGTGTTTTTGGATGTAAATGTTTTGTATTAAACACACAAGATAATTTCGATAAATTTGAGTCTAAATTTCTTGAATGTATTTTTGTTGGATATTCTGCGAATTCTGAGGCATATAGATGCTATAATTCCGTCACAAGACAAATTTTAGAATCTATACATGTGAAATTCAATGAATTTGGTGAACTTGAAATAAACAAAGAATAAGATGATGATTTTCAATTGAAACCCGTGATGGATGACATTGAAGAAAATAGCATACATGATGAGCAGATACTCTAGAAATGCATGAACACTTAGAACCGCATGAGAACTTAAAAAATAATCAACCAAGATGGCATAGAGATCACCCACATGACCTCATAATAGCCGATATATCTCAATGTGTACGACCATGTAGAAGAATAGTTCAAGATGAAATTAATCAATTCTATGCTATGATTTCTGAAATAAAACCAAAGAATATGCTTGATGCTTTGAATGATTCTTCTTGGGTTGATGCTATGCATGACGAATCAAATCAATTTACAAGAAAAGATAGTACCTGACCACAAGACAAAACAATAATAAGAACAAAATGGGTGTTTAGAAATAAATTGAATGAGGATGGTAAAGTCGTTAAAAATTGTAGCGCCCTACCGAGACTAAGGTCTCGACACGGTGTACCCACTGTGCTCTGCTACAAGAAGTACAAGGTATTGATGACATTCATATGCATGTCGACATATAATGTATTGAAATTGCAGAAGCAATAAAAAAGCACAAAGCATAACTGACATGCATAAAACAGAATAACTAAACCCGAGTACATCTGAAATGTCATCAGTAAAATATCAAAATACAAGTCGAAAATAACATAAGAACTACATAAACTAATCTGTACATCCATCACTGATGATCTATCTCCGGCTCATCTTTTCCATGTCTCAATACTGGCCCTTTACCCTATGATGTGGTAATGAGAGGCTGAGCGATAACGAATTGCTCTGCAAGTCTATCCGCCTAGGTTCGTCATGTGGATCATGCATGGTGTACATGAAATTCCACGTAATGTCAAATAAATAACGTAAAGCAGGTAAATCATAGCAGTCGACTTATCGTAAGCAGATCATAACATGGAGAATTACATCAGGTAACTTAACATGTATTAATAGATGAGATACTGTAGCGTGAATACATAAAAATAGGCAACTCTAAAAGTACGTCACAGAATTAATCATTATACAACTGTCATGTTTGCTTTTCTTATACTTAGTAGTCTGTTTTTTTTCTTGTGGCTATGTCCTTCGTACATTGTACTGTCATCCTTGGTTTACTAAGGGTCAGAACTTAAATCCATTAGGCTAACATGGTAAACATGGTAAACATGCAGTATGCTCATGTCGTGGAAAAGCCATGCATCTTTTTCACAAAAATCTGTCATATCATGATCATGTCAAAAATCATCATATCATAGCTGAAACAGCTGTGCTCATACATAACATGTCTGGTATGAACGTACACGAGACTCACCGACTGAACTCCTCGAGTAGTCCCCAGTGCCGTCTATGAATCCCTTGGTCCAACCACGGTGTTACATCATACGCACGTAGACTACCGGTGACTCCCCAAATAGCCACCATAGTGTCTATGAATCCCGATGGTCCAACTTCGGTGTTACATCATACGTATGTAGGCTAATAGGGACACGAATGGCATAGATCCTGGTTCCCAGCATGGTGTTACACTCAGCCAAACGCAACATAAACTTGCCCCTATGATACCTAACGTCTCACCAAGACTATGATATCATGGAGCAGACATATCAACATAAACACCCATAAGGAGGTGTAACATACATAAGTTGCTCCAAACATCCTCACTACTACACTCGATGTCAGACGGCCTATATCATAAACATGAGCTGTCGTAACAGCATAAAGAGTCTCATATGGAGTCAGTCGACGAAGGGTATGGTTCATAAATAAAATCATTTTAAAAACATCTCATGCGATAAAGCATGCCAACATGTCGTGGAAAACTCTTTTAAAAACGTATACATGATAATTGTTTTGTAGAAATGCATAATGAGATGAATATGTCACTTCCGAACTCTCTTCGGCGTATACATGAAAGAATATTCGGTATTGGGGTGTTCTCATAATTCTAGTAATTCTACCATTTAAATCTAATGGCTGGCTGTTTGGGTTATGACATTTTCCTATGTGAAGTCACCATTTTATCATTATTGATTTTCTTGTTTAAGCGGCTAAAAACAGCCGAGTTTTTCGTTGTTACCATATTAATAATTAACTGACATATCGTTATTTTAACCACGTTTGTACGGTACCATTTATATATATCAATGTATGTATGTATATTCTATTTAAATTTTACGTCATTTAAGCCTTGCTTATGGCCCATGGCCGAAATGCACATACACACACATTACACTTTTATCACATCATAATCTTATTCATTCATATATGTATACTTTTAAATAAATATACAAGTTTTTTTTTTTTTCGGAAGAAGCGATCCTTTCATTAATAATCCAAAAACAGAAGTTTTACAAAGATATACAACCCCTATTATCATGTACAATACTCAAAAGACAGGCCATGTGCCGTATGCAAATCCTCAAGTCTACGCAATGAACTACTAATAAAAATTTCTGGAGGGGGGCGCGAAACATCTTCCCCATAAGATAACTTATTGTGCCAACTCCAGATACCAAAAGCGACTTCCCTGAAGACGTATGTCCAAGTCTTCTCATTACCATATTTCCCTATGTTTAGTCTCAGATTCATCTCAGCCCATTCAGCCATGCCTTTAACCGCCAGGAACTTTTTCCACAGTTTCTCATGGACCAACCGCCTCCATACCTGACGGGCCCAATAGCAATCCCTCAGCTCATGCACTTCATGGATCCCTCTTAGGCCACAGATCCGACACATATCCATAGAACTGATATGGCGCCTGTGGAGAAAGACAGTCGTCGGCAGCACAGCATGGCATAGACGCCATAAAAACAGATTCAACCTGGAGGGGCCCTTGAGACTCCATATCTTGCGCCATAAATCATCACTCTCCCTTAAACTCTCCCTAAACTGGGAGTTATAGGCACTGCTCACCGAAAGCTTACCCGAGTTACTGCCCTTCCATCGTAACTCACGATTCTGTGCTCCCCCCGGATCATATAGGTAGTTTGATACAAGTTACCATTACACATAAATAGGCCATTTGGCCGAAAGTTTACACATGCACATATACACACAGTTGCACATACAAATGTAACACATACATACATAATTCATTTTCCAAATCTTTTCATAATCACAGTTATGTATATTAATAGTTAGTAAAAATGTCATCCAACAACCTGAGTGGTCACTCGGCCGAAACCTGTACACCCATCTATGACTTGTCATTTTCATATAAGCCCTATAGTTCCTATACATGCTGTCCTTTACATATTATGACACACAACCACACTTAATGTTGAAACTTATTATTTAACACCCTACATGCTAAATACATACATGTGAATGTACTTTAACCATAAAACTTCTTCCTGCCCCTTAGGAAGGCTGTTAGCCGAATATGCACAAGCACACACATTAGACCTTTAAACACTTTGCAACTTACTAATTACTTTATTATATGAAAAACATTTATACCCCAACACAAGTTAACTCATGAGAACATCATCACAGTGCATACTAGGCCACATGGCCGAGCCCACCCATGCACACACCCACCAAATATTTTATTATCTAAACATGATTCACGTACCTACATGCATATATTTTCTTTATCATTAAAATGGCAATGCATTATACTCCTGTGGCCGAATCATCCTCTACACACATAAAACTTTCGGTCCTTTTTATGGGTATGCAAGTTGGATGTGTTCATATACACATCTTCCATTTTAACAATTTGTAAGGTCATGATATTAGCGATTACCATGTAGATGAAGATAAAGTCATGACTACATAAATGTTCATGTTGGCAACTATGCACAAAACGCCTATAACATCTTCAAGTGACATGCAAGATATTTTTCTTTCACCACAACCATAAACATACTTATGTGGAAGAGATGTCATCAAAATTATAAGATGGTGAACATGCAAATGCATCTTCTTTATGTTCTTAACATCTACATAATTATTATTATGCATGCATGATCCAACTCTAACTTCTAATATAAAAGACTCCATTTCCTAGCATTCAAGAAGAAACTAGAAAGAGATACTTGCCTTGATGTTTGAATTTCGATCTTAAAATAGAGAAAATTTCTCCTTTTTTTTATCCTTTTGTGCTCACAGCCTAATGGCCAAAATGAAAGGAAAAATGAGTTATTTTTGAGATATAATGCCTACGATTTGCCTAAGATTACTTCTTAAGAAACTCACCTTGGGTAATCCCTGAAGTTGTCTCACTTTCCAACTTAAGAGAGCTCCTTTTCCCTTCACTGCAAAGCTCATGGTTAGATGAGGAGTTAAAGAGAGAAGATGAATCTTTTTAATATATGGAGGGTGGAAAGTATGTAGAAAGATGGTTTTAAATCCTACCTTAGAGGTTCCTACTCAAGCAAGTTTTTGTCCTTCACTTTTGATGGAAAACCCTCCTTTTCCTTGCTTGTCCAAACTCACGGTTTGGAGCCTAAAGAGAAGAGAAAGTTGAATTTCTTTGGCGAGTGAATGAAAAGAAATTGTTTAGAAATAAGATAATGTGTTTACCTTAATGGTTCTTAGATATGGAACTTGATTTGTTCTTGAATTTGGTAGAAGTTTTCTTCCTTTGGCTTGAGTGTAGCTCTCGATTGGAAGGGAGTTTGAAGAGGAAGAATGGTTGTTTGTGGGGAGAGAGAGAAGCGGATCGAAGAAATGCTTGAAGATTGAGAGAGGAAACTGGTGAAAATAAAGTGAGAATATGGAACAAAGGAAGTGTTGTTGGTCTTGGATGGGGCTTGGAGAGATGGGTGGGGGAAGATTTTCATGTTGTCTCTTGTATTGGAAATAGAAAGAACATGAGTTTAAGAGAGAAAAAAGTCAAATTGCATGCAATTTGAGTGGTCGGCATTTGGAGTGTGTAAGTGGGTAAACATGGAAGAGAGAGTGTAAAGGACAATTTCTTGGTCTTTTACTTCCCTATGACAGAGATAATGGGGAATGGGGATGGGAGGATTTTTATCTTATCTTGGTTAGGAGACTATTTGATGTGATGGAAAGATAAAAAGGAAAATCTTCTTCTTTTCTATGCAAAGTAACCGTGGGTGAGTTGGGGAATAAAAGAGAGAAGGAATTCTTTTCTTTATGTATGGTTAGGAAGAGAAAACGTAATAGAGGTGTAAGGGAAATACAACTTTGGTGTAAGGGTGATTGAATGGGTGAGCTAAGAAAATGGAAGAAGCAAGGGTTCGAGCAGCAAATTTACCATTTTTCTATTTTCTTATGCCTTAATTTCCTTTTGTATTTATTTAATTGTAAGATTCTTTTGTATCCTAATTGTGTAATTATAAAATTAATTTTTTAAGCATTACACCGTCTAGGGTTGTGGTCACTTGTTTCGGTGTCAGACGAAAGTTTATCTCAACCGCATTGCACGGCGCAACGATCGCATTTCGGGTTCTGGCGTAATTTTCTTCATTTGGTTATCCCAACTTGCCTGGAAGTGCGTTTCCTCCTTATAATAAGTTTTGTCCTCGAAAATTGTTAATTTA
Organism: Eustoma russellianum; assembly: GCA_036186865.1. Lineage (NCBI taxonomy): Eukaryota > Viridiplantae > Streptophyta > Magnoliopsida > Gentianales > Gentianaceae > Eustoma > Eustoma russellianum. Next base: position 32,108,748 of record AP025043.1, on the reverse strand, counting down.
GTCGTAATTAATCACTTAGCATTACCTAATTGATTCCACCCTTAACACATGTTTCGAACCTCCTTCAATACCCCGATCCAACGTTCAGACACACTTTTCTAGAATCATAACTTAGTGGCCCTACATTGCGAATTCTTGTATAATTGAGCTATTGAAGCATTGTCTGGCCTTCGGAGGGTTATTACATTGCCTGCTTACGGTTGATTGTCCTTCATACTTTTCCGGTGCTATTGCGAGCAATTAAGCTTTCAGGTGTGATCATCTTAACTACTCCTAGCTGAATCCAAATTCCAACCTTCAAAGTAATAATCCAAATAATTTATGAACTTTTGCATACCTGTTTTAATATCCGGATTCCAGATTATCGGTATCTAGCAGTTCCTAACGCTGGGCATTGGTCTGGGATGGTCCTTCTTTCTGCGCCCTTCTTAGTGAATCTCTTTGTCTTCTTGTGCAATTTCTATTCACGTGCCCAATCTTGCCGCATCGAAGACACACATCAGTCCCCATGTGGCAATCACCTGTATGTTGTCTTTGGCACCTTCGGCATATCAGAATTGTTGCTGCTGTCCTCCATCGTTGAGATCGATACCAGCTGGATGTCTGCTGGTGAGGTCGTCTGCCAGCCTGCTGAAGGTACAGACCCCATCTCTCGGTTCGATCGTCTATGTCACTCCAAAGTCTTCTATTTCTAAGCTCTTGGTATGGTACTGCAACAATGGGTTCTACCCTATAACAGTCCTCCGGTAGTCTCTCAAGATTGGCTGGGTGTTTACCAATTAACCAATTCTGAATCTGGGGATTTAGACCATGCCAGAACTTGACCGTCTTTAGCCTGTCATCACTCATTATCTCAAGAACACGACAGCCCAGGGTGACGAATGGCCAAAAATACTCTGAAACAGATTCATCTGTCTCCTGTCTCATGGTACCATACTCCCTTTCTCTATGTATAATCAGTGCTGAAGAGAGGTAAAACCGCAGAACTCTTCCAAAAAATGAACCAGAGTATCTCCCCAGGAAATTGAGCCACCAGAGATAAAATCTTTGCCGGCGGTGCCAATGTGCACTCTGACTCTGGTGATGACCCCTATGGGGCAGGTGACGGTGTCTGCCTATCAGATTGGGATGACATCCTATTTCAAATAGTTAAATTAACGCAGTTAGTGAATATGTTACACGGCACCTTAAATTTTAAGGGTTATGCATATTCTAAGGAAAGCAGTTCACTTATTATGATCCTGAGTTACTTACACGGTACTGCTGTGATATGGAGTTATTCTTGATATATTTGCTAAACCATGCTAAGGGTTCGTACTCTCAGGTTGTTACCCTCAGTCTAAGATCAAGTACTTAGATACTACGATCTTGGCTTGGGTTCTACAATCATACCTTAGATTCTATTTCGTCACCTAGTTTCTAAAATCATAACCTATTGCATGTCGTTGCTCACTTTATGATGTCCGCTATGGATCTAGAGCCTTGGCTCTCATATCACCTATAGCGCCTTGCCCGGGACTAGGGTCTCGGCACGGTGCACACGCCTTACTCTGCTACGAGAAGTTCAAAGCGTCAATGACATTCATGTGCATGTCGACATATAATGTTTCGAAATCGCGGAAGCAATATAAAAGCACAAAGCATAACTGATATGCATAAAACAAAATAACTAAACCCGAGTACATCTGAAATATCATCAGTACCATATCAAAATACAATTCGAAAATAACATAAGAACTACATAATCTAATCTGTGCATCCATCACTGATGATCTATCTCCAGCTCATCTTTTCCATGTCTCAGAACTGGCTTTAACCCTGCGATGTGGTAATGATAGGGTGAGCGATAACAAATCGCTCTACAAGTCTATCCGTCTAGGTTCGTCATGTGGATCATGCATGGTGTACATTAAATGCAACATGAATAGTAACATGAAATGCCATGTAATGTCAGATAAATAACGTAAAGCAGGTAAATCATAACAGTCGACTTATCGTAAGCAGATCATAACATGGACAATTACATCAGCTAACTTAACATGTACTAACAGATAAGATACTGTAGCACGAATACATAAAAATAGGCAACTCTAAAAGTACATAACAGAAACAATTATTATACAACTTTTGTGTTTTCTTTTCTTATACTTAGTAGTCTGTTTCTTTTTCTTGTGGCTATGTCTTTCGTACATTGTACTATCATCCTTGGTTTACTAAGGGTCGGAACTTAGGTCCAGTAGGCTAACACGGGTAAACATGCAGTATGCTCATGTCGTGGAAAAGCCATGCATCTTTTTCACAAAAATCTTTCATATCATCAAAATGGCAATGCATTATACTCCTATGGCCGAATCATCCTCTACACACATAAACATTTCGGTCCTTTTTATGGGTATGCAAGTTGGATGTGTTCATATACACATCTTCCATTTTAACAATTTGTAAGGTCATGATATTAGCGATTACCCTGTAGATGAAGATAAAGTCATGACTACATAAATGTTCCTGTTGGCAACTATGCAAGAAACGCCTACAACATCTTCAAGTGACATGCAAGATATTTTTCTTTCACCACAACCATAAACATACTTATGTGGAAGAGATGTCATCAAAATTATAAGATGGTGAACATGCAAATGCATCTTCTTTATGTTCTTAACATCTACATAATTATTATTATGCATGCATGATCCAACTCTAACTTCTAATATAAAAGACTCCATTTCCTAGCATTCAAGAAGAAACTTGAAAGAGATACTTGCCTTGATGTTTGAATTTCGATCTTAAAATAGAGAAAATTTCTCCTTTTCTTTATCCTTTTGTGCTCACAGCCTAATGGCCAAAATGAAAGGAAAAATGAGTTATTTTTGAGAAATAATGCCTACGATTTGCCTAAGATTACTTCTTAAAGAAACTCACCTTGGGTAATCCTTGAAGTTGTCTCACTTTCCAACTTAAGAGAGCTCCTTTTCCCTTCACTGCAAAGCTCATGGTTAGATGAGGTGTTAAAGAGAGAAGATGAATCTTTTTAATATATGGAGGGTGGAAAGTATGTAGAAAGATGGTTTTGAATCCTACCTTAGAGGTTCCTACTCAAGCAAGTTTTTGTCCTTCACTTTTGATGGAAAATCCTCCTTTTCCTTGCTTGTCCAAACTCACGGTTTGGAGCCTAAAGAGAAGAGAAAGTTGAATTTCTTTGGCGAGTGAATGAAAAGAAATTGTTCAGAAATAAGATAATGTGTTTACCTTAATGGTTCTTAGATTTAGAACTTGATTTGTTCTTGAATTTGGTAGAAGTTTTCTTCCTTTGGCTTGAGTGTAGCTCTCGATTGGAAGGGAGTTTGAAGAGGAAGAATGGTTGTTTGTGGAGAGAGAGAAGCGGATCGAAGAAATGCTTGAAGATTGAGAGAGGAAACTGGTGCAAATAAAGTGAGAATATGGAATAAATGAAGTGTTGTTGGTCTTGGATGGGGCTTGGAGAGATGGGTGGGGGAAGATTTTCATGTTGTGTCTTGTATTGGAAATAGAAAGAACATGAGTTTAAGAGAGAAAAAAGTCAAATTGCATGCAATTTGAGTGGTCGGCATTTGGAGTGTGTAAGTGGGTAAAGATGGAAGAGAGAGTGTAACGGACAATTTCTTGGTCTTTTACTTCCCTATGACAGAGATAATGTGGAATGGGGATGGGAGGATTTTTATCTTATCTTGGTTAGGAGACTATTTGATGTGATGGAAAGATAAAAAGGAAAATCTTCTTCTTTCCTATGCAAAGTAACCGTGGGTGAGTTGGGGAATAAAAGAGAGAAGGAATTCTTTTCTTTATGTATGGTTAGGAAGAGAAAAGGTAATAGAGGTGTAAGGGAAATACAACTTTGGTGTAAGGGTGATTGAATGGGTGAGCTAAGAAAATGGAAGAAGCAAGGGTTCGAGCAGCAAATTTACCATTTTTCTATTTTCTTATGTCTTAGTTTCCTTTTGTATTTATTTAATTGTAAGATTCTTTTGTATCCTAATTGTGTAATTATCAAATTAATTGTTTAAGCATTGCACCGTCTAGGGTTGTGGTTCACTTGTTTTGGTGTCAGACGAAAGTTTATCTCAACCGCATTGCACGGCGCAACGATCGCATTTCGGGTTCTGGCGTAATTTTCTTCATTTGGTTATCCCAACTTGCCCGGAAGTGCGGGTCGTAACATTCCTTCCCCCTTATAATAAGTTTTGTCCTCGAAAATTGTTAATTTGGTCGTAATTAATCACTTAGGATTACCCAATTGATTCCATCCTTAACACATGTTTCGAACCTCCTTCAATACCCCGATCCAACATTCAGACACGCTTTTCTAGAATCATAACTTAGTGGCCCTACATTTCAAATTCTTGTATAATTGAGCTATTGAAGCATCGTCTGGCCTTCGGAGGGTTATTACATTGCATGCTTACGGTTGATTGTCCTCCATACTTTTCTAGTGCTATTGCGAGCAATTAAGCTTTCAGGTGTGATCATCTTAACTACTCCTAGCTGAATCCAAATTCCAACCTTGAAAGTAATAATCCAAATAATTTATGAACTTTTCCATGCCTGTTTTAATATCCGGCTTCCAGATTATCGGTATCTAGCAGTTCATAACAGGGCATTGGTCTGGGATGGTCCTTCTTTCTGCTCCCTTCTTAGTGAATCTCTTTGTCTTCTTGTGCAGTTTTTATTCACGTGCTCAGTCTTGTCGCATCGAAGACACACATCAGTCCCCATGTGGCAATCACCTGTATGTTGTCTCTGGCACCTTTGGCATATCAGAATCGTTGTTGCTGTCCTCCATCGTTGAGATCGATACCAGCTGGATGTCTGCTGGTGAGGTCGTCTGCCAGCCTGCTGAAGGTACAGACCCCATCTCTCGGTTCGATCGTCTATGTCACTCCAAAGTCTTCTATTCCTAAGCTCTTGGTATGGTACCGCAACAATGGGTTCTACCCTATAACAGTCCTTCAGTAGTCTCTCAAGATTGGCTGGGTGTGTACCAATTAACCAATTCCGAATCTGGGGATTTAGACCATGCCAGAACTTGACCGTCTTTAGCCTGTCATCACCCATTATCTCAAGAACACGACAGCCCAGGGTGACGAATGGACAAAAATACTCCGAAACAGATTCATCTGTCTCCTGTCTCATGGTATCATACTCCCTTTCTCTATGTAAAATACTCCGAAACAGAAAATAATAGGCCTAATGATGAGAATGATGATGATGACCGTGCGGGCCCGCAAAAGAATAGACCCGGCAAGTATGATGACGTTACCGTTCCGAATCCGGGAATAATAGATTCGAAGGGGAGAAGTTACCGCCTCAAATCCGGGAAGATAGATCTGAATACTCTATTGTTTTACGATGATGATGATTTTAAAGAAAGCATGAAAGATCATATTTCATTTTATCTCGATGCATCACACGTACATATGCATGCATATTACATTCATGTAGCGATATATGAGATTTAAGTTGTGATGATTTTGTAGACCCTAAGTAATGATTCTTATTGTGTTATTCATCAATAAGAGTCACAGTCTCTTAATGTTTTACTTTGAGTGGTGATTTTAATTAAGTTATGATCTTGTCGCATTAAGTGATGATCCCTATCGAATATTGGTCGGAGGGCAGGTATGCTTCTAAACCAAAATTTTTGGGGTTCGGTTTTTGTTCAAAGTTTCCATTTAACCCATGATTATTATAGTATACTTGTTGGTGACATTGTCACTCACCCTATTTTTCTCTCCAGAGGTGGCAGGAGACAAAGTAGAGTGGATTGATGATGAACCTAGGGTTCCCTACCTCTGAGTGCACTAAAGGATGGCCAGGATTAGAAGACCGAACTTGCCATCTTTAAGGAGATGACTGAGTTATGTAATGGAGTTGGAAAACAATTGGCGTTTGTCACTTTCTGCTACATTTGATTTGGGTTGTAAACTTAAACTGGTTGTGGTGATGCTTTTAAATTTGAAGTTTTAAATTCTGCCATGGTTTTGCTTACTTGTTTGCGCGTAAGCACGAAAATCCATGCAATCCTATCATGGATCACGACGTGTATGGATGATGCCTAGTGCTCTCCTTAGTGAAGTACGGCGGGTGCACCGACTTCGGCGGGGCCGGTGTGCGGGGCGCCATAGGTGGTATCAGAGCTAAGGCTCCAGATCCGGGCAGAATATAGAATTAAGTTATGATTATAGTCGACTAAGTTTGATCTTAGACCTAAGAATTGATCTTAGATGAGAGTTGGCCTTAGAACAGAACGACTTCGACCGACAAATTAGGGCACGGCCCAGTGATAGGCCCCTGGTTGAGGATTGCTCTAGGAGAAACCGACTTATATCCAATTTTTTATGTGACACCTAGAACTTTCGTTACGTACAAATTGAGTAGAGTTCCTTATTATTGATATGACTCCAAATAAACAGACGCTACATTGTGCAGATAACCCCACCAATTGGTGCGGGGACATCATCGTTGTCACCCCCTGGAAGTATGGGTTTCTACTATCGGAGAATGACAAGGCAGCAGGTCCCAAGGTTTGGAGGGGAGACCACACTGGAGGAGGCCGAAAACTGGTTGAACGAGGTCGAGGACCAGCTTGTCCGAGCTCGGGTACCAGACGAAATGAGGGCCCTAATTATCCGTCCCTTTCTGAATGGCAAAGCCAGTCAATGGTGGAGAGAAAGGGTCTAGTCCCTACCCGGACCCGTAGCTTGGACTAGGGTCTTGGAAGAATTCTGTGGAGCTTACCTCTCCAAGGAACTAGTGATTGAAAGGATGGAAGAATTCGATGCACTGAGGCAAGGATCGAACACCCCGGTCTCAGAGTATGTCCGCCAATTCACCACATTAGGGCGGTACGTACCCTTGATCATGGAGGATGAACGGTGGAGGATAACGAGGTTCATGTGAGGACTGAACGCCCGAATTAAAGAAGGATTGGACAAAGCACACCCAAGCACATTCGATGAGTTGGTAAAAGGCTGCCATGAGGTTTAGCACGATATTCGGATGATGAAAGTACGAAGGAGGTTGAAAAGACAAATGAGAAGAGAAAGTGGGAGGTGGCCGATGTACCCTCGTGGAACCACACATAGAGTGACCAGAGACGATAATCGAAGAGCGAGGCCCCAAGGACCCCGAGGCACCCAAATTACTGACAGGTACAGTGAAATTCCCAAACTAAAGTACTTATGCTTTGTCTATTTATTCTAAAGGAGAATGAGTCCTAAAGGAATGTCATAGGGAACCACGAGAAAAGATTATCTCGAGACAGTAATAAATGGATAGAGTAATAACTAAAAGATGCTAAGGGACCAAAGGGAAGCATGGGGACTTAGGCACACACCCTCCAGTTTCGAGGACAAAACTTATTTTAAGGAGGGAGACTGTTGTACCCCGCTCCAAACTAACATAGCAACTAAGGAAGGAAGAGAAGCACGATAGGATAAGGAGACCTCAAAAAGAAGACATCACCGGCTTATCTATGATTATATAGAATTTAAGGTAATTAGCATATCCCAAGTGCAAAACCTGAAACAAGAGGGCTGATTGAAATTTACATATAAGTGTTCAGTTGATGACCTGAGAATTGAGAACTAATGAAAGAAGTATTTTTGGGTAACTTTAATGAGAATTCAGATTTTATAGCATGCCCATACACATATGGTATGGGCATATACCTAGAAATACATACACACCACAAGATGGGCCATCGGGTAATAAAAAGGGCTGAGGGATTATGGCCCATAGGGAATGTGAGCAAGGAAACCCTAAGAATAAGGTCCGTTTACAAACTCCAGAAGATGGGTCTAAGTAAGCCTTAGCAAAATTGACAACTCTCTTCTTCCATCCCCAATACGGCCATTGAAGTATCGTCTAGAGGTAAGACCTAAAGAACTTTGGCCATAAATTTTATAAATCTGAAAGATCTGGCAGATTTAACTCGGCAGAGAATAAGTGGCACTACACACTCGTGTAAGCCTGGGGGTATATATATATATATATATTTCCAGAAAGGATACATTTTATTATGCCTCACTTATGGTGGAGGGAAATCATATTGCAATGTTTGTCAATGAAGGCAAAATGAAAATATAACGAACATATAATTTGAAGTCTCCAATCATATATGATATGCCGCATTAAAACTTTGCCAAGTAAAACCACCCTTGTGGATAAAACCTTGGCGAAGGAAAAAGCGTACATATTTATATGATTGGTGTTATTACATGAGCATAAAAAAGATATCTTTGGAGAGTCCGAAAGTTGAAAGTGTGGAACGCGATCGCTTTGCTTGATCCACCAAAATATGTAGCTCCATTGTTGTTGTTGCACCCCAGATTCCATGCACAAACACAGCATAGGATTAGTAAAATGATAAAAGCTATAAGATGCAGCAGCAATAGCATGGGAGTTGAAACAAAAATCAGCAAATTCAGCAATGCAAAAATTACCCTGGTTACCCATATTCACTGATATGGGTAACGAGATTATATGACAAGTTGGTTGTGCAAGAAATATGACGCAATGTAGGAGTGTAATGTGAAGAATAATGCGTACCCGCGTTGGCCATATCTATTGATATGGGCAACAACACTGATCAAGAGCTGTATCCATGCCTAATATGTGGGGTATTTTCAGCATGATAGCTAGCTCGAACTAGCGGCGGAAGTGCAGCTACTGTGGTGAATATTGTAAGGTGTTGATGAGCCTGACCATGTTGTGCTAGAAAGTGAGCTGGTTGATTTGCCTCCCTAGGTGTGTATGTTATCTCTGAAGCCGTCGAAATTAATAGATTTCTGAAGACAGAAGAGTGTTGATGACTTGGGTTAAGTATCATTGAAATGACTCCCTGCGCATCCACCTCAATATCCATATGACCCTAATGCGTAGCAAAGTATAGGTAACTGAGATATGCTGCTTGAAACTCTGCATCGGCTGGTGAAGAAAGTGGAAGGTGAAATGCTATTGCCCCTAAGAAAGCATAACTAAGAAAGTGGAAGGTGAAAGTGGAAGGTGAAAGTGGAAGGTGAATGCATAGATAGATACGAGTATGTGTATGGGAATCCTATAAGTAAAAGTTACCATGTAATTTCATGAGTTCCAGAGACCTAAGCATAACTAAGATGCAATAATAAGGTCTAAGATATGGACAGATTATGAATAGTATGAGGATAGGCATATTAGTGTATGTGTATACACGAATACGACTCAAGGCGTATACGAACGGCAATAGGATAAATTTCATAGAAGTATATTATATGTGCGGGTACGCGCATATAGTTAGTGTCATAGGAAATAGAGAATATTTTTGGGGATTATGACTCATTCAAAAAAAAGAAGAAATAAGAAATATAGATATATATGTACATGCATGGGAACGTACATATAAATATGTATACACATACATACATAGGAAAATATATATAGCCACACATCTAGGGATAAGAATTATAAGAGATTAGGTAGGTTATACGGTATATACAAAAAGGGTACAACATAGGGGATTTATGAAAGAATTTCGGAATAAATAAGAGATAAATACATATAGGGGCATTATTGAGGAAAACATATATATGGAATGTATGTGGGCATGTTTCGGCCTTAAGGCTTTAGGAATAAGTGATCTCAACCTACAATTGATCAAGAACCCTTAAGTGGAAAATATGGTTGGAAGGTAAGGAGCCTCTTCTTATTTTATTATATTGGAGAAAGTTTTTCCCCTTCCCCATGAGCAGCCGCCGGCTGCATTATTCCAAGAAGAGGAGTAATAGCTCTTCTATCAACCAAGCCTCCTTAATTCCCCACAAACAAAGAAGTGGCTTTCAACCTACCATCCCTCCCATCTAAGAATCAGGTGAAGCCTTGAACAAAAGAAGGCCAAGAGTTTCCCCAACTCAAGATTTGCCTAGGTAAGATCACTCTCCATAGTTGCTAATAAGATACATCTTAGAGGATTGAAGCTTACAAGCCTTCTTTTCTTTGAAGAAAACCGTGACTATCACGGCACTAGAAGGAAGCCTCAAGGTGATAGAAGAAGGAGTGTGTCTTAGCAAAAGTGGATCATTCTCAAACCCTTCAAGATGCAAATGGTAAATCCTTCACCCTTTTCCTAGAATATAGCACTTAATCTAGAGAATGGCTAACCAAGGAGCTATGCCATGTGTGATAGGAAAAGAAAAGGGGGAGTGCTTCTTGTGTCAACCAACCCAATTCAAGGGCTTCAAAGGCAAGTACACTATACTCTTTATGGTTTAGATGTGAAAGTGTGTGCATGAATGGCAAGTTATACTTAAGATCTAATCATAGTTGTAAATAACAAGTTGAATGCCCACAACTTTCGGCCTAAGTCATTTTGGGTGTGTAGGAGTGAGATTTTGTTCCAAAGATGTGTTCTTTGGGGATTATATGCATATTTATGTGCTAATCTAGGCTGGATGTGTTAAAGATTCTTTCTTTCATGAAGAAAGGCTCACGGTGGAAGGGCCAAGGGAGACATGAGTGGTTTTACATGAAAAATGTCAACTTAGTAATGAAATGGAGACAAACTTTGATCTTGTTGCGTGTTAAGTTTAATATGCTCTTGGTTATATCATTTTCTCGCATGCACCGAAGAATGTGGCTGTTGGTGAAGGGTGCGTGTGTTCATCCCCAAAATAGTGGCTAATTGTTGGTGACAAAATGTAAGCTAAGGACATTTAGGAAGAATATATGATCATTAGAAAAATTTCTGGAGCTAGACTGGAATTTGGACTGTAATGTGAGACCAGCAAAGGGGCCTTAAGAACCCTCAAACCCATTGATTTTTGGTATGCTATTATTTTTATGAGTATGTTAGATGCGAGAGTTGGAATCACCTTAAAAAGAGCCACGGTTTATGTTTAATGAATTTCCTACTGAGATTGGTCTTGCTGGAAAAAGTTGTACTGGACAGAATGTAAGTAGCGTGTTTGGGAGTCTAAAAGTGGGCCTTAGAGGTGTGCAAATCCACTAATTTTCGGCATGATACTAACCTCATGAATAAAGAAAGGGTGGCAGTTTGAATTTTGTCAAAATAAGTTGTGGTTTATTTTTAATTAATTTTCTAGTAAAACGGGTCAAACTGAAATATGCTGGAAGGACAAAATTTGTGTAACAAGTTGCATGATCTGGAAAAGGGCCTTAGGAAATTGTAATTGGGCTAAATTTTGACAGGATGCTAGCCCAATGAGTTTATTAAGATGGAGAGTTGGAACTCCCAGAAAAAGAATAAAGGATTGGTCACAATAAATTTTATAATAAAATATGGTCATTCCAGAATTCAGGTTACACCGTTCCATGAAAAGAGAAAACGAGTCCCTTATCGACATCATAATTCCGCAACGCATGCATGGCGTTCACTTATGACATTTACGGAGAAGAACATGTGAACCAATGGGTCTAAACGTGCCTTTTAGTAGGAAAATCCTAAGGAGAAGTAGACGCTACCAAGGTGGAAATTTCCAGCATAAACGTGCCTTTTAGTAGGAAAATCCTAAGGAGAAGTAGACGCTACCAAGCTGGAAATTTCCAGCATGGCAACGAACCGTGTCTATTCGTTTACGTCATGCATTATGCCGTCGTTTGCACGTTACATGTCATGCATTGCATCATCGTCACGTACATGATTTACAGCATGTCTTTTTATGAGAAAGAAAGATGAAAAGCGTTTTCAAAGGATGATTTTATGATTCCCCACCGGTACCGTGTGTGAGTATGAACTTGGCCAATATGAACCCACCCAGATCTGGGTTAAGCGATCTGACAGTATGACCGTGCAGACCCAGAAAATAATAGGCCTAATGATGAGAATGATGATGATGACCGTGCAGGCCCGGAAAATAATAGGCCTAATGATGAGAATGATGATGATGACCGTGCGGGCCCGGAAAAGAATAGACCCGGCAAGTATGATGACGTTACCGTTCCGAATCCGAGAATAATAGATTCGAAGGGGAGAAGTTACCGCCTCAAATCCGGGAAGATAGATCTGAATACTTTGTTGTTTTACGATGATGATGATTTTAAAGAAAGCATGAAAGATCATATTTCATTTTATCTCGATGCATCACACGTACATATGCATGCATATTACATTCATGTAGCGATATATGAGATTTAAGTTGTGATGATTTTGTAGACCCTAAGTAATGATTCTTATTGTGTTATTCATCAATAAGAGTCACAGTCTCTTAATGTTTTACTTTGAGTGGTGATTTTAATTAAGTTATGATCTTGTCGCATTAAGTGATGATCCCTATCGAATATTGGTCGGAGGACAGGTATGCTTCTAAACCAAAATTTTTGGGGTTCGGTTCTTGTTCGCACTTTCCATTTAACCCATGATTATTATAGTATACTTGCTGGTGACATTGTCACTCACCCTATTTTTCTCTCCAGAGGTGACAGGAGACAAAGTAGAGTGTATTGATGACGAACCTAGGGTTCCCTACCCGTGAGTGCACTGAAGGATGGCCAGGATTAGAAGACCGAACTTGCCAGCTTTAAGGAGATGACGTAGTTATGTAATGGAGTTGGAAAACAATTGGCGTTTGTCACTTTCTGCTACATTTGGTGTGGGTTGTAAACTTAAACTGGTTGTGGTGATGCTTTTAAATTTGATGTTTTAAATTCTGCCACGGTTTCGCTTACTTGTTTGCGCGTAAGCACGAAAATCCATGCAATCCTATCATGGATCACGACGTGTATGGATGACGCCTAGTACTCTCCTTAGTGAAGTACGGTGGGTGCACCGACTTCGGCAGGGCCGGGGTGCGGGGCGCCACAATTTCAATGTCATATATTATGTGCCAAGACGGCTAAATGAAGACCCAATCATAGAGTGACAACAAGGTGAAGACACATCACTTGTCCAATCATATCTCGCCAAGTAAGCAAATGTATATCACAAGGCTTTACAAGATATCTTCCAAGGGCATTCAAGACATTCTTCAAGATTTTTCTCAACCCTAGGGGCGTGTACTATGCTACAAAAGAGAGGGAGAGGATCAAACACAAGATAGGACTCATATTCTACATTCTATCAAGTGCAAAGCAAGAATTCTCTTCATTTCTTATCTTCTTCTCTTGTATAAAGTCTTAAGCCTATCAAACATACATTCCATAATCTATATAGGCTTCATATATACCACCCATACACGTTTCATATTTGTAAGAGGTTGATCAAGGTGTGATCAAACCTTCATTAGTAAGGTGGTGGTGATTTTGTTGATTGTTGTTGTGATTCATTGTAAAAGGGTTGGACGGTAAAGGAGTTGGTGTATAACTCCATCCACCCTTTTTCTAAGGTGACTTTGGTGATTATTGAATACCGAGGAAGTTTTCCATGAAGATTGGAGTAGGTCACATCGATCGAACAACCATAAAAATCTTGGTGGTCTTACATTCTACACTTTTGCTTTCAGTTTTTGTTTTTGCAAGGTTATCAACGCAACTGAAAAAATGGCAAAAGATTTTTAAAAATCATCAAATTTTGCAGAGACACAGATAAAGGTCTTAGGCTTATTTATGATACGTTTCATTGAATTTGGATAAGTATAATCCATCCAAATGTTCAAAGTTTTGAGACTAGTGCAATCCGATTTTAGATTGGTCACGGTTGAGAATATCAACGTGGTTGATATGCTTTCCAAAGGAATCCTGCAAACCTATTTCAACCCATTACACTAGACATCTTAAGGGACATCTCATCAAAATTTCAGATCATTTGGAGATGTCATTAATTATGAATTAAATTTTCATTATAAGGGAAAGTTTTTCACAGATTGATAGAGTTCAATCAAAAACATTTTTTCAGGGCCTTAGAATTTGAATATTGATATGAAATCTTTATGACATATAAATAACATCTTAAAGTACATTGTCACAAAATTCCACGAATTTCGGAGGTCTAGAACCTAGTCGTTCAGTTAATCAAAAAGGGGGTCTGAAAACAGAATTTGGTTTTAGAAGTGAGTATTGGTTACTAGATAATTTTTAAAAACAAATTTTGCTACACTCACTATTCAACCCCCCCTCTCCCCCTTCTTGTAGTGCTATATAGATCCGATACGTCTTCCCCCCACAAGTTTTAAGGTACGGCAGAACTTATCAACATAGCATTCATCATCTCTTTTCGAGTTCAATTTTTGCGTTCAGCAATACCATTCGATTGGGGTGAATATGGTGTAGCTGTTTGATGAATAATGTCATGTTCTGAACAGAATTCATTAAACGGTGTATCATATTCACCACATATATCACTACGAATTGCTTTAATTTGTTTGCTAAGTTGATTCTCAACTTTATTTTTATACTCTTTGAAAGCATCAACGGCCTCATCTTTGCTACTTAGCAAATAGACATAACAGTATCGTGTACAATCGTCGATAAAAGCTACAAAATACTTTTTACCACCTCTTGTTTTCACAAACATTAAGTCACACACATCTGTATGAATTAATTTCAAAGGTTCAGCGTTTCTTTCGAAAGAAATGGCGCCTTTGCCATCTTCGTTGTAACACATATTTTGCATTTTTCATTATCAAAATTTAATTTCGATAACAAGTCAAGATTAAGCATTCGTTGTATTGTCTTATAATTAACATGTCCCAAACGAAATGCCATAAACAAGAAGACTCAATGATGTAAGGAGAAGAGGAAGCATTATTATTAGCCTCTGTGGGCAAATCATTCTTAGGTACAATAACGATTGTATGACCTCAGGCGCTAACAACTCTCCCAAAACCAATTGATGATAAGAGATGTGCATGCCCTTGACTTATTGTGCATTCAGCACACACAAGCGCCCATGGCATTTGAATGTCACTTGGCCCACACGGCCCACACGCCATGGGACAATTGCTTGAATAGTGGATGCGAAAAAATTGGTTTTTAAAACTTTTTATTACCAATTACCCACTTCTGAAAACAGATTCTCTTTTCAAACCCGGTTTTTAATTAACTGAATGATTAAATTGTAAACCTCCAAAAATCATGAAATTTTGTGACAAAGTACTTTCAGATGTCATGTATGTGTCATAAAAATTTCAGATCAAAATTCAAAGTATCAGACCTTAAAAAACGTTTTTGCGTAGATTGCGTCAATCTGCCAGAAACTGTGATCCAAAATAAAAAATTTATTCCTATTAATTTACAAATCCAAATGATCTGAAAATTTTATGATATGACCCTTAGGATATGTACTTTAAAGGGTTGAAACAGGTTTTCAAAATTCCTTTGGCAAGTATGTCAAATACGATGATGTTCTCAACCTTTGCAAGTCTGAAATTCAGATTGCACTAGTCTCAGAACTATTGACGTTTGATTGACTTATACTTATCCAAATGAGGTGAAACTTGTGCCAAATGAAAACTAGGATGTGTGGCTATGTTTGTGCAAACTTTTATGATTTTTGAAAAGCGTTTACCATTTTTACCATTACAATAAATACAATGCAGAAAAATAGAAATTGAAAGTAAAGTGCTGAAAAGCAAGAACACCAAGAATTTTATATTGGCTTGGTTAAAACAATCTACTCCAGTCTTCGAGGACACCTTCCTTGGTTATCAATAAACACCAAAAACACCTTACCACCAGGGTGACTGGAGTTAAACACTAACTCCAACCTTTTACAATCACAGCAATCAAGCAAACCGATCACGAACACCACCACCAATTGAATGAAGGTTTGATCACACCTTGATCAACCTTTTACAACAATTGAACGTGTATGGGTGGTATATTAAAAGTCTATATAATATTTGAAATATATGAGCAGTAGGATTGAGACTAAAAAGAAGAGAAAGAAAGGAAGAAGAGAGTAGTCTAGCTTTTTGCACTTGAGCAGAATGTGAATTGTAGCTTGGTCTTGTCTTGCACTATCTTCCCTTTTTATCTTTTTTTGGCCGCCCCCTAGTGCTCTCTTCTTTCTTGAGAATTGTCTTTAATGTCTCTGGAAGATTGTCTTGTGTAGAAGATGACACAATCTTGCTTACTTGGTGCAATATGATTGGAAGGATGACTTAACCTTGCTTAGTTGTCACTTGTTGATTGGTCCACCTTGGCACCCTTGTAATAAGATGTAAATTCTTTAAAAAAACTCTCAAAACATGTGCTCAAAATCAATTCAAACAATTACTATAACATCACATTTCAATCCCTTGAATTTTGGGGGATAAATTGAGGCCATTAAGATTATGAAAATCGCCCAGTATGGTAGACATGTGCTGAAATTTTCAGCATGTGTCTATTTTGAATTCTTTCCTTGTGTGGTGCCCTCTTCAATGTCACCAATCTTGTGTGGCATATTCTCCACCAATTGAAATTCTAAATAAGCTCCACCTTGACTCCACCATGGCTGAAATAGGCGGGTAATAAGACTGCACATGTGCTGAAATTTTATTTTGGCAAGCTTTGTCAAATAATGCACAATATTTACACATATATGGCAAATAGTAATCAGTCCTGTTTTGAATTTTCTAGAACACTTTAACCTGTCTTGAATGTATAAAATGTGTCTAGATACATGTTACATCTATACAAAAAACGTTCCATATGTGTATTTCTATAGAAACTGAATTTTCGACTTTCGTCGATTACGCGATTTTTCTCCGATTAAATTCAAACTTCTTACACATGTAATATATATTATGTCACAAATAATATACATAAAATAAAGTGTATATTCAGCTCCAATAGCTTAGTAGAAAATGCCCATGTGCACAAATAACATTGAGTTTGAATTCTCCGCAAATCTAGCATAAATTGTGGGTGATTTGTGTGTGCCAACATGGTATGACTTAGTGGCTTATTGTAACATGTGAGCCGCGAATTTTTTGAACATTTTTTATGTATATGGTCTGACCATATTTATATGGCAAGTACGTGACATGTCAGTGAAGTTTTGATAGTCACCCGATATGACACTTTTCGGTTTATGACCTTGTAACTTGTCATTATAATTTTGACGCCACCATGACTTATATCATATGATATAAGACCTGAATATACTCATATATATGAGGTGTATATAGTGGTGTGACGTTGACGTACATTTGTAATATATGTAACGTGTCGGTGATACGTTGGAATATATGTGTATTGTGACTTTTTTTAAAAAAATACAGATATATATATATTATATATATATATATGGCGTGTAAATGCATTAGGGAGAAAACTTTCCATTATCAAATTTGTTGCCATAAAGCTTTCTCCAAATATATTTTCATTTAATGAACTAGTTAGTTCATTTAATGAACTATTTAGTTCATTAACTTAAGCACTCCACTTAATGAACTAGTTTAGTTCATTAATTGTGTCACCTGAAAATAGTACAAAGACAACAAATGTTTGCCATATGATGTAATCTTTAACGCTTCATGGCTTGTTAGTACGGCAACAATATATATAAACATATAAAGCATGTTTATCACATAAACGTGTCAAGTAATAATTTGTTCATGCATTTTGTAAGCACGTAATATTTAAATCATGCATTTGTAAATCACTCAAACCTTTTTCTCAACAATCTCCTCAGTTTTATGATTTACATAATAACATTGGTTCATGATTTAAATATGGTCGCTCCCCTCCAATTATATGCAAATTTAAAATTTGAATTTTGAATTTCATATCGCCGCACTCCCCCTTAAATCATGCTTCTGTCTCCCCCTTAAATCATGCTTTTCTCTCCCCCTTTATTTTGTAAATTCATCAAAAGTGTAAGTAAGAATGGAAGGAAATAGCAGTTTATAACATATCAGTGGAAGTCATGCATTTTTAGCGTGTCCCTAAGGGTTATTTATTCAACCCTTTGCAAATGCACATTTTGGTACCCAAACGTGGGTGACCTTTTTCGGTCTTACAAAAGGTGAGAAAAGAGATGAAGAAGCAATATAATAGATGTTAGGCGCAAATCCGTTTGGTCTACGGCGGAGAATGCCATCATGCTCATGATAAACTTTTCGTTTTTGATATACCTTTGTGTTAGTGTGCATGGTGTGTGATCTAGTTGCATTTGTGTTGTATGAATGTCGTGTATGCATCAATGGTTTCCTTTCATATCTATACGGCATGTCATTATATTTCGTATGAGATGAAAAAGAAGAAGTGCAATGTGATATAGTGGGTGGTGCACTTGATATCTTCTTAGGCCGTATAGTTGTCTTGAATGCACCGGTTTCTTAGACAAAATAAAGTTGGCAGACTTATTTTGTACTTTATTATCTTCCATATACCCTAATCTAGTTTTATCATTTTCATGCTTTTGGGAGAAAATGAGACAATCTTGCATGCTCGTACTCGAATCGAATTCTTTTATGGTCTTTTCTAAATATGTGTTTATTGATTTCAAATTTGAAATCTCGACTTTCATCACAGGGTTCTCTGATTTTAAGGAAGAAATCTCAGATTTTAAGGAATTTATCATGCAAGACGACTTTTCTTTTGAATCGTTTAATTGAGATACAAGATTCGTGTTAGAAGATTCTAACAATTTCTTGTCTTCAATTAAGCGTTTCTTTTCTTTTGCAAGAGCCTTAGCAAACTTATGTAATTCAAGATATTGAACATATAAATCATGATAAGATGGTTCAGAATCGGAATCAGAAGCAGAATCTACCTTACTATCAAAAGGTGGAGGCCTTTGGCTTGACATACCTTCTTGCTCGATTTTGTGGCTAGTTGATGTGATCTCACAAAGATTGTTAAATCTTCTTGTTGTGAGTGAACCTGGCTCTGATACCACTTGTAGGACCTCAGGCGCTACCAACTCTCCCAAAACAAATTGATGATAGGATATGTGCATAGCCTAGCCTTATAGTGCATTCAGCACACACAAGCGTCCATGGCATTCGACTAGGACTTGGCCTACACGGACTATGCGTCACAGGACAATTGCTACACCCAACAGTGATGACATTCAACTTAAACATAATATTCGACAAGTACCTCTTCCCCAAATACATGCCATTTTTCGAAAAATAGCCTTATTGGACTCTAACACTAGTCTAAATCCATGCATGACTAGAAAAGCTCCAAAAACCAAATTCTTCCGAATGCCAGGGACGTGCAGTACATTCTGCAGAGTCAGATGCTTCCCCTGGGTCAACTTCAGAACAACTTCGACCCTCGCCTTCGGTCTTCGATGAGGCAAAGTTCCGCATATAAAGTTGTTCATTGTTCCCACGCTGGTACTCCATGAACATCTTCTGCTGGAGCAGACATGTTTTGTGGCGCTAGTATCCAGCCACCATTCGCGCATGTTCCCCATAGCGTTGCACTCTGAGGCCACCGCGCAGAGGTTGAGATCATCCATGGCATCAATGAGGTTCACCTTTGTCCTTGTTTGCTTCTTCTTGTGCTTTCGACATTCATTACAACATGGCCTTGAATGCCACAGTTGTAGCGTTTTCGGGTGAACTTCTTGGCTATCTGCTTGACTTTGTTGTTCGCCCCAAAACGACCTTTCTTCTTTTTGGCCTTTGCAACATGGGCCATGGCCTGACCATTGCTTGCATGTGGCTTTCTTTCAGATCTTCGATTATCTTTCTCTATGTGGAGTCGGACAACCAGATCTTCCAACGTCATCTCCTTTCTCTTGTGCTTCAGATAGCTTCTGAATTCCCTCCACGAAAGAGGTAGCTTCTCAATCACTGTAGCCATCATGAAATATTCACTGAGCAACATGCCCTCCTCTTCCATCTCGGCTACCACCGTCTAAGTTCCTCAACTTGAGAAACAACTGTGCGAGAATCCGATATTTTGAAATGCAGGAATTGGCATACAATAAGTTTTTTAGTGTTGGCATCTTCCGTACGGTATTTCTTTTCCAAAGCTTGCCACAAAGACTTTGCAGTTTTGTACGTGCAGTACAAACCATATAAGGAGTTGTCCAAACAACTCAAAATATGACTCAAACACACATGATTGTTGAAGTTCCATGCTTCAACAAACAGTTGGTTCTGCATATTCTGGGTCTGGTCCTCCACAGGATCCACCATAAGTAGGTCCTCGAACAATAGCGTGGCCAGCCCCATGCCAGTCAGGAAGAGCAGCATCTTCTGCTGCCATCGCTTGAAGAAGCTTCTACTGAACTGTTAGGAAATCATACGAGATCACTGCAAAAACGCGCAGCGGAAAAACAAAACTTGATCTCCGATTTCCTACCAAGGATCCATGTTGTTCGTTTAATTCGACAAAAGAAATCAAAAACTACCTCCGTAGATTCGAAGTCTGCAGATAGAAGAGGTGCGAAATCACGAACACCCTCTATCGGTATCCACACGAACGCTTCCGCCCGGAGTGCTAGCTCTTCAAACGGCGCGGCTGAAGAACTTGTTTTTCTCAAAAACAATTCTAGGGTTTCGTTTTCTGTTCTTTTGTTTTTTCTAATTGCTTGGTGTATGAGATACGCCAAGCTTCATACATATATATAGATATCAAAATCCGATTGCAGATCGGATTTGTTAACGCTATCAAAATCCGTACCAGATACGGATTCTGTTATGATTAGATAAAACAAATCAAAATCCATATCAAATATGGATTCTCTGTTATTATCCGATGATATAAATATATACATAAAAAACGAAATTAATAATAATAATAATAATTATTAATATCCAATATTAATATTATTAATATTAAAAAAAACGACAATAATAATAATAATTAATATCCAATATTAATATTATTAATATTATTAATCTCAGCCATACGCATTCTTGTGTGTGACCCGATAGGCCCATATTAATTGGCAGTTGATCAAATCTCTATTAAACCAACAAGTCGTAATTGGCCTCTAGCAAGGCATTACAACTACCCAATTAATACGAGTAAAGTCCAACTAGCCTAATAATAGTACATGCATTAATCCTTTTGTCACACGATATCTAGTTTGAACATAAGTCATGGTCAGCGTCATACTTATATAGTTCAAACATATGATTACTCGATCTCTAAGTAGACTGATAAAACAAATGATATTGATCACACTATCAATTCATTTGAGCACGGCCATGCATTTCACAGTCTAACTAATCGAGGGGCCCAAAGATATCTCTCTCAAAAGAGAGGGACAAATTCTATCTTGATTGTTCAATATCCTCTACATAATTTCTATCACATTCAATCATGACCTTTATTATTATCCAGTTACGGATAACGTTTGATCATGTCAAAATATAATAGTCCTTATGTTGGAAACTATGACAATCTCAAGTCAAAGGATTAAAACATGACTATCATGAGATTTACTTATGACGCTAATCCATGTAGCAATCTCATGATGGGTCTATCCAATACACCGTTCTCTAACAAGTATCTATGAGATTGATTCGTATCACCATACACATAATCATCTTATGATCATCAAATCAATACTCATACTGATTATAAATTATTTTATCTCCATAACAATAATGAATCAGGGACATATATCAAAATTGTGTAACATACTAACCAACAATAATGATAATAAAACCTCTTTTATTAATAATAAATGCATAACATAAATATCCAAATCATGGCCTAGGGCACATACACTAACAATCTCCCACTTGCACTAGGCCTACAAATATCTGAGACCCATAGATCTAGTGTGCTGATCATGCTTGACCCGTGAGAGAGGCTTAGTCAATGGATCCGCTATGTTATCGTTTGTGTCAACTTTGCATATCTTGACATCTCCTCTATCGATGATGTCTCGAATGAGATGGTACCGTCTGAGTATATGTTTAGATCTCTGATGAGACCTAGGCTCTTTTGCTTGTGCTATGGCACCATTGTTGTCACAATAAATGTCCACAGGATTTGCAATGCTAGGTACTACTCCTAGCTCAGTGATGAACTTCTTCAACCAAACTGCTTCTTTAGCTGCATCTAATGCTGCTATATACTCAGCCTCTGTTGTAGAATCAGCCACAGTGCTTTGTTTTGAACTCTTCCAACTAACAGCTCCACCATTCAATGTGAATACAAAACCGGACTACGATCTGAAATCATCTATGTCGGTTTGGAAGCTAGCATCTGTGTAACCATTTACAACTAACTCGTCATCCAAACCTCTGTACACCAAGAATACATCTTTAGTCCTTCTGAGGTACTTAAGAATATTCTTGACAGCTGTCCAGTGACCTTCACCAGGGTCAGCTTGATATCTACTTGTTGTGCTCAATGGATATGAGACATCTGGTCTAGTACATAACATGGCATACATGATCGATCATATAGCAGAAGCATAAGGAATTTTATTCATTCGATCTCGCTCATCAGATGTCTGAGGACATTGATTCTTGCTAAGATGAATGCCATGAGACATAGGCAGGAATCCTTTCTTGGACTCTTGCATGTTGAACCTCTTCAACATTTTATCTATGTATGTACTCTGACTCAAACCTATTATCCTTTTAGATCTATCTCTATAGATCTTGATACCAAGGATATAGGTAGCCTCGCCCAAGTCCTTCATTGAAAATGAATTCCCCAACCAAGCCTTAACCTTTTGCAAGGTAGGGATATCATTCCCAATGAGCAATATGTCGTCCACATATAAGACCAGAAACACTACTGCACTCCCACTAACCATCTTGTAAACACAAGGTTCATCTTCATTCTTGATGAAACCAAAGTTCTTAACTGTTTCATTAAAACGAAGATTCCAGCTTCGAGATGCTTACTTCAATCCATAGATGGACCTTTGAAGCTTGCAAACCTTCTTTGAATTCTCAGGATTTACAAAACCCTCAGGTTGTGTCATGTACACATCCTCGAGTAAATTTCCATTAAGGAAAGCAGTTTTGACATCCATTTGCCATATCTCATAATCATAGTATGCTGCAATGGCAAGGAGAATTCGAATAGACTTAAGCATAGCTACTGGTGAAAAGGTTTCATCATAGTCTACACCATGAGTTTGCTTGAAACCTTTAGCCACAAGCCTTGCTTTGTATGTTTGCACATTTCCATCCATGTCAGTTTTCTTCTTGAAAACCCATTTGCAACCAATAGTCTTAATACCCTCTGGAGGATCAATTAAAGACCAAACTTGGTTATCAAACATGGATTGCATCTCAGAATTCATGGCTCCAAGCCATTTATCTGAATCTGGACCTGACACAGCTTCCTGATAGGTAGTAAGCTCATCTTGATCTATGAGCATAACTTCACTATCATCAGTCACAGGAAATCCGTATCTCTCTGGCTGACGATGTATCCTATCAGATCTGCGTTGGACTTGTGTTACATTTTCAGGCTCCACAACTGTTTGTGGTTCTGAAATCGTCTCTAAAGACGGTTCAACGATATCTTGTGGAACTTGAGTTTCCTCAAGTTGTACTATACTCCCACTTGTTCTCTTGGAGAGAAACTCCTTTTCCAAAAAGACTCCATTTCGAGCAACAAACACTTTGTTCTCTGAGGGAATATAGAAATAGTACCCTTTAGTTTCTTTAGGATACCCCACAAAAATACATTTGATAGATTTTGGAGCTAGCTTATCTGACATTAATCTTTTCACATAAGCTTCACAACCCCAAATCTTAAGAAAAGACAAACTGGGTCTCTTACCAGTCCACATCTCATATGGTGTCTTTTCAACCGCTTTAGATGGTACACGGTTCAAAATGAATGCAGCTGTCTCCAAGGCATAACCCCAAAAGGATAAAGGAAGATCTACTTGGCCCATCATAGATCGAACCATATCCAATAAAGTCCGATTTCTCCTTTCAGAAACACCATTCCATTGTGGAGTTCCTGGAGGAGTCAACTGTGAAACGATTCCACAATTTCTTAGATGTTGGTCAAATTCTTGGCTCAAATATTCACCACCTCGATCTGATCGAAGGGTTTTAATTGTCTTACCAAGTTGATTTTGTACTTCGTTTTGAAAAGTTCTAAACATTTCAAAAGACTCATGCTTATGTTTCATTAGGTAGACATAGCCATACCTACTGAAATCATCAGTAAAAGTAATGAAATACTGAAATCCTCCCCTGGCACTAATGCTGATTGGGCCGCATACATCTGTATGTACCAAGCCCAATAAGTCATTAGCCCTTTCACTATGTCCAGTAAAAGGAGTTTTTGTCATCTTTCCAAGCAAACAAGACTCGCAATTTTCAAATGATTCAAAATCAAATGAATCTAATAATCCATCTTGATGGAGTTTAGATACGCGTTTCTCATTTATATGGACATAAATATGCAGGGTTTAGTTCATTTGGCTTAGTTCTCTTTGAAGATATGTTATAAATATTACCGTCATTGGAATCATCAAGGTAAGGACATAAATGCCATTATAACTACTTGCAATACAATAAAGCAAGTCATTTTTATCAAAAATAGAACACTTCTTATTTTTAATTAAAAATGAATAACCTTCATCATCCAAAACAAACACTGAAATAAGATTCCTACTCATAGTAGGAACATAAAAGCAATTGTTTAAAACTAACAAAAGCCCATTGGGCAAGACAAGCTCATAGGTCCCTACAGCTATAGCAGCAACTCTTGCTCTATTGCCAACACGTAGGTCCACCTCGCCCTTCTTCAGCATCCTACTCCTTTTGAGCCCCTGCATATTTGTACAAATATGGGATCCACATCCAGTATCTAATACCTAGGAAGAAGAATTAGATAAATTAATTTCTATAACATAAATACCTGAAGATGTAGTCGTACTACCCTTCAGCTTCTTCAACTCCTCCAAATAAGCATCACAATTTCTTTTCCAATGCCCAGGCTTGTTGCAATGGAAACACGTTCCTTCCTTAGGAACCTTTGCCTTGGGACCAGGTTTCGGTTTAGCTTGACCCTTTGCCCCTTTTGCACCCTTTGCACTTTTAGCCTTACCCTTGCCTTTAGCTTTCTTTTTCATTAGCTTGGTATTGACACTCAATACATGGGTAGGCTTCTTGATATTCCCCTCAGTAGTTTTGAGCATACCATGTAGCTCAGGATTGGACTTTTCCATATTATTCATATTGTAGTTCATGACGTACTGAGAAAAACTGTTAGGCAAAGAGTGTAGGATCAAATCCGTGGCGAGTTCCAAACTCAGGGGATATCCAAGTCTTGCAAGGTGATCTATATAGCCTTTCATCTTCAGAACATGAGCGCTAACAGATTCACCTTCAGACATCTTACAGTCAAAAAGTGCAACAGCGGTGTCGAACCTATCCTTCCTAGCCTGTTGTTGGAAAGCTTGTTTGAGATGCACACTCATCTAATAAGCTTCTAAGTGTTCCAGGTCTTTCTAAAGTCCTAGACACATAGTTGCCAACATTAGACATCCTATGTCATTGGAATCTTCAACATGCTTCTTATACTTGTTCTTAACAGCAACAGAAGCATCAGCAGGAGGGGGTTCGGGGACAGGGTCATCGAGCACGTAGGACTTCTTTTCTTTCTTGAGAACAATTCTCAAGTTTCGAAACCAGCCAACAAAATTAGTCCCACATTCTTTTAGTTTTTCCTTCTCAAGGATAGATCGCAGCGATAAGGTGGAATTGTTATTAGCAGCCATTTATGATCTACAAAACATGCAAAGTAACACTTTATTAATAATGAGGTTAAAATTTATAAAACTCCCACTAAAACATAACCCTCAAAAGAAATATTTTAGTGAGCTAAGATCCATATTTGACTTAATTCTAAACTCAGCTTTGGCATGACGCTTAAAATTAAGTTATTTAGGTAGGTAACATCTTTACCAATTACATCTCATGTAACTCTTAGAATTTATGGAATAATGACATCATATATCATTGTATGTTAGATTCCATCTAATGCCTTGGGCCCAAAACCGTTTTGATAGCCCAATTAAGTCTAACCAATTTTAAACATATGAGTACTATTACTCATCCTACGTAGCTAGGAATGTTTAAAGCACATTGCTTTGGCAATACCTACTTTAATACAATCCCAGTTTTAATAGGTGTTTAAGACATGGATGGCATCAAGACTTAAATTATTAATGAGGGTTCAACTTAGTTTGTGTCTTGCATTGCATATCATTATATCGTAGCATCCTATATGCATATATAATATATCATCCACGCATCTCATACAAAATGATAAATATGTAAACGTGACATAGCATGGCCAAACTAAATATGATCTTCATGAGACCAAATGAAGATCATAAAGGAAACCCTATGTGAAAGACTTCCTATTACAACATTTGCAATGATACATATCTTCTTGTCTTGAGCTCGTGCCTCCATCTCTATGGAATCCACTCGTCCTTGGTATGTGTCGCCATCACCACTTTTGTAGCTTGATTCTTCATTTATTACAATAATAAAGAAAACTCCTAACTAATTGTATAATAAAATACAACAAAAACTACAGCGGCACGCAGGCCATAATAACCCAAAACAGAAATATGACTAAGTCAATCACATAGGTCCTGAGACCATGCTATGCACCATGCAAAGACATCAACAATTATAATATATTTTACACAAACATATTATAACAAATAAATATATATTGACATTCTTAATGTCACGGTAACGAACTATAGGGCGTACGCATACGGCGGTCCCGAGAGACGCGTCAATCATATTAACGATCTTACTGTTTTGATTACGTGTAAACCCTTATAGAAGCACCGATCGAACCGAGAGTTATCAATCAAAACCCAAAACAGAATCATCAATCGAATTGATAATCTGCTGTTCGAAATCCGAAACAGAATCAATCTGCCATTCGAAATCCGAAAACAGATTTATCAATCGAATTGATAATCTGTCTGTTTTGAATATGCATAACTCTTACAGAATCATTATCGGTTGTTCATATCGATATAAACATAATCGTTTTTGATCATCACATGAAAAACGAAAACTTTATATCACATATAACAATCTCGAATCATAACGTCTCATTAAAACGAATTGAAAACATCAATCCGCTCTCACCAGATGAGATTCGAATAGGGTTTTACACATAGCGTATGTTTATATCTAATATAAACAGAATCGGTTTTGATCATCACATGACAAACGAAAACCGCCGTATACAAATCATCTCATGAAAACGATTTGAAAAACACCATTCTTGTCTCATCATATGAAATCCGAGTTGGGGTTTTTGTACATATCATGCCATACAAAAAACAGTAAACATATAATCACATAAGCATGATATAATCGATTTAAACGAAATCAACAAGTGTCTCTGATACCACTGTTAGGAAATCATACGAGATCACTGCAAAAACGCGCAGCGGAAAAACAAAACTTGATCTCCGATTTCCTATCAAGGATCCATGTTGTTCGTTTAATTCGACAAAAGAAATCAAAAACTACCTCCGTAGATTCGAAGTCTGCAGATAGAAGAGGTGCGAAATCACGAACACCCTCTGTCGGTATCCACACGAACGCTTCCGCCCGGAGTGCTAGCTCTTCAAACGGCGCGGCTGAAGAACTCGTTTTTCTCAAAAACGATTCTAGGGTTTCGTTTTCTGTTCTTTTGTTTTTTCTAATTGCTTGGTGTATGAGATACGCCAAGCTCCATACATATATATAGATATCAAAATCCGATTGCAGATCGGATTTGTTAACGCTATCAAAATCCGTACCAGATACGGATTCTGTTAGGATTAGATAAAACAAATCAAAATCCATATCAAATATGGATTCTCTGTTATTATCCGATGATATAAATATATACATAAAAAAACGAAATTAATAATAATAATAATTAATATCCAATATTAATATTATTAATATTAAAAAACGATAATAATAATAATAATAATTAATATCCAATATTAATATTATTAATATTATTAATCTCAGCCATACGCATTCTTGTGTGTGACCCGATAGGCCCATATTAATTGGCAGTTGATCAAATCTCTATTAAACCAACAAGTCGTAATTGGCCTCTAGCAAGGCATTACAACTACCCAATTAATACGAGTAAAGTCCAACTAGCCTAATAATAGTACATGCATTAATCCTTTTGTCACACGATATCTAGTTTGAACATAAGTCATGGTCAGCGTCATACTTATATATTTCAAACATATGATTACTCGATCTCTAAGTAGACTGATAAAACAAATGATATTGATCACACTATCAATTCATTTGAGCACGGCCATGCATTTCACAGTCTAACTAATCGAGGGGCCCAAAGATATCTCTCTCAAAAGAGAGGGACAAATTCTATCTTGATTGTTCAATATCCTCTACATAATTTCTATCACATTCAATCATGACCTTTATTATTATCCAGTTACGGATAACGTTTGATCATGTCAAAATATAATAGTCCTTATGTTGGAAACTATGACAATCTCAAGTCAAAGGATTAAAACATGACTATCATGAGATTTACTTATGACGCTAATCCATGTAGCAATCTCATGATGGGTCTATCCAATACACTGTTCTCTAACAAGTATCTATGAGATTGATTCGTATCACCATACACATAATCATCTTATGATCATCAAATCAATACTCATACTGATTATAAATTATTTTATCTCCATAACAATAATGAATCAGGGACATATATCAAAATTGTGTAACATACTAACCAACAATAATGATAATAAAACCTCTTTTATTAATAATAAATGCATAACATAAATATCCAAATCATGGCCTAGGTCACATACACTAACATGAACTTCACCGGTTTCTCCACTTGGGTCACCGCAAGACCCTGTGCAGAAGGAGCTTTCATTGGCACCTTAGCATTTGGTGCCATAGGAGCAGCACTCTGAAATTCAACGCCTTGAACAGAGCTCGAGCTTGCGTTTTCTATTTAAGTTTTTGTAAGCCATCGAAACAAACAACGAGAATCAGTATAGAATCAATACAATATGTCTTAAGAATGTTGGGAATAATTCAAGTCAGACAAAATTGACTTCTGTACAGTATGCTTATGAAATAAAGCAGTGGTCGTCTTGCTGAGCTCAGGCAGGTCGGATCGATAAGCTAGGTCAAGATAGTCCAGGTAGCGCAACTGAGTTTGCATTCTAAATAGTCAGCCGACCTACCGACCTCAGCACAATAGCACTTCAGAACAGTAGTTCTGTGCTATCAGCCTTCTAGCCGAGCTCAGCTGAGGTCAGATTGATCAGTCCAGGATACGCAATTGAATTTGCGTTCTGGATAGATGACCGACTTGTCGACCTCAGCACCTCAGCACAATAGAACAACAGGTGCTACAAGCTGCTTTATCCGAGCTCAACACACCATAAGAGCTCAGCACGTCAGTGTTATAGAACAACGAATGCTCTCAGTCAAACAGCAGAGCTCAGCATACAACAAAGCTCAGCTCGGCAACACTGCACAATAACAGTGCTGCACTAACACTCGATCATTCGAGCTCAACGCACATCAGAGCTCAGTTCGGCAACAACTTCAGCAGTTCGGCTGAGTAGAGAATTCGAGGTGAGTCCATGACTCTGTCCTTAAGACGTATTGCTCCGTGTACTGTGCCCAACCAGAGAGAGCAATCGTCTCCCAAGATACAACGGAGTCAGTTTAAACGAGCGGCACTGCAGTGTATGAACTCAATGAACCTTTAAGCTGTCTTGACTTCTCAAACGACTTGAAATGATAAGAAATTTATGTATGCGGGAGGATGATTATGCAAAGAGGGAGATTGAGAGAGAAGGAAGATTGTTTTCTCATGAATTCTTAGTGACCACAGGGGTCCGCTTGGCCTCTATTTATAGGAGGAATCTGAGGTCAGTTTGTTACAACCAATTCAATCACAGCCATAGGATCAGATACTTGCTCGGCCTGAACCCTTGGATCAGATAACCGCATCAATTATACACATATGGTATATTCCAATTAGCCCTAATTTGAATATTCTAGAACACTTTAGTATGTATTGAATATGTAAAAAGTGTCTAGATACATGTTACATGACTTCCCAAACACGTTCCATGTAATGTGTTCGTAGAAAACCGAATTTTTGACATTTGTCGATTACTCGATTTTTCTCCGATTAAATTCCAAATTTTTGCACATGTTATATATATTTTGTCACATATAATATACATAATATAACTTTAATATTGAGGTCTAATGGCTGATTAAAGTGGCTCCTCCATGTGCTTAAAAAGATGAATTTGGAATCTCCACAATTTGGCCTTAATTGGGGGTGATTTGTGTGTGCCAACATGGAATGATTTTACGGGTGAGTGTATCATGTAAGCCACAAAATTTGTGGCCATTTTTGAAGTGTAGGGGTTGGCCATCTATATGTGAAAAGTACGTAACACGTTAGCGAAGTTTCGGTAGTTACCCGATACGACAATTTTTGGTTTAGAACCTTGTAATGTGTGGCAATAATTTGTCATCACCATGACTTATATCATATGATATAAGACCTGAATATACTCATTAATATGAGGTAAGTATAGTGGTGTGACTTTGACGTACGTTCGTAATATATATAATGTGTCAGTAGTGCGTTGGAATATATGTGTATAGTGCCTTTTAAAAAAATCTGAATATATATATATGTGTGTGTATATATACACACATATATATATACACATATATATATATACACATATATATATACACACATATATATATACCTCTGCAACTTCTATTTCATTTATCAGTTACGCATCAATTTAGATTTATTTCGCTTCTCTGTTCACAGAATTTTTACATATTCAGTTTTTTGGACTGATCCGACAATGTCTGACGTGCCTGTGATCAAGAAAAGCTTTGCGGAGGCTTTGGCCCCGACTTCAATGGAGACCGCTGCAACAATCCGAACGATATCACGCTACAAAGGTATGCCTTCTATATCATTCACAAAAGATGAAGTTGATCGTTATTCATTGCCATTCAAATATACACTGGTTGGTTCCTTCTGTCATGGGCGTCCAAATATGAAGCAATTATCTGCTTGTATGCAACGGATTGGATTTAAAACGACTCCCAAGTTAGGATTACTTGATGATCAGCATATTATTCTTACTTTTCAACAACCGGATGATTATCATGGATTTTTTTACGAAGATCATGGACTGTTAATGGCTATATTATGAGGGTGACAAAGTGGACACCAGATTTTGATCCCAAGATAGATAAACCAATTGTTCCAATATGGGTGTCCATACGAGGTATTCCGCTATATTTACAAAATAAATCATCCTTGTGGGATATTGCTCATATGATTAGCTTGCAGTTGAAAATAGACTCTGCTACATCCAATGGATTAAGACCCTCGGTAGTTCGATTATATATTGAAGTGGATATATCCAAGTCACTACCAGCTCGTCTGCATATTCAAGGGGGGACCATGAAATATATCCTACAGTGGAATATGAAAACGTCCCATTATTCTACACAGCCTGCCGCATTCTAGGACATGAAACCAACAATTGTAAACCAGTTGGGGAGGATCATCAGGAAAAAGAACGAGATCCAGTTGTCATCCCTACCAAATCGAAGGAAAAAGCCAAAAGATGGACTCCAAAGAAAAATATTCCCGCGCAAACTGTGTTGTTTGAAGAGGATACTCGTCACGCAGATAATTAAGGACTCATTAAGTTTTACTCATCATTAATGAAACTAATCATAACTAAGCTCAAAGTACGTTATTAACCACATTTTGCAACTTGACCCCATTTCTTCTAATTTTCTCCAACATATTCAACACCTTCGTGTTCTGTCAGGTTTGTGCCTTAAAAAAGCAGATATTGCTACCTTTGTTGATAAACATGGATATTAGCCTAAAAAAGTAGATATTGCAAAGTTAAACTTTTCTTCTAGATTAGATTTGATGGAAGGGCTACTTCCACTGTTCCAATTTGTGGCATGGTGACGTTGATCTTAATGTTATTCTACTTCTCTTGATTCTCAGATCAAGCCATGCCAATGATGATTCTTTTAGTTTAACATCAGATGAAATATTTTGCATAATTTGTAAATAAGACGTTTTATTCAAGGATTGATTGAACCAGCCTCGAGAGATTTAGAATCTCTTGGATTGCTCAGGTTGAACATAGATAGTGCACTAATCTTGAAGTATATGCCAAATGACCGGTATTCAATGAAATCAACAGCCGCGATATAGAGAAACAAAACGTTCTTCGCGGGATTTTCCAAAGTCGGATATTCATGATTGTGACGGTCTCCACCGTGTCATTCCAATTTATCATTGTAGGGTTCCTGGGCACATTTGCAGGTACTGTGCCATTAAGTTGGCACTTGTGGTTAGTCGGCATCTTGATTGGAGCTACTAGCCTTCTTCTTGCTGTTGCGCTCCACCTGTTATGGGAAGCAAGACAGATTCTTTCCTCTCCCTTCTGGACCGGATCTGGCTTGAAGTTCTATGGTATATTTTTGTTGGAGAAAATTGGAAGAAATGGACTTGCAAAACTATGGTTACCAACGTATTTTGAGCTTAACTTTAGTTAGTTTTCATTAATGATAAATGAAAACTAATGAGTTCTTAATTGTCTACGTAACAAATACTCAATTACGATACCGGGTGAAAGAGAAGTTAAAGCTCAATGTAGAGGAGAAATGTGGAGATCAGCTCAGCTCGGCAAGAGAGCCAAGGCGCTGGCTGCGGGTGTAGCGCCCCGCACCCCGGGCCTCGTCCGGATATGGTGTACCCGCTGTACTTCACTAAGGAGAGTACAAGGCGTCATGCATAACATGTGAACATCCATAACATAAGTCGCAGACTCCCATGCTAACATTCAACATGGTAGTAAAATTTAGGCAGAATTAAAACTTTTCAAATTAAACATGCATCACTAATTTACTAAGTTCCCAAAAGTAGTAGTCCCCCAAAATAACATAACTGAAATCCAGAGAATTCAAACATAGTCATAATACAAAACATCTTGGCAGCACAAAAGTCCTTAAGCTTAGCTCCCTTCATATCTTCTCGCCTATGGATAAGGTACCCTCGGCTCATCCTCGATCCATTCTATCTTGGCATTATCTGGCTCTGGAGTGTCAGATCAATTAACCCCGGATCTGAGCGGGTCCAGAACATATCATCAAACCAATTAACCTCGGGTCTGAACGGGTCCAGAACAGATATCAGATCAATTAACCCCGGATCTGAACGGGTCCAGAACAGATATCAGATCAATTAACCACAGATCTGAACGGGTCCAGAACAGATATCAGATCAATTAATCCCAGATCTGAACGGGTCCAGAACATATCATCAGACCAATTAACCCCGGGTCTGGGACGGGTTAGTCCGCATGCTTGGCCGGCAAAGGAATCATGAAGCTTTCTTTAAAAACATGGGACCGTAAGAAAACTTTTCATGCATAACGAAAACATAGTCGCTTATAAAACTTGCATGCATAGGTAAAATCCATAAAAATCAGTTTCATGAGCATGCGTGATACATGTAGTGATATGCAATGCAAGTCATGGCATGAATAATCGTATGCATTCCTTATAACATGTCAACATGCATGGTTTCGGAACTAAATATTTCTAGACTTTTACTTCATATTCATGGGATGGTTAAGCTAACCAAATAGGTCCATTTCCATAATTCTTTTGTCACAAATACATTTGGTGGAATCTTAGATACATGTCATAAAATTTCAGATTATTTCGATAATCATAAAGGGCCTCATTTAATTAATTTTCCAAAATAGGTTGGGTGCTGAAACTGAAAAGACCCATTTTACTAAAAATTTAATCGTGGCAATCCGTAATTTGTTTTTCGGGAAATTCTAACTCACACAAGTCATAAACATATGGAACTAGCATCCTACTGAAATTTAGACCATTTGCATATTTCTATGTCCTACTTCAGAGTCCACTAACCAGTTACTTATTTCCAGCTTTGTTACAGTGGTTTTCTGTTGAGCAGTTTTACTAATTAATTCATTAAAATAATCCAGAACTTGTTTCACAAAAATTCCAGTTGGAATGTTTACTACACTCATAGGATTATTACCATGCCCAAAACTCAGCGGTATTGATCATCTACAAGATCTTTTTTCAAGCCATTCAAAACGTTATACCATTCTGTCGTGTTCCAGAATTTACAGCCTGAGAAGTCTCACCAATTATTTTGTTAAAAATTTACCATAACTTATTTTACCAAAATTCCAACTTTCATCCCTGCTATACTCATTTCACTAGCTCTGTGCCAAAAACCAGATTTATTGAAGGTCCACAAGGTCTTCTTTTAATTCGTTGAAACCAGTGATCAATTCTGCCCAGCTCCAGAATTTTCTACTGGAGCAGTTTTACCGTATAATTTCTCAAAAATAATCCTTAGCTTATTTTAACAAATGCCAACTCTCACTTGTGCTACTCTCATAAGTCTAACTTTGTACCAAAAATTAGCTTCATTGAAGGTCCGTAAGGTCAGTTCTTAAACCGTTCAAAATGTCATTCCATTCTGTCCTATTCCAGTAGTTTGCTAGTTTATCATCTATACAAGTCAAAAGTCCATGCTCACCTTCTATTCCATCCTTTAGGCAGAAACTTGTGTGGTGCTTTAACCACATTTTACAACACATATTCAAGCATGCATTCACATTCAAGAGTCATCTTAGTCTAATCTTATCATCAATCTCATAAGCTCCTATCTATTCACATGTATACTTGTCTTAAGACCTTTCGTGTTACATTCACAAGTTAGTCTTGTCTAACCTACTTAGGTGAACCTTATTTCACTCTAGATCAGCCTCATTCCATAATGCATATAGGAAAAGACTCCATCTTTGAAGGAATAAATCACATGCAAGGCATTGTTCTTAGGGAGTCACTAAGATATATATATATCCTCTTATGTAATATAAGCGTGTTTATATATAAGAATGGCGGCGGCTCTGCAGACCCCGGCGCTTAAACATGGCGAAAGATCGCAGTTTTTCCGTTGTTTCAACGTTGATCGTGCATTGTTCTCTGCTCCGACCGTACTACACTGCCTTTTCTCTTCCAGCATCTGTTATTGCAAAATTCCGATGGATTCCATTGATCCACCAATGGCGGAGGTGCCATTGCAGAAGAAAACTTTTGCGCAAGCACTCGCCCCTACTCAAATGGAGTCCGCCGCAAAAATCAGACCCATATCACGCTATAAAGGTATGCCTTCTATCACATTCACAAATGAGGAAGTTAATCGCTATTCTACTCCGTTCAAATATACTCTTGTGGGATCTTTCTGGCATGGCCGGCCCAATATGAAGCAATTATCATCTTGCATGGAAAGAATCGAGTATAAACAGACCCCAAAATTAGGTTTGATCATGATCAGCATATTATATTAACTTTTCATCATCAAGAGGATTATCAAAGGTGTTTTTTTACGTCGCTCATGGACGGTTAATGGCTATACAATGAGGGTGACGAAATGGACACCGGATTTTGACCCCAAGATTGATAGCCGATAGTCCCTCTCTGGGTTATCCATTCGGGGGATGCCATTGTATTTGCAAAATAAATCTGCTTTATGGGACATTAGCGCATATGATTGGATTGCCCTTAAAAATGGATTCTGCAACGTCTAATGGCTTACGACCAGTGTTGTACGATTGTGTATTGAGGTTGATATTTCAAAACCGTTGCCATCCCGCTTGCATATTCAAGGAGGAGATCATTTAATCTATCCCAACTGTGGAATATGAAAATGTGCACTTTTCTGCACTACCTGCCGCATCCCTCGGACATGAAGCAAAGGACTGCTTCCCACCCAAGACAATAATCCAGATCCAGAAGTCCAGGCATGAACAAAACAAACGCGCATGCCAAAAAATGCTAAAAGGTGGACTCCAAAAAAGATTAGCCAGCCAATGCTGAATTGATTGATGAAGACAACTGCAGATGATCAGCCCAGTTGAGGAACATGCGGATTTGCCAACAAATGACGAGGCTGTCCTATACCTCAAGATAAAGTATTGCCGATGAGCCTCCCCATCAAATGCGGATTGCAACTCTCCTAACTCAAATCTCTGACCGCCAAGAATTGTCCCAGGCTGGATACATCATTAGCCCACGTACCAAAACAAGGGGATGATGTGATGCATGCCACAAAACTCTGATTCGGAAATTTACATTCAGCATACTCGGCACTAGATGAAGTAACTCGACAACCTATTCTATTGCCTTCACACAACCCTTCAAATGAAAATCCCTGCCCACAGACTACCCAAGTCATCTTGTGGAGGAAACTGACACTGTCTTAGCTGCTCAGAGCATTGCCTTTCCTCAACGGACCAAGTACTAAATGAGATGGCAGACCCTATACCCATTCCCGAAGACGACGAACCAAACAAGAGATGCTAGGTACATACAACCAGCCATCAGAGCGTCAGACACGATCTTCAGCTTACCCGCATCCTCTTCTCAATGAATTGTCTCATATGGAATGTAAGGGGAATTGCGAACATCCTTAATTCGCATTCGTAAGCTGGTCAGAACACACAAAATCCATTGTTAGTTTTAATTGAGCCTAAAAAAGATCCCAATCATTTGGCTAGATTTCACGCAGGCTACGTTTTACACTCATTCAGACGTAATTGTTGGAACAAGTCTGGATTTTTGGTCTCAGGATTCACTCCGTCATGTATGTACTATATATGATGAACAATGTGCACATTTCAAGTATCAGCTTGTGGGAACAGAGACTATTCTATGGTTCACACCGGTTATTGGCATGCACACCGTGACTGACCGTCGTAGATTATGGTATTCATTACAACACACTATGCTACTAATAGTGAACCTTGGTTAATAGTGGAGATTTCAATACTTATATCATCCGTGGCGAACATGATGGTCTCTCTACACCTTCTATGCCTTCATTAGAAGATTTTAACGATTGTGTCACGTCTTGTCAGTTAATTGATCTGCATACACAGGCTCTGCTTACGTGGACAAGTGGGGTCGTGGTGCTGGGTATTGTTCGCAGAAGGTTAGATCGATGCTATGTTCTGAATTCTATAACAATCTGTATGCTAGTCTGAGGGTTCAACACCTTCCAAGATTCACATCTGTCATTCTCTGCTTCTTCTACACTCTACACTGTTACCATCCAATGTCCCAAAATCATTCCGTTTTCAGAATATGTGGGTAGAGCAAAAGAATTTCATATATTTGGTTAAGGCAACCTGGGACTCATATCCAACCGCAGGTGGCATGCGTGGCTTATATAATAAACTACAATCCCTTAAAAAGGATCTGCGGAATTGGAATATCACAGTGTTTGGTAATGTTTTTGCCAGTTATCACATTTGGAACGTCAGCTTAAAATCAGTGAGGCAGCTTTTGATGTCCACCCCACGCCAGATACACGTATGAAGTATCATTCTATACAGGCAGAATACAAATTATCAGAACGTAAGGTCGAGATGTTTTGGTCTCAGAAAGCACGACAAAAATAGATTGCAGAAGGCGATGCTAATACTTCCTACTTCCATAACATCGTAAGGGATCGACATGTTCGTCAAGCCATCACCAAAATATATGATACGCAGGGCACAATTATCGACACACAGCAAGGCATTCAACATGCGGCGGAATCATACTACAAACAGCTATTTGCAGCAGATACAACTATGGAAGATGACAGTATTCTGCAATACATACCACAACTAGTTACAGAATCAGAAATCAACGCTTGACGGCCTTGCCAACTCAGGCTGAGGTAAAGGAGGCTGTTTGGTCGATGGATCCCAACAGCGCACCTGGTCCGGATGGGTATAATGGCTATTTTTTTGTACATGTTGGGACATTGTCAAACAGGATGTCCATAAAGCTATGCAAGAATTTTTTCTCGGTCTTCCGGTGCCTAAAGCAATGGGGAGTACGCTAATTGTCTTGCTGCCACAGTCACCCACACCCCACTCATTCTCAGATTACAGGCCCATAAGTCTGGCAAACTTCGTATCTAAGCTGGCTACGCGGATTATTGCAACACGCATTCAACCTCTTCTACAAAAACTCATCACGGAAGAACAAGCAGGTTTTGTAAAGGACGAGATATAGCTGATCAGATTGTTATGGCTCGTGAGATGGTCCATTTGCTGAATACAAAAGTCAGAGGCTCAAATGCGATAATCAAACTGGACATGATGAAGGCATTCGATAGAGTCAGTTGGACATTCTTACAAAAATTGCTAGCGAAATTTGGCTTTTCAAGTGGTTTTATCAAGTTGATATTTAATCATCTTAGAGGGACATATATTTCTGTGTTGATAAATGGCGTCCCAGCCGGATTTTTCCAGCCTTCACGAGGGGTTAAACAAGGTGACCCCTTGTCACCTACACTTTTCATATTAGCTTCGGAAGCATTTTCAAGGGGTCTTAACAGCTTAGTCTCTACGGAAAACATCTTTCCTTTTGCTG
This sequence comes from Eustoma russellianum, assembly GCA_036186865.1. Classification (NCBI taxonomy): domain Eukaryota; kingdom Viridiplantae; phylum Streptophyta; class Magnoliopsida; order Gentianales; family Gentianaceae; genus Eustoma; species Eustoma russellianum. The sequence continues at coordinate 32,070,370 of AP025043.1, read as the reverse complement.
CGGGTAGATCCCCCACAATATCCCATTTGGCTTTTGCGGACGATCTTTTAATATTCATCAATGGTGGATTACGCAATTTACTCAGTTTAGAACATTTCTAGAACAGTATCGGGTAGCTTCGGGTCAAGCGGTTAATTTCCAAAAGAGTCACTTTGTTCCAGCCTCACACTTGTCCAATGCGCAGATCCGCAGAATGGAGCAAACTTTACATATGACGGCAGTTTCGTTACCAATTAAATATTTAGGAGTTCAGTTGCACCAAGGAAAGGAGCGGCTCTCCCATTTTGGTAGTCTACTCTCTTCAATTCAATCTAAATTGAATATGTGGCAAAATAAGTTTCTTAATCATGCTGGCCGTTTGATCTTGATCAAGCATGTTTTGGCTTCTATTCCATTACATGTCCTATCAGCAAGTAGACTTCCTCAAAGTGTTTTATGCACCATTACTCGCTGGATGGTCAAATTTTTTTGGGCCAGTACATCCACTCATACACGGTATTCTTGGGTCTCCAGTGATCAACTATTTGGGCCAACAAATGAGGGAGGTCTTGGTCTCCGGAAATTAGAAGATATGCAGCTTGCATTGTCATGTAGACTATGGTGGAAATATCACCAAAATAACACTTTGTGGAGCAAGTTTTTTCATACTCGATACGCCAATTGCAGATCATATACCTTTCGTCTCACAGACTCTCCAATATGGAAGTGCATATGTCGAATACACCCAATATGTGATCAAGCCTTGACCACTGAGCAATACACAATTCGGGCAGCATATGAACATGTAAGATAAGGGTGAAATACGCGACTCTCACACAAATTTATCTGGAGTAAACATATTCCTCCAAATATACGACTGTTTCTATGGCGGTTATACCACAAAGCCATTCCGCTGCCTGAGAATCTGCAAAAATTTGTTTCCATCCACCCAACACAGTGTCCTTTCTGTTTCAAACGCATGTGTAACACTAGATCATATCCTTTTAGACTACTCAGAAGTTGCCGATGTCTGGAAAGTGTACACTTCCTCTTTGGATGGTCCTCTCTTCGCAGCAAAAACAATACAACAACATCTTCTACAATGGTGGGTATCAACTAAAGGTAAGACACTTAGAGGCATTTTGCGTATCGTGGCGCCTTCTTACATTACTTGGGAACTATGGAAATGCTATGCCTCGATTATGTATGGGGATGGACATTGGAGAAAAGAGACTGTCATTGAAACCATACGTCGGAGTATATATGATTGGGTGTCAGCCCACAATGGCAAAAAATATGTATCGTCAGATAGTGACCTCATTGCAGCAGGATTAAGTCCAATTATTTACACTCCTAGAGTCAAGGTAATCAAATGGCATCGCCCACCACCGGGGCGATTGAAGCTAAACACGGATGCAGCACATGGTCTACACACGGCAGCAGCAGGAGCAATTTTGCGTGACAGCAACGGGGCATTCTTAGGAGCAATAGCATTCCATTTACCATTATCGACGCCAGCAATTGCCGAGTTTCAAGCTGCATACTTCAGCTATCTATTCTTTGCCTCGCAGTGGCCATCCATAGATATTGAGGTTGATGCTCAACGCGTCCTTTCCATGATCCACAACACTATCCAGCAACATGCCTTAATCTTTAAATCGCTATTGATATCAAGAGCCTCGGAGATAACATATGTTCCTAGGGAGGCCAATCAGTCGGCACATTTCCTCGCCCAATTTGGTCAGCTTCGACAGCAACTCACTATCTTCACAACAGTAGCTGCCTTACCGCCACTAGTTCGCGCAAGCTATCAAACTGAAAATATTCCATACATTCGCCATGGTCATAGCTCTGGATCAGTTTAGTTGCCCATATCATACGATATGGGCAACGCGGGTACGCATACTCTCCTTTATCATACTCATATACTGTGGCATATCTTCCACGTATTGCATACTCCATAGCTTTGTTACCCATATCAATCGATATGGGTAACCTGGGTAATTTCTCCACCACAAATATTTGCTGCACTTTCAGAGATACAACTGCTGACATACATATTTTTTATCATACTCCTAATCCTTCTTTATGTTTGTGTATGGAACATGGATTACACTGGCAACTTCGGAGGAGAATACATTGGCGATTTCACCATCGACAGCAACACGTTACAACCATGCAGCTTACGTCCTCTACACGATTGTATTCTTTATCTACATGTAAATACACCAATCATATAAATATGTACGCTTTTTTCCTTCGCCAAAGTTTTATCCACAAGGGTGGTTTACTTGGCAAGGTTTAATGCGGCATATCGTATATGATTGGAGGCAACCAACTTATATGTTCGTTATACTATTATTTAGATTTCAATGATGATCATTGTAATATGGTATTCCTCCGCCATAAGTGAGGCATAATAAAAAGCATTCTTCCCGATTAAAAAAATATATCCTCTTATGTATACACATGTAGGTATTTATACATTTCAACATACATCATATACACGCACATACATATATAGTGTAGGTATGGTTCATATAACTCTATATTTCATGTATTACTTTCCTTGAAGTTTCCTTATTTAAAATTGGCTTGGTATCACCTCAATAATAATTAAGTGAAAGAGGGTTAAGTTGACTTAAGTAACACGCGCTTAAAAGAAATTGTTGCTTTCATTCCGTCTCTTATTCATAGTTTTCACGTACAAGATCGTTGGGGTACAATATCCTCCCCCCTTATTATAAGTTTCGGCATCGAAACTTCGGAACTAGTCCAAAAAGATGGGGGTATCTACTCCTCATAGCTTCTTCCGTTTCCCATGTTGCTTCTTCTTCCGAATGAGCTTCTATTGTTACCTTCACCATGGTATGGATCTTTTCCTTAAAGCTTTCTCTTTCCGATCGACTATTCTGAAGGGTTCCTCTTCATAAGTTATATCTTTTTCAAACTTCAGCTGTTGATCTCAAGGATGTGGCTAGGGTCATAGACATATCGGCGGAGTTGATAAACATGGAATACATCGTGCAGCTGAGAAAGAGATGGTGGCAAACGCTAAGCGGTACGCAACCTCGCCTACTTTCTCAAGCACTTCATAAGGGTCCAACGAATCTTGGCTTAGTTTTCCTTTGATGCCAAATCTCTTAACTCCTTTGTTCGGAGAAACTTTCAGAAAGACTTTCTCTCCTTCTTGGAATTCTAAAGGTCTCCTTCTTTCATCTTGCCCATATCTCTCGTTCTATCTTGTGCTGCTCTTAGTCTTTGCAGGACTAACTTTACCTTTTCTCGTGTTTGCTCAACAATGTCGGGTCCTGCATAGATTTTATCTCCAATTTTGTCCCAGATAGAGTGGGGGCCGACATTTTCGTCCATACAATGCCTCATAAGGTGCCATTCCGATGGATCTGTGGAAGCTATTATTGTAAGAAAACTCAACGAGCTTAAGACTTTTATCTCAGCTTCCTCCGAAGTCAAGAATGTAATGCGCGTAAGCATGTCTTCAAGGGTTTGGATGGGTTCTTTCTGATTGTCCATCTGTTTTAGGATGAAATGCGGAACTCATTCTTATCTCTGCGCCCATTTCCTTTTGAAAGGCAGTCCAAAATCTCGAAGTAAAATCAGGGGTCACGGTCGCATACAATACTGATGGACACTCCATGTAACAAATGATCTGATCAATATACATAGAGGCCAACTTCTCCATAGATGCCTTAATCGTCATAGCCAAAAAGTGAGCAACTTAGTCAAACGATCCACAATGACCCATATAGCGTCATTCCATGCTTAGTCTTGGGTAGGTCAGTCACAAAGTCCATGTGATGTGATCCACTTCCATTCTGGCACTTCTAAGGGGTGTAACAATCCCGCGGGTCGTTGGGTGTTTGGCTTTTACTCTTGACAGATCAAGCATCGCTCAACAAATTAATGCTATTTGTTTCTTCATATCGGGTCACCAAAACTTTTGCTTGAGATCTTGATACATCTTATTAGCTCCCGGATGTATAGATAGTCGAGAATTATGAGCTTCCATCAAAACTTCAACCTTGATTTCCTTGTTTTCGGGTAAACATAACGTCCTCGATACCATAAACTGCCATCCTACTACACTGCGAATCTCAAAGTCATCTCAACGGCTTATCTTTCATCCTTTTCTTGACTTTGCTTGTGGCTACATCAATACCCTTGAGTCTCTTTGATCTTGTCAATTAATGACGGGACAAGGACTAATTTGGCGAGAACTTCATCGACTGGGTCAACTTCTTCTAGGCCAAATTCTTCCATATCTCGCTGAAGAGGTGGTTGTCGTGGGTGGCTTGTTTTTTGGCTTAGGGCATCAAGCGACTTTGTTAGCTTTCCCGGATGATACTGAATGGAGAGGTCATAATCTTTAATCAATTCCAACCATCTACGTTGCCGCATGTTAGTTTCTTTCTGGGTAAAGAGGTACTTTAGGCTCTTGTGGTCTGTGTAGATCTCGCACTTCTCGCCATATAAATAGTGCCTCCATATCTTTAATGCAAATACCACTGCGGCATGTTCAAGATCATTGATAGGGTAGTTTTGCTCAAATGGCTTCAACTGTCGGGATGCATACGCTATCACTTTGTCATTCTGCATAAGAACACATCCGAGACCATTCTTCGATAGCATCACTGTATACTACATACTTCACCACCAGGGGTGGGCTGAGCTAGGATAGGAGCGGACGTCAACTTTGCTTTCAGCTCCGAGAAACTCTTCTCACAGTCGGCACTCCACTTAAACTTGGTCTTCTTTTGGGTCAATCTGGTGAGGGGAACAGCTATCCTCGAAAATCCTTCAACGAACTTTCTGTAATATCCGGCTAGTCTGAGAAAACTTCTTACTTCAGTAACATTTGTTGGCCTGGTCCATTCCATGATAGCTTTGATCTTCTTGGGATCTACCGAAATCCCTATCTTCCGAAATCACATGACCAAGGAATGATACACTTCGCAGCCAGAACTCGCATTTGCTAAACTTGGCATACAACTGTCTTGCTCTTAGAATATTCAAGACTGTCCTCAAATGGCCTGCGTGAGTCTCTTCGGTCGAGTGAATAAATCAAGATGTCGTCTATGAAGACCACTACGAACTTGTCCAACTGCTCTTGAAAGATTCGATTCATGAGATCCATAAAGGCGGCAGGGGCATTGGTCAAACCAAAAGGCATACACTAGAATTCATAGTGTCCATAGCGGGGTTCTAAAAGCAGTCTTAGGGACATCTTCCGCCTTAATCTTACGTTGAAAGTATCCAGATCGTAGGTCAATCTTGCTAAAAATTCGAGATCCCTGCATTAAAATGATTTAGATAGGGTTTCAAAGGATTTTAATCTTAGTCAGGTTAAAAACTTACGAGTTACTTACCCTGAGCTGGTCGAATAAATCGTCAATCCAGGGTAATGGGTACTTGTTCTTTATGTGATTTTGGTTGAGCTCCCAGTAATCGATGCATAAGCGCATACTTCCATCTTTCTTTTTCACGAATAGCACCGGAGCAACCCCAAGGTGAAACACTGGGGCGAATAAGTTTCCTTTCTAACAGTTCATGTAACTGTTCCTTTAGCTCCTTTAGTTCCGCAGGTGCCATGCGATAAGGGGCTTTCGATATAGGTTCAGCTCCTGGAACAAGGTTTATTTCGAAAGCAATCTCGCGATCAGGAGGTAGTCCAGGCAGATCATCAGGAAATACATCAGGGTATTCATTAACAACTGGAACTTGTGTAAGGGTAGGGCTTTCTTGTTCAGCACTTAGAACATAAACCAAGATCCTTCATGACCTTTCTTAATGCGTGGCTGGCACGAGCTGCGTTAATAAAGACTCTCTTGGGGGTGGTTTCTTTAACGTAGCTCCTCCTTAGAATAACATCTCTTCTCGAGCTGGGTTCTTAATGATAACTTGTCAGCTTCGGCAGTCAATGTGGGCATGATTCTTTGAGAGCCAATCCATTCCGAGAATCAATGCCAAAATCAACTCATAGATATGGGGATCGAATTGGCCTCGAACAACTGATCATTAAACTCAAGCACACAATTTCTAAATATGTGATGGGAAACAAGCACCTAATCGCCAGCTGCTTGTACTCTATAAGTTGAATCTAATCGGACTGGGTCATGATCGATAATCTTAACAAACTTCCTTGAGATAAATGAGTGGCTAGCGTCACTGTCGAACAACACATTTGCAGGTATGCTACACACTAAGATAGTTCCTGAACCAGGCACATTTTTCTAAGCAATATGATAGTCATGCAATAAGTGAAAGGTATTGAAGACATAAAACTTTAAATCTTACCAGTCACTACGTCAGCAGTCTCTTCAACATCAGCATCAGTCATAGCGTGCACCCTTGCATTTGCACGTGGCCGCTGATTCCTTTGCTGTTGTTGTGGTTGTGCTCCCTTTTCCGCGCAGTCCTTAATCATATGGCCATCCTTTCCGCATCCAAATCACTTACCTGTCTTCCACCTACACTCTCCCATGTGCCTCTTTTGGCAATGAGGGCATACTGGTATCGCTGGCTGCTGAGCTGGGGCCTGATTCTTCGGCTGATTATTTTGATTTTGCTTGCGGCGCTGACTCTGTCCTTGAGATCGTCCCTGACAAACGGATCCTTTGAAATTCTTCTTAGCCATTTTCCTATACTTCTCATTTCTGGTCCCTTGCCTTTTTCGCTTTTGACCGACATCATCTCTTCGTATAATATCTCTCTCTATACGGTAGCATGCATCCAGAAGTGCTCCAAAATTGGCAGGATTTGCATTTACCAACCATGTCCTAATTCTTGGGTTTAGACCTCTATCAAACTTCAGCATTTTCGTTTCTTCATCGTTCATAGTAACAGGCTGAAACCTCCCAAGTGCGATGAACTTATTTGCGTACTCAGCTACTGTCATGCCCGACTCTTGCTTCAGAGATTCAAACTCATGCCTCTTTTGCAATTTGACTGACGGAGGGATGTAGAACTTACGAAATTCTTGCAGAAATCTTTCCCAAGTAATAGGTCTAGGCAAAGGTTGCAGATTCGTCTTCCACCATTGATTAGCTTCACTGATCAAGAAAGGTCTGATAGCCTGAGCCTTCATCTCCTCTGGGGCCTGAATTAGCTCAAAACAATTTTCAACTTCATCTAGCCACTTCTCCGCAGTATCTGGGTCTGGTTTTCCCTCAAATGGTGGTACATTAGCCCTCTTGAGCTTCTCAAAATAGTACTGAGCATCCCTTACTGGTTGATGTGGCTGAGGTGGGGCATTCTGATGAATTAGGCCTTGCCCTATTTGCGTAACGACTTGACAAAAGGCCTGGAAAGCATTCATATCCGGGATGACCGGAGGAACAGGTGCTTGTGGAGCCGGTGGTGGATTATTCTGTGCTGGAGGATTCTGGTCCTGCTAAGGTGGCGGCGGGACCTGTTCTGGTGGTGGAGGGATGGGCTCCTGAGCAGCTGGTCGTGCTCTCGGAGGTCTGCCACGTGGTCTCACCATCTGCACTTATGGGTTTATCGTCTATTTAGAATATCGGAATAAAATCAATTTATTTGACAAAGGACCATAATTCGAAAATTTTAAAATATGGAAGGAAATGGCACGTCTTATGTCATAGACCTAGCTTTCATAGTTCAGGATTCTTTATTAAGTTACATCCTAAACCCGGTCTACGTGGTCCTAGTCTAAGGCCATCACTCATCTAAGATCATGACTTAGATCTAAGATCAAACTTAGATTGCTAAGATCATAACTTAATCCTATGTTCTGCCCGAAATCTTGAGCCTGGGCTCTGATACCACCATAGTAGCGCCCCACCCGGGCCTCGTCCGGATACGGTGCACCCGCCGTAATTTACTAAGGAGAGTACAAGGCGTCATGCATAACATGCGAACATCCATAACATAAGTCGCAGACTCCCATGCTAACATTCAACATGGTAGTAAAATTTAGGCAGAATTAAAACTTTTCAAATTAAACATGCATCACTAATTTACTAAGTTCCCAAAAGTAGTAGTCCCCCAAAATAACATAACTGAAATCCAGAGAATTCAAACATAGTCATAATACAAAACATCTTGGCAGCACAAAAGTCCTTAAGCTTAGCTCCCTTCATATCTTCTTGCCTATGGATAAGGTACCCTTGGCTCGTCCTCGATCCATTCTATCTTGGCAT
>AP025043.1:31493235-32062201 GCA_036186865.1 Eustoma russellianum | reverse complement strand
CATCTATACAAGTCAAAAGTCCATGCTCACCTTCTATTCCATCCTTTAGGCCGAAACTTGTGTGGTGCCTTAACCACATTTTACAACACATATTCAAGCATGCATTCACATTCAAGAGTCATCTTAGTCTAATCTTATCATCAATCTCATAAAGCTCCTATCTTTCACATGTATACTTTTCTTAAGACCTTTCGTGTTACATTCACAAGTTAGTCTTGTCTAAACCTACTTAGGTGAACTTTATTTCACTCTAGATCAGCCTAATTCCATAATGCATATAGGAAAAGACTCCATCTTTGAAGGAATAAATCACATTCAAGGCATTGTTCTTAGGGAGTCACTAAGATATAGTCTCAAACTTAAGATATTCAACTAAAGATCAAATCTTAAGGACCTCTAAGCATTCAAGTCACTAACTCTTTAAATAAATCATGAGAGACCATTGTATAACTTTTTTATTCAAGCTAAAGCTCTTGTCTTTGCTTGGTTATGGAGTGAGTTGAGTTGAAATCCTTCTCCTTCTTCACCTTGAGCGTACGGTTTTATGGGAAATGGAAGGAAAAGATTAGTCTTTAGTCAATAGAGTAAATATGATATGTTTGAGGGCTAGAGCATCTTACCAAAATGAGCTTGGAATGGAGATGCAAGCACTCCAAGGTATCACCTCCTATGAAAGTTGAAGGCTTTCACCTATTTGAACCATGGAAGCCACGGTTTTGGTATGAAGAACAAGAGTTCATGTGAGCTTCATTGTTTTCCAACATAAGAATGTACTTAAGGAGGTTTGGAACAAGACTTACCTAGATGTCTTCTTGAGTCTTGAAAGTGAAGTTGAACTCCTATCCTTCAAGATGAAGGGGCCGAATTGTTGGTGAGGGAGATGGAGGGTTGTCTAAGTGTTATGCTCTTGCTTGAATGTATCTGAGAGGAATCTCAAGATGACAAGAAGGTAGATGTTTCTAGAAGAGTTTAAAATCAAAACATGTTAGGGACTTGGGAAGGGGGTGGACGGTTTTGGAGGGAGAAATAGGAGGGTTAGGTTCTCATGAGTGTTAATCAAGGTTAGGTTAGTAATAACCTTGGTTACTTTATTTCAACTATGGTTAATTGATGCTAACCCAAGTTACTTTATCAAACCATGGTTATCTTATTCTTGGTTCTAAGGAAAAAGTAACCATGGTAGGATTTAAAAAATCCTCCATGGCTAGACATAAAGGGGCGGTTTGGGTTGGGGTCTTTATGACATCAACCATACTTCCCTCCTCCTTTAATGAGTTGTCTTACTTGTTCTTTAAATGCATGTCTATTTTGTTTTCTATTTAGCTATTTAAATTTTCTAATAATGGATTGAAAAATCAAGAGGATTCTAGAATCCTTGCATGCCTTGGCCGATTTTTGGGCTTCTTGGGCAACTTGATATTTCTTGTAATTTTAATTCATGTACTATATTGTTTTCTTTATTTTATTGTATTCCAAGATTAGCATATGTATGTATGCATACATATACACGCCTATGTGTACTATATATATATATATATATCCTCTTATGTAAACGCATGTAGGTATTTATACATTTCATACGCATATATCATATACACCGCACATACATATATAGTGGTATGTGTAGAAATATGAGGGTTTGAGTGATTTCAAAATAAGAAATTTGAATATATATATATATATATATATAAACGTTGAGTATATATAATATATACCAAGTGTACATGTATGCATGATAACTTGCCTTATTTAGCTTATATATTATGTTGCCGTACTAACGAGCCATGAAGCTTTAAAGCTTACATCATATGGCGAACATTTGTTGAGTTTATACTATTTTCAGGTGTCACAATTAATGAACTAAAGTAGTTCATTAAGTGAAGTACTTAGTTTAATAAACTAAGTAGTTCATTAAAGGAAGATGGCATTTGGAAAAGACATAAAGGCAACATGGCTATGGAAGGAAAGTCCTCTCCTCCTCCCCACATTCATTTCACACGTTTTATACATATATATATACTATATTTCAGTTTTTTTTATAAAAGGCACATACACATGTATTCCAACGTACTATCGACACGTTATATATCTTACGAACGTACGTTTACGTCACACACCACTATACTTAACTCATATATATGAGTATATTCAGATCTTATATCATATGATATAAGATATGGTGATGACAAATTAAATACGATACGATAAAAGGTTCTAAACCGAAATTTGTCGTATCGGGCGAATACCGAAACTTCGCCAACGTGTCACGTACTTGCCATAAATAAATGGCCAGCCCCATATACATCAAAAATTGATGGAAATTTCGTGCCATACACTGAAAAATCAGGCAAAAATACTTTCCATGTTGGCACACACAAATCACCCCACATTTAGGCCAAAATGTGATGATTCCAATTTTAATTTTGTCACATGTTTATGGTACCACTTTAAATCAGACAAGTGCTGAAATTTAAAGTATATGTTATATATATATTATGTATAACATAATATATATAGCATGTGCAAAAGTTGGAATTTAAATTAGAGAAAAATCGGGGTAATCGATAAATATCGAAAATTCGGTTTTCTACGCACTCAACATGGAACGTTTTTCTTGACCATGATGTGACACGTATCTAGACACATTTTACATATAATATACATCTTAAAGTATTCTAGATAATTAAATTAAGGGCTGATTGGAATATTACATGTGTGTATTATTAAATGTGCACTATTTTACAAAGTTAGCAAAAATAAAATTCAGCACATGTATATACATATTATAAACGCCTACACAGCTGAGATGAAGCACATGTGGAGCCTTGTTGGCATGTTGATTGGTCAAGGATCAATCATACAATGTTGATGAATCAAAGAGAGAAGCTACAAAAGGTAAGTATTCAACATATACCTCTCTTATGTCACATGCTGAAAATTTCAGCATGTCACGTACCTAGTGGCCGAATTCTTAAGGCTTAAGGAAGATAAATTGTCAATTTTTCATTAAAGAATAAATCAAAGGAGTTATGGAAATGATTTGAATTGTATGTAAGGTTATTAAGTGTGATATTCTTCATATCACACATGCTGAAATTTTTCAGCATGTGTGAAGATGGTTGTGGCCGAATGTGACCCTCTTTTGGTGTCCAAGTTCATTCTTCATCTTGTAGCAAGACTTACCTTAAACAATTGATGTATTTTTATGGAAAAAATTCAAAGAAAAATGGAAGAAATCTGGATTTATTTCATGTGGTAAATGCTGAAAATTTCAGCATTGAATTATAGGTATGGCCGATTTTTGCAAGGTTGGAAGGAAGATATTTTGTCTTGCACTTTATGACAAAATATGACTATTATGGCATGATTTAATAATTGATTATTTGGCATATATTTAGTGTTTATTTCAGATTATCCATGTCATCAAATGATGACAACATTGAGCCAATCAAAAGGTGCCAAGTAAGCAATGACTAAATGATGGTCCAATGGAGTGATGCCAAGTAAGCAAAACATTGTTACCATGATGTCTCACACCCTCTCAAGCACTTAAAAGGAAAGTTTCAAGAGGGGAGAAGGCTGCATGGGGGACGGCTGGACCTATAAGGGAGGAAGAGAAGAACAAACAAAAATAACACCAAGAATTGCATTCTAAAGTGATCAAAGTGCCAAGCCTCTTTTCTCCTACATCTTCTTTCTTTCTTTTCTTGTAAAAAGCCTATTGTACTTTACTTCTTTCATTCTTGAATAGGCTTCATAGAAACCACCATTCATTCATCTTTGTAAAGATTGATCAAGGTGTGATCAATCTTCATTCTAGCGAGGTGGTGGTGTTCGTGCAAATTGTACTAGCAATACAAGGTTTGTAAGGGTTGGAGTTAAGGTGTAACTCTATCAACCCTGCGGTAAGGTGTACTGCGTGTGTGAAATTAGTGTGAACCAAGGAAGGTGTTCCTTGAAGACTGGAGTAGGTTGTTTATAACCGAACCAGTATAAAATTCTTGGTGCAATTTACTTTCTGCATTTACGTTTCAGTTTCTGCGCTGTTCACTCATATTGTTCACGTTCGCAAAAATAGTAAAAGTTTTCTAAAAATTATAAAAATTTCCAGAAACATACATAAACGTTCTAGGGTTAATTTGGCACAAGTTTCAACCCTTTTGGACAAGTATAGGTCAATCAAACATCAAAAGTTCTGAGACTAGTGCAGTCTGATTTTCAGACTTGCAAAGGTTGAGACTTTGGTGGTATTTGACCTACTTCCCAAAAGAATTTTCAAAAACTGTTTCAAACCCATTTCAATATAGTGTGTGAGGAGTTATTGGTCAAATATTCAGATCATTTGGACATTCACACAAATAGGAATTAATTTTTCAAAACCATCTACCGTTTCTGGCAGATTTGCACAATCTGAGTGCCAACGGTTTTTGAAGAGGTTAAAGGTTGAATTTTGATTTGAAATTTTTAGGAGACCCTCATAACATCTGAGGCTAAGTTCTCTCAAAATTTCATAATTTTTGGAGATCTCTAACCTGGTTTTAAAAACGTTTTAAAACAGGTCCTGAAAACAGAATCTGTTTTCAGAACTTGAATTGTTCAAGGTTAAAGAAATTTTAAAAAGCACACTTTCCGCACCATCTATTCAACCCCCCCCCCTTCTAGTGGTGCCTTGCAGATCCTACAAGTGGTATCAGAGCGCAGAAATACTCACTACAAGGAATCCAACGATTCAGTGAGATGGCATCCACAAATCTCAAAACCGAACAAGAAGGTATGTCGAGCCAAAGGCCTCCACTTTTTGACGGTGAGTCTTTTATTCAATGGAAACTTAGGATGAAACTTTTTCTTATGGCTATAGATATAGATCTTTGGTCAATAATTGAAGATGGTCCATATGTCCCATCTAATGTATCCACTGTAGACGGAGTTACCTTAGAAGTTATTAAAACTAGACAAGAATATACTAGTGAAGATAAAAAGAAACTGAGTATGAATGCTAAGGCCATGCAGTTACTCTTAAATGGTTTAAGTAAGAGTGAGTCTAGTTATGTGTCGAATTGTTCGAGTGCACAAGAATGTGGAGAATCTTAGAAATGAAACACGAAGGCACAAGTCAAGTAAAAGAGTCTAAAATTAATATGCTCATGTCTACTCTTGAGTCTTTTAAGTTGTTGCCTAATGAGTCAATTGTAGATATGGATCTTCGTTTGACTAACATCTATAACTCTCTTGAGTCTCTTGGTAAGGCTTTTACTACGCAGGAAAAGGTACAGAAAGTCCTACGGAGCCTTCCTTCGGAATGGGATCCTAAAGTGACTGCTATAGAAGAAAGCAAGGAGACTAAGTCAATAAAAATGGAAGAACTTATTGGTTCACTCAAAGTTTATGAAAACAAACTTATTATTCGGAAATCGGAATCAACCAAAAAAGGTAAGACAATTGCTTTTAAATCAAATGAATACGTCTCCCCTCCCTCCGATCACGTAGATAATAGTTATTCCGAATCAGATAATGATGATTTGATTCTATTGGCTAAAGGACTAAGAAGATTCATGAGAAAGTCATTTAGAAATAAAAACAAGGGCACTACATCTAAGAGAAATAAAAACAAGTCAAATGATAAGGACATTAAATGTTATGAATGCGGCAAACTCGGACACTTATCATATGACTGCCCAAACAAAGAAAAGCAAACTAATAAATACCCTGACAAGGAGCGGAACAAAAATAGACTCGTCTCAGATCCTAAACAAAGGAAACGTGCACTAAAGGCCTCCACATGGAGTGACTCATCAGACTCTGAAACTGAGACCGAAGAGGAGACCACTCAAGTTTGCTTCGCTTCAAAGGCGTCTAACGAGGTATCATCCGATTCTGACTCTGACTCTGAACCTTCTTATGATGATCTTTTTAGTCAGTATCTTGAATTACATAAATTTACTAAGACTCTCGCAAAAGAAAAGAAACGTTTAATTGAAGACAAGAAACTGTTAGAATCTTCTAACGAGAATCTTGTCGCTCAATTAAGCGATTCAAAGAAAGAGTCTTCATGTGTCATCACTGCATTAAAAACCGAGATCTCATCATTAACTTCTCAAAATAATGAAATGAAATCCGAGACTTCAAATTTGAAATCAAGGAATGCAGACTTAGAGAAAATGATGAAACAATTCGATACAGGGTCAAACATGCTGCATCGCATCATATTATCGCAAAAGCATGACAGTGACAAAACTGGATTGGGGTACGTTGATACTAACGAAGTATCAACCAAACCAACCAAGTTTGTTGTGTCTAAAAATGTAGACACCCCTAAGCATCAAGTGGCGTCTAAGATGACGCAAAAAGCGCCCCCTTCCACACGCCCCACTCCCTCATATCATGTGAAATATAATGTTGTACCATATAGATATGAGAAGAAGAGATCAATGCATACACGAAATACATATCATCCACGCACTACGCACACACACACAAGGACATATCACAAACGTCCTTCATACAATGAGTATAGAGGAGTCCTTGGGCAAAGACCCAAAGTACATGCACCACATGTATACTATATCGCACCTTCATCTACTTTCTTGCCATCTGATAGACCGAGAAGGATCACCCAAGTATGGGTACCGAAAGGTACCTTTACTAAAAGGTGATTAACTAACTCGAAAGGACCCAAAATTAAAAGGGTACCTAAATCACCTTTTCACATTGCAGGGAGACCACTCATCAAAAGACACATCAATAAAGTGGTTCCTTGACAGTGGTTGCTCGAGGCACATGACGGGTGACCCGAGCCTATTCTCCAAATTAAAGAGGGTCACAAAAGGCGGATCCGTGACCTTTGGAGACAACAATGAAGGCAAGATCATTGGTAAAGGTACGATTGGAAATCTGAATACACTTCAAATCTCCAACGTGTTTTTGGTAAGCAACTTATCTTACAATCTTCTTAGTATTTCTCAATTTGTTGACAATGGTTTTAATGTGTGTTTTACTCACCCTTATTGTAATATAATAAATAAAAATGGAGAAACCGTTTTAAAAGGAAAACATGAAGGAAATATATTCACACTATCTATGGATGATGTAGTAGACGCTAAAGTTAAATGTTTTATGTCAAATGAACCCAATGTGAATTTGTGGCATAGACGTTTAGGACACATAGGTATTTCTACACTAGAAAAATTACAACGAAAGAACCTAGTACGGGGATTGCCTACGCTTGATTTAGACAACTTTCAGTTGTGTGAATCTTGCATAAAAGGCAAACAAACACGTGAGTCACTAAAGTCTAAAAATGAGATAAGCACGACTAGAATACTAGAATTATTGCATATCGATTTGTTTGGTCCTAGTCGCACTACAAGCCTTGGTGGGCGTCACTATGCATGCGTGATTGTTGATGACTTTTCTCGTTATACTTGGACTTTATTTCTTGCACATAAGGATGATAGCGCCGTAGAAATCGCTAAATTAATTAAACAACTTGAAAATCAATACGGCGTAAATGTGAAAAGAATAAGAAGCGATAGAGGCGGTGAGTTTAAAAACAAAGAAATGATTTCGTTCTGTGAAGAAAAAGGAATTAAACATGAGTTTTCGCCACCTAGAACTCCACAATTAAATGGAGTAGTAGAAAGAAAGAATCGCACACTACAAGAAATCGCTAGAACCATGCTTTGCGAAAATAAATTGCCTAGATTTCTGTGGACGGAAGCCGTAAATTGTGCATGCTATATTGTGAATCGCCTATCTATAAGAAAGAAAATAAACAAGACGCCTTACTAAATTTTGAATGATCGCATGCCTAAGATAGATTATTTTCGTGTGTTTGGATGCAAATGTTTTGTCTTAAATACAAAAGACAACTTAGATAAATTTGAATCCAAATCAATTGAGTGCATTTTTATTGGGTATTCCATAAATTCAAAAGCATATAGATGTTATGATCCTATCACTAGACAAATCATAGAATCTATTCATGTTAAATTCAATGAATTTGGAGAGATTGATAAAGAAAAGGAACATGATGATGATTTTGAATTAAAACCCGTTTTGGATGAAGATAATGATTCTTTTGATATGCATGAGATGAATGAGACACTAGAAATGCATGATCATATAGAAACGCATGATAACTTAGAAAATAATCAACCAAGATGGCATAGAGATCACCCACATGATCTCATCATAGGCGACATCACTCACGGTGTGCGACCACGTAGAAGAATCACTTCGGATGAAATAAATGAATTTCATGCTATGATTTCTGAAATTGAGCCCAAAAATGTGCATGATGCTTTGAGTGATTCATCTTGGATTGATGCTATGCATGACGAACTTAATCAATTCGTTAGAAATGATGTATGGGATTTAGTGCCACGACCACAAGATAAGACAATTATAGGCACAAAGTGGGTATTTAGGAACAAAATGAATGAAGAAGGAAAGGTCGTTAGAAATAAAGCAAGACTCGTAGCTCAAGGATATAATCAAGAAGAAGGAATAGACTACGATGAAACATTTGCACCCGTAGCACGTTTAGAAGCTATACGACTCTTACTTGCTATTGCTTGCATGAAAGATTTTAAATTATATCAAATGGACGTCAAAAGTGCTTTTCTAAACGGATTTATACAAGAAGAAGTATACGTGAAGCAACCACCCGGTTTTGAAGATTTGAAACATCCAGATCACGTGTACAAACTAAAGAAGGCACTATATGGCCTAAAGCAAGCGCCGAGAGCATGGTATGATCGTTTTGCCACTTTTCTTTTAGAAAATAATTTTAAACGTGGTACTATAGATAGTACACTATTTTTGAAACAAGAAAAATCAGATTTACTTATTATTCAAATTTACGTAGATGACATTATTTTCGGTTCTACCTCACATAGACTTGTTAAAGATTTTGAAAATTGTATGAAAGCTGAATTTGAAATGTCTATGGTTGGTGAACTTAATTATTTTCTTGGCTTGCAGATTAAGCAAACGAGTAAAGGAATTCATATAAGCCAAGCTAAGTACGTAAACGACATGATCAAGAAGTTCAATTTTGAAAATTTGAAACCATCCCCCACGCCTATGAGTGTCACTACTAAATTAGACAAAGACGAACATGGTAAAGATGTTGATAATGGATTATATAGATCTATGATAGGTTCTTTACTATATTTAACTGCTAGTCGGCCTGACATTATGTTTAGCGTATGCATGTGTGCTCGTTTTCAAAGTCAACCTAAGGTGTCACACTTGAATGCGGTAAAAAGAATATTCCGTTATATAAAGCACACGCCCACCTTAGGTATTTGGTACGATAAGGATTCTACATTCGACTTACATGCTTACACTGATGCAGATTATGGTGGCTGCAAGATAGATAGGAAAAGCACGAGCGGAACTTGCCAATTTATAGGAAATTCCCTTATTTCATGGTTTTCCAAAAAGCAAGCAAGTGTTGCTTTGTCCACTACTGAGGCTGAGTATATGGCTCTTAGCCTTTGTTGCACACAGTTGTTGTGGATAAAACAACAACTTTCGGACTTTGGAATTACCGTAGATAAAATTCCTATATATTGTGATAGTATGAGTGCAATAAACTTGTCTAAGAACCCCGTATTACACTCTAAGGCTAAGCATATAGAAGTTCGCTATCATTTTCTTCGTGATCACGTTAACAATGGTAATATTGTCATAAATCACGTACGCACAGAATCGCAAGTAGCGGATATATTTACAAAGGCCTTAAATCAAGCCACATTTGAATCTCTCCGTTCTAAATTAGGCATGCTTCCTGTTGATGTGATTTAATTTGATTTACTTTCCTTTTGACAAGAATCTTTTGATTAACTTTCCAAAATAAAGGGAGAGAGAGAAGCATGATTTAAGGGGGAGAGAGAGATTTAAGGGGGAGAGAGATCACTGATTGATCCTAATTGCATGAATCAAGGGGGAGCCGGATTTGAAATTCGAAATTCAAATTTCAAATCTGTGCATAATTCAAGGGGGAGAGGTAACACTTAAATCATGTACACTAGTTATTTTGAAAATCATCAAAAGGGGGAGATTGTAGAAATATGAGGGTTTGAGTGATTTCAAAATAAGAAATTTGAATATATATATATATATATATAAACGCTGAGTATATATATATATATATATACACAAGTGTACATGTATGCATGATAACTTGCCTTATTTAGCTTATATATTATGTTGCCGTACTAACGAGCCATGAAGCTTTAAAGCTTACATCATATGGCGAACATTTGTTGAGTTTATACTATTTTCAGGTGTCACAATTAATGAACTAAAGTAGTTCATTAAGTGAAGTACTTAGTTTAATAAACTAAGTAGTTCATTAAAGGAAGATGCATTTGGAAAAGACATAAAGGCAACATGGCTATGGAAGGAAAGTCCTCTCCTCCTCCCCACATTCATTTCACACGTTTTATACATATATATATATACTATATTTTCAGTTTTTTTTATAAAAGGCACATACACATGTATTCCAACGTACTATCGACACGTTATATATCTTACGAACGTACGTTTACGTCACACCACTATACTTAACTCATATATATGAGTATATTCAGATCTTATATCATATGATATAAGATATGGTGATGACAAATTAAATACGACACGATAAAAGGTTCTAAACCGAAATTTGTCGTATCGGGCGAATACCGAAACTTCGCCAACGTGTCACGTACTTGCCATAAATAAATGGCCAGCCCATATACATCAAAAATTGATGGAAATTTCGTGCCATACACTGAAAAATCAGGCAAAAATACTTTCCATGTTGGCACACACAAATCACCCCACATTTAGGCCAAAATGTGATGATTCCAATTTTAATTTTGTCACATGTTTATGGTACCACTTTAAATCAGCCAAGTGCTGAAATTTAAAGTATATATTATATATATATTATGTATAACATAATATATATATAGCATGTGCAAAAGTTGGAATTTAAATTAGAGAAAAATCGGGTAATCGATAAATATCGAAAATTCGGTTTTCTACGCACTCAACATGGAACGTTTTTCTTGACCATGATGTGACACGTATCTAGACACATTTTACATATAATATACATCTTAAAGTGTTCTAGATAATTAAATTAAGGGCTGATTGGAATATTACATGTGTGTATTATTAAATGTGCACTATTTTACAAAGTTAGCAAAAATAAAATTCAGCACATGTATATACATATTATAAACGCCTACACAGCTGAGATGAAGCACATGTGGAGCCTTGTTGGCATGTTGATTGGTCAAGGATCAATCATACAATGTTGATGAATCAAAGAGAGAAGCTACAAAAGGTAAGTATTCAACATATACCTCTCTTATGTCACATGCTGAAAATTTCAGCATGTCACATACCTAGTGGCCGAATTCTTAAGGCTTAAGGAAGATAAATTGTCAATTTTTCATTAAAGAATAAATCAAAGGAGTTATGGAAATGATTTGAATTGTATGTAAGGTTATTAAGTGTGATATTCTTCATATCACACATGCTGAAATTTTTCAGCATGTGTGAAGATGGTTGTGGCCGAATGTGACCCTCTTTTGGTGTCCAAGTTCATTCTTCATCTTGTAGCAAGACTTAACTTAAACAATTGATGTATTTTTATGGAAAAAATTCAAAGAAAAATGGAAGAAATCTGGATTTATTTCATGTGGTAAATGCTGAAAATTTCAGCATTGAAATTATAGGTATGGCCGATTTTTGCAAGGTTGGAAGGAAGATATTTTTGTCTTGCACTTTATGACAAAATGTGACTATTATGGCATGATTTAATAATTGATTATTTGGCATATATTTAATGTTTATTTCAGATTATCCATGTCATCAAATGATGACAACATTGAGCCAATCAAAAGGTGCCAAGTAAGCAATGACTAAATGATGGTCCAATAGAGTGATGCCAAGTAAGCAAAACATTGTTACCATGATATCTCACACCCTCTCAAGCACTTAAAAGGAAAGTTTCAAGAGGGGAGAAGGCTGCATGGGGGACGGCTGGACCTATAAGGGAGGAAGAGAAGAACAAACAAAAATAACACCAAGAATTGCATTCTAAAGTGATCAAAGTGCCAAGCCTCTTTTCTCCTACATCTTCTTTCTTTCTTTTCTTGTAAAAAGCCTATTGTACTTTACTTCTTTCATTCTTGAATAGGCTTCATAGAAACCACCATTCATTCATCTTTGTAAAAGATTGATCAAGGTTTGATCAATCTTCATTCTAGCGAGGTGGTGGTGTTCGTGCAAATTGTACTAGCAATACAAGGTTTGTAAAGGGTTGGAGTTAAGGTGTAACTCTATCAACCCTGCGGTAAGGTGTACTGCATGTGTGAAATTAGTGTGAACCAAGGAAGGTGTTCCTTGAAGACTGGAGTAGGTTGTTTATAACCGAACCAGTATAAAATTCTTGGTGCAATTTACTTTCTGCATTTACGTTTCAGTTTCTGCGCTGTTCACTCATATTGTTCACGTTCGCAAAAATAGTAAACGTTTTCTAAAAATTATAAAAATTTCCAGAAACATACATAAACGTTCTAGGGTTAATTTGGCACAAGTTTCAACCATTTTGGACAAGTATAGGTCAATCAAACATCAAAAGTTCTGAGACTAGTGCAGTCTGATTTTCAGACTTGCAAAGGTTGAGACTTTGGTGGTATTTGACCTACTTCCCAAAAGAATTTTCAAAAACTGTTTCAACCCATTTCAATATAGTGTGTGAGGAGTTATTGGTCAAATATTCAGATCATTTGGACATTCACACAAATAGGAATTAATTTTTCAAAACCATCTACCGTTTCTGGCAGATTTGCACAATCTGAGTGCCAACGGTTTTTGAAGGGGTTAAAGGTTGAATTTTGATTTGAAATTTTTAGGGGACCCTCATAACATCTGAGGCTAAGTTCTCTCAAAATTTCATAATTTTTGGAGATCTCTAACCTGGTTTTAAAAACGTTTTAAAACAGGTCCTGAAAACAGAATCTGTTTTCAGAACTTGAATTGTTCAAGGTTAAAGAAATTTTAAAAAGCACACTTTCCGCACCATCTATTCAACCCCCCCTTCTAGTGGTGCCTTGCAGATCCTACAGTATGTATGGTTCATATAACTCTATATTTCATGTATTAATTTCTTGAAGTTTCCTTATTTAAATTGGCTTGGTATCACCTCAGTAATAATTAAGTAAAGAGGGTTAAGTTGACTTAAGTAACACGCGCTTAAAGAAATTGTTGCTTTCATTCCGTCTCTTATTCATAGTTTTCACATACATGATCGTTGGGGTACAACATCGGGCCTAATGCGCTCATGCTTGGACTCGAGTTGTGGGATGCAGGCCAGATGGGCTCGTTCATGGGCTGTAGGCCGGATCCAGCAGGCAGTGGGCCTGATCCTATCAGCTGGGAAGGAAGTTTATTTAAATTTAAACTTCTCCAGGTTGTTGGGATCGGCTAAAGTTTAAGTTTGAAAAGTTGTTGAGCTTTAACCGTGCTGAGCTGACCTGATGTTGTTATGATCTGAAGGCTCAAAGTGGACAGTTATTTGATGCAATGGCTGAGGGAAGACCTGATTTGGTTATCTGATCCAAAGGTTCAAGCCGAGCAGGTATCTGATCTTACGGTTGTGGTTGAACTGACTGTAACAAACTGATCTCAGTTTTTCCCTATAAGTAGAGGCAGAGTTGACCTCTGTGGTCACTTAAGGAAAAACCAAAAATCAATCGTCTTCTTACTTTCTCTTTGAAATCTCCCTTTCTGCATATTCATCTTCTCCCGCATACACAACATCCTCTGCATTTCAAGTAATCCGAAAAGCCAGGACACTCTAAAGGTTCGTTAAGTTCATACGCTGTAGTGCCGCTCATCTGAACTAATTCCATTGTATCCTAGGAGACGGTTGCTTTCTCTGGTTGGACACAGTATACTGGAGCAATACGTCTTAAGGACAGAGTCCTACACTCACCTTGGATTTTCTGCTTGGCTGAACTGCTAATTGCTATTCAGCCTAGCACAGTCATGCTGAGCTGTTGCCAAGTTGATCTCTGTTGTGTACTGAGCTTGGCTGATCGGTTGATAAACAGCACTATTATTATGTAGTGTTGCCTGTTGAAAAATCGATGTTTGAGTGATTTAAAAATGCATGATTTAAATGTTACGTGTTTATGAAATTCATGACATAAGTGTTACTTGATATATGCACGTAATAAAAATGCTTTATATATTTATATATAATGTTGCCGTCCTAACGTGCCATGAAGCATTAAAGCTTACATCATATGACAAACATCTGTTGTTTTTATACTATTTCCAGGTGACATGATTAATGAACTAAACTAGTTCATTAAGTGAAGTGATTAAGTTAATGAACTAACTAGTTCATTAAATGAAAACATATTTGGAGAGAGCTGTATGGCAACAAACTTGAAATAGAAAGTCTCCTCATCTCCACACCTCAATATACACGCCACATAGATACACATATTATATATCAATATTTTTTTACGACAAACTATGTACTTATGTTTTGACGTTCCACCGACATGTCATATATATTATACACGTACGCCGACGTCATACCACTATATACAAATCATATTTATGAGTATATACAGGTCTTATATCACATACTACAAGTCATAGTGCTATCAAAATTATAATGACGTGTCACAAGGTCATAAACCGAAAATTATCGTATCGGGTGACAACCGAAACTTCACCGACATGTCACGTATTTACCATATAATGATGGTCAGCCTATATACAATAAAAATACTCCAAAATTTTGTGGTCCACATGTCATATTTGTCTGCAAGGTCATAACATGTTTACACACACAAATTACCCACAATTTATCCTAAATTTGTGGAGAATTCAAATTGAAGGTCATTTGTTACATGGAGCATTTTCCACTCAGCCATTGGAGCTGAATATACATCTTATTTTATGTATATTATGTGTGACATAATATATATTACATATAAATGGCGTTTCACCCTCTAGCCTACGTCTTACCGCCGCCGCCTTCCGCTACATTTTCCGTCTTCTATCCACCTTCTTTCTTCGCTGCGATCATCCTTCTACCTTCGTTCCCTTTCTTTTCTGATTCTTTATCCATGGCAAGCATGCCATCGCAAAACCCTACGACCATGCCTTAGACTGTAAATTCAGCGCCGCTGAAAACTTATGTGTCCCTCTTTGCGTCGACATCTACAAACATGGCACCGAAGCACATTTAAAAATTTAAGGGCAGTCCAATGATTTCATTTACGGAAGAGGAAATTCAATCTCTGGCTGCTCCATATCGATTTACATTGGTGGGAAATTTCTGGTATGGCCATCCACCACTAAGGACAACCTGATCTGCAGTTGACTGCATTAGTTTCACTAGAGCCGTCAAAGTTGGCTTGCTTGATGCAATGCATGTTTTGCTGCACTTCGATCATGAGAAAGACTATTTTCGTTGTTTCTCCCACTGCAGCTGGATGATTTCTAGCAAGCATATGAGAATCACCAAGTGGACGCCGGACTATGATCCGTCAATAGAAGTTCCCGTCGTTCCGATCTGGGTCTCGTTCTCTGGTCTACCAATTCACTTTCACAGAAAATATGCACTTTTTCAGATAGCCAGATGGTAGGAATGCCTTTGAAATTAGATGCGGCCACCATGGCCGCCAACCGCCCATCGGTAGCCTGTATCTGTATTGAACTACATGTATCCAAGCAGTTGCCACAATGGGTTTACATTCAGGCTCCTTCGCGTGTAATCATACAGCCAGTAGAATATGAAGACTTGCCTTCCTATTGTTCAAGATGTTTTCGTCTGGGGCATACTCATGCCGAATGTGGAACATTGACGTCCGACAAACCGACTGAGCGTGATCCACCGCACAAATGGGGCACATTAGAGGACAAGGGGCAGAAGCACCTGGATAAAGACAATAATCAACGTTGGATGCCAAAAGAACCTTTGCCTGACACAGCCCTAGTAGCCGAAACAGCAGGTGCTACAACCAGTCAGCAACCGATCGATGCTATTTTACAACTCCCACCGATTGTAGAAGTTCTGCCCCCTTCATCAGACATGGATGCTCTGCCTGCAGTCTCAAACGTGCAAGATATATCGCGCTTACAGGGAGTCGATGATTGTATCTTGGGAGATCCCCCATTGCAGGAAGCAGAATCTGCCCTCTCAGACAATGAGTTGGTCCTTCCGCTAAATATTAGTTAGCTGGATGCGCAAGATCGTGACATTTATGACACTATGGCCAATCTTTTTGAAGCCATATATTTAGATACAAGCTGCTCAGTGCCACAACAGGGGCCAGCTGTTGAACCCAACTCTTCTGTGGCCCTGTGGCTTTTGCGTCATACCCATCATGCGACCCCCACTTCGTCAAGGATAACCAGGTTATGGGCTGCGCACATCTCTAACTCTTTTGATGCTTTATCATAATGAAGATAATAATATGGAATGTTAGAGGTATAAGTACCTCAATGAGTCGTTTGCTTTCACTTGTTCGTCGTCATCATCTATATATATTGATTGTCATAGAACCTAAAGCTAGGGCTTCGATGTTGTTGTCGTATAAATTGCAATTTGGTTTCTCAAAAGCTTTATCTGCCTGTGATGATCATATTTGGTTTTTTGGAAGGACTGTATTCTATCGCTGGAGGAGGAATGCTCTGGGCAACAAAATTTCTCCATAAAGTTAAATTGGCTAGCATCTGGTGATAGATTTTGGATTACCGCGGTTTATGGACAGCACTCAATATCTGCCGGACGGTCTTTGTGGGCTAATTTACAGTTGTTCCATTCTTCGATTACTTTATCTTGGTTGGTTGTGGGGGATTTCAACACGTTCGCTCTTTGGATGAGGATCGCAGGCGGGCGGCACCAACGTTGCTTTCATTACAATATTTTAATGATTGTATATCTGCATGTGGCTTGCAAGAGATATTATTTCAAGGGTCGTTGTATACATGGTATGATGAACGGGGCTTGGGCCGTGTGTGGCGACGTCTAAATTGCTTCTTGTGCTCTCCGTCATTTTTGGATATGTTTCCTATTGCACAGGTACAACATCTCGCTCGGGCTACCTCGGATCATGCTCCACTTTATTTGACATGTGATATCGACAATCCCAGGGGGCCTGTTACCTTCAGATATCTTGATGTCTGGGCTACACATAAGACTTTGATGCGTTGGTTCAGCATCATTAGAAGTCTTTTCCGACAGTGGGAGGTATGTGGGGTTTTTTTGATAAGCTTCGTCGTCTACGGACTCACTTAAAGAAATGGAATAAGGAGGTCTTTGGCAACATATTCGACGCAGTAGCACTGGACGAAGAGGAATTCGTTGTTCGAGAACGGGCCTTTGATTCTTAGCCCACTGAGTCTACGCCGAAAGATACCATTACAGTGTTGCTCAGTTAAAGCTTGCACAGACACGAGCATTTCTTTATTGGAAGCAGAAGGCCAATGTTAAATGGCTTAAGGAAGGGGACGCTAATACTTCATTCTATCATCAAACAGTCAAGGACAATAGGCGAAGACAATCTATTCGTAGAAAATCACGTCCAGATGGAACAGAATGTGTGCTTGCTCCAGATATCGAAGCGGAAGCCGTGCATTATTATTCAGCTCTTTTTGCAGCGGAGCCCGTAGAGGACTGTGAGACTATTCTTCGGCACATTCCGGCACTATTGACATCAGATGATAATAGTATGTTGCTAGCCATGCCAACTTTGCAGGAGGTCAAGCAGGCAGTATGTGATCTTAGCCCATCTAGTGTTGTGGGTCCAGATGGATATCTAGGCTCATTCTACAGACATTTTTGGCAGATCATACATCAAGATGTCCTTAAGGCAGTCCAAGAATTTTATTTAGACGTGTTGATGCCAAAGACGGTGGCCACGGCTACTATAATCTTGATTCCTAAAGTGCAGAATCCTCAGACATTTGCAGATTTCAGACCTATCTGTTTCACAAATTTTGTATCTAAAGTAATTACGAGGTTGCTTTCTACTCGGCTGGGTCAATTGCTGGCAAAACTCATTTCGCCAGAGCAAGCAGCATTTATAAAAGGACGAGGTATCACGGAACAAATCCTTCTAGCCCAAGAAATGGTGCATGTATTAGATAGGCGGTCTAGGGGGGCCATGTGATGGTAAAGCTGGATATGTCTAAAGCTTTTGATCGTGTCAGTTGGTGATATCTTGAACTTCTACATAAATTGGGTTTCGATTCCAGGCTGATTCGCGTATTGGAAAATAACTTGCGAGCTACATGCTGTTCGATCCTTATAAATGGCAAACAGGCAGGTTTCTTTTCAGTAGGACGAGGAGTAAAGCAGG
Source organism: Eustoma russellianum (assembly GCA_036186865.1). NCBI lineage: Eukaryota > Viridiplantae > Streptophyta > Magnoliopsida > Gentianales > Gentianaceae > Eustoma > Eustoma russellianum. Next base: position 32,043,809 of record AP025043.1, on the reverse strand, counting down.
GTGATCCATTATCACCCTTACTGTTTATTCTTTCCTCGAAAGGTTTCTCCCATGGATTGAATGCATTGATGCAGGCGGGAACAATAAAGGGGGTTTTTTGCAGGTCATGTGCCACGTGTTTTGCATTTGGGCTTTGCGGATGACTTATTGATATTCTTAAATGGACCAAGTCGAAATCTGGAGAGGTCTCATTCTTTTTTGACTTCTTATCAGAAGGCATCTAGCTAGCTTGTGAATTACCATAAGAGTCAAATCGTGGCGGGCAGGAGGGTCTCTGACATTGCAGCACCAAATGCCTTGGGCATGCGGTTATCATCCTTACCAATTAAATATCTTGGCTCGTTTCTCTATAAAGGCATAAACAGATCTAGGTATTGCGCATCTCTTATTAACCATTTCGACGCTAAGCTTACTTCCTGGTCGACTAAGTTGTTGTCAATGGCTGGCCGCCTAGTGTTACTAAAGCATGTCTTAAGCTCGATGCCTACACATATTATTGCTAGTTCACGATTGCCAAAGAGCGTAATTGATGTACTACATCGTAAAATGGCGACTTTCCTATGGAAAGGTATGTATCAATGCAGATCATGGCCTTCCTTATGCCTTGCGACAGAGGCCGTTGGTTTGGGAATACGTAATCTTCTGGATATTCAGAAGGCTTATGATTGTCAGCTTTGGTGAAAGTATTTTCACTCCAACACGCTATGGGCAGATTTTTATAAACAGAAATATGGTAATCGACCTTCGATTTACTCGCATATCTATGATTCTTGGTATGGAAGCGATTATGTAGCATACGTGATTTTATGGAATCAAAGGTGTAATGCACACAGAACGTCATGCATTGCCTGCCGGATGCAAATGGATAGTTCTCAATAAAATCTGCCTATACTACCATAGCTGCATCGAATAGTCGTTTTGAGGAGTCCCGATATGTGTGGTGGTCACATTAGCAGCCTGGACTGCGCTTGTTTTTATGGAGACTATGAACGAGATCTTTGCCAATGGTTGATAACTTGTGATGCTGGCAAACGGTGTTCCCTTCGCAATGTGCTTTCTGTCGTCAGAATTCGGATACTGAGGATCACATCTTTCTCCACTGCCCGCGGATTCGGCCACTGTGGACAGAAATTTCCATCTTTTTTTCGGGTCCTATGCCTCACAGCCGCACCATTAAGGCACATTTAAATCGATGGTGGCGTTCATCAAATAAAGCATATATGGCAGGCCAGCTGAGGGCGGTGGTCCCATCGATTGTCACGTGGACAGTCTGGAAAGAGTATCCGGCAATCCGCTTTGGAGCGGAAAATTTTGTCTATAAGTGGTTATTTGATAAAGTACGCTCATCAGTGTAAATCTGGTGTTCTGCAATGAATGGAAAAAAGTTCACAACAACTATATCTCATTTAGTTGCCTTGGCCTTCTCTCCTCCACTGAGGACAAAGCGGTTGCAGATCATTAGATGGGAGTTACCACCATCGGGAAAGATGAAATTAAATGTTGATGCAACGGTGGGAAGCAGCCAAGCAGCAAGGGGTTCAGTATTGCGAAATGACCAGGGACAGTTGGTGTCGGCTATGTGTTTTGCACTGCCTCAGGTTAGTCCACTACGCGTAGAGTTATTGACATTGACACAGGCGCTTATCCATTATGCGCGAGAATGGGACAATATCATTGTTGAGACGGATTGCTACTCCATTGTATCTATGATATCGGCTGCCCAATCATTAACGGGCTCCTTGGCTGCTGATTTCGCACGGGGAGCCCTATTTTTATCGCTAAATCAAGCCACCATTCAATATTGTCCATGAGAGGCTAACATACAATCTCATATGCTAGCTCGGCATGGCTACAGAGCTTTAGGCCATCAACACTTTACTACTCTCCTAGGCCTTCCCAATGAAGTTCGTGGAGCAGTACTGTTACGGCTGTTTAATTTAGAAAATAAGGAAAACACAAAATGTTGTCATAATTATTTTTTTAATTAAATGGAAATAGGATATATGATAAGATGAAATTAAATGATGAATGTCTATCCACTAGGAATATACCTTTTATACCAAATTCGTACCTATCTATTGAGAATAAGCCAACCCATAACTTCCCCCACCTAAAAACCCTATTTGCCGCCCCATGTCAACAAAAGGAAAAGAAAAAAATCCCACACCCATTGTTGTTCCCAATTCGGCTACCATTAGCAACAAAGAAAGTTTTGTGGTAGTTTGTCCTCTTGCATGAATTCTGTGTCGCCAACAGTAAAGGAAGAAAAAGAAAATAAAGTGTGCAAACTTTTTTCCTCCCAAGCCCCAGCCGGCTATAGCATCCATTAGGAGGAAGAAGAAATTCTACTTCTACCAACCCCAATTACAATCGTACGGTATAATATACAGGAATCAAGTAAGTATCCTTTCCCTCTACTTAGTATGTTATTCCAAATTTCTAAATTTATTATACATGAATTTTTCATTGATTTTGGTTGTGAATCTGTGTCTATATGTGTAAATATTTTGGTACGTGATTCTTGGTTTTCATACAACAATATTGGCCTTTTTTTCTTATCTCCGAAAAAAATCCAATATATATGTGTGTATGTGAATGATTACATCACCGGAATCATATATATGTACATATATGTATGTATATATATATATATATGGTAGACATATAAATATGATGTGTCTAGGAATTATATATTAAAATCTATCAAAGTTTACTTTTTTTTAAAAATTACATATAAAAATAGTCTACTGTTTGGAAAGTATATGTATATATATGTATATATTATATTGTACTATACCATTTGGTTGTTGTCGCTTATTATGCTTTAAGTTGTACAAATATATAATTTAACTAGAATTTTTGCATATTGTTACCTGTAATAAATTCAGTACATGTTGTCTTATCATATGTGTGTGTGATATGTTAAAATGTAATTTTCACATGTTAATCGCTTTTACTGCTATTGTGCATTGTTTTGATTGTATTTAATATTTGTTGTAACATAATTATGTTTATTTTGTAGTCTGTATATATGTTATTTGCTTGTATACATTTACAATGTGCATATGTTTTCATGATTACAATGTTTATCATAATAAATCATATTGTGTTCATGTTATGTAATTTAATTATAACATGCTGATTATGCAACTATTTTAAAAGGCACAGATAGTGGTGCACGTGTATTTTGGGTAAATGATTTACATGTGATTTGTATGTGTATATGATACATATATGTCATAATGATATATGTAAACCAATATATAGGCCGATTTTTTTGAAATTATTTAACCATTGGTCGCCCAACTTGTTTTTCAGAATATATATTTTGATTGTCTTAGTTAAAAGTATAAATTAATATGTTCTATTTCGTGTATATATAGATATGATGGTATGCCAAATAGGAAAAAAAATAGAAAGCTATGAACTAATTATTGTAAGTAAGCCAAATTAACCTTTGTTATTGGACGTTGATTTTTTATACTACAATTGTTTATATTCGAGCCTAGAAGAGAAGGAAGTGAATACCGGATTCAAGATAAGTGGTCTATTTGTGATTGTTAGGTTTATCATGCATCAGTGTATTGCTTGTTGCATATCTGTAATTGAATTTTCTCTATATGCGAGTTGTGTGTATATGTGAGATATGTATGTACATATGAACTGGGTGTATGTATAACTGTATGATTTCAATATATATTGCATATATATATGGATGTGTGGGGGTATACATGCACATATATATGCACGTGTATGGACGCAGGCATATATGGGAGCATGGATACGCCGGATTATGGATTTTGTGTGTGGAGCATTCATGGCACGTGCATTACCATTGCATCCCTTCGGGGCGCTAACTCCACATTACGGAGCGATTTCCGCTGACTCTATGTTACAGAGCGATGTCTGCTGACTCCACGTTACGGAGTGATGTCTGCTTACTCCATGTTACGGAGCGATGACTGCTGACTCCAAGTTACGGAGCGATGTCTGCTGACTCTACGTTACGGAGTGCTGGCCGCTGACTCCACGTTAATAAGTGATGTCCGTTGACTCCACGCTATGGAGCGATGTCTGCTGACTCCATGTTACGGAGCGATGTCTGCTAGATCCATGTTACGGAGTGATGTCTGATGGCTCCACGTTATGGAGCGATGTCCGCTGACTCCACGTTACGGAGCGATGACCGTTGACTCCACGTTACGGAGCGAGGTCCGCTGACTCCACGTTACGAAGCGATGAGTAGGACTCGGGTCATGCATAGTATATCATGGAAAAGAAAGAAACATATTGTGTGGGATAATGATGTTGTTGCGCATGACATGTAGGCAAATGCATGCATCATGAAGTTGCGCATTATTATGTGGAATGACTTACTTTCTGCGGTTTATCTACTTCATTGGTATGCATTGCTCTCTTCTTTGTTGATATGATTATTTGTTGTTGTGTATGTCATACTTGAGAAGGGCATGTTTCACGGTTATGTAGATTGAGCTGATGTTTTACTTATCTTGTTTGACTATTCTCCATGTGTCAACTGTTAAAAATATTCAAGTGAATTTAATTGTGTATTAGGGACATGTATGCTGATTTGTAAACGTTAGCTATAATTTTCTATGCATGTATGATTTTCTTAACGGGTATAAGTACGCTGCTTACTGAGCCTGTTGATATGACTCACACCACCATTCACCAGTTTTGCAGGTAGTAGAAGTTAGGGTATGCTTACACATAAGTTAGTATACCGCAGAAGATCGAGACAGGAGATTTCGAGACAAAGGATATTCAGAAAAGACTTTCGAGGGTTGGTTGAGACAGTTATTTCGATATTCGAGGTTTATATATTTTCAAGATTAGTGTTTACTATTGTATTGATTTAGAAATTCTTAGATATTGTATTAATGATGATTATTTTATCGAGGATTTTAGTAATGACTTCCGCTGACAGCGATTTACGTTATTATGATGACGTGTAGCTGATTTATATCACGGCGAGCTGATTTGTATCGACGCCTTGTATTCTCCTTAGCGAGATACGCCGGGTGCACAGTTCCCGATGTGAGGGTCCAGGAGCGGGGCACTACAAGTACTTATGGATGTGCAGCTGCCCGCTTTGCGTCATTGATTACATGTCTCACATAGTGTTGGCGAAACCCACTATTGGTTGCCTGTGTTGTCAAAAAGCACAAGCAACACTGGTGCGATTTCTTTCCACTTGTTGGTGCCCCTTGTTGGATTCACATGCTACGAGATTATGTTTATACTTACATCTTTTTCTTTTGCTTGCATTCGCAATATTGTTGGCTTCTATGATTTATCTGTTGTATCTGCATTTCCACAATACTCTGTTGTGGGATGGAACTAAGGACCCACACTTGCTTTATACATGGGGACGGCTTATTTCGCATGTGTCACCTTGGTTCATACTGAATCAAAGCGGCCTGGGTATGTGCTATCTCCTAATCTATACTTTCGCATGCGTTATTTCCCAGATACTTACATCTAAATTTCATCTGGCTTGTTGTGAGGTGCGATGGATCTCAAGGCCCGGTGACAGCATGGTGCTACACTCCACTGTCTTTGCCGGCTTTCCTTACCGCTGTTCCACGACAGAATCTTACGCGATTGGACCGACAATGCCATACCATTTTAGGATGTACCTTGTGAACATTCAAACTGTATTGGCACAATGCTCCAATTGTATAAATATACACGCTTTTTCCTTCGCCAAGGTTTTATCCACAAGGAAGGTTTTACTTGACAAGGTTTTAATGCGGCATATCACATACGATTGGAGATTGGCACTCATTAGCTCATTACATTACTTATTTTCGTATGATGACATTTTTGTAATATGGTATTCTTACACCATAAGTGAGGCTGCATCTTAATAAAATATTTTTTGATAAATAATATATATATTACATGTCTAAGAAGTTTGAAATTAATCGGAAAAAAATCGCGTAACTAACGAAAGTCAAAAATTCGGTTTTTTACACTCATACATGAAAATGTTTTGGCCTTGATGTCACATGTATCTGGACACTTTTTACATATTCAAGACATATTAGAGTGTTCTAGAAAAATTAAATTAGGGCTGATTACAATTTATCATGTATGTGAAGATTATGCATTATTTGACAAAGTTCAAATAAAAAGAATTCAGCACATGTGCAGCTCTATTTCAAACGCCTATTCAAACTTGTTGGAGCCTAGATGGAGCTTATTTGGCACTTTAATTGGTGAAAGATATGCCACACATGATTGGTGACATTGAAGAGGGCAACACACAAGGAAACAATTCAAGATAAAACACATGCTGAAATTTCAACACATGTTTTTGTGTGGTGGCCGATTTTTTTGGTGCTATTTGTCTTCAGTTTTATTCCAAAATTTGAGGGGTTCATATCATGATTATTTGGAAGTTAATTACCTTGATTTTAAGCACATGTTTTAGATTTTTAAGAAGAAATTACAGCTCATTTAAGGTGTACCAAGGTGGATTAAGGATGGCATATCAAGAAGTGACAACTAGGCGAAGCCAAGTCATTCGTCCAATCGTGTTGCACCAAGTAAGCAAGGTTGTGTCATCGTCTATACAAAGCAATATTCCAAAGGTATTCAAGACAATTCTCAAGGAAGAAAATAAACCCTAGGGGGCAGCCAGAACATTATAAAAAGGAGCAAGATGGTGCAAGACAAGGCTAAGCAAAGTGCATATTCTTACAAGTTCAAAAGTTCAAAGCAAGACTACTCTATTCTTTTTCCATTATTTTCTCTTGCTCTTAGTCTCAAGCCTATAATACATATCTTCCATATACTATATAGGCTTTGTCTAAACCACTTGCATGCGTTCATCTTGTGTAAAAGGTTGATCAAGGTGTGATCAAAGGTTGAGAACATCAACGTGGTTGACATACTTACCAAGAGAATTTTGAAAAAATGTTTTAACCAATTAAAATAAACATCTTGAGGGTCATACCATAAAATTTTCAGGTCATTTAGAGTTCTCAATTAATAGGAATAAAAATTTTATTTCGGAGTACAGTTTTTGGCAAATTGACACAATCTGTACAAAAACGTGTTTTGAAGGGGTTAGGCTTGGAGTTTTAATGTGAAATTTTTGTGAGGCACTCATAACATCTGAGAGCACATCTTCACCAAATTGCATAATTTTTAGAGGTCTACAACCAGGTCATCTAGATTAATCAAATCAGGATCTGAAAACAGAAACTATTTTCAGAAGTGAATTATTTTGTCCAAAAAGTTTTAAAAACCGGATTTTCCGCACTCACTATTCAACCCCCCTTATAGTGGTGCTATACATGTCCTACATTGCCGAGATGAGCTCTGCTGTGTGTTGAGCTCAGCTGGTTGGTTGAGATCATTTGTTGTTCTGCAACTCTGTCGTGCTAAGCTCTGCTGTTGTGCTGAGCTCGGCTAGACAGCTGATAGCACCGAGCTATTCTGCAGTGCTGCTGTGCTGAGGTCGGCAGATGGCTGACTCTTCAGAATGTAAACCCAATTGTGCTACTTGGACTGGTCGTACTTGACCGATTGACTCGACCCGCCCTGAGCTCGGTAGGTCGGCTGTTGCAAAGTCTTTGTGGCAGGCTTTGGAGAAAAAATATCACACAGAAGATGTCGGCACTATGAAATTTATTGTCAGTAAATTCCCAGATTTCAAAATGTCAGATTGTCGAACTGTTGTTTCTCAAGTTGAGAAACTACAGACGTTGGTAGCCAAGATGGAAGAGGAAGGTATGTTACTCAGTGAATCTTTTGTGGTGACTACGGTGATTGAGAAGCTACCTCTTTTGTGGAGGGAATTCAGAAGATATCTCAAGCACAAGATAAAGGAGATGACATTGGAAGATATGATTGTCCGACTCCGCATAGAGAAGGATAATCAAAGATCGGAGAAAAGCCACATCTTGGTTCTGGTCATGCCAAAGCCTATCTTACTGAGGCAAAAAAGAAGAAAGGCCATCTTGGGGTGAACAACAAAGGCAAGCAGATAGACAAGAAGCTCACAAGGAAATGCTACAAATGTGGCATTCAGGGGCATGTCAGCAATGAATGCCGCAAGCCCAAGAAGAAGTAAACCAAGGCAAAGGCGAACCTCATTGATGCCATGGATGATATGAACCTTTGTGCAGTGGTCTCAGAGTGCAACGCTATGGGAAACATGGACGAGTGGTGGCTGGATACTGACGCCACGAGACATGTCTGCTCCATCAGAGAGATGTTTACAGAGTACTAGCCCGAGAACAGTGAACAACTTTACATGGAGAACTCTGCCTCATCGAAGATCGAAGGCAAGGGGAAAGTTGTTCTGAAGCTGATCTTGGGGAAGCATCTGACTCTGCAGAATGTGTTGCACGTCCCCAACATTCGGAAGAATTTGGTTTCTGGAGCTCTTCTAGTCATGTATGGATTTAGACTAGTGGTAGAGTCCAATAAAGTTATTCTTTCGAAAAATGGCATGTATTTGGGGAAGGGGGTACTTGTCGAAAATGATGTTTAAATTGAATGTCATTACTATTGTACCCAAGAAAGAATTGCCTATAGAGGCTAATAATATTGCTTCCTCTTCTGCTTACATGTGTGAGTCTTCTTGTTTATGAAATTTTTGTTTAGGACATGTAAATTATAAGTCAATATAACGAATGATTAATCTTGACTTATTACCCAAATTAAATTTTTGACAAGGAAAATGCCAAGGCGTATTGAAGCAAAAATGACAAAAGCACTATTTCCTTCAATTTAAACGAACACTGGACCTTTGGATTTCATTCAGACAGATGTGTATGATTTAGAGTTTGTGCAAACGAGAGGTGGTAAAAAGTACTTAGGCTAATAATATTGCTTCCTCTTCTGCTTACATGTGTGAGTCTTCTTGTTTATGGCATTTTTGTTTGGGACATATGAATTATAAGTCAATACAACGAATGGTTAATCTTGACTCATTACCCAAATTAAATTTTGACAAGAAAAAATACCAAATATGTATTGAAGCAAAAATGCAAAGGCACCATTTCCTTCAATATAAACGAACACTGAACCTTTGGATTTAATTGATACAGATGTGTGTGATTTAGAGCTTGTGCAAACGAGAGGTGGTAAAAAGTACTTTGTCACTTTTATCGACGATTGTACAAGATACTGTTATGTTTATTTGCTAAGAAACAAAGATGAGGCTGTTGATGCTTTCAAAGACTATAAAAATGAAGTTGAGAATCAACTTAGAAAACGAATTAAAGCAATTCGTAGTGATAGAGGTTGGGAATATGATACACAGTTTAATGAATTCTGTTCAAAACATGGCATTATTCATCAAACGACTACACACGTATTCACCTCAATCGGATGGTATTGCTGAACGCAAAAACCATACTCTAAAAGAGATGATGAATGCTATGTTGATAAGTTTGGGTTTACCTCAAAACTTGTGGGGGAGCAATTCTCTCAGCTAACGTCATTTTAAATAGAATTCCATCTAAAGGGATGGAGGAAACCCTATATAAGCTTTGGAAGGGCCATAAGCTTAGCTACAAATGCTTGAAAGTGTGGGGGTGTCTGTCAAAATTTGTTGTACCTAAACCAAAACAAGTAGAAATTGGGCCTAAAACGATTAACTACATATTCATAGGATATACGAATAACAGTAGTGCATATCATTTCTTGGTGCACAAATCGAACATTCCTGACATACATGAGAACGTTGTCATGGAGTCAAGGAATGTAATGTTCTTTGAAGATGTCTTTCCGAAGAAAGACAAAAACAAAGAAAAAACGAGTAATGGTAAGCGAATGTGTGAGACGACTCCTCAAGGAAATGAGGACTTCGTAAAAGCAAACGAGCCAGGATATCAACTTTGTTTGGACCAGATTTTCTAACGTACACGGTAGAAAATGAGCCAAAGACTTTTTCTGAGGCAATGTCAGCTCCAGAAGCTCCCTTCTGGAAAGAGGCAATAAATAGTGAGATAGACTCTATTCTTCTGAAAGTGAGCTGGTTGACCTTCACCAAAAAGTAAGCCACTTGGGTGCAAGTGGATTTTCAAGAAGAAATTGAAAGAGGATGGGTCTATCGAAAAGTACAAGGCACAGTTGGTAGCTAAAGGCTATCGACAGAAGGAAGGCTTTGACTTTTTTGACACCTACTCACCGTAACTAGAATCACTTCTATAAGGATGCTAGTTGCTATTGCAGCAGTCTATAACTTGGAAATCCATCAGATGGATGTGAAGACTGCTTTTCTGAATGGTGAGTTGTATGAAGAAGTTTATATGGAACAACCCGAAGGTTCATTGTTCCATGTCAAGAATTAAAAGTCTGTAGACTTGTTAAGTCGTTGTACAGACTTTGGCAAGCGCTTAAACAGTGTCACTTGAAATTTGATCAAGCAATGCTAGCTAATGGTTCAAGATCAATGAATGTGACAAGTGTGCCTATATCAAGAAAACGTTGATGCATATATGATAATATGTCTCTATGTAGATGACATGCTAATCATGGGGAGTACTCGTGATATCATCTTAAATACGAACAAGATGTTGACAAGAAACTTCGACATGAAGGATATGAAAGTTGCCAACGATATTCTAGGAATTAAAATTTCCAGGGTAGCCGAAAGACTTGTTTTGTCAAAAACTCACTATATTGAATCTGTTCTAGAACGTTTCAATATGTTTGATGTGAAACCAGTGAAGACTCCACTTAACTTAAGTATACACTTAAGGAAGAACCGAGGCGAGCCAGTAGATCAATTGGAGTACTCACAAGTAATTGGAAGTCTGATGTACATAACAAACTTTACAAGACCAGACTTAGCATGTTCAGTAAACAAACTGAGCAGGTTTACCAGTAATCCAAGCGATGATCATTGGAAAGCTATGAATAGGGTAATGAAATACTTAAAGTATACAATGAATCATGGATTACATTACACAAGATATCCAGCAGTATTGAAAGGCTATTGTGATGCCAACTGGATATCTGATAGTAAAGATTCTAAGTCCACCGGTGTATATTTATTCATGGTTGGTGAAGGTGCTGTGTCGTGGAAATCCACAAAACAAACATGCATAGCTCGTTCCACTGTGGAAGCTGAGTTCATAGCACTAGATAAAGCCCAGAAAGAGGCTGAATGGCTTTGGAATTTCTTGGAAGATGTGTCATGCTGGCCTAAGCCAATCGCTCCTATCAGCATATACTGTGACAGTCAGTCAGCAATAGGACGAGCTCAAAGCAGCGTCTACAACAGTAAGCCTCGACACATACGTCCGAGCCACAACACCATTAAACAGTTGATCTCCAATGGCATGATTTCCATTGATTATATCAAATCAAAGGAGAATCTTGTGGATCTGCTTACAAAAGGCTTGCCTAGAGATCAGATGTCAAATTTCACAAACAGAATGAGATTAAAATTATATAATGCAAGAACCTTTGTAACGGAAATCCAACCTTATTGACTGGAGATTTCAGAATCTTGGTTCAATGGGACAACTAAGTTATGAAGTTTCAGTGAGCACTTACTCATTCTGTTAAATAAAAGTGTTGTCTATAGAAAGAGATATGATAAGCTAATGCTTTTAATGGTTCCTATATCTTGATATATCAAGTGGGGTATGACAGAATACTCTTGATAGGAAACACCTATGTAAGTGTGAAGTGGGGCCGCTTCTATGAGAATTCTGTGAGGCGAGAATTCCCTGAAGCACTTTCTGAAACCAAGTGGTTCATGGCCAAAACGAACACAATCATGAGAACTAAAAGGTGTTAAAAGGAAATATTGTATGATTACTATAATCTAGGTTCACAATAAAGGCCGGTTAGTTCAAGACATCAAGTCACTAATTAGCCGAGTGGATCCGACATTATATCACCAGGAAAGGTTCAAAGCTAGAAGCTACCTCTTCTGATGCAACATTTTCTTATCTGACTTCTCGATAGAGTCTGCATATGTATTTGCATTAATTCTCATTCATGTGGGGGATTTTTGGAGAAAATTGGAAGAAATGGGCCAAGTTGCAAACTAAGGTTATCGACGTACTTTGAGCTTAACTTTGGTTGTTTTCATTAATGATAAGTGAAAACGAATGAGTCCTTAATTGTCTACGTAACGAGTAGATAATTTTAGCCTTTTGAATCACTCAATTACGACACCGGGTGAATGAGAAATTAATGCTCAAAATAGGAAGAAATGTGGAAATCAGCTTAGCTTGGCAAGAGTGCCCAGACGCTAGCTGTGGGCCTGATGGGCTCATGCTTGGACTCGAGTTGTGGGCTGCAGGCCTGATGGGCTCGTGCGCAGGTTGCAGGCCGGATCCAGCAGGCGATGGGTCCGATCCTATCAGTTGGGAAGGAAGTTTGTTTAAATTTAAACTTCTCCAGGTTGTTAGGATCAGCTAAAGTTTAAGTTTGAAAAGTTGTTGAGCTTTACCCGTACTGAGCTGACTTGAAGTTGTTATGATCTGAAGGCTCAAATTGGACAATTATTTGATCCAACGGCTGAGGACAAACCTGATGCGGTTATCTGATCCAAGGGTTCAGGTCGAGCAGGTATCTGATCCTACGGCTGTGGTTGAACTGACTGTAACAAACTGACCTCAGTTTTCTCCTATAAATAGAGGCCGAGCTGACCTCTGTGGTCACTTAAGGAAAAACCAGAAATCAATCCTCTTCTTCCATTCTCTCTTAAATCTCCCTTTCTACATATTCATCTTCTAACGCATACATAGCATCATCTGCACTTCAAGTCATCCGAGAAGCCAGGACACTCTACAGGTTTGTTGAGTTCATACACTGCAGTGTCGCTCGTCTGAACTGATTCTGTTATATCCTGGGAGATGGTTGCTTCCTCTGGTTGGGCACAATATACCGGAGCAATACGTCAAGACAGAGTCCTGGACTCACCTCAGATTTTCTGCTTGGCTGAACTACTAAGTTGCTATTAAGCCTAGCACAATCGTACTGAGCTGTTGTCGAGCTGAGCTCTGTTGTGTGCCGAGCTCGGCTGGTTAGCTGAGAGCATTTGTTGTTCTACAGTGCTGCTGTGCTGAGGTCGGCAGGTTGATTGACTGTCCAGAATGCAAACCCAATTATGCTGCTTGGACTGATCGTACTTGACCAGTTGACCCGACACGCCTTCAGCTCGGCAGGTCGGCTGTTGCTTTATTTCACAAACACACTCTGTACAGAATCTGTTTTAACTTGGATTTTCCCAACAATTCTTAAGGAAAACAGCTCATTTGATTTGAATCTCCAAATAATCTCAGTTGCAGGAAAGAGTTCTTAGATTGTCAACATTCACATAGCTCTGATTTCAGAGTCGGATAAAGCATTGAAAGTTCATGCTTCATCCTTTAGGCTCTGCCAATATGGGATGTTTAGAGATTGATTATCGCATATTTTCAGGTTTAGTTGAGTCCAGATCCATATTCAGAGAAGAAATCATAATAAGGCAACTATTACTAGCTAACAATCGACATTGATATATTTACTCTGTAGAAGAAAAATCTGACATGAAGTCATGGGTTCACCAAAAGCTGGCATTTTTAGCGGCATGGTGAACTCTCACACTACAGAGACTTTAGCCAGTCTTCTGTTACCTTTTAGCTTTTCTGGTGTTATTAGGATCCAAACGTCTAAGATCCGTGCAGTTGAACGATTTAGTGAGAAAATTGTTATAGTAGAAGTTAAATGGAAGCAATCGCAAGGCATAAATTGATTTGAAGGATGTTTTGGCACTCTTTTCTGCACAAAGTTCAAATATAAGCGTCTTTGTTTCCATGTACCTTTACTTACATTACAGTTTTGATAAACAATCACTCACTTTTCTATTTACTGTTGTGATATAACTGTCGTCCACTTTTATCTTTACTCCAATTAAGAACTTATGACTTACAGTTATTCCCCAGGAGTTGATGCACTGTTTATTCGGCTGAGGCCAGTCGCCCCCCGATTGACATAAAAGAATGTGCCTATTGATTAGAGAGTTTTGTTTTTATATATTACTTCTTTGTTTTTGTTCTTACTGAATCAATAGGATTACATATAGTAAAACGCAAATATTATTTTGCTCCAAGACAATTTTTCTAGAGCAGCAAATGCTTTTCTCCCCAGAAGGTTTGATCTCTATCAACATATATTTGGGGACCGGGGATTGTACAAATTATAATCATAGTCTAATAAGAGGCTGCGAAAGTATTTTAAGGAAGTGTATTGATATCGCTAAGCTAATTGCACAGTACTTGTGCCTCCAATTGTAATTAACAGGTAGGAATAACACTGGTTTATTATTATTTTTTCCCACCTTTTACTTCGTGATTTGCATTAATGAAAACTTTTCTTTATTTTTTTTTTTTTGATTTTTACTACATTTATTGGTGTCTTCATACGCGTTTTAACTTTGCCAGGAAACCATTGTCTCCCAATCAACAAAATACCTTGTCAAACGGCGTTCCCTCGTCTCCCAATCAACAAAATACCTTGTCAAACGGCCATAAATAGTTTCTAACTTACAAGTTCTCCATATTTTAAAGGGTTGCACGTGACTTATGTCAATGTGTTCTTATTCCTCCCAAGGTACATTTAATTTGAGCGTTGTTCTTGACAAGCTGGGCAGAATCGCAGAAGTAGAACAGGCTCCAAGTGACGTTTTTCCCGACTTCAGTTGCCAACCTTGAAAATGGATAGATCATGAAAAATAAAAAGCAACCTTTATGACCCTAAATCCTTCTATTTTTCTCATCTAAAGGCAAACCCCTATCAAACGAACAAAGCAGTGTCACATTGAACCATCCAAAGCCAAAATTACAAACCTCTGTAGATTTGATCATTAAGAACTATGCCAAACTAAAAAGTTGAACCTAAAACACAATGTTCCATACTACCTGAAGCAGGAAACATCAGGGACAAGTTACAAGTTCAGAAGTCTACTGGTTTGAGGAGCCAATAGATCCCTTCACAAAGAACTTGCTCAAGTCCTCGGTGACAATATTGCTCCTGCACGAATCAATTTCAGGAATCAATGAATACGGTCTTCAGCACAAACAGTAAGGTAAGGTATGAAGCATAAAGACAGAAACATAAAAACGAACCAACATTACATCAAGACTGAGAAACAGCATAAGACAGTGGAAAATCTTAAGAGTGTACAAGTAAAAATTTTATTCATTGATAGTGTAGATAACAACAATCTCTTCATCATAATAGCTAATTAAATCATCCAGGTAGCTTTTAGTTATACAACTATTTACAAAAGCAGCTACTTTACGCATCCTTTTCATACTTAATGTGCTAGAAATAAAGAAAAACAACTATCATCTACATATTTGTGACTGTACTCTTATCCTCTGACTTCTTTTTCTGCAAAAGCTCCTCAAATTTCTTCTTATCCCTCATCCAAATAAATCCTTAAGCTTTCTCCAGGCTCTTAAAAATTAGTATGCAGAAACACGGGTTATAAGGTTCCCAATTTTAGCCTAACTTGCAGAAACAACCTCAGGGATTTATCTGGGGCATTTGATTTCCCTATTAGTTCCTGGTTGTCAAAATTTTTCCAAGACAAAAATATTCTCGTTCCTGTATTAGGACACTATGATAATAGGCTTTGCCGTAGATGACAAGATAAATATCTTGTCAATTGGAACATATTTAGCTCATTGCTCCTTCAAAGGTTGAACACTAAAGGAAACCAGGAGAAGAGGGAAGAGTACAGGGAAGCTAATCTTTCAGTTATACATGGCAGTGAATTGGCAATTATGACATACGTATCAAATCCACAGGAAGAAAGGATGGATGGATAGTAAGATTTCTGACAATGCAAAAGGATGTGCAACGCAATACCATATTCCATTGAATTTAATTGGTGTACGAGGAGGTCTGAGGTTATATTCTTAAACCCCCAGTCGAAAGAAAGTAAAAATATCTCAAGGACGCTATAAGATTAACCTGGTGGATCAGATCCAACCTATGATTCTACACTTGTCAAGTAACAGACCTCAATGACAACTTCCCTGAAATCTGAAGCAATAAAAAGCATATTTTGACATATAACTACGGCAAAAGACAAATACAACAATGCTCAAGCTTTTTTCCCACTATATGGATCGGATATATGGATCAATCATTTCTCCTGTATTTTATTTTATTTTATTTTTGAGTCGTAACCTAAATCTGACACGGCTTGTGCGTCCTAATACTTAATGCATAGCTTTTAGAATACGTCTCTTTCAAAAATATCATATCATCTCAACCATGATTCCCGCATATGTACCTAAAATTCTCACTTAGATCTTATATCCTCTGAATGATATCGGCTACATGAATCAATTGTCTCCATTGTGCTCTATCACTGACCACATGCTTTTGATTGTCATATAAGTCATATCCTTCCTTGTTATCTCTCTGTGCTTGTCTTTTTTTGGCTCTCCCATATTTAACATGTACCTCATCCATTGTCTCGCACGATGCATCTACATAACGCCTTTGCACATATTCATACCATCTTAACCTTGACTCCCTCATCTTCTCATAGGAGCCACGCCAACCTTCCTTCTTGCATGTTTATTTTTCATCTTATCCTTCCTTGTATATCCACACATCAATCTTAACATTCTCATTCCCTCCACTTGCATTCTTTTATTCATGTTCATAAATTGACTGTCTAACATTCAGACCTGTACAGCAGTGCCATCTTACTGCTATCCTGTAAAACTTCTTTCAAGATTTAAAGATAATTTCCTATCATAAAGAAGACATGACGCCTTCATCCACTTTAACCATCCCGTGTACCATGTGATTCACATCCTTGTCATTTCCTCCATCTTTTTTGTAGCATAGATCTTATATACCTAAAATTCTCACTCGCGTGAATCTCTTGGTCTCCCAGTTTAACACAAGGCTACAAGGTCATTCTTTTGTTGCTAAAGTTAAATTTCATATACTCTTTGACTTTTTTCGACTCAATTTCAAGCATTTTTCCTCTAATGTTTTTCAAACTTTAAAGATAATTTTCTATCACAAAGAAGACCTGATGCCTTCATCCACTTTAACCATCCCTTGTACCATGTGATTCGCATCCTTGTCATTTCCTTCATCTTTTTTTAGTATAAATCCTATATACATAAAACTCTCACTCAGGTGAATCCCTTGGTCTCCCAGTTTAACACAAGGCTACAATGTCATTCTTTTGTTGATAAAATTAAATTTCATATATTCTTGAATTCTTTCGACTCAATTTGAAGTATTTTTCCTCTAATGTTTCCCGCCAACATTCCATTTTATCATTGACTCATTCACTAGTCTCATCTACTTACACAATGTCATATCTAAATAATATGTTCCATCGAACTCTATCTTGAATGCGTCGAGTGAGCTCATCTATAATTAAAGCAAGAAGTATGAATTTAATGTAGATCCTTGGTGGAAACCCATTGTAATATGGAACTCTACTTAGTCCTAGAGTCCTTAGCCTGTCATCGCGCTCTCATATATGTCTTTAATACTTTCTATATATGCTACTCTAACACCTTTTTCAAGCACTCTCCACAGAATGTCTCATGGAACATTCTTTTTCTAAGTCAATGAAAACCATATGTAAGTCCTGCTTCTTCTATCGATACAACTCTATTAATCTTTTCAAAAGATAAGTAGTCTCTATTATTGACCTTTCCGGCATAAATCCAAATTGATTTCAGATACACTAGTCTTTAAACGAAATCTTTTCTCAATTACTCGCTCTCAGAGCTTCACTGTGTGGCTCATTAACTTAATTCATCTATAGTTTGCACAATCTTGTACATCTCATATATTTTTATACAAAAGGTATTCAAATGCTTTTCCTTCACTGGTCAAACATTTTTCCGATCTTCACAATTTTGTTAACATAATTGACGAGGCACATAATACTTTTTTCCCTTAGGCATTTCCAAGCCTCAATGGGAACACCGTCAGGTCCAGTCGTTTTATCATTTTTTATCTTTTTCAAAAGATCTTCTACCGTTGGCAATCGAATTCTCTTACTATATGTTACGTTTTTATCCTCTTTAGATTTACGTAACTCGTCTAATACGAGTTTATCTTTAACTGATTTATTAAAATATTTCTCAATGTATCTTTTCCATCTATCTTTCATTGTCTTTTTCTCGACTAAAATCATGCTATCTTCGTCTTTAACTCATTTAACTTGAGTTAATCTCCTGTCTTCCTTTCTCTCGCTCTAGCAATTTTATACATATCTCTCACCTTCTTTCGTATCCAACCGTTTATAAAAAACTTCAAACGCCGTTGATTTGGATTCACTTACGGTCTGTTTAGCTTCTTTCTTAGCAAGCCTATATGTTTCTCAATTCTCTCGATTCCTGCAAAGTAGAAGTGTCTTATAACTAGTTTTTTTGGATTTTCACTTTGCACTTATTCTTCCTACCACCAAGATTCCTTATTTGCAGCTGCTCGCATTTTTGACTCGCCAAGTAAATTTCTCGTTGATTTCTTTATCTTTACCGCTACATCCTTCCACACTTCATTTGCATCACCACTTGAATTTCTTAAGACTTCTGCTCTAATAGTGTTTTTCTAAATTCTGCTTACTGAGCCTCCTTCAAACATTATCATTTTATCTTGATTTCTATAGGCTTTTGTTTTCTCAATCTTCTATGTCGAATACGGACATCTAACACTACAAGACAGTGTTGCATTGTTAAACTTTATCATGAGATCACCTTACGGTTCTTACAAGCTCTTTTATCTCTTCTTCTAGTAATGAAGTACTCGATCCGTAACTTACTTGGTCCACTATGTATTCAAGTGTTCATTATGTTTTTGGGAAAATACATTAGTCACTACCAGCTCATCCGCTATTCCAAAATCCAAACTTGATCTTCCTTCATCTTTCATGTCCCCAAAACCAAAATCATCTGGTTTCTCTTGGAGATGCACGGTCCTAGCTAAATTTTTGCTACATTCGGACCATGCAACAAACCCTTGCTTATTTGACACTACATTCAAGCCTCAAGATGCAGCAGTCCTTGCCAAGACACTCCATTTGTCCAAAAGTCGCATTCCATATGGGGAACATCCTATCTTTAGCGCAATTTCTTGTTAAATCCACAATCATGTTTGGTGACAAAGTTTTACACTGGTTGTCAATCTGACGTAAACCTCCTTCTTTACCGAGACTTGACATCGGCAAATCGAAAACTCGACCAGACGGAGAAGGACATGTAGGACGTGTGGATAAGCAGGTGGCAAGAAACAACACACGGCCAGGACCAATCATCCCTATCCTATTGATCAAAGCACTAAAATTTCTGATACAATACATGACGCATATATAGCACCCCATAGGACCAGGGAAACAGCATGCTTCTTTTCCATGAGTAAAAGTAAGAACTCTATTTTCATCCAAGTAAGAAAACAGTTAAGAATATAGTTTAACATATGTTTCCTAAGATCTTTAAGCAACAAAACTGACGCAAGCATTTTTTTACATTAACGTTTATTTCCATTGGAACTGGCATCTGTGAGACCAGAAACAAAGCGTCAGAAAAAAAGGGGGTGGGGAGATCAGAAAGAAATAAACAAGCATGGGAATAATTCCTAAAGTGGGGCTGAAGAAAGCTGTATATCAAAATTTTCATATCATGAGTTTACCTCCCAGAAAGTTGAGGTGGAAGAAGACGACCATCTACTGTATCTGGGATGTTCTTTTGGTGGGGCAAGTTCCCCCTCAGAATTTTGCTTCGTTGATAGGTAGAAGATGGAGTCTTGTTTAGGTCTCTCTTCCTTGACTCATTCTTAGCCATCGCAACAGCAACTCGGGATGCATGATTTGTCATATGGGCTTCGTGTGACGGCACAGCAGGAGAATTTAACAAGAGAGATGCATCAGGAAGCATTAAAGCAGGAACCTCGGACTGTGGGGAGTGTTTATCTCCTGGTCCTTCCACAGTTGATCCCAACCTTCTATGCAAACAAATCGAAATTCAAGAATACAATAGAATACCAGCAAACAAGGTTATGAATGTTAACTTGCTTTCCAACATATACCAAACAGACTCAAACTCATGTCCTTCTCCAGGACCCTTGCATCAAAATAATCACAAGAAGCATACTTTTGTTTCATTTAGTGAAGACATGTACAGAATCTAACTACAATTGCATATTGCAAAACGTATAAAAATCAAAACCCATAAACCATTACTGAACTACTTCAACTTTTCATAATAATAGATTTCCACGTCCCAAAAGCAAAAAATTTAAGGTTTACAAAACACTCTTATTAGCAAAGATAACCAGTGGAAATATCTCCAATTGATTCTGCAAAACTTTCCTCCACTCTCATAAAGTGATAAACAATCAACAACCTCATGAAAGGAGTCAAAAGACCAACTTTTAAGTCATCTTCCAATATCCTTACTTTCCCTCAAACGCATGCATTAAAATCATAAGGTAAGGAAGAATACAACAATTAACACGCACTCTCTTGACTAACTAAAATAATAATAATTGATTAAAAATTCAGGCTCTCGAGTACATCTACCAGTATGTTGCAAAGCAAGGTCTCAAATCAAAACCCTAACTGGAGAATCAGGATAAGAGGCCAAAAACTGAGCCATCACATAATTAAACCTCCAATTGAAACATCAGTAAAAAAAATATCATACGGCGAACAAAGAAATAAACCAAATAATTGGACGGGTCAATTCAATATGCTGCAAGGCGGGAAAAAGAAGCATATTACAAGTTGGAAGAGTGGGATTGAGAACGAGGTGCATGTTTATCGACGGTGGCCGCCCCCATTCGACCTCCTCTATCTTCCTCTTCAGTGGTATTGGCACGCCGATTATCCTGCCGGAACTGATCTTGGGGAACTTCCGGCTGTTGATTTGCTTCGCTTTCTTCTTCATCCGAGGATGCTTCGTAGTCCACCAACGACATATCTCATATACCTCTGAAACTTCCACACTTCCACATAATAAGGGTCCAAATCCCAAAATAGCAAAAAATTGGACGCCACCTAAACGAATTTCTTTTCTTTTTCGTTATTATTTGGGAAATGAATTTCCATTTCTCATGAAAGCATAATCGTACCGTTAACGATCAAAAAAGGAAAAATACTTTTCTTCAAATATAATTAAATTATCCTAACATGTATAACAAGTGTTTTGGCTCCTTAACAAATATAAATCCACATATAACGACACGTCATAACCATCTAAAATGCAAAAACATACCACCCTTGCAAAATGGAAATTTTTGTGTACCTGTTTATATAATTATCGACTCTTGTCTAAATTTCAATATTTAATAATGTTCCTTCTAAATTCTTCATAAAAAAATTTTAGTGTACTTATGATTTAGTTATTCTGAATAAAAATTGCATCATACTACGATAAACTCACTCTATGTCACAGCCCATATTTTAATTAAAAGTTACTAAATAAAAAAATTTTACTTAATAATTCACTAAGCCGTTTTTTTTTGTATATTATTGCATATCGGATATGTACACATTCAAGTCACTTTGGCCCAGGGGACATTGGACAGCCCTTTGGCGCTTACCAGGATCGCATGTTATCATTAACATTTCTGGTAGAGAGCCATCAAATACCAGTCACCTCTACTTTACCTGGTGATAAATCATAATTAAATCGTCTGTTAGTCAACAACAGTAAACGGTTTAACTCCAGTAGCTCAGCACTCAAGTACTGCAGTTCAGCAGTACAGCGCCCAAGCATGACTGTTCAGCTTTGGCTGCACTCCAGCAGGGTAGCATGACACTTATTATATAACCAAAGGATATGTCAAGGCTTGCACATCGACACCAACTTCAGTCCCTACACAAGTGCCGCACTTTGGACCACTTCAGCCGGACTCAATTCTGTACTTCGGCAAGGCTTGATTATGCACTTCAGCAAAGGAACCAAGCACTATCTTACCTCGTGGGACTCTCAGATAGAGGTGCAGTTTGAATATAGTGACTACAACTGGTTATACTTTCTGAACACGCTAAGGTCATTCCAGCAGGCTTATTAGTCATATCAGCCGGTCTATCAGTCACATCAGCAGACCTACAGCGTCCTAGGCTTTCTGCCCCAAGTAAACATCAAATCTGCCATCAGAAGCCAAAGGCGGGAAAAGGTCTATAAAAGCAAACCAGTTGGGACAAAAAAAAGGATCCGGAATTCAAACATTCATACCCTAAAGCAATCTCATACACTTTGCTCTTCGGCCCATACGGTAAGAGACTCGAAACTCACCATCTAAATTATAATCTCAGTGAGATATGGCCCAAACTGACTTGAGCGTCGGAGGATTTTTTCCCAGGGCCAACCCCCTGGGACCTCTGACCTGTGCTTTCTTGTGCAGGATATTTTAGAGGTTATTCCAGCTGCAACTTTCAATCCAGTTAACAACTCTTCAAGTTAACTGACGGAGCTAATTTGAGGTCATCTAGTCCCTTGGTGAAGATCCGGCTTCATCATTTGGCGCTAGAGGAAGGGCCCCTTTGTCCCTTAACCCAGAAAACAGTTACTCAGATCTGTTCTAGTTACCTTAGCGAGCTATCAAGAGAAAGATGGATAAAAGAGATAGACAAGGGTCCAAGCGACTTACGACATCTAAGAGAAGCCAAATGTCTTCTCAACAGCAAATTGAACAGTGCTCTACAGAGCCGGGAGAATCCTCAACTCCCACCACTGCCTTCACCTATGAAGAGCATATTCGAGCCATACGCTATGTGGCTCAAAATCCAGGTGTGTTTCAAGCTGTAGTGAGGGAGATGAAAGGGAAGGCCTCTGCAGCAAGGTCCAGTGGGTCTCATTCCAGTAACTCTCACCCACTGGAACACCTGGAGTACTCTCCCACTCGGCCTGGTTATTACCCCAGGCGTCAGGCCGAGTTTATGGCCGAGGCGAGGCGGCCAGAACAAAAGTCTAGCCACCAGAGATTAAAATGTACTCAGAAAGCCTCCTTGCTATTCAAACATGGCATAAAAGTTGACAATAAAGGCAAAGCACCGTTGCAGGAAAAGTGCTCTGTCAAGATTCGGTTAGGAGGCCGAGGAAAGGAAAGGAACTCTCTACTGGCTTCAAAAGCCCATATCCTTTCCTACATGAGGAAAAAATCTCTGGCAAAGGAACCCCAGCCCCTGGCTGGACCGAACCACAAAAAAAACCACCGACTGTACTGCCTTTATCATCATGATATTGGACATGATACAGAAGACTGTAGGCAGCTCGGGCAAGAGATTGGGCGTCTTATCGAGCTGGGTCACCTGCAACGTTTCTATAATCCGAGGTCTAGGCTCCACAACAGGCTAGACTTTGGTAAACCCCCTCCGGATGAGAGTTGTAAACCTGGGTCTCGTCATGGGTTGCCAAGTGATGAGGATTCAGATCCTGATGAAAGGGGGTTACGGGTTCCTGAGCATATAAGGATGATGTAACAGCAAAAGTCTCTGATTCAATCGAATCAGTGTTTATTTCTTCTTGTGCTCATCCGGTATCTTTTGGCTCAGCCTTATATTATCGAAGGATCAATTTCTTATATTCAGCTGAGTATTCTTATTTGGCATTCAGCCAGGAAAGTTAAGTCACCATATGGTGCATGAGGCAATAATTTATGCCTACCTATAACCCACAACGAAAGTGGGGGCATACCTCAGCAGGTCTGAGAGGTTAAGCAGGTCTCAACAAAATGAGACAGGTTTCCTGATATTCTACCTCAGCAGGTCTGAGAGGTTGAGCAGGTCTTAACAAAATGGGACAGGTTTCCCGATATTCTACCTTAGCGGTCTGAGAGGTTGAGCAGGTCTCAACAAAATGGAACAAGTTTTCCGATATTCTACCTCAGCAGGTCTGGCAGGTTGAGAGGTCTCAACAAGATGGGACATGTTTCCCGATATTCTACCTCAGCAGGTCTGAGAGGTTGAGCAGGTCTCAACAAAATGGGATAGGTTTTCCGATATTCTACCTCAGCAGGTCTGAGAGGTTGAGCAGGTCTCAACAAAATAGGACAGGTTTCCCGATATTCTACCTTAGCAGGTCTGAGAGGTTGAGCAGGTCTCAACAAAATGGGACAGGTTTCCCGATATTCTACCTCAGCAGGTCTGAGAGGTTGAGAGGTATCAAAAAGATGGGACATATTTCCTGATATTCTACCTCAGCAGGTCTGAGAGGTTGAGCAGGTCTCAACAAAATGGGTTCCCGATATTCTATCTCAGCGGGTGTAAGAGGTTGAGCAGGTCTCAACAAGATGGGCCAGGTTTCCCGATATTCTACCTCAGCAGGTCTGAGAAGTTGAGCAGGTCTCAACAAAATGGGATAGGTTTCCCGATATTCTACCTCAGCAGGTCTGAGAGGTTGAGCAGGTCTCAACAAAATGGGATAGGTTTCAGTAGGTCTGAGAGGTTGAGCAGGTCTCAACAAAATGGGACAGTTTTCCTGATATTCTACCTCAGCAGGTCTCAACAAGATAGGACAGGTTTCTGATATTCTACCTCAACAGGTCTGAGAGGTTGAGCAGGTCTCAACAAAATGGGACAGGTTTCCCGATATTCTACCTCAGCAGGTCTGAGAGGTTGAGCAGGTCTCAACAAGATGGGACAGGTTTCCCGATATTTCAACTCAGCAGGACTGAGAGGTTGAGCAGGTCTCAACAATGGGATAAGTTCCCCTATATTTCACCTCAGCAGGACTGAGATGTTGAGCAGGTCTCAACAATGAGAAAAGTTCCCCAAAGCCTCACCTCACCAGGTCTAAGGGGTTGAGCGAAACTCAACATGTGGAACAAGTTTCCTCATATTTTAAATTAGCAGGGCTGAAAAGGTCCAGCGGGACATAACATCGGGGTATAGGAATCCCTATATCTTAAAGCACGGCAGAGTTGCAGTTCAGTTAAAAGGCTTAACATTTTTAGTGCCAAGAATGGAGGCTGAAGCCTAACACTTGGGCAAAAAGCCAACGAAGAAGAGATTGAAAAACTCTTTGGGCAAAGCTGAAGACAAATATTTGCATAAAGCAAATGGAGATAGAACTTCGCAGAGCCGAAGAAAAATACTTGCAAGCTATGAGAGTAGAGCAAGAAAAGTTTCAAGTCTGAAGACAAATGCGTCAACTATGGAAATGAGTAAAGCTTTACATACAGAAAGCAAATCCAAAAAAATTGAAATAAGCTGAAGAACACAAGTTGAAGAAAAGTGGATTCTCATTAAAAGAGTATCTATTACAACTACAAAAATTTACAAAAGGAGTCCTATTCTACTCTACAACATCCTCATCCTCTCTGAGATCAACCCCACTTTGGAACTGAGTAATTTGATTTTCAAGCAAGCTTTCAGCCTCAGGGTTGTACAATTCAGCAATCCGAGGATGGTTCTTGTGCAGGCTTGGGCAGACCTCAGAACAAGCATCAATTGCCCAAGTTTGCCCAACAGCAATTGCAATGCCTTGAATCTTCAAGAAATTTCTAGTAAAAAGCTCAGATTGTCTGAACTCAGCAACGTCATTCTTCCTGATCTCCTCAGCTTGAAGTTCAAATTGTTGGAGGAGATCAGCCCTGCTTTTCTTTTATGCCTCCAGTTGCTAGTTCAGCTCAGGCTTGCTGTTGGACAATTCTTGATCAGAAGTGCTAAGTTCCTTTTGGTAGAACTCCAGCTCAGCCTGGGCTTTGGAAGAAACCAACTCAGCATTAGTCAGTGCATCCTTCAGCTCTATCACTTCGGATTTTGCAGCAGCTAGCTTGATGTCAGAATCTTGTTTCCCAGCTTGAAGTCTGGAATTCTCTTCCATAAGTGAGCCTAGCTTGGAATCTGAGTCTTGTTTTACCACTTGAAGCTTGGAATTGTCTTCAGTAAGCATGGCAACTTGAGACTTCAAATTGTTCACCTCAGCCTCCAGCCTAGACAATTTTGTGCTATTGGGTCTTGCCACCTCGGCCAACTCGTCATAGGCATTTCTGAGGAGGGCATTGATCTCAGAGAACTTAGAGAATCTGACATGAAGCTCTTCAGCTCGTCTAAGGATGTTATATTCTTGGACCCGATACTGCAAAAGTTAGACTGGTTAGGAAAGGCATAGGGGATCAAGTCAAAAGAATGGAAAGTAGTGGGAAATCTTACCAGGGCCATATTCCTTGCAAATAAGTTAAGGGCAGTATTCCAACCCAGACTGCCATATATCTGCCAATCCCAAGGAAGTATTGACATTTCTGTCAATTTCCTAGCTATTTCAGGATCTGTGGCAGTATTAGCAAAGGTGAACTGCATTGTCCTTTTACCCCGTTGCATTCGGGAAGAAGGCTCTCCCTCCGTTGCATTCTTTTTAGAAGGCTCTCCTTCAGATGCGTTCACCCCGGAAGGTTCACCTTCAAGGGTATTCCTTTGGGAGGCTCTCCCTCCAATGCTTTCACCCCGGAAGGCTCCTCCTTAGAAGCATTTACCTCGGGGGTCTCTCCTAAAAGATCAAAGGAGGACATGGCCCCGTCAGAAACCCACCTTGGAGAGGGCGCATTCTCCTCTTCAGCAGTAGGAGAGGAAGGAATTGAAATGGGGGCATCAATTCCCCCACTCCCATCACCAGGTTGAGCTGAGGCTGAGACAGGAACTTGGGCCTCAGCCTGAAGGGGTTTGTCAGAAGTTACAACTGAAGAGGGAAAAATTCAAATGATTAAATAGAAATCAAACATATCCAAGACTGGTGCAGAGGAAAATTTTTTTACCTGGGATTATCTGCACTTCAGACGAAGAGCTAGCAGAAGCCTGTTCTGAAGAGGAGGGTTGGCATTCTGTCCATTTTCTCTTCTTGGGGACCAAGTTCTTCAACCTTTCGAGGGTCCCAGATACCATGATTTCTACAAAATTCAGGGAACAAAATAGTCAAAACACAGATGCTATATCAAAACCAGTCAAAGATTTTCAAAATATTGCTATATACCCCGAACTATCCTCAAGGCAATGGGAATGAGAGGGCGAAAGTTATGTTCTGGCCACAAATGTTCCAGGTCAGCAACCCCTTCAATGTGCCTGCCAACTTTCTTCCAATCTACGGCCAAGCGCAAATGTAACAATTGGGAGGCTTCATTGCGAAATTGCTCACTTGGCCTCCTATTATTTGCATTCCTAGTGTTCCAAAGGATTCCTTCAGGTAATCCTATATTCTTAATGAAAAAGAAATGCCCCCTCCAATCTTTGGAAGAGGAAGGAAGGTTTGTGACAAAAAACCCTCCACTATTTTGAGGTCTCCTATCAAAACAGTACCAACTACCCTCCTGCTTACACACAAATATTTCTCTAAAACTGCAAGTGAGAAGTTTTTCTCAGCTGCCCTTAGATAGAGCAAATAACTAAGAATAACCCTCAGTCCATTAGGCGTTATTTGGGAAAGCCTAAGTTTATAAGAGAACAATATTTGGAATAAGGGGGCCGGAATGGGTAGATTAAAAGCAGATCTAAAATATTCCTCATAAACTGCCTCGTACCCAGCTGGGGGATCATAGGCAGTTTGATGAGGAAGGGAAAGAATGGGGGCAAAGGTACTCCTGTCAACATTATAATGCTGACATAGTTCAGAGAGGTCAGTGGCTTTCAAGGTGCACATTGAATTTTGCACCGAAGAAGAAGGCACCATGGATTTTGAGGTAAAAGAAGAAGAAGCCATGAGTAAGATAGAGAAAAGCTTACAAAAGATTGAAGACTTAAGTTGAAAGAGCTGGAGTAAAGTCAGAGGAAAGCTTCGAAGACTAAGAAGAAGAACAGTGCAACAGTGCAGCAGAATAATCAAGCAAGCGGAATAAAGGAAGAAGAAAAGAAGAAATTGGGGTAATTGTTCCTATTTATAAGTGAGAGAAAACAAAAGGTCATAACTTTTTGTTTGAAAATTTGAAGAGGCAGCGGTTAAAGTTTCCCCCCCTCAGGAGCTGAAACCGCCGAAAAGATAATGATGAGGTGTTGGAATTAACGCTTACATTAAAAGCGGGAATTACTGCACGAATAAAAGGATAACTGCGCAATTAGTAAAGATCTGACACGTCACGGGCTTATTAGAACAAGATTTTTCTGCCTTCGCAGTTCAGCTCAGCCACACAAAATATGGAGGCAAATGATAAACCATAATTAAATCTTCTGTTAGTCAACAATAGTCAACGATTTAACTCCAGTAGCTCAGCATTCAAGTACTGCAGTTCAGCAGTACAGCGCCCAAGCATAACTGTTCAGCCTTGGCTGCACTCCAGCAGGGCAGCATGACACTTATTATATAACCAAAGGATATGCCAAGGCTTGCACCTCGACACCAAATTCAGTCCCTACACAAGTGCCGCACTTCGGACCACTTCAGCCAGACTCAATTCTGTACTTCGGCAAGGCTTGATTATGCACTTCAGCAAAGGAACCAAGCACGACTTTACCTCATGGGACCCTTAGATAGAGGTGCAGTTTGAATATAGTGACTATAGCTGGTTATACTTTCTGAACACGCTAAGGTCATTCCAACAGGCCTATTAGTCATATCAGCCGGTCTATCAGTCATATCAGTAGACCTACAGTGTCCTAGGCTTTCTGCCCCAAGTAAACATCAAATCTGCCATCAGAAGCCAAAGGCGGGAAAAGGTCTATAAAAGCAAACTAGTTGGGACAAAGAAAAGGATCCGGAATTCAAACATTCATACCCTAAAGCAAGCTCATACACTTTGCTCTTCGGCCCATACTGTAAGAGACTCTAAACTCACCATCTAAATTATAATCTCAGTGAGATATGGCCCAAACCTCAATGTTTTTACCGTTGGCCCCGCTTTCGCTGGGATCAGCGGCTGATTATAATAGGAGGAAGGAAAAATAATTTCGGTTCCAACAAGCCTGAACTCAATTGTACGGTATATTGAGACAGGTAAGTAATCTCCCTATATTTGCTATGTTTTGTGAAAATCTATACGCTATTTTGGTATAAAATTTGGATCATGCATTCGTATATGTGTTTGCATAGATTGTTGCTTACATGTATTTAAGTATGGCCGTGTATGTACATGTATATAGTTAAATACGGAATTTTGGTGAATTTCTAGTAAAACGGCCGAATAACCTCACACATATATATATATGTATGTGCTGATCTTACCTTTTTAGAAATAATGCTTATTGAATATTTTGAAATCTCACCTCAGGATAGCTAGATTTCGATTTATAAGCAATGTGGTATTTGTTTCCTTTTGAATGGGAGACTTCAGCGTGTATAATTTGGAGGGCCGAAAGGAAAAGCAAGAAAAATAATAAAAGAAGGGTTTTTGAAATATGTATGTGCGTATTTATATATATGACATGATATTTGTATAGGAAAACTGTCAAATTTTGGTAAGATTTGTTATACTGGCTGAAGGCATATTATTTTACAAAGGCACAATTTGGCAATAAACATGTATTTCGACATACAGCGCAAGCCTTTTGTATAAAATTTCTGTAAAATATATGAATATATATGTGTGAAAGTAGCAAGTATGTGAATATTATATACACACACACATATTTATCTCTTTACGTGGGCCAATCGTACAAGGAATATGTTTTGAAAATTGTAAATGTTAGAAGGCTGACCGAATGGTTTTAAAAAAAAGATGATTATGTAAAATTATTATATATATATATATAATATATATATAGTATGGATGTTTTGTACATGTGTGTACATAAATTGTGAAGTGCAGTAACAATTTGCAAAAGTTGCAGAAAAGTATATTCAGCCAACATATGTATATTTTGAGATGTAATTCTTTCATAATTTGTTATATGTATAAGATGTAACGTTTGTATATATATGTATGATGGCCATGTTGAGTTTTCTTTGCAAAATTGGTACATGGCTGAAAGTTTATTTTCATGACAATGAATTTAGGGGCTGCCGTCACTGATGTGCAGTACCCTTGTTTATAAAAATTGCAAAGCTATTATATTGATACTATATGATATGTATGTGTATTTATATTTAATATATGTGCAAATGCATAAAAAACTATAATTGCCAATTGTGTTTTTGAACTGCTAAAGGTTTAAAAGTTTACAATTGCAATGTTTTTCCAGCTCTATACACAATTTAAATGTTGTGCAAAATATATTATAAGGGTGAATTTTGGTACATAGACAGCAGGCTGGCCGAATGCATTTTAAAAATTTCAGTGGTTGCTACATTCGGCCCAAAAGCTTATATTTTTTTTGGTGTATGTTAACATGGGATTTTATGCATATGATGTAAATTATATATGTGTGTGTGTGTAATTGGAAATTGTTGTGGCACTTAAACATCTGAAGATGTGCAACGACGTGGTACTTAAACATTTCAACTTTTCTTTTATAATTGATTATAAAAAACATAGCAGGCCGTATATATATTTTTACCTAAATGAATGGTACTACATGGTATTTATGGCCGAATACTTATTTGTTTGAGGAGGCTTATTAAATTGTATGAATTTGTCAATTATATGGATCGATTTGGGAGAAAAGTGGGCCGAAGGAGAACCGTGTATGTATATACGTGTATATGTGCATGTATGAGCGTGAGCATATACATGTATATAGATATACGCGAGTGGTATTTATTTGGAAAATCGATATTGGAATTGGTATTCGAACTTCGATATTTGATACTTGGTTATTTGGTCTATTTGTGTTTGAGTTATTTGGTGTCGTTGGGATTATTTGGTATTTGGAGAGCATTTTGGTAATTTTGGCAAATTTGACATTTTGGCCCATTTGGACTAACTTTGGTACTTGGGAAATAGTTTTGGAAATTGCATTTGCATATTTGTAAAAAAAAAAAAAAATCACCCTTACACTTGAAATATATTGTTAAGCCGTATTGGTTCCAAACAAACGGAGAGTCCGGGCATATTGGCTATTTTGGGATATAGAGCGCCCGGACATATTGGCCGCCATTAGGGCGCCCCGGCATATTGGCTATTGTGATATAGAGCGCCGGGGCATATTGACTATTGGGGGACCAATTCGTAAGTCTTACAGTATAAGTCAATTGTAGGGAAAGTGCTATAGCCATTGCATTGATTTGGACCGTTTTAGCCGGGTTTTGGATATTTTGGACTTTGATAATTTTGATATTTGGATTTGGACCGTGTTGTACTCGGATTTGGATTTTGGACATTGGACCGGCTAAATCGGATTTGGAAGCTTTGGACTTTTGAACTTCAACATTTTGGGCCTTTGACTTTGGACATTTCGACATTGCATATTTGGAAAATTGCATCATCGATTTTGATTGAGACTAACCCTAATTGGACTTGTTACGTACTTGATTGGACTTTGCTATGTACTTTATTGGGTCTATTTGCTTTATTTGCTTTTGGATGTTAGGGGCAGAATTGAAAGTTTACTTGTGAAGAGAAGCATGCTATTACTTTATTTTGTTATATATTTTTGTCACACTTGCTTCTTCGTGTATGATCCCATGGTAAGTATAGTGAGATTACTTGCTGAGCGACTTGTCGCTCAAACTACGCTTTAACGTTTTTTTGCAGATAGACAGGTAATTGAGTTAGTACACCCGAGGATGATCCAGAATGAAGGTTTCGGGATTGAGGATATTCCGATGAGACTCGTTGAGGATTCAATAGAGACAGTTAGTTTCGCTACTCGAGGTTTATGTAATTTTTGGAGATTTAGTATTTATCTACGTTTGGCCATTGTATCGGATTTAGACGGCCAACCCCCCAGGACCTCTGACCTGTGCTTTTTTGTGCAGGATATTTTAGAGGTTATTCCAGCTGCAACTTTCAATCCAGTTAACAACTCTTCAAGTTAACTGACGGAGCTAATTTGAGCTCATCTAGACCCTTGGTGAAGATCTGGCTTCATCAGCTGGCCACCTCAGCTATTGCTCCTGACTCGGTCGCAGCTATCACCTCGACAATAGCGGATGCCCCACCCGTGCCAAAAAAGTCGACCATGGACCCGGTATCCAATGCCTCTTTGGTCAGCTGGCACAAGCAGCTTAAGCAGACTCCTGGAGCACTAGCTGCTCAGCCATGCAACTCAACACGTAGCTGCCTATGTGGTCATACACAAGTAGAACATGTTACATGACGCTTCCCATAGCAATTAAACATGCATTGGCTGTCTAAAACATATAAATGGAAAAAATGGCGCCTTTCAGCAGGCATGTTCATATTAATTGAGCAAAATTCCACACAAATGCCACAGAGACAGGCTTCTTTAAATATTCTAGCCTAAACACTTTCAAATATGAAATTATATGTAACTGACTTGATTATCAGCGGTTTTTCCCAAAGGAAAACTCCGGAGCCTCTAACGTTGTTGAATCTTGTAGGACTTCTACGTCAACGACCGTTAGTCTCAACATTATGATCATCCGGTGGTCCTGAACGAGAATCTGACTTCGCCAGTTATTGAATAGAATTATAGAAAAAAACCGAGATGAAAACTGAGCAGTCGAGTATCATATAAAATACAAAATATAGGCAACATTGTAATGAAATAACAGTTGAAATCTTTCAAAACAACACATTCACAGTTCAAGAGATTTTATATTGACAAAAATGCGAAATTGGCCCGTAAATGAAGAAATGCTTCAAATGATACACCCAATGCAAACACAAACCAATGACTGACATTCACATGCGACAGCTGCTAGAAAAATAAGCACAATACTTTACATGTCCTAATCTTCCCTACCTAGCAATCAGAACAGAAACAGAACACCGTAATAACAAGACATAAGCACACAGTAATGACAATACAAACTTGTGTTAGTAGAAAGCCGAGTACATAAGCAGGAAACAGGAGAGAAACGAAGGGATTGCTGGAAACCAATTCAAGTCAGACAAAATTGACTTCTGTACATTTTGCTTATGAAATAAAGCAGTGACCGACCTGCAGAGCTCAGGTCAGGTCGGATCGACCTGTCCTGAACAGTCAGCCGACCTGCCGATCTCAGTACAATAGCACTTTAGAACAGTAGGTCTGTGCTATCAGCCTTCCAGCCGAGCTGAATTGAAATCAGATTGATCTGTCAGATTAGATTAGTCCAGTTAGCGCAATTGTATTTGCATTCTGGATTGATGGCCGACCTGCCGACCTCGGTACCTCAGCACAACAAAATAACAATTGTGCTTTCAGCCGCTTCAGCCGAGCTCAGCACACCAGCAGAGCTCAGCATGATAACACTGTACAACAACAGTGCTGTGCTATCCCTCGATCAGCTCATCTCAACACATAGCAGAGCTCAGCTCGGCAATAACCTCAACAGCTCAGGTGGTGAGTCCAGAATTTGTCCTTAAGACGTATTGCTCCGGTATACTGTGCCCAACTAGATGGAGCAATCGTATCCCAGGATACAATGGAGTCAGTTCAGACGAGCGGCACTGCAGCGTATGAACTCAACAAAAATTCTCGGATTAAAGAGAAATGCAGAGAGCGTGTTGCATATGCGGGAGAATGATTATGCAGAGAGGGAGATTGCAGAGAAAGAGAAGAACTTCTGGATTTTTTCCTTAGTGACTACAGAGGTCAGCTAGGCCCTATTTATAGGGGAATTCTAAGGTCAGTTTGTTACAGCCAATTCAACCACAACCATAGGATCAGATACCTGCTCGGTCTGAACCATTGGATCAGATAACAGCACAGGTCTGCCCTCAGCTGTCAAATCAAATAAATGTTCAGTCTGAGCCTTCAGATCATAACAACTTCAGGTCAGCTTGGCATGGTTAAAGCTCAACAACTTTTCAAAATTAAACATTAGCCTATCTTAACAACCCAGAGAAGTTCAAACTCAAACAAACTTCACCCCAGCTAATAAGATCCGACCCGCTACTGCAGGACCTGGTCTGTAGCCTGCAGCCTGAGCCTATCAGCCTCGTAGCTCAGTCCGCAACCTAAGCCCATGCCTGGGCACGGGCCGAGCTAAGCTGATTTTCTCTCTTACTTTGAGCATTAATTTCTCATTCACCTGATATCGGAATTGAGTGATTCAAATGCCTAAAATTATCTACTCGTCACATAGATAATTGAGGACCCATTAGTTTCTACTCACCTTTAATGAAACTGATCATAACTCAGCTGAAATTATGTTGCTAACCATAGTTTGTAACTTGACCCAAATTCAAATTCTTTCTATTTTCTCCAACAATCCTCCATATGATTGGGAATTAATGCAAATGCATATGTAGACTCTACCGAGAAGTCATATAAAAAAATGTTGTTTCAAAAGAGGTACCTTCTCGCTTTGAACCTTTCTTAGTGATATACTATCGGATCCACTCGGCTAATTAGTGACTTGATGTCTTGAAATAATTGGCCTTTGTTGTGAACCTAGACAACAACACTCACACCCCATTTCTTTTAACACCTTTTTTGGTTCTCATGATTGTGTTCGTTTTGACCATGAACCACCTGGTTTCAGAAAGTGTGTTAGAGAACTTTTGCCTTACAAAATTCTCATAGAAGTGGCTACACTTCACACTTACATAGGTGTTTCCTATCAAGAGCATTCTGACATACCCCACTTGAAATATCAAGATATAGGAACCACTAAAAGCCTTAGATTACCCTTATTTTTCTGCAGACAACACTTTTATTTAACAGAATGAGTAATTGCTCACTGAAACTTCATAATTTAGTTGTTGCATTGAACCAAGATTCTAGGATATCCAATCAACAAGACTGGGTTTCCATTACAAAGATTCATGCTTTATAGGCTTTAGTCCTAATTCGTTTGTCAAAATTGACATCTGGTCTCTAGGCAAGCCTTTTGTAAGTGGATCCGCAAGGTTCTCCTTTTATTTTATATAATCAATGGAAATCACACCATTAGATATCAACTGCTTAATGGTATTGTATCTCCAATACATGTGTCGAGACTTACCATTATAGATGATGCTTTGAGCTCGTCATATAGCGGACTGACTATCACAGTGTATGCTGATAGGAGCGATTGGCTTAGGCCAACATGGGAAACATGGCACATCTTCTAGGAAATTCCGAAGTCATTCAGCCTCTTCTCTGGCTTTATCAAGTGCTATAAACTCCACTTCCATAGTGGAATGAGCTATACATGTTTGCTTCGTAGATTTCCATGACACAGAACCTTCACCAACAGTGAATAAATATCCACTAGTGGATTTAGAATCTTTACTGTTACTTATCCAATTGGCATCACAATAGCCTTCCAATACTGCTGGATATCTTGAGTAATGTAATCCAAGATTCATTGTATACTTCAAGTATCTCATCACTCTTTCAGAGATTTTTAATGATCGTCACTTGGATTACTGGTAAACCTGCTCAATTTGTTTACTGAGCATGCTAAGTCTGGTTTTGTATAATTCGTTATGTACATCAAACTTCCAATTACTTGTGAGTACTCCAATTGAGCTACTAGCTCGCCTCGGTTCTTCCTTAAGTGTATACTTAAGTCAAGTGGAGTCTTCACTTATTTCATATCAATCATATTGAAGTGTTTTAGAATAGATTCAGTATAGTGAGTTTGTGACAACACGAGTCCTTCAGCTATCCTAAAAATTTTAATTCCTCGAATAACGTTGGCAACTTCCATATCCCTCCTATCGAAGTTTCTCGTCAACATCTTCTTTGTATTTAAAATGATATCACGAGTACTGCTCATGATTAGCATGTCATCTACATAGAGACATACTATCACATATGCATTCTGTGTGTTTTTAATGTAGACACACTTGTCATACTCATTGATCTTGAAACCATTAGCTAGCATAGCTTGATTAAATTTCAAGTGCCATTGTTTAGGTGCTTCTTAAGTCCGCACATCGGCTTAACAAGTCTACAGACTTTCGATTCTTGTCTTGGAACCACAAACCCTTTGGGTTGTTCCATATAAATTTCTTCTTCCAACTAACCATTCAAAAAAGAAGTCTTCACATCCATTTGATGGATTTCTAAGTTTTAAACTCAGCAATAACAACTAGCACCCTTATATAAGTGATCCTAGTTACTGCTAAGTAGGTGTCAACAAAGTTAAAGCTTTCCTTTAGTTGATAGCCTTTAGCTACCAACCTGACCTTATACTTTTTCATAGACCCATCCTCTTTCATCTTCTTCTTGAAAATTCACTTGCACCCAAGTGGTTTACTTCCCGGTGGAAGGTCAACCGACTCCCAAGTGTGATTTTGAAGAATCGAGTCTATTTCACTGTTAATGCCTCTTTCCAGAAAGGAGCTTATAGAGTTGACATCTCCTCGGAAAAGCTCCCTGGCGGTTTTCTACCATATAGGTTAGAAAATCCAGTCCAAACGAAAATGGTATTCTGACTCGCTTGCTTTGACGAAGTTTCTCATTTCCTTGAGGAGTCATCTCACGTATTCGCTTTCCAGTTCTTGTTTCTTCATTGTTCTTGTCTTTCCTCAGAAAGCATATTCAAAGAATATTGCGTTCCTTGACTCCATGACAATGTTTTAATGTATGTCAAGAATATCTGACTTGTGTGTAGGATCTGCAAGGCACCACTAGAAGGGGGAGGGGGGTTGAATAGTGGGTGCGGAAAATTTGGTTTTTAAAATTGTTTAAAACCAAAAACCCAACTTCTGAAAATAGTTTCTGTTTTCAGAATCAGTTTTAAAACGTTTTGAAAACTAGGTTGTAGGTCTTCAAATATTCTGCAATTTGGAGAGAACTTAGTCTCAGATGTTATGAGTGTCTCCTAAAAAGTTCAGATTTAAATTCAACCTCCAACCCCTTCAAAAATCGTTAGTCGTCAGATTGTGCGAATATGCCAGAAACGGTAGACTGATTTGAAAAATTTATTCCTATTTGTACGTAACTCCAAATGCTCTGAAATTTTAACCACTAACCCATTATAAGTTATATTTAAATGGGTTGAAACAGATTCGAAAAAGTCTTTTTGGAAGTTAGTCAAATACGATCAAAGTCTCAACCTTTGTAAGCCTGAAAATCAGACTGCACTAGTCTCATAACTTTGGACATTTGGTTGAATTATACTTGTCCAAAAGGGTTGAAACTTGTGCCAAATTAACCTTGAAACGTGTGGCTATGTTTCCTGAAAGTTTCGTGAATTTTGAAATTCGTTTACTATTTTTACGAACGTGACTAAAAACAGTAAACAGTGCTGAAACAGAAAATCAGTGCTGAAAGTAAATGACACTAAGAATTTTATACTGGTTCGGTTATAAACAATCTACTCCAGTCTTCGAGGAACACCTTCCTCGGTTCACACTAATCACACAATACAAAAACACCTTACCATAGGGTTGATGGAGTTACACACCAACTCCAACCCTTTACAAACCTTGTATGTTGAATACATTGCACACGAACACCACCACCTTGCAAGATTGAAGATTGATCACACCTTGATCAATCTTTTACAAAGATAAAGAGTATGTGGTGGTCTAAGAGAATCCTATTCAAGTATATGGATGTAAGTACAATAGGCTTTTAGGAAGAAGAAAGAAAGAGAGTGTAGAAGAAGAGAGTGCTAGGCGTTTTTCTCTTTTGATTTGGCAAGACTTGTTCTTGTTCTTGTTTTGTTCTTCTTCCTTCCCTTTTAACATGTTTTGGCCGCCCCCCTTTAGTCCTTCTCCTCTTGAAAATTATCTTCTAAGTCCTTGGGAGAATATGTGGCATCATTGTGACATGATCTTGCTTACTTGGCACCTCTTCATTGGATGATCATTTAACTCTTACTTACTTGGCACTCATTGATTGGTTGAATGTTGTCATCACTTGATGACTAGGAAAATCTGAGAATTCCACTAAAAACATGTGCCAAAATCACCATAAAACAATTACCATAACTTTCAAGATCATCACATAAATTAAGCAAGATAGTTTCCTCACAACAATGATGCAAAAATCTGCCATAATGAGACTCGACATGCTGAAATTTCAGCATGTGATACATGAGTCTTTATTTCAAATTATTACCAAGTTTTTTTTGATTTATCTCATAAAAAAAATCACCAATTAGTAGACAATATTCTCATCAATTTTGGGAATAAAATTGTACATTACATAGGCCAAAAAATCAGCCATATCCATTTCTACACATGCTAAAATTTTCAGCATGTGTGATATTCAAATATATCACAATTTTAATTCCATAACTTATTCAAATTACTTCCAAATTGTCTTCCAATTAATCACATATTTCAAGACACAAAATATAGGCTCATAATGGATGAAATTCGGCCACCCTATAATGCACATGATGAAATTTTCAGCATGTGTTACAAATGAGATAAAATTTGAAACATTACCTTTTGTAGCTTCTTTCTTTAAGTCACCTACATTTTATGCTTGATTCTTGACCAATCAATATGCCAACAAGGCTCCACATCGGCTCCATCAAGCTGGTATAGGCGTGTATCATATGTATATACATGTGTTGAATTTTATTTTTGCAAATTTTGTAGAATAGTGCACATTTAATAATACACATATGGTATATTCCAGCCAGCCCTTAATTTAATTTTCTAGAACACTTCAAGATGTATGACATACGTAAAAAGTGTCTAGATACATGTCGTATGATGTGCCAGAAACGTTCCATGTGTTGTGTACGTAGAAAACCGAATTTTCGATGTTTATCGATTACCCGATTTTCTCTAATTGAATTCCAACTTTTTGCACATGTTATATATATTATGTTATACATAATATACATAATATAAACTTTAATATTCAGCACTTGGCTGGTCTTAAAGTGGCGCCATATGCATGTGACAAAATTGAAATTGGAATCTCCACAATTTGGCCTTAATGTGGGGTGATTTGTGTGTGACAACATGGAATGATTTTATGGCTGCACATAACATCATACCCACGAAATTTTTGAGTATTTTTGAAGTGTAGGGGCTAGCCAACTATTTATGGCAAGTACGTGACACATTGGCAAAATTTCGGTATTTGCCCGATACGACAATTTTCGGTTTAGAACCTTTTAACGTGTCGTATTTAATTTTTCATCACCATGACTTATATCATATGATATAAGACCTGAATATACTCATAAATATGAGTTAAGTATAGTGGTGTGATGTTAACATACGTACGTAAAATATATAACGTGTTGGTAGTACGTTGGAATAAATGTGTATGTGCCTTTTTCAAAAAATTTGAAAATATATATATATAAGTGTATATATGGCGTGTATATTTGATAAGAGGAGGAGGAGGAGACTTTCCTTTCTTAATCTTGTTGCCTTTTTGCCTTGTCCAAATAGTGCTTCCTTTAATGAACTACTTAGTTTAATTAACTAAGTACTTAACTTAATGAACTAGTTTAGTTCATTAATGGTGGCACCTGAAAATAGTTCAAACACAACAAATGTTTGCCATTTGATGTAAGCTTTAAAACTTCATGGCTCATTAGTACGACAACATTATATATGAACTATATAAGGCAACTTTCATGCAACAACGTGTTATGTCATAAAATATGTCATGCATTTCTTTGTAACATGTTATTTAAATCATGCATTTTGAAATCACTCAAACCCCATTTTCTCAACAATCTTCCCCTTTTGATGATTTTCAAAATAACCTACATACATGATTTAAGTCTTATCGCTCCCCCCTCCAATTGTGCATAAATTAAACTTTTAAATTTCAATTTTCAAATTTGCTCCCCCTGGATTTATGCAATTAATCTTTCTTTCTCCCCCTTAAATCATGCATTCTCTCCCCCTTTATTTTGGAAAGACAATCAAAAGCGCATGTAGAGATGAAAAAGAAATCATGCATTTTATAATATCAAGCGTGCGTTCGTAAGGATTATTTATTTAACCCTTTGAAAATGTCCCTTTTGGTACCCAAATTTGGGTGACCTTTTTAGGTCTTCCAAAAGGTGAGAAAGTTGATGAACATGCAACATAATATATGTTAGGGGCAAATGCGTTTGGCCTTTGGCCAAGAATCCCATCATGCATATAGTATAGTTTCTGTTTTTGATATGCATTTCGGTTTGCATACACGGGACGTGATCTAGATGCATTTTTGTGATATGAATGTCGCGTATGCAGCACTTATTTCTTCTCATATCTATTTGGCACATAATAATATTTTGCATGATGTGAAGAAGAAGCACGATGAGATGTCATAGGAGAAGGTCTAGGCGTCTTCTTAGATGCCACATATGTCTTTGATGCATCTATTTTCTTAGATGGAATGAATTTTGTTTGTTTGTTTAGTGACTCACTTTTCTCATCGTATCCTAGTCCGGTTTTATCATTTCCATCCTTCTGAGAAGAGATAAGATGATCTAGAATACAAGTATCCGTATCGAATTATTTTCTAGTCTTTTCTAGATCTTCATTTCTTGATTTCAACTTTGAAATGTCGGCTTTCAGTTCAGTGTTC
Source organism: Eustoma russellianum (assembly GCA_036186865.1). NCBI lineage: Eukaryota > Viridiplantae > Streptophyta > Magnoliopsida > Gentianales > Gentianaceae > Eustoma > Eustoma russellianum. The sequence continues at coordinate 32,003,428 of AP025043.1, read as the reverse complement.
TCGGATGTCAATGATGAAATTTCAGACCTTAATGAATTTATGATGCAAGACGACTCTTCTTTTGAATCGTTTAATTGAGACACAAGATTTGTGTTAGAAGATTCTACCAATTTCTTGTCTTCAATTAACCGTTTTTTTTGTTTTGCAAGAGTTCTAGCAAACTTATGTAATTCAAGGTATTCAACATATAAATCATCATAAGATAGTTCAGAATCCGAGTCAGAATCAGAATTTACCTCATTTTCAAATAGTGGAGGCATTTGGCTTGACATATCCTTTTCCTCGGTTTCGTGGCTAGTGGTTGCCATCTCACTTAGATCGTTGGATCCTTTTGATGTGAGTGTTCCTACGTTCTGATACCAGTTGTAGGATCTGCAAGGCACCACTAGAAGGAGGGGGGGTTGAATAGTGGGCGCGGAAAATATGGTTTTTAAAATTGTTTAAAACCAAAAACCCAACTTCTGAAAACTGTTTCTGTTTTCAGGACCAGTTTTAAAACGTTTTGAAAACTAGGTTGTAGGTCTTCAAATATTCTGCAATTTGGAGAGAACTTAGTCTCAGATGTTATGAGTGTCTCCTAAAAATTTCAGATTTAAATTCAACCTCTAACCCCTTCAAAAATCGTTAGTGGTCAGATTGTGCGAATCTGCCAGAAACGGTAGACTGATTTGAAAAATTTATTCTTATTTGTACGTAACTCCAAATGCTCTGAAATTTTAACCACTAACCTCTTATAAGTTATATTTAAATAGGTTAAAAAAGTTTTGAAAAATTCTTTTGAGAAGTTAGTCAAATACGATCAAAGTCTCAACCTTTGTAAGCCTGAAAATCAGACTGCACTAGTCTCATAACTTTGGACGTTTGGTTGAATTATACTTGTCCAAAAGTGTTGAAACTTGTTCCAATATAACCTTGAAACGTGTGGCTATGTTTCCTAAAAGTTTCGTGATTTTTGAAATTCGTTTACTATTTTTACGAACGTGACTAAAAACAGTAAACAGTGCTGAAACAGAAAATCAGTGCTGAAAGTAAATGAGACCAAGAATTTTATACTGGTTCGGTTATAAACAACCTACTCCAGTTTTCGAGGAACACCTTCCTCGGTTCACACAAATCATACAACACAAAAACACCTTACCACAGGGTTGATGGAGTTACACACCAACTTCAACCCTTTACAAACCTTGTATGTTGAATAAAATGCACACGAACACCACCACCTTGCAAGATTGAAGATTGATCACACCTTGATCAATCTTTTACAAAGATAAAGAGTATGTGGTGGTCTAAGAGAAGCCTATTCAAGTATATGGATGTAAGTACAATAGGCTTTTAGGAAGAAGAAAGAAAGAGAGTGTAGAAGAAGAGAGTGCTAGGCGTTTTTCTCTTTTGATTTGGCAGGACTTGTTCTTGTTCTTGTTTTGTTCTTCTTCCTTCCCTTTTAACATGTTTTGGCCGCCACCCTTTAGTCCTTCTCCTCTTGAAAATTATCTTCTAAGTCCTTGGGAGAATATGTGGCATCATTGTGACATGATCTTGCTTACTTGGCACCTCCTCATTGGATGATCATTTAACTCTTGCTTACTTGGCACTCATTAATTGGTTGAATGTTGTCATCACTTGATGACTAGGAAAATCTGAGAATTCCACTAAAAACATGTGCCAAAATCACCATAAAACAATTACCATAACTTTCAAGATCATCACATAAATTAAGCAAGATAGTTTCCTCACAAAAATGATGCAAAAATCGGCCATAATGAGACTTGACATGCTGAAATTTTAGCATGTGATACATGGGTCTTTATTTCAAATTATTACTAAGTTTTCTTTGATTTATCTCATAAAAATAAATCACCAATTAGTAGACAATATTCTCATCAATTTCGGGAATAAAATTGTACATTACATAGGCCAAAAAATCGGCCATATCCATTTCTACACATGCTGAAATTTTCAGCATGTGTGATATTCAAATATATCACAATTTTAATTCCATAACTTATTCAAATTACTTCCAAATTGTCTTCCAATTAATCACATATTTCAAGACACAAAATATAGGCTCATAATGGATGAAAATTCGGCCACCCTATAATGCACATGCTGAAATTTTCAGCATGAGTTACAAATGAGAAAAAATTTGAAACATTACCTTTTGTAGCTTCTTTCTTTAAGTCACCTACATTGTATGCTTGATTCTTGACCAATCAATATGCCAAAAAGGCTCCACATAGGCTCCATCAAGCTGGTATGGGCGTGTATCATATGTATATACATGTGTTGAATTTTATTTTTGCAAACTTTGTACAATAATGCACATTTAATAATACACACATGGTATATTCCAACCAGTCCTTAATTTAATTTTCTAGAACACTTTAAGATGCATGACATATGTAAAAAGTGTCTAGATACATATCGTATGATGTGCCAAAAAATTCCATGTGTTGTGTACGTAGAAAACCGAATTTTCGATGTTTATCGATTACCCGATTTTCTGTAATTGAATTCCAACTTTTTGCACATGTTATATATATTATGTTACACATAATATACATAATATAAACTTTAATATTCAGCACTTGGCTGGTCTTAAAGTGGCGCCATATGCATGTGACAAAATTGAAATTGGAATCTCCACAATTTGGCCTTAATGTGGGGTGATTTGTGTGTGCCAACATGGAATGATTTTATGGCTGCACATAACATCATACCCACGAAATTTTTGAGTATTTTTGAAGTGTAGGGGCTGGCCAACTATTTATGGCAAGTACGTGACACGTTGGCGAAATTTCGGTATTCGCCCGATACGACAATTTTCGGTTTAGAACCTTTTAACGTGTCGTATTTAATTTGTCATCACCATGAATTATATCATATGATATAGGACCTGAATATACTCATAAATATGAGTTAAGTATAGTTGTGTGACGTTAACGTACATACGTAAAATATATAACATATCGGTAGTACGTTGGAATAAATGTGTACATGCCTTTTTCAAAAAAATTGAAAATATATATATATATAGTGTATATATGGCGTGTATATTTGATAAGAGGAGGAGGAGGAGACTTTTCTTTCTTAATCTTGTTGCCTTTGTGCCTTGTCCAAATAGTGCTTCCTTTAATGAACTACTTAGTTTAATTAACTAAGTACTTAACTTAATGAACTAGTTTAGTTCATTAATGGTGGCACCTGAAAATAGTTCAAACACAACAAATGTTTGCCATTTGATGTAAGCTTTAAAGCTTCATGGCTCGTTAGTACGACAACATTATATATGAACTATATAAGGCAACTTTCATGCAACAACGTGTTATGTCATAAAATACGTCATGCATTTCTTTGTAACACGTTATTTAAATCATGCATTTTGAAATCACTCAAACCCCATTTTCTCAACATTGTGCACCAAGACACGATGGGCACTATTGTTTATCGCATATCCTATGAATATGCAGTCAACCGTTTTGGCCCATTTTTAACTTTTCTTGGTTTAGGTACAACAACCTTTGCCAGACACCCCCACACTTTCAAGTATTTGTAACTAGGCTTATGGACTTTCCAAAGCTCGTATGGGGTTTCATCCATCATCTTAGATGAAATTCTATTCAAAATGACATTAGCTGAGACAACGGCTTGCCCCACAAGTTTTGAGGTAAGCCCAAACTTATCAACATAGCATTCATTATCTCTTTTAGAGTTTGTTTTTTGTGTTCAGCTATACCATTCGATTGAGGTAAATATGGTGCAGTCGTTTGATGAATAATGTCATGTTCTAAACATAATTCATTAAACGGTGTATCACATTTGCCACCTCTGTCAGTACGAATTGCTTTAATTTGTTTGCTAAGTTGATTCTCAACTTCATTTTTATAGTCTTTGAAAGCATCAATAGCCCCATCTTTTCTACTTAGCAAATAGACATAACAGTTTCGTGTGCAATCTTCGATAAAAGTTGCAAAACACTTTTTACCACCTCTCGCTTGCACAAACTTTAAATCACACACATATGTATGAATTAAATCCAAAGATTCAGTGTTCCTTTTTATTAAAGAAAAACCATCTTTGCCATCTTCGCTTCAACACATATTTGGTATTTTTCATTATCAAAATTTAATTTGGGTAACAAGTCAAGATTAACCATTCGTTGTATTGACTTATAATTGACATGTCCCAAACAAAAATGCCATAAGCAAGAAGACTCAAGCATGAAAGCAGAAGAGGAAGCATTATTATTAACCTTTGCAGGCAAATCTTTCTTGGGTACAATAGTGATGACATTCAATTTAAACATCCTATTCGACAAGTGCCCCTTCTCCAAATACATGTCATTTTTTGAAAGAATAACTTTATTGGACTCTAATACTAGTCTAAATCCATGCATGACTAGAAGAGCTTTAGAAACCAAATTCTTCCAAATGTCGGGGATATGCAGCACATTCTACAGAGTCAGATGCTTTCCGAGGTCAGCTTCAGAACAACTTTGCCCTCGCATTTGATCTTAGATGAGGCAGAGTTCCCCATGTAAAGTTGTTTATTGTTCCCGGGCTGGTACTCCATGAACATATCTCTACTAGAGCAGACATGTCTCGTGGCGCCAGTATCCAGCCACTATTCGCGCATGTCCCTAACAGTATTGCACTCCGAGACTACCGCGCAGAGGTTTAGATCATCCATGGCGTCAACGATATTTGCCTTTGCCTTGGTTTGCTTCTTCTTGGGCTTGCGGCATTCATTGCTGACATGCCTTTGAATGCCACAGTTGTAGCATTTCCCAGAGAACTTCTAGGCTATTTGCTTGCCTTTCTTATTCACCCCAAGATGACCTTTCTTTTTCTTGGCCTCTGCTGCATGGGCCTTGTGTGACCAGCACTCGCATGTGGCTTCCTTTCAGATCTTCGATTATCTTCCTCTATGCAGAGTCAGACAATCAGATCTTCCAATGTCAACTCTTTCTCTTGTGCTTGAGATAGCTTCTGAATTCTCTCCACGAATGAGGTAGTTTTTCAATCACTGCAGCCACCACAAAAAATTCACTGAGCAACATGCCCTCCTCTTCCATTTCGGCTACCAACGTTTGAAGTTCCTCAACTTGAGAAACAACAGTGTGAGAATCTGACATTTTGAAATCTAGGAATTTGCTGACAATAAATTTCTTAGTGCCGACATCTTCCATGTAGTGCCCCATGCCCAGGCTATACCCAAGTACAGTGCACCTGCCGTACTTCGCTAAGGAGAGTACAAAGCGTTAATACATTACCAGCGTTGTCCCACGAATAAGCCATGGACTACTGATTTAAAACATCAAACAGTGGCAAAAGAAAGTGCAGAGTTGAAACATAACAGATGTCGTCCATCTCGTCTTACATATTACAAACCATAAACTAGAGTTCTAAAATATTTCGAGAGTCCATAATACAAAACAGAACATCGACATCTAAGCTTCGGCAATCCTCAGGGGTAGGGCATCTGCGGCTCATCCTCCATAGACTCTATCACGGGCTCCTGGGGATATGAAAATGATAAATAAGGTATGAGTGATATGATCACCCAGCAAATATCCCCTTATTCTACTGAAACATATCAGAACCATAAATAAGACCATAAACCCACCAGTGTAAGTTATTAGTGTAAATGTCTTACCTACCGGATAAGACTTGCTAGTAAACTTATCATCTAGAACATACCATCCTTCCGTTGCGCTAGGGTTCATGTGATGAAATGCAGCATGAAGACATGTGAACAGAACATGAAAGAACTATGCAGACGACCAGGACAGAACAGAGCAGAACCGTACATATCATAACAGGTCAGAACAAAACAAAACAGAACAGAACTGTACATAACATATTAGAACAGGACAGAACAGTATAGCCATGGCCTCTACCTCTCACCGTATGAACTGAGCGTCGTCTACGAGTGATTCCGTCAGAATAATACCCCGTATGAGTCAGAGCAACATAATACCACATTTGAGTCCAAATAAAACATTTACTGCAGCTACCCGCACCCCGGCCCAGCCGGATACGGTGCGCCTGCCGTACTTCATTACGGAGAGTGCCAGGCGTCAGTCCATAACATAACAGAGTCCAGAATAAAATAGGTGGACTTTCATGCTTACACGTCAACAAGTAAGCAAAACCGAGGCAGAATGAAAACTTTTAAAATAAAAACGTCTACACAGCCATCATTAGTCTTACAACATGATCATAAAGTACGGAAATCCCAAAATAAATGTTTCCATCATCAATTCATAAAAAGAAATCATCAATCATAATCCTCTCGTCAAATCTCTTAAGTCGTCCACCTCTCGTGCTTCTACGGGTAAGGAACCCTAGGTTCATCTTCGACCCATTCCACTCTATTTCCTGCGGGTTCTGGGAGAAAAAATAAGGGGTGAGTGACCACGTCACCAGCAAGTAAACTATAAATAATCGTGAATTAAATGGAAAGTACAAACAAGAACCGAACCCCAAATTTCGGTTTAGAACATACCTATCCTTCTATCCAAAGCCCGTAAATAAGCAGCTCATAACTTATCAAAGATCATAACTTATCAAAATTCATAACAGATAACAGTTCATAACTTATTAAAAGATCATTACTCAATAAAGATCATAACTTAGGAGCTACCAAGTCATAACAACTTAGTCTAAGTATCACTTACCAATATTCGATGACTCGTTAAATGCAACATACATGAATATGTACGTGGGATGCATCATGATAAAAATGAAGATAAGTTCTTTCGTTCTTTTATTCAAAACATCATCATCAAGAAAACAAGAGTGTTCAGATCTATTCTCCCGGATCTGAGGCGGTCACTTATTTCTCTTCAAATCTATTATTTCCAGATTCAGAGCGGTCACGTCATCAATCATAATTACTAGGTCTATTCTCTCTGGGCCTGTACGGTCATTATCATAATCAGGTCTATTCTCTCCCGGCCTGAACAGTCATTATCATCAGATCAATTGACCCCGGATCTGGAACGGCTCCTGCTCATCAGATCAATTAGCCCCGGATCTGGAATGGGTCCTGCTCATGAGATCAATTAACCCCGGATCTGGAACGGGTCCTGCTGGCCAGAAATAAATGGTACCATAGGAGTCCTTCTTTCAAAATCGAAAACTTCTCTTCAAAAGATCTTTCTTTCAAAACTGAAAACTTCTTTTCAAAAGATCTTTCTCATCATTCATTGGCATAAAATCAGTTTCATATGCTGTATGAATATGGACAATGCAATGCATGATATGCAACATGCAACTCGTGAACAAATACATCAAAACAAGCATGCACGGACTTGTCTCTTAAGCTGGGAAAACTGTCCAGCAATGACATTCTGTTCATACAGCCTTATGCTCATCAATTCGTACTCATTTTCATAAACTCATGCCATACGTATGCACCATGAATACTTAAATATATGCCATAACAATTTCGTAACATTCCAAAATGTCTAAAGTCCTCAAAACATCAAATTACCACCATAGGTACTGCTGAGATTAGCAGGCCAGTATCCGCCATACCTCAGTTTCATGGGTCATAAAACCTTAATCAATTTGAGTCATTACCTGGAAAATATAGCTAACATACTAAGGGACAATATCCATATGGACAATATCACATTCAAGCCTAAATGAGCAAGATCATAGTCTTACAGCTTATGTCATTAAACTGTCCTGTTTTCCAGTTTCGTACCACTAAATTCAACTCAGTTGTTAGCCATTAAAATGGGGGGTCTAAGCTGGTTTCTTTACATAAACATGTACATCTATGCCTTAGGTATATACCATAAAAATCTCAAGGCAATCTAATACACTTAAGGGGGTCATTTAACTTATTTCCCAAAGCTAAGCTCATGCAGAACCTGGACGACCAATTTTACCACGAATTTCATTGTGACTAAACCACAAGTGCTTTTACCAAAATTCCAACTCTCAGTCTTACTAAAGACATCAAACTATCATTATACCAAAAATCAGCTCGTTTGCACATTCCTAAGGTTCATTTTCGAGCCAAACAACTTGTTACTCAAAACTGTCCTGTTCAAGTAATTTACCTTTTTGTCACCTTTCCTTACTAAAAGTATTCCCACTTGGGTTATTTTTCTCAAACAACTTACTAATCATCAAATACACCTTTTTAGACTAACTTTACAGGTTCTACTACACTCTAAAGCTCATCTACAAATTACTTCAAAAACAGTTTGAATGTTACACATAACACCTCTTGATCTTGCGCATTTTGTTCATAATAGAATCTATTCTTGGCATATCTAACGTGTGTGTACCACGCCCCCAAAACAGCCCGTCACTTACACAATGCAAGGGCTTAATTTTCATTTTCATCATGAACATATTACACCAAAACTATAAAGCATACATCTTGTACAAATCCTTTACCCCACAAGTTACAATCTATCACAAGAATCACATTTATCACTCTTTTACCTCCAACCATACCCCCTTACATGCCAAAGAAGAAAACTTTGCCATATTCATCTTAGATTAACATCATATTCATACTTAAAAAGAACAAAGAATCCATCTTTAAATGAAATCTCATACATGCAAGCCACCTTACTCCTGAATCCGAAAACTTCATGCTTCAAGCTTAATGTTTTATATCTAAGATTGAAACTTAGCAACATCTAGACATTCAAGCATATACTTTCACATACAAGCCATGAGTATTTATAGTGTACTTGCCTTTCTCAAGCTTACACCTTTCCATTGCTTGGAATGAGTATGAAATGAGTGAAGTCTTCCTCCCCTTCACTACACAACCCCCACGGTTTTGGGAGGAAGAAAAGAGCAAAAATTAGTTTTTGTCTTAAGTGAAAACACAACTAGAGTGAGGCTATGATTCTCTTACCAAAATGAACCTTGAATGGAGATAGCAATGGATCCAACGCACCATGAAGTTAGCTTCCCTTAGTATCTTGCAAAATCTTCATCTAGTGACCATCCTTGTAGTCACACTTTTGGCAAGAAAAGAAGGGTACTTATGTGAGCTTCATTCTTTGAAATATAGGATTACTTGGAAGTTTTAGCATGCACTTACCTAGATAATTCTTTAGGCTTGAAGATCTTGGACTTCTTGGCTCAACTAGCCGTGTACCGTAATGGAAAAGAGGGAAGTCTCTTGCTCATTGTGAATTCTTGAGGGAGAGTGTTCTAGAGTTTCTTGGAGAAAATTTTTCTTCCCTTGGCTAAGGGTTAGCCGTTTGATATGTTAAGGGAGAAGGAGGGTTTACCTTAGCTTGGTTAGAGTTAATTAGCCTAAGTTACTTCTAACCAAGGTTACTTTAATGTAACTAGAGTTACTTTAATGCAACTAGAGTTACTTTAATTCAACTATAGTTACTTTAAGGCTAACTTAGGTTACTTTATCCAACTAGGGTTACTTCATGGGTTAACTTGAGTTACTTTAACCTTGTGGTTAATATAATGTAACCATGGTAAGAGTTTGAAATTCTCCTTGGTTAACCATAGAGGAAAACCGGCGGTAATGGCCTTTGATAGCCATTACCATGCTTAATTTCTTCCCAAGTGAGTTTAATGAAAAGCCATGTGGGTGGTTGCCCCCTTTTACTAATTATTTTCCCCTTTTTCTCGTTTTAAAATGAAATTAGAGAAATATTTATTGCTCTTGTGATAAAGGGCCGAAATTTTTGTAAGAGTTGGGGAAAAATTTGCCCACTACTTACAACTCCTTAATTGACATTTGGGCTTATTTTAAGAAGGCCCTTAAGATTAACCTCCTTATAATTTGGAAAAACCCTTTAAGGCCCTTTTTAAACCTTATGTCCGAAATCTCTTAAGCCCTTAGGGTGAATTGGCCATGGTTCACAGCTCATGCTTGAATGATTATATTATTTGCTTCATCAACATAAAATGTAAAGAAGCACTATTAGAACTTAGTGAGATGCACTTGAAGGATGCAACTTTATTAATTCACTTATACAAGTCTTCAAGTACAATATGTCTTTTCGTTGGGGCACAACATTCTCCCCCTTTAACATAAGTTTCGTCCTCGAAACTTCAGAGACTTAGTTAAAAAGATGGGAGTATCTACTCCTCATGTCTCCTTCCGTTTCCCATATGGCTTGTCCTCCAGGATGATACTTCCACTGACCCTTTACCATAGGTATGGATCTCTTTCTCAACTTCTTTCCCTTCGACTCAACTATCTTTAGGGGCTCCTTTCTTACCCTTAGGTAAATAAGACAGAATAAAGCGTCTATCTAGTTTCCTCAGAACTACTTCATTCAATTCGTCTTAGAGGTCTCACCGGAACTTATTCTTAATTTTCTAGAGGTGTTACCGTAACCCATCTCATATCTTAAGCACTTTCAATCTTGTTACTACGTACTGATAATGGTATCCATTCCAGGTTAGCATGATCATGAAATGCTTATAATTTCCTTTTTCATAAAACTTGGCAGAGATCATTAACTCTGGGATATAGATCATTAGCTCTTTTCTGTAAACATCCTTTCTATAATCATGTAATGGTCATCCTACGTATGAAACAGTATCAAACGACATCCGGAATAATTCCCATAAAGTACACATATCAAGCTCTTCACAAAGTATGTGCCGCATTCACCCGTCTCGCTGATCACCTTACTACGTCATAACTTTTACTTTCGCGATCATTTCATAAAGTCGAACTAGAAGTTATGGTTTCTCCTTTGAAACTTATGTCCTATTTATGACATTTCAAATGTTTCTTGTTTATCATAAATCCTTGTTTTCTCTTTTGATACTTGAAAACGTGCACGTATCACTATTTGCGTGTTCATAAAACATCTGGAACATCATGCTATACATATGAAATGAGGATATGCCAAGTTGTAACGTCTCTACTGGAGTGTGTTAGATATTCTCAACTTATAACTTCTTGATCCAAACATTATATCTTATGGGACTCCCCATTCCGCCTCTCAAGTGGCCATTATTTTAGATTTCTCCTAAACAGTCCCGTAACGCTTCATCATCTTATCACATTTCTATGAATTCCTCCTTAAGAAATACCAACAGGCAAGTTAACTAAGCAAATTACCTAACTTCCAAACAATACACCACTTGTCAATTGCTTATCCGAAGCTGGTTAAATAGATTATTGATCTTAGTCAGAGGGTACTTATTCTTATGGCAACCATGTTGAGTCCTTTATGGTCTACGCAAGGACGCATGCCTCCATCCTTCTTCTCTACGAATAACACGGGAGCACCCCAGGCGAAAGGTTGGGGTGGATAAGTTCCTCCCTTAAAAGCTCACGCACTTGTTCCTTTTTGGTTCAGCAAGCGCCCTTCGGTGAGTTGTCTTCATAGACTTAGGGAATTCTTCGTCATCCTCCTAAGGTGGCCCGTTCTCATAAAACATGATTTTCATAATCATGACCTGCTTTCCATAGCTTGCCTAACATGGCGCTTTCATATCGTGATGTCATCCGCACCACGAAGCGTCAGAGTCTTACTCAAGATATAAATATTCAGATTAAGAGACAAAATTTAATTCGTAACCCAAATAAGATCTTAAGGTCACTCAGGCAGGCATGATTACATTCTATAAATTGCCGTCGACTAGGGCTTTCTCATCCGGTCAAAACCCCAATTTCTAGTCTAAGGCATCCTAGTCTAAGGTCAACTCTCATCTAGGATCATGACTTAAATCTAAGATCAAACTTAGATTTCTAAGATCATAGCTTAATTCTATATTCTGTCCGGATCTAGAGCCTTAGCTCTGATACCACCTGTAGCGCCCCACACCCCGGCCCAGCCGGATACGGTGCGCCGCCGTACTTCACTACGGAGAGTACCAGGCGTCAGTCCATAACATAACAAAGTTCAGAATAAAATAGGTGGACTTTCATGCTTACACGTCAACAAGTAAGCAAAACCGAGGCAGAATAAAAACTTCTAAAATAAAAACGTCTACGCAACCATCATTAGTCTACAACCTGATCATAAGTACGGAAATCCCAAAATAAATGTTTCCATCATCAATTCATAAAAAGAGATCATCAATAATAATCCTCTCGTCAAATCTCTTAAGTCGTCCACCTCTCGCGCTTCTACGGGTAAGGAACCCTAGGTTCATCTTCGATCAATTCCACTCTATTTCCTGCGGGTTCTGGGAGAAAAAATAAGGAGTGAGTGACCACGTCACCAGCAAGTAAACTATAAATAATCGTGAATTAAATGGAAAGTACATACAAGAACCGAACCCCAAATTTCGGTTTAGAACCTACCTGTCCTTCCATCCAAAACCCGTAAATAACCAGCTCATAACTTATCAAAGATCATAACTTATCAAAATTCATAACAGATAACAGTTCATAACTTATTAAAAGATCATTACTCAATAAAGATCATAACTTAGGAGCTACTAAGTCATAACAAGTTAGTCTAAGTATCACTTACCAATATTCGATGACTCGTTAAATGCAACATGCATGAATATGTACGTGGGATGCATCATGATAAAAATGAAGATAAGTTCTTTCGTTCTTTCATTCAAAACATCATCGTCAAGAAAACAAGAGAGTGTTCAGATCTATTCTCCCGGATCTGAGGCGGTCACTTATTTCTCTTCGAATCTATTATTCCCGGATTCGGAGCGGTCACGTCATCAATCATAATTACCAGGTCTATTCTCTCCGGGCCTATACAGTCATTATCATAATTAGGTCTATTCTCTCCGGGTCTGAACGGTTATTATCATCAGATCGATTGACCCCGGATCTAGAACGGGTCCTGCTCATCAGATCAATTAGCCCCGAATCTGGACGGGTCCTGCTCGTCCGATCAATTAACCCCAGATCTGGAACGGGTCTTGCTCATCAGATCAATTAACCCCGGATCTTGAACGGGTCCTGCTGGCCAGAAATAAATGGTACCATAGGAGTCTTTCTTTCAAAATCGAAAACTTCTCTTCAAAAGATCTTTCTTTCAAAACTGAAAACTTCTTTTCAAAAGATCTTTCTCATCATTCATTGGCATAAAATCAGTTTCATATGCTGTTTGAATATGGACAATGCAATGCATGATATGCAACATGCAACTCGTGAACAAATACATCAAAACAAGCATGCACGGACTTGTCTCTTAAGCTGGAAAAACTATCCAGCAATAACATTCTGTTCATACAGCCTTATGCTCATCAATTTGTACTCATTTTCACAAACTCATGCCATACTTATGCATAATGAAGACTTAAATATATGCCATAACAATTTCGTAACATTCCGAAATGTCTAAAGTCCTCAAAACATCAAATTACGACCATAGGTACTGCTGAGATCAGCAGGCCAGTATCCGCCTTACCTCAGTTTCATGGGTCATAAAACCTTAATCAATTTGAGTCATTGTCTGGAAAACATAGCTAACATACTAAGGGACAATATCCATGTGGACAACATCACATTCAAGCCTAAATGAGCAAGATCTTAGTCTTACAGCTTCTGCCATTAAACTGTCATGTTTTCCAGTTTCGTACCACTAACTTCAACTCAGTTGTTAGCCATTAAAATGGGGGGTTTAAGCTGGTTTCTTTACATAAACATGTACATCTATGCCTTAGGTAAATACCATAAAAATTGCAAGGCAATCTAATACACTTAAGGGGGTCGTTTAACTTATTTCCCAAAGCTAAGCTCATAAAGAACCTGGAACGACCAATTTTACCACGAATTTCATTGTGACTAAACCACAAGTCCTTTTACCGAAATTCCAAGTCTCAGTCTTAATAAACACCTCAAACTATCATCATACCAAAAATCAGCTCGTTTTCACATTCCTAAGGTTTATTTTCGAGCCAAACAACTTGTTACTCAAAACTGTCCTGTTCCAGTAATTTACCTTTTTGTCACCTTTCCTTACTAAAAGTATTCCCACTTGGGTTATTTTTCTCAAATAACTTACTAATCATCAAATACACCTTTTTAGACTAACTTTACAGGTTCTACTACACTCTAAAGGTCATCTACAAATTACTTCAAAAACAGTTTGAATGTTACACATAACACCTCTTGATCTTGCGCATTTTGTTCATAATAGAATCTATTCTTGGCACATCTAGGGTGTGTGTACCACACCCCCAAAACAGCCCGTCACTTACACAATGCAAGAGCTTAATTTTCATTTTCATCATGAACATATTACACCAAAACCATAAAGCATACATCTTGTACAAATCCTTTAACCCACAAGTTACAATCTATCACAAGAATCACATTTATCACTCTTTTACCTCCAACCATACCCCCTTACATGCCAAAGAAGAAAACTTTGCCATATTCATCTTAGATTAACATCATATTCATACTTAAAAAGAGCAAAGAATCCATCTTTAAATGAAATCTCATACATGCAAGCCACCTTACTCCTGAATCCGAAAACTTCATGCTTCAAGCTTAATGTTTTATATCTAAGATTGAAACTTAGCAACATCTAGACATTCAAGCATATACTTTCACATACAAGCCATGAGTATTTATAGTGTACTTGCCTTTCTCAAGCTTACACCTTTCCATTGCTTGGAATGAGTATGAAATGAGTGAAGTCTTCCTCCCCTTCACTACACAACCCCCACGGTTTTGGGAGGAAGAAAAGAGCAAAAATTAGTTTTTGTCTTAAGTGAAAACACAACTAGAGTGAGGCTATGATTCTCTTACCAAAATGAACCTTGAATGGAGATAGCAATGGATCCAACGCACCATGAAGTTAGCTTCTCTTAGTATCTTGCAAAATCTTCATCTAGTGACCATCCTTGTAGTCACACTTTTGGCAAGAAAAGAAGGGTACTTATGTGAGCTTCATTCTTTGAAATATAGGATTACTTGGAAGTTTTAGCATGCACTTACCTAGAGAATTCTTGAGGCTTGAAGATCTTGGACTTTTTGGCTCAACTAGCCATGTACCTTAATGGAAAAGTGGGAAGTCTCTTACTCCTTGTGAATTCTTGAGGGAGAGTGTTCTAGAGTTTCTTGGAGAAAATTTTTCTTCCCTTGGCTAAGGGTTAGCCGTTGGATATGTTAAGGGAGAAGGAGGGTTTACCTTGGCTTGGTTAGAGTTAATTAGCCTAAGTTACTTCTAACCAAGGTTACTTTAATGTAACTAGAGTTACTTTAATGCAACTAGAGTTACTTTAATTCAACTATAGTTACTTTAAGGCTAACTTAGATTACTTTATCCAACTAGAGTTACTTTATGGGTTAACTTGAGTTACTTTAACCTTGTGGTTAATATAATGTAACCATGGTAAGAGTTTGAAATTCTCCTTGGTTAACCATAGAGGAAAACCGGCGGTAATGGCCTTTGATAGCCATTACCATGCTTAATTTCTTCCCAAGTGAGTTTAATGAAAAGCCATGTGGGTGGTTGCCCCCTTTTACTAATTATTTTCCTCTTTTTCTTGTTTTAAAATGAAATTAGGGAAATCTTGATTCCTCTTGGGCTAAAGGGCCAAAATTTTTGTAAGAGTTGGGTAAAAATTTGCCCACTACTTACAACTCCTTAATTGACATTTGGGCTTATTTTAAGAAGACCCTTAAGATTAACCTCCTTATAATTTGGAAAAACCCTTTAAGGCCCTTTTTAAATCTTATAGCCGAAATCTCTTAAGCCCTTAGGGTGAATTGGCCATGGTTCATAACTCATGCTTGAATGATTATATTATTTGCTTCATCAACATAAAATGTAAAGAAGCACTATTAGAACTTAGTGAGGTGCACTTGAAGGATGCAACTTTATTAATTCACTTATACAAGTCTTCAAGTACAATATGTCTTTTCGTTGGGGCACAACATTTACCCCGAAGGGTCTACCGGTTACCGCAATGAGCACCCGGGCAGAACAGAACATATATCTCACATGGATCTAGTGACCACCGCAAAGGGACGACCGGGCAGAACAATACACATACCCATAAGGGTCTACTGTCAATCTTAATGGAATAACCAGGCAGAACAAAACATGCACCTCATAAGGGTCTACCTGCTACTCTAATAGGATAACCGGGCAGAACAAAACATAATCGGAATCAATCGTGAAGGCCGAACGTTCATTATGGGTTTTTAAGAAGCGTCTTTGCCTTTCTTAAAAAAAATGGAACTTTCTTTGTAAAAGAAAAATACTTGTCATGACATGTATGCAATGCATAGTGCGGTATGCAATGGGTAACAGGGGTCAATCCGTCGTTATAACCTTACCCCTAACAGTTTCAGGTTACAATATATTCATAACGCAAAGCTGAAATTTTCAGATTTGTAGCATAACCTCTTAACTTCTCTATTTATCCCAAATCCGATTTATTTATTGAAATTCTTTCACAACATATTAGTTTAGGTCTATTATCCTACATCCATGCATTAATAATGATGTTGAATGGTTAAAAGGGTCGAAACGGGACTGTTCTTTATAATGTACCGAAACAGGACCAAGACACGGTCCTAAGCTCATAAACAGCACCGGAAAGTAACTCCCATGTCCTCCTTCACTCTTAACAAATTTTATTCATCTTAAGGTTTAATTTTACTCAACCCTTATCCTTTCTGTTTGTTAGTTAAACCGCAAATAAATCCGTATACGATAAATGATCTAATGCGATAATTTAACGGTTGCGACAATTTGTTTATGGTAGTTCCAAGCTTCTCTTGGAGTCTTGTAACCATTTCCGGTGGTTACGCTTTCAATCATATGTTCAATGGCTTCAAATAAACATTCTGAATGTTAGAATCCCATGCATATATCTGATCCATGAGAGTACACCAAATCAGTCCCATAACATTACCTATTCCTTCATAACAAGAAACTTAAAGCCCTTAAAATTTATCAAATGAGGTCATTTACCAAAACAGTCCCCTTCCCATTAATTTGAGTGAAGCTTAAGTGTCAAAATAATCTTCAACCACCCTTATAATATAGCAAATAATTTAGTTCATCTCCTTCCCCTTCTACCGAATAAATCGTGGGTGTGGGGGGTTTAGTATGCTCTTCAAGTTGGCTTCTTTTCCCTCCTTAACATAGGTTCAACCTTTCAAGTGACTCATTCCCTAAACCACTGGTCTCTTAATCATATTTTAACATATCCCTTAGTCCTACATAGGTTATGGCAAAGCGTGCCAAATAGCCTTCTAACTTATAGTATTCAAGTAATACTTAACCATTAGGTGTTATCTAAAATATTCTAGGGACATAATAAAGATGAATCATCACTTTCCCTTAAAACCCCTTAAGGCCGTGTCTAGGGGGGAGTTGAGACAATCTTAAAATTTTCATATCATTTATCACACAAAGTAATCCGTTAGTGTAGGTACTAGATTAGTTCCTTACTTTCATAAATATGCAACATATGGATCATCTTAGCCATTTCCTTGCTCAAATTTCAGCATGCTATAATTACCAAATGAGTCCTAACAAGAGCAAGATTGAAGCTTAAAACATCTAGATATCTTATCCATGGTTCTTCAATATCTCAAGGAAGAATCAAGAGATACTTCCCTTCTTTGTTCAAGGTTGAGTCTTTGGTGATGAGTCTTCCTAAGAGCCATGAGAGCCACTTTATTCTCCCTAGGGTGACACATGGTTAACACATGAGAGGTGATGAACAAAATTCTTTAAAGAGAGAGAAGTAAGAGCTTAAGAAATGTTGTGAGGGCCTTACCTTGATGAAGCTTCTTAATGTCTTACACCTCCTAGAGTTCCTTCACCCTTTGAGCTTGACAATACTCCTATGGTGATGAAGGAGGGTCACGGGTTTGGGGTGGTGGGATTAATACATTTCAGATTTAATACAAAACTATAGAGAATAGAAGGTTTAATCCTAAGAGCTACACACTTACCTTAAGAGTTTGAGGCTAGACTTGAGAGATCTTAGATGATTTTGCTCTTGGTCTTCCTTCTAGTGGCCGAAACTTGAGTGGGAGAGGAGAGAGTTTGGTAGTTTGTTGTTGGAAGATAGTTGAGTGTATTTTGTGATCTTGAGATTAATTGTCTAGAAACAGGGAGGGGTGGCCGGATTAATGGGGGAGAAAAAGAGCACAATGATTGTTGTCTTGCATGCATGAGAGAGATTATTGAATGAGGTGGGCTATTTAAGAATGTGTATGCCTCTGTCTCAAGAGGATTCTAGAATATGAGATATTTTGGGGCTTATTTGGAGGGAAAGTGGCCGGTCTTTTTAAGGGCATTTTGGTCAATTTCCTTCCCCCCTTGATGTCCTAGTGCAATTTCAATTTCTTTCTCTTTATTATTATTCTATTTATTATTATTTTTATTAAATAAAAAAAATGTTCAATTAAGAAATTTTAAGACATGAATAAAATAATTTTCATTGCCACTTGAATCTACAGAACTTGATATTACAGGGTCAAAATTTAGGAATTACATCTGCAGACGTGGTGGGTACAACATTCCATACAGTATTTCTTCTCCAAAGCCTGCCACAAAGACTTTTTGCAGTTTTGTACGTGTAGTACACACCATACAGGAGTTGTCCAAACAACTCAGAATATGACTCAAACAAACATAATTGTTGAAGTTCCATGCTTCAGCAAACAGTTGGTTCTTCATATTCTGGCCTGGTCCTCCACAGGATCCATCACAGGTGGGTCCTCGGTTAATAGCGTGGCCAGCCCCATGGCAGTCAAGAAGAATAGCATCTTCTACTGCCATCGCTTGAAGAAGCTCCCACTAAACTTCTCCGGTTTCTCCACTTGGGCCATAGCAGGACCCTGTGCAGGAGGAGCAGTCATCGACACCTCAACATTTGGTGCAATTGGAGCAGCACTCTGAACATCAACGCCTTGAATAAAGCTCGAGCTTGCATTCTTCATTTGAGTTTCTGTAATACGCATAAAAAAACAACGAGAATCAGTATAGAATCAATATAGAATACGTCTTAAGAATGTTGGAAACCAATTTAAGTCAGACAAAATTGAATTCTATAGAGTTTGCTTATAAAATAAAACAGTGACCGACCTGTCGAGCTCATGTCAGATATGATTAACCTACCATGTCACAACAGTCAAGGTAGCACAATTGAGTTTTGCATTTTGAATATTCAGCTGACCTGTCGACATCAGTAAAATAGCACTTCAGAGCAGTAGTTTTGTGCTATTAGCCTTCAAGCTGAGCTGAACTGAAATCAGATTAATCAGATATATCAGATCAATCCAGTCAGCGCAATTGTATTTGCGCACTGGACTGATTGCCGACCTGCCGACCTCAGAACCTCAACCCAAAAAAAACAATTTTGCTTTCAGCCTCTTTTGCCGAGCTCAGCACACCAGCAGAGCTCAGCACGGTAGTGCTGCAAAATAACAAATGCTCTCAGCCAAACAGCAGATCTCAGCACAATGCAGATGCCAGCTCGGCAATACTATACAACAATAGTGTTGCGCTATCCCTCGATCAGCTGAGCTCAGCACACAGCAGAGCTCAGCTCGGCAATAACCTCAACAGCTCAGCTGAGCAGAGGATCTGAGATGAGTCTAGGACTTTGTCCTTAAGATGTATTGCTTCGGTATATTGTGCTGAACCAGATGGAGCAATCGTCTCCCAGGATACAACGGAGTCAGTTTGGATGAGCGGTACTGCATCGTATAAACTCAACAAACCTGTAAGCTGTCCTGAATTCTCGAATTACTTGGAAATGCAAAGAGTATGTTGCGTATGCGGGAGAATGATTATGCAGAGAGGGAGATTGCAGAGAAAGAAAAGAACCGTAGGATCTGTATAGCACCACTAGAGGGGAGGAGGGGGTTTGAATAGTGAGTGTGGAAAATTCCGTTTTAAAACTTTTCAGACCAAAGAACTCACTTCTGAAAACAATTTCTGTTTTCAAATCCTGATTTGAATTAACTAGTTGACCAAGTTGTAGACCTCCAAAAATTATGAAACTTGGTGGAAATGTGCTCTGAGATGTTATTAATGTGTCACAAAAATTTCAGATTAAAACTCTTAGTGCAACCCCTTGAAAAACCGTTTTTGCACAGATTGTGGCAATCTGCCAAAAACTGTGATCCGAAATGAAAAATTTATTCATATTAATTGACAACTCTAAATGATCTGAAAATTTTATGGAATGATCCTTATGATTTGTAGTTTAATGGGTTTAAACAGTTTTTCAAAATTCTCTTGGTAAGTATGTCAACCACGTTGATGTTCTCAACCTTTGCAAACCAAGAATCAGATTGCACTAATCTCAGAATTACGAATGCTTGACTGAGTTATTGTCATACCCCGTAACTTTTAAGCATGACATTCAATACGTTAGGTCAACCTTAAACACAATTTAATTGATGATGTAGGATGTGCAACGTAGTAAAGATAAGAAGTGGGGTTAAAAGTAGAATTAAAGGTAATTAAAGAAAATTACCTAAAAGGTCCCTACTAAGAGATAGGGAGTTACACCACTTTTAGTATAACTCCCCATCTCAACCTAGGGGATGGTTATTGCACAAAAGAGGAGAGGAAAAAAATGCCTAGGAGGAAGAAAAGGAAGAAGAGAGAGAGAAGAAGAAGAAAGGAAGAAGAAGAAGGCTAACCTAGGTCCAATTCGTCTCGAAATTCTAGCACACACTCGTAAGCTTATCTCGATTCCAAGGCAAGTGATCTTTCTATACGCTTTATGCAAATTTTGATACTTAAGGCCCTATGTTCTTACAAAGAGAAAACATGAATCACACATTAGTAATCTTGTCTTGCCTATGTTAAATGCTTTACTATATGTAAGTTTTGTTGCTAGTTGCGTAAAGTCCTGTTCTTTGGGCCATATCTCTGAAATTAGTTATGTGGTGTTTGTTGTTTGTCAAGCATGCCCAGGAAGGTGTATATATTGGTGTACTTATTGTTGTGCTCTACTCTTATATTGATTGTCTACCTTAAACGTTGAGAGTAAGTGCAAGGAATTGAGGGATGAGTGATGGCATTGTGAGAGACTTGTTGTGTTGGGAAAGTTGATGAGATCTTTTGAAGGTTGTGAATGATTGCAGGTTAGAGTGGATATTGTTAGACATAATTAAGCATCAATTCATGTTTGGATGTGTGTTAAGTAGGATGAATCTAGATGTTAAGATGGATCTTTAAGTGTTGAAAATGAAAAGGTTGAAGAAGGAGGGTGTTGGGGAGGAAGTTACTGCAGAAAAACTGCAGTTTGGCATCGTCAGAACACTTCGAACGCCTACATTAGGCGTTCTATGTCACATTAGGCGCCTAATGTAGCGTTCAATGTGTCCTGAAGCTTTCCCGTACAGAGAAACTGCAGTTTAGAACCGTCAGAACACTTCGAACGCCTACATTAGGCGCTCTATGTCACATTAGGCGCCTAATGTAGCGTTCAATGTGTCCTGAACCATCCCCGAACACTTCGAACACCTACATAAGGCGCTCTATGTCACATTAGGCGCTTCATGTAGGCGTTCAATGTCTACGGGATATCCTCGAACACTTCGAACGCCTAGTATAAGGCGCTCTAAGTCACTATAGGCGCTTCATGTAGCGTTCCAACCCTACTGGAAGTCTTTTTGACCCCTTTAGGTGCCCTATGTACGTGTTGTAACCTTATACACTTCTTTTGAACATGAAGCACAAAGGTAATTGAGCTGTAAATGAGGTGTAGATGGTAAGTTTGATCAAGTTAGAATAAGATTGAATCTTGGGTGAATTCGTAAGAAGAATGGGCTTGGAAAGATACAACCATGGAGTGTTTGAGGTGCAAAACTATATACTTGATAAGTACGATATATGAATGCGTGTGTTACTTGTTTAATACGAAGTTGCATGTGCATCCTGCATCATGACATGGGCACTTGCATTTGATTTGAGATTTGCTTTGCAAAAGAACATGTGATTACAAGGAAGGTTTAAAGTTTTCGAAAGACAAAATGGCTGCTGGTTGATCGCAGGGTATAAAAGTCACGTCTGCGAAAGCAGGGTATAAAAGCGTGATCTATGAATCAACAGCAGGGTATAAAGTATTTTATGGGGCCGTGGACCTATCAGCACGGAAAATAAAGTATTTTATGGGGCCGTGGACCTATCAGCACGGATATATGATATATGTAATGGGGCCGTGGACCTATCAGCACGGGGTATAAAGTTATATGTTATGGGGCCGTGGACCTTTCAGCACGGGGTATAAAGTTCTGTTTGCTGTGGACTGATCACCCACAGGGTATAAAGTTCTGCTACGCGAAGAATATGATATGTAAAGTGATGAAATGTTTTGTGAAAGGACATGCATGACATGTTTATGATAGAAGACATATGCATGGGTGTTGTGTGTGATTTTAAAGAAGAACATGCATCATGGTACACGAAGCATAAGACTTGACATGCAAGAAACGTGGCTAGTGTATGACTTGCTTATGTGATACGTTGTTTTAATACATGTTGGTTCTCGTACCTGTGTACATATATGTGTTTTATCTGTTTCGAGGAATTCCTTATTATGATGCTATTTGTTAACCCGAGCACCTTATTTTTGGGCAATGTTTTATACACTGGTGACTCGTCGTGTGTGATTCCGTAAGGTGTATAGACGGGTTACTTGCTGGCGATAATTTTGCTAAGAACAGTTACTCTATTCCTTTTCAGGTGAGCCTGAATATGAGTTGATATTTATCGAAGACGACGGCGAGTGGGCTCAATGGGATGATGGACATGGGAATAGATAGATGCTGGACTACTTCCTTTAAGTTTGGAAACTCATTGTTATTATGTTGTTCTAAAACTTATGTTTGCTAGATGAACAATCACCTTTTATTTCCGCTGTAGTTCCTGGTTGTATTATTGACGAATGAAGGTTTAAATTTTATGACGTTTCCTGCTGGTTTTTATCTTACATTATGAAGGATGTACGCTTGATCTGCTTGACGCTTCAGTAGTTCTCATAGTAGGCTACGGCGAGTGCACTGGTTCCGATGACGGTATCGGGCCGGGGCCGCTACAGGTGGTATCAGAGCCTAGGCTTCAGATCTATCTCGGAAACTTAGGTTCATGATCTTTTAGACATCTAAGTTATGATTCTCCCTTAAGTTGACCCTTAGATATAAGTATTGATTATTCCTAGTGGTTAAGTATGATATGGGTTGGGTGTGTACGAGCGCGTTTATCATTTAATGTCGTATTAATAGTTGGCTTACATACCTCACCCCTTCGTACGCGTTCAAGCTTTCAGTAACCCCTTGTATTTACTGAATGCTAATGCAATGTTGACCTTTTCAGATAAATATGCCTCCAAGAAGAGATAACACAGGCAACCCTGGCAATGGACAGGAGAACCAGCCACCACAAGTTGTTTTACCCCAGGTGCTCACTGATGCACTGACGGTGATTGCACAAGGGTACGTGCAACAGCATCAGCCTCCGCCTCCACTGCCGCCACAAGCATAACATCAGATTCTTTTATGGAGAAATGAGGAAGATGAGGTGCCGGAGTTCGGTGGATGTACTGATCCTGAGGAGGCTCAGCACTGGTTGGCTGAGGTGGAGAAATGTTTTAGGCTAGTGCAAGTACCGAATGAGATAAAGGTTGAGGTGGCCACGCCCCTTCTAAGTGGCAAGGCTGGCGAATGGTGGGAAGGAATGGTGTTGAGAATGACCCCACCAATCTCTTGGACACAGTTTTGTGATGTTTTCCTGAAGTACTACGTACCGGAGACTGCGATATTGGACAAGATAAGAGCATTTGACAGATTGGAGCAAGGAAGGATGACGGTGTCGGAGTATGCAGATCGTTTTCATGCCTTGGGTAAGTTTGCCCCTGCGATCATGTCTGATAATCGTCTTAAGATGACGAAGTTCGAGAGGGGTTTGGACTCGAGGATACAGTCGGCGATAGTGAACGCAGGAATGAAAACTTACGAGGACATGTTGGATGCATGTTTTCGGGTTGAGAGCGATTTCCGCAGAGTAGCGGCAAGATCAGCTAGTGCTGGAGGGTTGGATAGGGGCAAGAGGCCAAGAGATGATGTGCGAGCTAGTGGAAGACCCGGACGTTGGGTCAAGATTCCGAAGAGAGGGCCGGTTGGAAATTTTCAGAGACCCCCACCCCAGAATCCGATAATTCAACAGGCTGTAGGAGTTTGTCCACATTGCAACAGGAACCACGTTGGAGAGTGTAGGAAAGTGGCTGGAGCATGCTTTCGATGCGGTCAAGTGGGCCATATGATTAGAGACTGTCCGGAGATGAAGAAGAATAATCCTGGAGAGGCGGCTCAGCAGCCGAGAGTGAAGCCTCGAGCAAATGCTCGTGTACATCTCATGACGGACACGGATGTGCAGGAGGCTACCGATGTAGTAGCAGGTATCATTTAAACTAAGTTTGAATTCATATTGAATTAAGTGTTTTCGTGCTTAACTTCTGTGTAAAACTTTATATGGCCTTAGGTGCGGTTTTAGTAAATAAGATGCCTGCCAATGTACTTTTCGATAGCGGCGCAAGCCACTCCTTTGTAGCAAAGAGATTCACTAAGCACCTTGGCAGTTTGCCTGAATGGTTAGAAACTCCGTATCGCGTTCAAGCGGCCGGAGATCAGATTATGGTTTCATACCAGCTGTATCGAGATTGTGAATTGGAGTTTGAAGGACAAACATTCTCCGCCACACTGATTCCTATTCAGATGTATGACTTTGATGTCATATTAGGAATGGACTGGTTGGCCAAGAATCACGCCAATATTGATTGTCGGTTGAAGCAAGTGACAATCAAGAATGCTAAGATGGAGGAGGTAATATTTCAAGGAGATGCGGAACGGAAGAAAGTTCCCAAGAAGGTATATGTGTCCGTCGCGCAAGCACGCAAAGCATTAAGGAAAGGTGCTGAGGGATTCCTAGTGTATGCCATGGATGTTACTCAGGAGGTACCGTCTATTGAGCAAATTCCAGTGGTCAATGAATTTCCTGATGTGTTTCCGGAGGATTTACCAGGAGTACCACCCCCGAGAGAAGTTGAGTTTGAGATTAACTTGATTTCTGGGACAGAACCTATTTCTAAAGCTCCTTATAGAATGGCTCCGGCAGAACTGAGAGAGTTGAAGGAACAACTGCAGGAGTTATTGGACAAGAAGTTTATCCGCCCTAGTGTATCGCCATGGGGAGCACCTGTTTTGTTTGTAAAGAAGAAAGATGGTAGCATGAGGCTTTGTATCGATTATAGATAGTTGAATAAAGTTACCATCAAGAATAAGTATCCTCTTCCACGAATTGAGGATTTGTTTGATCAACTCAAGGGCGCCAAGATTTTCTCTAAAATTGATCTCCGATCAGGGTATCATCAGTTGCGAGTGAAGGCCGAGGACATCGCGAAGACAGCCTTCCGCACAAGATATGTCCACTATGAGTTTTTGGTGATGCCGTTTGGATTAACAAATGCCCCTGCAGCTTTTATGGATCTTATGAATACCGTCTTTCGAGAACAATTGGACAAGATTCGTTGTGGTATTCATAGATGATATTCTGGTGTATTCCCCTGATGAACAAACTCACGCTGAGCATTTGAGAACCGTTCTAGGTATTCTGAGGCAGAAACAACTATATGCTAAGTTTAGCAAGTGTGAGTTTTGGTTAAGAAGTGTGGCTTTCCTAGGTCACGTGATATCAGAAGAGGGGATTGCTGTGGACCCGAAGAAGGTGGAAGCTATAACTGAGTGGCCTAGACCTACCAATGTCAGCCGAAGTGCGAAGTTTCTTGGGTCTAGCGGGTTATTACAGAAAATTTGTTGAGGGATTCTCAAGGATTGCCGTACCTCTCAGTCGCCTTACCCAAAAGAAGTCCAAGTTTGAATGGACGGCGGAATGCGAGCAAAGTTTCACGGAGCTTAAGAAGAGATTAACGACAGCTCCAGTATTGGTTCAACCCTCCGGAACTGATGGGTTTGTGATTTATAGTGATGCGTCAAAGAATGGGTTAGGTACGTAAATTATAGCATAAGGTTATGATCTTGTATGTCCATTAAGTTTAGACTAATATCTTGTTTGTAGGTTGTGTCTTAATGCAAAACGAACGAGTCATCGCATATGCCTCAAGACAGTTAAAGCCTTATGAACAAAACTATCCCACGCATGATCTTGAACTTGCCGCGGTTGTGTTCGCCTTAAAGATCTGGCGGCATTATTTGTATGGAGAAAAGTGCGCGGTATTCACGGATCATAAGAGTTTAAAGTATTTGTTCTCACAGAAGGAATTAAATATGAGGCAGCGGAGATGGTTGGAATTACTAAAAGACTATGACCTGACCATTCATTATCACCCGGGAAAGGCTAACAAGGTAGCCGACGCCTTAAGCAGGAAATCCAGCCATGCGAGGCAATCACCACTAGAGAGAGAGATTGAGGAATTTGGTTTGGATTTGGTGGAATCCACGGTGAACGTCCTGACAGCATTGATTATCACACCGGGTTTGATTGATCAGATAAAGGAGGCTCAGAAGAAAGATAAGGCTCTAAGTGAGATAATGGAAAGGGTGAAACATAGTCAAGTTGAAGGATTTCGGACCAAAGAGGATGGGAGCTTATGGTTAGGGAAAGATTATGCGTACCGGATGTTGACGAACTTAGGAAGGATGTTTTGCAAGAAGCTCATAATTCGAGGTTATCAATACACCCCGGCAGCACCAAGATGTATAGAGATCTCAAGCAATACTATTGGTGGTCTGGGATGAAAAGACATATTGCGGAATTCATAGAGAGATGTTTGGTTTGTCAACAAGTCAAGGCGGAACACCAAAGGCCTGGGGGATTGTTGATGCCGTTGGAAATTTTGGAGTGGAAATGGGAACATGTCACGATGGATTTCGTAGCGGGATTACCAAAGACCAGAAGTGGATGTGACATGATTTGGGTCATCGTGGATCGTTTAACAAAGTCTGCACATTTCCTACCCGTTTCAAGTGAAGCACCTCTTGACAAGCTAGTGAATGTATATATGGAGAATATTGTTAGCTTGCATGGTGTCCCGGTGAGTATAGTGTCCGACCGAGATTCACGGTTCACATCTAAGTTTTGGACAGCATTTCAGAAAGCCATGGGTACAGAGTTAAGGTTGAGTACGGCGTATCATCCACAAACCGATGGACAGTCCGAGCGGACTATTCAGACCTTGGAAGATATGTTAAGGGCTTGCGTGTTGGATTTTAAAGGGAGTTGGGATGGAATGGTAAAGCTGGTGGAGTTTTCTTATAACAATAGTTACCACAGCGCGATTGACATGGCTCCTTTTGAAGCTTTGTATGGAAGGAGATGTAGATCTCCGGTTTATTGGGACGAAGTAGGCGTGAGGACCATCACCGGACCTGAGCTATTGGAGAAGACGCTAGAAAAGGTGAAAGTCATTCGGGAAAGACTCAAGACGGTTCAGGATCGCAATAAGAGTTGGGCAGATTCCAAACGACGACCATTGGCATTTGATGTGGGTGAAAAAGTTTATTTGAGAGTATCACCCACGAAGGGCGTTATGAGGTTTGGAGTCAAAGGCAAGCTAAGTCCTCGCTTTATTGGTCCCTATGAAATACTGGAGAAAGTGGGAGCCTTGGCATATAGGTTAGCGTTACCTCCCATGTTGGCGCAAGTTCATAATGTCTTTCACATGTCACAACTAAGGAAGTACGTGACGGATCCAAGTCATGTACTTGAAGCTCAACCTTTGGAACTCAAAGACGATGTTACATATGAAGAGATACCCGTGAAAATTGTAGACTGGAAGGATCAAGTGTTGAGGAAGCGAGTAATCCCTTATGTGAAGGTTCAATGGAGCAATCACACGGAACGTGAGGCCACTTGGGAACTCGAAGAACAAATGCGGGAGAAGTATCCTCAACTCTTTGATTAAGGTACGTAAGTTTCGAGGACGAAACTTTTTGTAAAGGGGGGTGGAATGTCATACCCTTAACTTTTAAGCACGACATTCAATACGTTAGGTCAATCTTAAACACAATTTAATTGATGATGTAGGATGTGCAACGTAGTAAAGATAAGAAGTGGGGTTAAAAGTAGAATTAAAGGTAATTAAAGAAAATTACCTAAAAGGTCCCTACTAAGAGATAGGGAGTTACACCACTTTTAGTATAACTCCCCATCTCAACCTAGGGGACGGTTATTGCACAAAAGAGGAGAGGAAAAAAACGCCTAGGAGGAAGAAAAGGAAGAAGAGAGAGAGAAGAAGAAGAAAGGAAGAAGAAGAAGGCTAACCTAGGTCCAATTCGTCTCGAAATTCTAGCACACACTCGTAAGCTTATCTCGATTCCAAGGCAAGTAATCTTTCTATACGCTTTATGCAAATTTTGATACTTAAGGCCCTATGTTCTTACAAAGAGAAAACATGAATCACACATTAGTAATCTTGTCTTGCCTATGTTAAATGCTTTACTATATGTAAGTTTTGTTGCTAGTTGCTTAAAGTCCTGTTCTTTGGGCCATATCTCTGAAATTAGTTATGTGGTGTTTGTTGTTTGTCAAGCATGCCCAGGAAGGTGTATATATTGATGTACTTATCGTTGTGCTCCAATTTTATGTTGATTGTCTACCTTAAACGTTGAGAGTAAGTGCAAGGAATTGAGGGATGAGTGATGGCATTGTGAGAGACTTGTTGTGTTGGGAAAGTTGATGAGATCTTTTGAAGGTTGTGAATGATTGCAGGTTAGAGTGGATATTGTTAGACATAATTAAGCATCAATTCATGTTTGGATGTGTGTTAAGTAGGATGAATCTAGATGTTAAGATGGATCTTTAAGTGTTGAAAATGAAAAGGTTGAAGAAGGAGGGTGTTGGGGAGGAAGTTACTGCAGAAAAACTGCAGTTTGGCATCGCCAGAACACTTCGAACGCCTACATTAGGCGCTCTATGTCACATTAGGCGCCTAATGTAGCATTCAATGTGTCCTGAAGCTTTCCCGTACAGAGAAACTGCAGTTTAGAACCGTCAGAACACTTCGAACGCCTACATTAGGCACTCTATGTCACATTAGGCGCCTAATGTAGCGTTCAATGTGTCCTGAACCATCCCCGAACACTTCGAACACCTACATAAGGCGCTCTATGTCATATTAGGCGCTTCATGTAGGCGTTCAATGTCTACGGGATATCCTCGAACACTTCGAACGCCTAGTATAGGCGCTCTAAGTCACTATAGGCGCTTCATGTAGCGTTCCAACCATACTGGAAGTCTTTTTGACCCCTTTAGGTGCCCTATGCAC
This sequence comes from Eustoma russellianum, assembly GCA_036186865.1. Classification (NCBI taxonomy): domain Eukaryota; kingdom Viridiplantae; phylum Streptophyta; class Magnoliopsida; order Gentianales; family Gentianaceae; genus Eustoma; species Eustoma russellianum. The sequence goes on along the minus strand of AP025043.1, from coordinate 31,974,215 downwards.
GTGTTGTAACCTTATACACTCTTTTGAACATGAAGCGCAAAGGTAATTGAGCTGTAAATGAGGTGTAGATGGTAAGTTTGATCAAGTTAGAATAAGATTGAATCTTGGGTGAATTCGTAAGAAGAATGGGCTTGGAAAGATACAACCATGGAGTGTTTGAGGTGTAAAACTGTATACTTGATAAGTACGATATATGAATGCGTGTGTTACTTGTTTAATACGAAGTTGCATGTGCATCCTGCATCATGACATGGGCACTTGCATTTGATTTGAGATTTGCTTTGCAAAAGAACATGTGATTACAAGGAAGGTTTAAAGTTTTCGAAAGACAAAATGGCTGCTGGTTGATCGCAGGGTATAAAAGTCACGTCTGCGAAAGCAGGGTATAAAAGCGTGATCTGTGAATCAACAGCAGGGTATAAAGTATTTTATGGGGCCGTGGACCTATCAGCACGGAAAATAAAGTATTTTATGGGGCCGTGGACCTATCAGCACGGATATATGATATATGTAATGGGGCCGTGGACCTATCAGCACGGGGTATAAAGTTATATGTTATGGGGCCGTGGACCTTTCAGCACGGGGCATAAAGTTCTGTTTGCTGTGGACTGATCACCCACAGGGTATAAAGTTCTGCTACGTGAAGAATATGATATGTAAAGTGATGAAATGTTTTGTGAAAGGACATGCATGACATGTTTATGAAAGAAGACATATGCATGGGTGTTGTGTGTGATTTTAAAGAAGAACATGCATCATGGTACACGAAGCATAAGACTTGACATGCAAGAAACGTGGCTAGTGTATGACTTGCTTATGTGATACGTTGTTTTAATACATGTTGGTTCTCGTACCTGTGTGCATATATGTGTTTTATCTGTTTCGAGGAATCCTTATTATGATGCTATTTGTTAACCCGAGCACCTTATTTTTGGGCAATGTTTTATACACTGGTGACTCGTCGTGTGTGATTCCGTAAGGTGTATAGACGGGTTACTTGCTGGCGATAATTTTGCTAAGAACAGTTACTCTATTCCTTTTCAGGTGAGCCTGAATATGAGTTGATATTTATCGAAGACGACGGCGAGTGGGCTCAATGGGATGATGGACATGGGAATAGATAGATGCTGGACTACTTCCTTTAAGTTTGGAAACTCATTGTTATTATGTTGTTCTAAAACTTATGTTGGCTAGATGAACAAACACCTTTTATTTCCGCTGTAGTTCCTGGTTGTATTATTGACGATGAAGGTTTAAATTTTATGACGTTTCCGCTGGTTTTTATCTTACATTATGAAGGATGTACGCTTGATCTGCTTGACGCTTCGTAGTTCTCATAGTAGGCTACGGCGAGTGCACTGGTCCCGATGACGGTATCGGGCCGGGGCGCTACCGTTATACTTATTCAAATGTGATGAAACTTGCCCCAAATGAAAGCTAAGATGTGTGGCTATGTTTCTAAAAAATTTTGTGGTTTTTGAAAAGTGTTTTCTATTTTTCACGTGAGTATAAAAACGATGCAGAAAACTGGAAACTGAAAGTAAAAGTGCTAAAAGTAAATAACACCGAGATTTTTATACTGGTTCGGTTAAATCAACCTACTCCATTCTTTGAGGATGCCTTCCTCGGTATTCCACTAATCAAAAATAGCATCTTAACATAAGGATGACTGGAGTTAAACACCAACTCCACCCTTTTACAATCAAACGAACAAACACAACAACACGAACACCACCACCGAACAAATGAAGGTTTGATCACACCTTGATCAACCTTTTACAAGAAATGAACGTATGTGGGTGGTATGAACAAAGACTATATAATATATAGAATATAAGAATGATAGGCTTGAGGCTAAGAGTAAGAGAAACGAATTAGAGAAGAAGAAAGTAGTCTTGCTTGATCTTGAATGAATATGAATTTTGGCTTAGCCTTGCTTGAATCAACTTGCCCTCTTTTTATAGTTGGTTGGCCGCCCCCTAGGGTTGTAGTCTTCCTTAAAAATTGTCTTGAATACCCTTGGAATATTGCTTTGTATACATGGTGACACACCCTTGCTTACTTGGCGCAATACGATTGGACGAATGACTTGTCTTCGTCTAGTTGTCACTTCTTGATAGGCCATTGCTTATCCACCTTGGCACTCCATAAAATAGCTTGAAATTCAATCAAAAAATATGAAACACATGCTTAAAATCAAGGTTGTTAATTACAAATTAATCATGATATGATTCCTCCACAATTTTTGGAAGAAAATTGGTGCAAGATTCAATGTAAAAATCGGCCAGCATACATATGCTGAATAATTTGCAGCATGTGTTTTATTTTGAATTGTTTCCATGTGTGTCTTGCTCTCTTCAATGTCACCAACCATGTGTAGCTTATCCTTCACTAAATAAAGTTCCAAACAAGCTCCACCTAGGCTCCAAGAAGGATGAAATAGTGTGTCACACCTCAGCTGCATGTGCTAAAATTATCTTTTGAATATTTATCACATAATTATGCACAATTTTCACACACATAATAAATTGTAATCAGCGCTAAATTGATTTTTCTAGAACACTCCAATATATATTTAATGTGTAAAAAGTGTTTAGATACATGTTACATACACACCAAAACCGTCCAATATATGTAGAGGTGTGGAAAACTAAATTTTTGACTTTCGTTGATTACGCGATTTTTCTCCGATTAATCTAAAAATTATTAGACATGTAATATATATTATGTCACACATAATATACATAAAATAAGATGTATATTCAGCTCCAATGACTGAGGTTGAAAAAGGCCCTCATGTGACAAAAACTTGAATTTGAATTTTCCAGAAATTAAGGCTAAATTGTAGGTGATTGATGTATGTAAACATGATATGACTTTAGGTCTGAATTTGACATGTGGAGGACGAAAACTTTGAGTATTTTTTAGTGTATATAGGCTGGCCATCTTTATATGGAAAGTACGTGATATGTCGGTGAAAGTTCGGTAGTCACCCGATAAGACAATTTTTGGTTTATAGACTCATGACATGTTGATATAATATTTGTAGAAAGATGACTTGTAATGTATGACATGAGGCCTGTATATACTCATAAATATGATGTATATAAGATGGTGTGATGTCGATGTCTGTTTATCATGTGTAAAACGTGTCGGTGGAATGTCGGGATAGAAACACATATTTCGTCGTTATATGATAGGTTCTGAGATGGGTCTATTTTTGGTCCAATCCTTGTCATGGTTTTTGTTTGTCTGTTTGTCCTTGTTCGCGCAGTCATATGATAGGTGTCCAAGTTTTCTACATTTATAGCACTTTATATCTTTATCGTTATTTTTATTTTTATTTCTCTTAGTTGAAACAGTCTTAGGTTTATTCTCTAATGACTTTCTCGTAAATTTTCTCAAACCTTTAGCTAATAATATTAGATCTTCGTTGTCCGATTCTGTGTCACTATCATCTACGTGGTCAGAAGAAGTAGAGACTTATTCATTTGATTTAAATGCAATAGTCTTATCTTGTTTTAACGTTGATTCTGATTTTCTTTGTGTGAGTTTGTTTTCATATAACTTTAGCGATCCGATTAATTCTTCCATCTTTATCGATTTCGTTTCCTTATTTTCTTCAATTGCCGTGACTTTAGGATCCCATTTAGATGGGAGGCTTCTGAGTACCTTTTGTACCTTTTTCTGTGAAGAAAATACCTTTGCAAGAGACTCAAAGGAGTTACAAATGTTAGTCAAACGTAAATACATTTCAACAATAGATTCTTTCGGTAATATCTTGAAGGATTTAAGAGCAGACATAAACATGTTTATCTTGGACTCTTTGACTTGACTAGTACCTTCATTTTTCATTTCAAGAATTCTCCACATTTCTTGGGCACTAGAACAATTGGACACATAAATTGATTTACTTTTACTTAAGCCATTTAGAAGTTGCACGGGTCTAACATTCATACTTAATTTCTTTTTGTCATCACTAGTGTATTCTTGTTTCGGCTTTACGACTTCTAAAGTGACACTGTCAACCGTGATAACTTAAAAGGAATAAAGGACCGTCTTGTATGATGGACCAAGGTCTATATCAATAGCCATAAGGAAAAGTTTCATATGAAGTTTCTATTGTATAAAAGACTCACCGTCGAAACGAGGAGGCCTTTGGCTTGACATATCTTTTTGCTCGGTCTTGTGGCTAGTGGATGCCATCTCACAAAGAACGTTGAATCTTCTTGTAGTGAGTGTGCCTGCGCTCTGATACCACTTGTAGGACCTGTATAGCACCAATAGAAGGGGGAGGGTTGAATAGTGAGTGCGGAAAATTCGGTTTTCAAAAGTTTTTAGACCAAAGAAATCACTTCTGAAAACAGTTTTTATTTTAAGATCTTGATTTGAATTAACTAGTTGACCAGGTTGTAGACCTCCAAAAATTATGAAACTTGGTGACAATATGCTCTCAGATGTTGTTAATGTCTCACAAAAAGTCAGATTAAAACTCTAAGTTCAACCCCTTGAAAAACGGTTTTTGCACAGATTGCGTCAATCTGCCAGAAACTGTGCACCGAAATGAAAAATGTATTCCTATTAATTGACAACTCTAAATAACCTAAACATTTTACGGTATGAACCTTAAGATGTTAATTTTAAAGGGTTAAAATAGTTGTTCAAAATTCTCTTGGTAAGAATATCAACCACGTTTATGTTCTCAACCTTTGCAAATCTGAGAATAAGATTGCACTAGTCTAAGAACTACGAACATTTGACTGACTTATACTTATCCAAATATGATGAAACTTGTCCCAAATGAAATCTAGGACATGTGGCTATGTTTCTGCAAAATTTTATGATTTTTGGAAAACGTTTGCTATTTGTCTTGTGAGTATGAAAACGATACAGAAAACTGGAAACTGAACGTAAAAGTGCTGAAAGTAAATAACACCGAGATTTTTATACTAGTTCGGTTAAATCAACCTACTCCAGTCTTTGAAGACACCTTTCTCGGTATTCACTAATTAAAAAAAGCACCTTAACACAAGGGTGACTAGATTTAAATACTAACTCCACCATTTTACAATCAAACGAACAAACACAACAACACGAACACCACCACCGAACAAATGAAGGTTTGATCATACCTTGATCAACCTTTTAAAAGAGATGAATGTATGTGCATTCTATGAACAAAACCTATATAGTATATGGAATATAAGAATGATAGGATTAATCTAAGAGCAAGAGAAAAGAATAAGAGAAGAAGAGAGTAGTCTTGCTTGATCTTGAATGAATATGAAGTTTGACTTAGCCTTGCTTGAATCATCTTGCCCTCTTTTTATAGTTAGTTGGCCGCCCACTAGGGTTCTAGTCTTCCTTGAAAATTGTCTTGAATACCCTTGGAAGATTTCTTTGTATAAATGGTGACATACCCTTGCTTACTTGGCGTAATACGATTGGACGAATGACTTGTATTCGCCTAATTGTTACTTCTTGTTAGGCCATTGCTCATCCACCTTGGCACTCCATAAAATAGCTGGACATCCAATCAAAAAATATGAAACACATGCTTAAAATCAAGGTTGTTAATTACCAATTAATCGTGATATGATTCTCCCACCATTTTTGGAAGAAAATTGGTGCAAGATTCAATTTAAAAGTCGGCCAGTATACATGTGCTGAATAATTTTTCAGCACGTGTTTTATTTTGAATTGTTTCCTTGTGTGTTTTGCCCTCTTCAATGTTACTAATCATGTGCGGCTTATCCTCCACCAATTAAAATGCCAAACAAGCTCCACCTAGGCTCCAAGAAGGCTAAAATGGCGTGTCACACCTCAGCTGCATGTGCTGAAATTATCTTTTGAATATTTGTCACATAATGATGCATAATCTTCACACACATGGTAAATTGCAATCAACCCTAGATTGATTTTTCTAGAACACTCTAATATATTTTGAATGTATAAAAAGTGTCTAGATACATGTTACATACACACCAAAACCGTCCCATGTATGAAGAGGTGTGGAAAACTGAATTTTTGACTTTCGTCAATTACGCGATTTTTCTCCGATTAATCTAAAACTTCTTAGACATGTAATATATTTTATGTCACACATAATATACATAAAATAAGATGTACATTCAACTCCAATGGCTGAGATTGAATGGCAATATGACTTGTAATATATGATATGAGACTTGTAGATCTTCATAGATATGAGGTGTATATAACGAGTCGGTGAAACCTCGGAATATAAGTATATAGTTTGTCGTAAACAATATGGATATATAATATGTATATGTATGTGGCGTGTATATCAGTTTGGAAAGGGAACTTTCCATTCCAAATTTGTTGCCAAATAGCTTTGTCCAAATATGTCTTCATTAAATGAACTGGTTAGTTCATTTCCTTAAGCACTTCACTTAATGAACTAGTTTAGTTCATTAATTATGACACCTGAAAATAGTATGAAGACAACAAATGTTTGCTATATGATGTAAGTCTTAATGCTTCATGGCACATTAGTATGACAAAATTATAAATAAACATGTAAATCATTTTTATCACGTGCATATATCAAGTAACACTTATTTCATGCATTTCGTAAACACCTAACATTTAAATCATGCATTTTCAAATCACTCAAACCCCGATTTCTCAACAAGGACTTCTAAATTTTTTCCTTAGCGATCACAGAGGTCAGCTAGGCCTCTACTTATATATAGCGCCCCGGCCCGAAACTGTCATCGGAACCAGTGCATTCGCCGTAGCCAGAGCTTGGAGGTGAACCGTTGGTCTCAGTCAGACACTATACTTATTGGAACACCGTGTAGGATGACAATGTTATCCATATCTAAATTTACCAACTTCCGAGAGATACTTCCCTCGAGGCCGATAGAAATTGTGCAGATTGGTCGATCGATCCACAATCACCAAAATCATGTTATATCCACCTCTTGTTTTCGGTAATCAATCACAAAGTCCATAGTAATAAGTTCCTATCTCTACCCTGGAAGCTCCAATGGCATCACTAATCCCCTAGGTTGTTGGTGTTCAGTCTCAACTTACTGACACACCAGACATCTTCCAATGAACTCTGCAATATGTCTCTTCATCTTACACCACCAATAATATTGTTAGCGATCCTTGTACATTCTGGTGCTACCATGATTTATTGATAACCTTGAGCTGTAAGCCCCCTTGTAAAATTTCTTTTCTTAGCTCATCTAAATCATGTACACACATTTTTCCTCTAACATAAGTTCCCGTCCACCTTGGTCTGAAATCCATCAATCTGACTATACCTCAGTTTCCCAGCAATATCACCCACAGTCTTATTCTTCTTTTGAGATTCTTTCAACCAATCCATCAAACTTGGGGTGACGGTCAATGATGCAAACATTACTATAGAGTCAACAGAAACCAAGTTAAATTGTTCTATTTCTCTCTCAAGTGGTGACTGTCGCGCATGGTTAGATTTTTCTTTTAATACATTGGCCACTTTATTAGCTTTTCCTGGATGGTAATTAATGGTTAAGCCGTAATCCTTTTGTAGTTCCAACCCTCTTAGCTGTCTCATGTTTAGATGTCCTGAGGCATAGGCGATAACTCATTCGTATTGCATCCAAACACAGTCTACAAGTGAAGTATCAGCTAAACTCAATTTGCTTGGAAATTCATAACTTACCTACAGTTTACGTACCTAGACTGTTTTTCAACACATCACCACATATCATAAACCCATCAGTACCAGAAGGTTGAGCCAATACTGGAGCTATGGTTAACCTCCTCTTAAGCTCCATGAAGCTTTTCTCGCATTCTGCCGTTCACTCAAACTTGGACTTCTTTTGAGTAAGGCAATTGAGGAACATCGCTATTGTCGAGAATCCCTCGACAAACTTCCTATAATAACTAGCTAGACCCAAGAAACGCCAACTTCGATGTCATTCGTAGATCTAGACCACTTGGTAATAAGTTCAACTTCCTTCAAATCAACAGCAATCCCCTTGGAAGATTATATCTTCCATCACAGAATTCTTAACTGTCACTGGTTTTAATCGATAGTCAATGTTGGTGTGAAATCATAATTTGATCTTGGACGCTTGGACACAGTACGAAATCTCCAACTATTCTGGTGAACCACAAAGGCGCTTAACAAATCCCTTTGTCACAAAAGAGGGGTTCACGCCGCTATTAAAAGAACATTGGCAAATATCTTGTTCACTAAAATTGTACCTCATACCACATCGACGACTTTCCAAATATCCATGCCAATCATGACATTGACGCAGACATTCGTCTTCGGCTGCTGAGCCGCTTCCCCCAGAGCATTCTTTCTCATCTCAGGACAATCTCTAACGAGATGACCTACCTGTCCGCATCGATAACACACTCTTGCCAACTTCCCACACTCAACTCATGGCTCTTATTGCAATGCGGAAAACTCCTACAGCCTGATTTACATCTGGGTTCTACGGTGGGGGTCTCTAAAATTTTCCTGACCAGAATCTCTTCTGAATCTTGATCCAAACGTCCTGGCCTGCCACCAACTCAAATCTCTTCTCTTAACCTCTTACCTTTTTCAGAGTATCCTGCATCGGCCTCTCTTGCCACCATTCTACGGAAATCACTCTCGACGCAGAAGCACGCATCCATCATGTCCTCGTTGGTTCTCATCCATGTGCTTACAATTGCTGACTGAATTCTTGAGTCCAAACCTCGCTTGAACTTCGTCATCTCTAAGCGATTATCCAGCATAATCGCAGGGGCGAACTTACCCAAAGCATGGACATGGTCGGCATACTCCGACATTATCATCCGACTCTGTTTTAGCCCGTCGAACGCCCTTATCTTGTCTAAGATCGCTGTCTCAGACACGTAATACTTCAGAAAGGCATCACAAAGTTGTATCCAAGAGATCGGTCGGGTCCAAAATTAAAATTATTATAGAAAGTTAAATGATATACGCGCTCGCACACACCCAACCCAAATCATACTTAGGCTCTAGATAATCAGCACTTATACCTAAGGATCAAACTTAAGGAAAAATCATATCTTAAATTGCTAAAAGATCATTAACCTAAGTTTCCGAGATAGATCTGAAGCCTGGGCTCTGATACCACCTGTAGCTCCCTGGTCCGAAACTGTCATCGGAACCAGTGCACCCGCCGTAGCCTACTACGAGAACTACGAAGCATCAAAGCAGATCAAGCACACGTCATTTATGACGTAAGATAAATCAGCGGAAACGTCGTAGAATTAAAAACTTCACTAACATCAATGTAACCAACAGAAACACAGCGGAAATAAAACGTGTCAGGGAGAGTGTCTAAAGTATCCTTCAACACAAAGTGTTAACAGTAACTCCCGCAACTAAAGGATAAGAACTGTAAGCCTGTCCATTTTAGTGACTATTGTCCCAATGAGCCCACTCGCCGATATCTTCTACGAAAATCATCTTGTACTTTGGCTAACCTGAAAAGCAGATAGAGTAATTGTTCTTAGCGAAAACATCGCCAGCAAGTAACCCGTCTATACACCTTACGAGATCACACACGACGAGTCACCAATATATAAATCAATGCCCAAAATAAGGCGCTTGGGTTGGCAAATAACATCTTTATAACAAGTCATGAAATCCATATAAGCCCCGTAATTAACACACAAAATGAAACCAACACATGTAGAGCCAAACATACAACATAAATAGAACATATGCTAGTAACATTTCTTGCATGTCAAATCTTATGCTTCGTGTAACATGATGCATGTACTTCTTCGAAACCACACACAACACCCATGCATATGTCTTCTTTCGTAAACATGTCATGCATGTCATTTCACAAAACTTTTCATAATACTTTTTCTTATCATATTCTTCGCGTAGCAGAACTTTATACCCTGTGGGTGATCAGTCCACATCAAACAGAACTTTATACCCTGTGCTGAAAGGTCCATGACCCCATAATATATAACTTTATACCCCGTGCTGAAAGGTCCACGGCCCCATAACATATAACTTTATACCCCGTGCTGAAAGGTCCACGACGCCATTACATATAACTTTATGCCCCGTGCTGAAAGGTCCGCGACCCAATAAAATAACTTTATTTTCCGTGCTGATAGGTCCACGACCCCATAAAATACTTTATACCCTGCTGTTGATTCACAGATCACGCTTTTATACCCTGCTTTCGCAGGCGTGACTTTTATACCCTACGATCAACCAGCAGCGATAGTTGCTTTTCGAAAACTTTAATCTTCTTTTCAAACTCGTATTCTTTTCGCAAACCAAAACTCATGTAGAAATGCAAAGTGTTGATGTCATGATGCAGAATGCTCATGTAACATCATATCAAACGTGTAGACATGCACACACACTTTACATATCAAGTACAAAGTCCTGGACCTCTATCACATCCTCCTCATACCATTTCATGTCCTTTCGTATTACAAAATCATCTCCAGTTCACACTTAACCTTGCTCGTTCATACTTCCTCAAACATACCCTTTTCGTACCACTTTGTGTCCTTTCATATTGCTAACTTTCTTTGGATTCATACATAACTTTACTCATTAACACTTAATGTTTACAACTCAAGCACACTTTCAAAACACTTGTAATTTATGAGCAATGGTTAAGAATAGAGGTATCTCACACACATCTTATATATCAAGTATACGGTCTTGCACCTCAAACACTCTCTGTTCGTATCTTTCCAAGTCCGTTCGTCTCACTAATTCACTTGGGGTTCAATCTTATTCTTACTTAGTCAAACTTACCATCTATTCGTCAATTACACCTCAAATACCCTTGCATTTTATGTTCAAAAGAAGTGTATAGAGTTACTACACATACATAGGGTGCCTAAAGAGTCAAAAAGACTTCCAGTATACTTCGAACGCTACATGGAGCGCCTAATGTGGACATGGAGCGCCTATACTAGGCGTTCGAAGTGTTCGGGAATGTGCCATACACATCGAATGCCTACGTGAAGCGCCTAATGTGACATGAAGCGCCTAATGTAGGTGTTCGAAGTGTACGGGGATGCTCTGGGACACATTGAACGCCTACATTAGGCACCTAATGTGACTTGGAGCGCCTAATGTAGGTGTTCGAAGTGTTCTGACGGTTCAATACTACAGTTTTTTCTGCAGTAACTTCCTCCCATCTCCTTCCTCCTTCAACCCCTCTCATGTTCAACACCTCAAGATCAATCTTAGCACCTTGATTCATCATGCTTAACACACAACTATCATGATTTGATTCTTTAACATGCAAACTAGTATCCACTCTAAACCTTCTATCATCCACAAGCTTCTCTAGATATCTTCACACCTTCCAACACAACGAGTCTACAACCAAGCCAACATCCATCCTTCACCCCTTGCAAACACTCTCAAAACGACTAAGGTGTAATTACAAAACTTACAAACTTATATCAAGACAATAAACACATTACGTACATAATTCTTATGGGCATATTTAACAACGAAGAACACAACATAACAATTTCAAATATTGGCCCAAAGAACATAGCTTTACTCAATCAACAGCAACAACAATTACATATAGTAAAACATTTAACATAAGCAAACCAAAGATACTAATGTGTGATCCAAGTTTTTTTTGTATGAACATAGGGCCTAAGGTAGCAAAATTTGCGTAAAGTGTATAGAAATATTACTTGCCTTTGTTTCTAGTTAGGCTTACGAATCCACTGCAGAATTTCGATGAGGATTGCATCTAGGTTGGTCGCTCTTTCTCCCTTTTCTTCTTCTTCTTCTTCTCTTCTTCTTCTCTCCTTTTCTCCTTTTCTTTTCTCTCTGGCGGTTTTCCTCCCCTTTTTCCCTGTTTTAACCGACCCCTTAGGCTGATGGGGGAGTTATACTAAGTGTTGTGTAACTCCCCTATCTCTTAGTAGGGACTATTTTGGTAATTTCCATTAATTACCTTTAATTCTAATTTTATCCCCTTTCTCTTGTTCTTCTATACTTTATGTAACTAAGTCTCATAACCTACAAAATTAATTAAGTTTCATTTAAGGTTGACTTTTAAGTATTGGAAGTCGCGCTTAAAAGTCACGGGGTATGACATTCCACCCCCTTACAAAAAGTTTCGTCCTCGAAACTTACGTACCTTAATTAAAGAGTTGAGGATACTTCTCCCGCATCTGTCCTTCGAGTTCCCAAGTGGCCTCGCGTTCCGTGTGGTTGCTCCACTGAACTTTCACATAAGGCATCACTCGTTTCCTTAAAACTTGGTCCTTCCGGTCTATTATCTTCACCGGTATCTCTTCATAAGTAACATCATCTTTGAGTTCCAAGGGTTGTGCCTCAAGTACATGACTTGGATCCGTCACGTACTTCTTCAATTGTGAAACATGGAATACGTTGTGAACTTGCACCAATACCGGAGGTAATGCTAACCTATATGCCAAGGCTCCCACCTTCTCAAGTATTTCGTAAGGACCAATAAAACGAGGCTTTAGCTTGCCTTTTACTCCAAACCTCATAACACCCTTTGTAGGTGATACCCTCAAATAGACTTTTTCACCCACCTTAAATTCCAATGGTCGTCGTTTGGAATCTGTCCAACTCTTGTTGCGATCCTGAGCCGCCTTGAGTCTTTCCCGGATGACTTTCACCTTTTTCTAGCGTTTTCTCTAATAGCTCAGGTCCGGTGATGGTCCTCACACCTACTTCGTCCCAATACACCGGGGACCTACACTTCCTTCCATACAAAGCTTCAAAAGGAGCCATGTTAATTGCGCTGTGGTAACTGTTGTTATACGAAAACTCCATTAGCTTAACCATTACATCCTCAACTCCTTTTGAAATCTAGGACACCAGCTTTTAACATGTCTTTTAGGGTATGTGTAGTCCGTTCAGACTGTCCATGTCTGAGGGTGATAGGATGTACTGATCCTTAACTCCTTACCCAGGGCTCTCTAGAATACTATCCAGAGCGTGGAGGTGAACCGTTGGTCTCGTTCAGACACTATACTTATTGGAACACCGTGTAGGCTGACATTGTTGTCCATATCTAAATTTACCAACTTCCGAGAGATACTTCCCTCGAGACCGATAGAAAATGTGCAGATTGGTCGATCGATCCATAATCACCAAAATCATGTTATATCCACTTCTTGTTTTCGGTAATCAATCACAAAGTCCATAGTAATAAGTTCCTATCTCTACCCTGGAAGCTCCAACGGTATCACTAATCCACTAGGTTGTTGATGTTCAGTCTCAACTTACTGACACACCAGACATCTCGTAATGAACTCCGCAATACGTCCCTTCATCTTACACCACCAATAATATTGTTACCGATCCTTGTACATTCTGGTGCTACCATGATTTATTAATAACCTTGAGCTGTAAGCCCCCTTGCAAAATTTCTTTTCTTAGCTCATCTAAATCATGTACACACATTTTTCCTCTAACATAAGTTCCCGTCCACCTTGGTCTGAAATCCATCAATCTGACTATACCTCAGTTTCCCAGCAATATCACCCACAGTCTTATTCTTCTTTGAGCTTCTTTCAACCAATCCATCAAACTCGGGGTGACGGTCAATTATGCGAAAACATTACTATAGAGTCAACAGAAACCAAGTTAAATTCTTCTATTTCTCTCTCAAGTGGTGACTGTCGCGCATGGTTAGATTTTCCTTTTAATACATTGGCCACTTTATTAGCTTTTCCTGGATGGTAATTAATGGTTAAGCCGTAGTCCTTTTGTAGTTCCAACCCTCTTAGCTGTCTCATGTTTAGATGTCCTGAGGCATACACGATAACTCATTCGTATTGCATCAAAACACAGTCTACAAGTGAAGTATCAACTAAACTCAATTTGGATGGAAATTCATAACTTACGCTACAGTTTACGTACCTAGACTGTTTTTCGACACATCACTACATATCACAAACCCATCAGTACCAGAAGGTTGAGCCAATACTGGAGCTATAGTTAACTTCCTCTTAAGCTCCATGAAGCTTTTCTCGCATTCTGCCATTCACTCAAACTTGGACTTCTTTTGAGTAAGGCAATTGAGGAACATCGCTATTGTCGAGAATCCCTCGACAAACTTCCTATAATAACTAGCTAGACCCAAGAAACGCCAACTTCGGTGTCATTCGTAGATCTAGACCACTTGGTAATAAGTTCAACTTCCTTTAAATCAACAGTGATCCCCTTGGAAGGTTATATCTTCCATCACAGAATTCTTAACTGTCACTGGTTTTAATCGATAGTCAATGTTGGTGTGAAATCATAATTTGATCTTGGACGCTTGGACACAGTACGAATCTCCAACTATTCTGGTGAACCACAAAGGCGCTTAACAAATCCCTTTGCCACAAAAGAGGGGTTCACGCCGCTATTAAAAGAACATTGGCGAATATCTTGTTCACTAAAATTGTACCTCATACCACATCGGCGACTTTCCAAATATCCATGGCAATCATGACATTGAAGCAGACATTCGTCTTCGGCTGCTGAGCCGCTTCCCCCAGAGCATTCTTTCTCATCTCAGGACAATCTCTAACGAGATGACCTATCTATCCGCATCGATAACACACTCTTGCCAACTTCCCACACTCACCATCATGGCTCTTATTGCAATGCGGAAAACTCCTACAGCCTGATTTACATCTGGGTTTTATGGTGGGGGGTCTCTAAAATTTTCCCGACTGGACATCTCTTCTGAATGTTGATCCAAACGTCCTGGCCTTCCACCAACTCAAATCTCTTCTCTTAACCTCTTACCTTTGTCAGAGTATCCTGCATCGGCCTCTCTTGCCACAATTCTACGGAAATCACTCTCGACGCAGAAGCACGCATCCATCATGTCCTCGTTGGTTCTCATCCATGCGCTTGCAATTGTTGACTGAATTCTTGAGTCCAAACCTCGCTTGAACTTCGTCATCTCTAAGCGATTATCAGGCATAATCGCAGGAGCGAACTTACCCAAAGCATGGACATGGTCGGCATACTCCGACATTATCATCCGACTCTGTTTTAGCCCGTCGAACGCCCTTATCTTGTCTAAGATCGCTGTCTCGGACACGTAATACTTCAGAAAGGCATCACAAAATTGTATCCAAGAGATCGGTGGGGTCCAAAATTAAAATTATTATAGAAAGTTAAATGATATACGCGCTCGCACACACCCAACCCAGATCATACTTAGGCTCTTGATAATCAGCACTTATACCTAAGGATCAAACTTAAGGAAAAATCATATCTTAAATTGCTAAAAGATCATGAACCTAAGTTTCCGAGATAGATCTGAAGCCTAGGCTTTGATACCACCTGTAGCGCCCCAGCCCGAAACTGTCATCGGAACCAGTGTACCCGCCGTAGCCTACTACGAGAACTACGAAGCGTCAAAGCAGATCAAGCACACATCATTTATGACGTAAGATAAATCAGCGGAAACGTCGTAGAATTAAAAACTTCACTAACATCAATGTAACCAACAGAAACACAGCGGAAATAAAATGTGTCAGGGAGAGTGTCTAAAGTATCCTTCAACACAAGTGTTAACAGTAACTCCCACAACTAAAGGATAAGAACTGTAAGCCTGTCCATTTTAGTGACTATTGTCCCAATGAGCCCACTCGCCGATATCTTCTACGAAAATCATCTTGTACTTTGGCTAACCTGAAAAGCAGATAGAGTAATTGTTCTTATCGAAAACATCGACAGCAAGTAACCCGTCTATACACCTTACGGGATTACACACGACGAGTCACCAGTATATAAATCAATGCCCAAAATAAGGTGCTCGGGTTGGCAAATAACATCTTTATAACAAGTCATCAAATCCATATAAGCCCCATAATTAACACACAAAATGAAACCAGCACATGTAGAGCCAAACATACACGGCCTCAAAGGGCTGTTTCTACCTCAATTATGCCATGCATGTTACATCTAAGTGTCATCCTAATCACATTTGAGGATTCCATTCAAGAAAAGTATACATGCATACACAAATTTAACATGCAAGCATACTTCTCATCAATAGATGTTAAAGACTTCATTTTAGTTGTTGCATGCATGATCCGTTCCTTAATTGTGGACATAATAAACTTCATTTTTAATTTTCTTCAAGGAGCTAGGAAGAATACTTGCCATGGATGCTTGAACCTTACACTAACTAGTGAAAGATTTTTTCTTTGGTGAAGCTTGAGGGGTACACGGCCTTGAGGCTAAAAAACAAGAAATCTTAGTCTTTTATGACGTATTTATGGTTGTTCCAATATCCAACCAAAGTGATTCTTACCTTAGTTGGTTTGAAGATTCTCCCTTGATGAGCTTGGAGAAGCTCCTCTTATGTCCTTGTTGAAACCTACGGGTGGAAGCTTAGAATGGAGATGATTTGAGTATCTTTATGTAGAATGGAAGGGGAAAAGGATGTCGAGGAGATAGAGGAAGTGGTTAACTTGAGGTTTTAAAGTGCATGCAACCTTGATTCTTGCTTGTAAAAACGAAGAAGTTCTCCTCCTTCTTGTCTTGAAGCTTACGGTTTGGAGGAGGATAGAAGGGAGGACTTGAGTTTCTTGTGGAGAGAGAGGAGTGTGATGATAGGAGTTGAGATGAGGGAGAGTGATGAGTGTAATATGAAGGAAGAAAACAAGATGGAGTGTATTTTTATGGCTTGGAAGGGCCCTTGGCCGGATAGAATAGTGGAGGGCAAATGACAGGAATTTCTTGGAGGATGAAGATAGTTGAGGGGAAAGTGGATGTATGAAAAATGATTGAGAGAAATTTGCATGTGTAAGAAAAAGGAAATGATTAGATGGAAAATTAAAATAAAAAAGATGTAGGAAAGTTGGAGTATAAGGGGGGGGCGGGCGGATTGGATATGGTGCAACTGGGGGTTGAATTTCCCATTTTGTCCTTCTCCAAGGGGTATTTTCTTTCTCTTTTATTTAATTCCTAAATAAAATTGTATTATTTGATTATTCTTATACCTATTAAGATAATTTTAACATTGTTTAGGTTTTATGTAGGCATACCTATGTCTATTACTTCGATTACGGTACAATGATATAATCCGTTCCACGAACGTAACGGGAGTCGGGGGTGTAACATTACGCACATGGGACGTTTTCTTCATGAGTGTAATATGTATCTAGATACTTTTTACACATTCAAGACATGTTTGAGTGTTCTAGCAAAATCAAATTGGGGCTGATTGAAATTTACCATGTATATGAAGATTATGCATTATTTGACAAAGTTTACATAACAAGAATTCAGCACATGTGCAGCTGAATGTACATGCCTAGTTCAGCATTTTTGGAGCCTAGGTGGAGCTTATTTGACACTTCAATTGGTGGAGGATAAGCCACACATGATTGTTGACATTGAAGAGGGCAACATACAAGGAAATAATTCAAAATACAACACATGCTGAAATTTCAGCACATGAAAAATTTTGGCCGATTTTTTGGTGCTTATTGTCTTCAATTTTATTCCAAAATTAAAGGGGGATTATATCATGATTATTTGGAAGTTATTCACCTTGATTTTAAGCACATGTTTCAGATTTCTAAGAAGAAATTCCAGATCATTTAAGGAGTGCCAAGGTGGATTAAAGATGGCCTATCAAGAACTGACAACTATGCGAAGACAAGTCATTCATCCAATCGTGTTGCACCAAGTAAGCAAGGTTGTGTCATCATCTATACAAAAGCAATCTTCCAAGGGTATTCAAGACAATTCTCAAGGAATAAAAAACCCTAGGGGGCAGCCACAACACTATAAAAAAGGGCAAGATGGTGCAAGACCTAAGCAAAGTTCATATTCTTACAAGTTCAAAGCAAGACTTCATTCGATCGGTTGTGGTGTTCGTGTTGTTTTGTTTGTTTATTTGATTGTAAAAGGGTGGAGTTTGTGTTTAACTCCAGTCACCTTTTTATCAAGCTGTTTTTGTGTTTTGTAAATACCAAGGAAGGTATCCTCGAACAATGGAGTAGGTTGTTTCAACCGAACCAGTATAAAAATCTCAGTGTTCTTACTTTTCAGCACTTTTACTTTTAGTTCCGGTTTTCTGTATCATTTTCATAGCCACGGAAAAAAAGCATACGTTTTCCAAAAATCACAAACTTTTGCAGAAACATAGCCACATGTCCTAACTTTCATTTGGCACAAGTTTCATCACATTTGGATAAGTATAAGTTAGTAAAACGTTAATAGTTCTGAGACTAGTTCAATCTGATTCTCACATTTGCAAAGGTTGAGAACATCAACGTGATTGATATACATACCAAGAGAATTTTGAAAAACTATTTTAAAACATTAAAATACATATCTTGAGGGTCATACCATAAAATTTTCTAGTCATTTAAAATTCCCAATTAATAGGAATAAATTTTCATTTTGGAGACAGTTTCTGGCAGATTGATGCAATCTGTACAAAAACATGTTTTCAAGGGGTTAGGCTTGGAATGTTAATCTGAAATTTTTGCGAGACACTCATAACATCTGAGAGAACATCTTCATAAAATTTCATAATTTTTGGAGGTCTACAACCATGTCATCTAGATTAATCAAATCAGGATCTGAAAGCAGAAACTGTTTTCAAAATTGAGTTATTTGATCCAAAAAGATTTAAAAACCAAATTTTCTGCACTCACTATTCAACCCCCCCTTCTAGTGGTGGTATCAGAGCGTAGGCACACTCACTACAATAAGATCCAACGATCTTTGTGAGATGGCATCCACTAGTCACAAGACCAAACAAGTAGGTATGTCGAGTCAAAGGCCTCCTCTTTTTGACTGTGAGTCTTTATACAATGGAAACTTAGAATGAAACTCTTCCTTATGGCTATTGATATAGACTTATGGTCCATTATAGAAGATGGTCCTTTTATTCCTTCTAAGTTATCCACAGTTGATGGTGTCACTTTAGAAGTTGTGAAACCGAAACAAAAATACACTAGTGATGACAAAACCAAATTAAATATGAATGCTAGAGCCATGTAACATCTTATAAATGGTTTAAATAAAACTGAAACGAGTTATGTGTCAAATAGCTCTAGTGTCCAAGAAATATGGAAAATTCTTGAAATGAAACATGAAGGTACTAGTCAAGCTAAAGAGTCCGACATAAACATGCTTATGTCTACTCTTGAATCTTTCAAGCTATTGCCAAACGAATCTATTGTTGATATGGATTTATGATTGACTAACATTTACAACTCCCTTGAGTCTCCCGGAAAAGAATTTTCTATATAGGAAAAGGTACAAAAGGTACTAAGAAGCCTCCCATCCGAATGGGATCTCAAAGTCACGGCAATCGAAGAAAGTAAGGAAACAAGATCGATAAAAATGGAGGAACTAATCGGATCATTAAAGATATACGAAAACAAACTCACACTAAGGAGATCAGAATCAACGTTAAAACAAGGTAAGACTATTGCTTTTAAATCAAATGAATACGTCTCTACCTCTTCCAATCATGTAGATGATAGTGACACAGAATCGGACAATGAAGATCTGATATAATTGGCTAAAGATTTGAGAAAATTTATGAGAAAATCATTGAAGAATAAACCTAAGGCTGTTACAACTAAGAGAAATAAAAATAAAAATAACGATAAAGATATAAAGTGCTATGAATGTGGAAAACTTGGACATCTATCATATAACTGCCCGAACAAGGATAAACAAACAAACAAAAACCATGAAAATGATTGGAACAAAAATAGACCCGTCTCAGAACCTAAACAAAGGGATACAAGAAGAGCTCTCAAGGCCTCCACTTGGAGTGACTCATCTGACTCTAAGGCTGATAAAATCGAAGAAGAAATGACACAAGTATGCTTTGCACATCAAACGAGGTATCTTCTGACTCTGAATTTGATTCCGAATCCTCTTATGATAATTTATTTAGTCAATATCCTGAATTGCATAAATTCACAAAGATTATTGCAAAAGAAAAGAAACGGTTAATTGAAGACAAGAAGTTGTTAGAATCTTCTAACACAAACCTTGTATCTCCATTAAACGATTCAAACAAAGAGATGTCTTGCACGATTAATGCATTAAAATCTGGAGTTTCATCATTAACATCCGAAAATAATGAAATGAAAGCCGAGATTTCAAAGTTGAAAATCAAGAAACGCGGATTTAGAAAGAATGGTAAAATAGTTCGATACGGCTACGAACATGCTAGATCATCTTATTTCCTTCCAAAAGCATGAAAGTGATAAAACTGGATTAGGATACGTTGAGGATAATGAAATACAAAATGAGAACCAAATTTATTTTATCTTCATCTAAGAAATTGCATGCATTTAAGACAACTATACAACCTAAGAAGATGGCTAGTTCACCACTCATCACATCTCATCGTGATTCTTATTTTTCATCTCATACAAAATATAATCATGTGCTGTATGGATATGAAAGGAAACCATTGATGCATACGCGACGCTCATACAACGCAAATGCATTTAGATCATGCACCATGCACACTAACACAAATGCATTTCAAAAACAAAATCTTATTATGAGAATAATGACATTCTCGGCCATAGGCCAAATAGACTTGCACCTAACATTTATTATATTGCTTCTTCATCTTTTTTCTCACCTCTTGTAATACTGAGGAAGGTCACCCAAGTTTGGGTACCAAAAGGTACTCTTACAAAGGGTTGAAAAACTAACTCTTAAGGACCCAAAATAAAAGGGTACCTAAATCGTTGTTACACATTGCAGGGAACTCAAAAATAAAAAGACACATCATCAAGTGGTTCCTTGACAATGGTTGCTCGAGGCATATGACGGGTGACCTGAGCCTGTTCTCAAAATTGAAGAGGGTTAGAAAAGGTGGATCGGTAACCTTTGGAGACAACAACGAAGGAAGAATTATCAGAAAAGGAACAATTGGAAACCCAAGCACTCTTTAAATCTCCAAGTCTTATTGGTAAGTAATCTATCTTAAAACTTGCTTAGCACCTCACGATTTCTTGACAACGGTTTTTGATGTGTGCTTCACTCATCCATATTGCAATATTATAAATAAAAATGGAGAAAATGGTATTAAAAGGAAAAAGAGACGGAAACATTTTTACACTATCTATGGATGACATGTTAGATGCTAAAGAAAAATGTTTTATGTCAAATGAACCTAACGTGAATTTGTGGCATAGACGGCTAGGACATATTGGCATCTCAACTCTTGAGAAACTTCAACGAAAGAATCTAGTACGCGGATCACCTAAAATTGATTTAGACAACTTTAAGTTGTATGAATCTTGTATTAAAAGCAAACAAACACGTGAATCACTAAAGTCTAAGAATGAAATTAGCACATCTAGAGTCTTAGAACTATTACACATTGATTTCTTTGGTCCTACTCGTACTAGAAGTCTTGGTGGGCGACATTATGCATGTGTCATCGTTGACTTTTTCTCGCTATACAATAAAGATGATAGTGCCAGTGAGATTGCTAAATTAATAAAACAACTTGAAAATGAGTATGGTTTAAATGCAAAAAAGATTAAGAGCGATAGAAGCGGCGAATTTAAAATAAGGACATGATTGCATTTTGTGAAGAAAAAGGTATTAAACACGAATTTTCACCATCTAGAACACCACAATTAAACGTAGTGGTAGAAAGAAAGAATAGGACATTACAAGAAATTGCAAGAACCATGCTATGTGAAATAAGTTGCCTAGATTTTTGTGGGCGGAAGCCGTAAATTGTGCATGCTATATAGTTAACCGCTTACTGATTACAAACAAACAAAATCCCTTATGAAATTTTGAATGATCGCATGCCTATGCTTGATTATTTTTGTGTGTTTGGTTGTAAATGCTTTGTTTTAAATACAAAAGATAATCTAGATAAATTTGAGTCTAAATCCATTGAATACATCTTTGTTGGATATTCTGTGAATTCTAAGATATATAGATGTGACGATCCTATCACTAGACATATTTTAGAATATATTCATGTGAAATTTAATGAATTTGGTGAATATGAAATAAATAAAGAATATGACAATGATTTTGAACTAAAGCCCGTGTTAATTGATATAGAAGAAAATATCGTACATGCTGAACATGACACACTAGAAATGCATGATCACTTAGAAATGCATGAAAACTTAGAAAATAATCAACCAAGATGGCATAAGGATCACCCACGTGACCTCATCATAGGTGACATAACACAAGGTGTACGACCACGTAGAAGAATAAATCAAGATAAAATAAATCAATTCCATGCTATGATATTTGAAATAGAACCCAAGAATGTGTTTGATGCTTTGAATGATTCTTCTTTGATTATGCATGATAAACTAATCAATTCACAAGAAATGACGTGTGGGATTCAGTAC
Source organism: Eustoma russellianum (assembly GCA_036186865.1). Taxonomy (NCBI): domain Eukaryota; kingdom Viridiplantae; phylum Streptophyta; class Magnoliopsida; order Gentianales; family Gentianaceae; genus Eustoma; species Eustoma russellianum. The sequence continues at coordinate 31,951,856 of AP025043.1, read as the reverse complement.
CCCCGACCACAGATATAAACGATAATTGGCACCAAATGGTCTTTAGAAACAAAATGAATAAAGATGTAAAGTCATTAGAAACAAAGTGAGGCTTTGTAGCACAAGGCCTATAATCAGAAGCGGAATAGATTACAAAGAAACATTTGCACCCGTAGTACGCTTAGAATCTATATGATTGTTCTTGCTATTGCTTGCATAATCAAGAATTTTAAACTTTATCAATGGATATAAAAAGTGCATTCTTAAATAGTTTTATGCAGGAAGAAGTATATGTAAAAGTACCACCCCGGTTTTGAGGATGTAAAATATCCTAATCATGAGTATAAGTTAAAGAAGGCACTATATGGTTTAAAAAAAAGCACCTAGGGCTTGGTATGATCGTTTTGCTACATTTCTTTTAGAAAATGGATTTAAAAGAGGTACCATAAATAATACTTTATTCTTGAAATTAGAAAAATCGGATTACTTATTGTTCAAATATATGATGATGATATTGTTTTTGTATATACAACGTCATAAGCTAGTAGAAGAATTTGAAACATGCATGAAATCCGAATTTGAGATGTCTATGGTTGGTGAGTTAAATTATTTTCTTAGCTTGCAAATTAAGCAAACTAGTAAACGCATACATATAAGTCAAGTTAAATACATAATTGATATGATAAACGAAGTTTAACTTTAAAAACCTAAACCATCTCCCACCCCTATTGTGCAACCACTAAACTTAATAAAGGTGAAAATGGAAAAGGACTATGATAATGGTTTGTATAGGTCTATGATTGGTTCTTTATTTTATCTTACTGTAAGTAGACCCGATATCATTTTTAATGTCCGTATGTATGCTCATTTTCAAAGTAACCCTAAAGTTTCACACTATAATGCTGTAAAAAGGATATTTCGGTACATTAAGCATACTCCCACGTCAGGTATTTGGTATGATAAAAATTTTGAATTTAACTTGCATGCCTATACTGATGCAGATTATAACGCATGTAAAATAGATAGAAAAAGCACAACGGTACATGTCAATTCATCGGCAATTCGTTAATATCTTGGTTCTCAAAAAAGAAAGCTGGTGTAGCATTATCTACCACTGAAGCAGAATACATGGCACTTAGTCTTTGTTGCACACAACTATTATGGCTAAAAAACAACTATCAGATTTTGGAATAGTTGTAAATCGCATCCCTATATATTATGATAGTATGATTGCTATTAACTTGTCTAAGAATCGCGTTTTACATTTTAAGGCAAAACATATAGAGGTACGATATCACTTTCTCCGTAATCATGTAAACAATGGTGATATTGTTATAGAACATGTCCGTACTGAAGCACAAGCAGCCGACATATTCACCAAAGCACTCAATCAAGCCACATATGAAAATTTACGTTCGAAATTAGGCATGATCTATGTTGATATGCTATAAACTGCTTTTCTTTCCATTCTTACATATACATTTGATGGCATTTACAAAATAAAGGGGGAGAGAAAAGCATGATTTAAGGTAGAGAGAAGCATGATTTAAGGGGGAGCACGATATTATGAAATTCAAATTTTAAGCTATCAAATTTAAATCATGGATAAATGTTATTTTGCAATTCATCAAAAGGGGGAGATTGTAGAGAAATCGGGGTTTGAGTGATCTGAAAATGCATGATTTAAATGTTACGTGCTTACGAAATGCATGAAATAAGTGTTACTTGATATATGCACGTATAAAAATGCTTTATATATTTATATAATGTTGTCGTACTAACGTGCCATTGAAACGTTAAATCTTACATCATATGACAAACATTTGTTGTCTTTATACTATTCTCAGGTGCCATGATTAATAAACTAAACTAGTTCATTAAGTGAAGCGGTTAAGTTAATGAACTAACTAGTTCATTAAATGAAGACATATTTGGAAAGCTATATGGCAACAAACTTGAAATAGAATTTCTCCTGATCCACATACATCATATACACGCCACATAGATACACATATTATATATCCATATTTTTACGCCAAACTATATACTTATGTTCCGACGTTCCACCGACAAGTCATATATACTGTACACGCACGTCGACATCACACCACTATATACACCTCATATTTATGAGTATATACAGGTATTATATCATATATTAAAATTCATAGTACTATCAAAATTATAACGACATGTCACAAGGTCATAAACTGAGAATTGTCGTATCGGGTGACTACTGAAACTTCACCAACATGTCACATACATACCATATAAAGGCGGCCAGCCTGTATGCACTAAAAATACTCCAAAATTTCATGATCCACATATCATATTCATCCACAAGGTCATACCATGTTTACACACACAAATCACCCACAATTTATCCTAAATTTGTGGATAATTCAAATTGAAGGTTATTTTGTCACATGGGGTATCTTCCACTCAACCATTGGAGCTGAATATTCACCTCATTTTATGTTTATTATGTGTGATATAATATATGTTACATGCATAAGAAGTTTGATTTTAATTGGAGAAAAATCACGTAATTGACGAAAGTCGAAAATTCGGTTTTCTACAACCCTACAGACATGGGACGTTTTCTTCATGAGTGTAACATGTATTGTTGTACCCCGACTAAATTAGTATGGTATAGGGTCAGAGTGAAGCAAGGCAATAGAACGATATCTAGAAAGGAGGGTGTCTTCGGCTTTACCTACGATTAATTAAGATTAAAGGAAATTAGCATACTACCCAAAGCGTAAATATGAAGCAAGTGAGTTGTTGGAAGATAGCTCATGGCGTTTCCTAAATCACAATGAAATGACTTAAGGATTAGGAAGAGACACACTAATCATTGGATATTACACTTGGGAAGAAAAGGACCCCTCCCCACCGACGGCTTATTTTTGAGGAAAGCCAAAGGAGATTTTGTTATTTAAAACATAGCTTCTTATGGGGTTAAGCAATTTCAAGTTTAATGCGAAGAAGGTCTATGTGACACATTCATATACATATGGTATGTGCATACATATATATGTATACATATACGTTACATGACGGGCTGTGATATGATAAGTGGTTTAACAGATTATGGTCCGTGGAAATGTACCCAAGGGGCAGCCAATAAAGATACAAAACACGTGTATCTATATATGTATGTATATATATATACATATTTTTTTAAGGGAAATTTTATTAAGTAACAACCTCACTTTTGGCGGAGGAAAACCATAGTACAAATGTCAGAGTAAATGATAAATGATAACGAACTAATAATCTCATATCTCCAGTCGTATATGATATGCCGCATTAAAACCTTGTCAAGCAAAACCACCCTTGTGGATAAAACCTTGGCGAAGGAAAAAGCGTACATATTTATACGGCTGTCATTGATATGATAGAGACGTAATATTGTGTACAAATCAAGGTTTGCTGCAGGCGTAGTAGAAATATGAGGCTGCAGATGGTGTAATCGGCAATGCTTGGTCTTGGTGTTCCTTGCTAAACCAACCCTCAGAGCCTCCGTGATAATTGCGATGCCAACGTGACAAAATGATGAAAGGATGCACTAGGTCAGTCTGGGGTGTGATGTCCTTGAATGCAGGCAGATAGTGCACCACATGTGGAATCTTGCGCAGATGAAGAGAATGTATTAAAAGAGCATAAATTCCAAAAGTAATAAGCACAATCGAATGCCAAAATGCATACCCAAGTCGCCTTGACTAGGGAGCCAAGGCGATAGTGTGAAGATTCCAGCTATGATCCAGCAGTACAGTCCTCCAATCGACAATTTGGAAATAAGGATGTGACGGTGTGATATCCAAGTCGCTCCAATGAAACAAAATAGTATGTTATGTTTGTGAAAGAAACTGCAAAAATCATAGAAAAAGGGATGTTTAAGCATACCGTGCCTGCCTGCAGCCCAAGTGGTGCAGGCAGGTGATGTGAAATAGCGCCAATCCATATGGAAGACAGGATAACGTCAAGGTACTCGCAAGTGAACAGATGTGAGATCCAAAGTGACTGCCGCCCTGACCAAAGAAAGGGAGAGTAGTCGATGTATAATATTTCGTCCGTGGATATAACATTGCCTGCTGTGCTACGTAATGTGCTGCCATGTTTGCTTCGCGATAAATATGACTGCTAGGGAGCCGATGAGAATGAATGAGTGATTGAAGATGACGAAGATGGGAATTCCCATGGACGCCGTGATAGCGTGTGAGGCGATCAATCAGTTGGGTGCAATCTGACTCTAGGATAATTGCTCGATAAAGCGGAAGGAAATAGAGAAGTCCAAAAGAGCAGCTTGGATCTCTGCATGAAGAGGTGGGCAATGCGGAAGTCGGAATGAAATTGCTCCTAAACATGAACCTCTGTGGTTACGTAATATGGCACTGCCTGCTGCAAAATGCCGCCCCACGGCAGCATCCACATTTAGTTTCAATCGGCCTGAAGGTGGCGTGATCCAACGAACGATCAATGGAGGCGGTCGAGGAGGTCGAAGAGGAGGAAGCCAACTGAAGATCTGTCTTGGGTAAGTAGAAAGTTTAGAGCCTGCTATCATTTTGTGCCACAGACTAATATCATAATGGATGGAGGATCTAAGGAAAGTCGTTGTAGTAGTTGTTTGTCCCCATAGACCATGGAAGTATAAGCACACCAAATGTTGTAGACAATGATCGCAGGGATCACTATTTTATAAACCCAATAAGAGATGAAAGAGATGATCGATACCACCATGCAAGAAGATACTGACGAAGCTGTAATGATGAGGGGAGAGGACAATGTAGCTCACTTGCAAAATAGTGCCAGATAGGACGAACATAAGAACAAGATAAGAAAACATGATCTATCTTGGCCGACTCTCTTGCAAAACGGGCATTGTGTTGGATGTGCCGCTATATAACTTCCAATATAATCCTCAAAAGGCAATGCTGAATGAAAAAGACGCCATAAGAACAGTCGGATAGAAGGAGAATGATGCTTGGACCAAATAAAAGATGTAGAAAGAATTGTTGGAGAAGAGGTCCGGCAGATGTCATAGGCACTCTTAATTGAAAATTCCCCCAGTTGTGTTGGTAACCATGAGAGTTCGTCACCCTGTCCAGCAGTGTGCATTAAGCAGAAAGAATGAATCCGGCAAATCGTTTTCCATATAGGTGAGTCCGTTAGCCGAGGAAGATTATCCTGTCGCTGGCCATATTTCGCATGCATGTATTTGCTCCACAAAGTTGAGTTCTGATGATATGACCACCAAATACGGCAATGATATGCTTTTTGTAAGACATTTAAATCCCGTAGGCCTAAACCTCCCTCAGCCTGTGGCTTAGTAATGTTAGCCCAGGAGACCCAATGATGTCCGGGACCCCAATAAAATGCTGCCATTTTGCGATCAATTATCTTGATGACCGATTTTGGTATGCCTCCTGCTGCAATAACATGAAGAGGTAACGCAGCAATTACAGATTGTAGCAGCACTAGTCAGCCTGCAGCAGATAATAATTTGGAGTGCCACCCTTGAAGTCTGTCATCAATATGCTGTAGAAGCGAGACACAGTGATGGGAACGAGAAATACCCTTGTGTAAATAGGAACCGAGATATCGAAACGGAAGACTTGAGAGTCGCATGCCCAGAATATGCATGAAAAGTTGACGTTGTTGTGGAGTGACAGCAGCAGAAGGTATAATACTACTTTTTTGGAAATTCACTTTCTGACCTGAAGCAGTTTCATATTGTGTAAGAAATGCATGAAAATGTTGCAGGTTCCACTGTGTACCTCGAAGAAATATCAGTAGGTCGTCTGCATAGGCTAAGTGCGTAATTGGAAATGGGACACGACCCAAGCGGAACGGCTGCAAGACACCCGCTGCTGTCAAAGCGTTCAAGCCTCTGCTAAAACCTTCTGCTGCTAAAAAATAATAAAGGAGATAAGGGATCTCCCTGCTTGACACCTCTGAATGGTCGAAAATAGGAAGATGGCTGGCCATTAATTAGCGTGCAAATGTGGTAGCACTCAAATGATTCAGAATAATACGTGTGAATAAACCTGAAAAACCGAAGGCCTGAAGTAGTAATTCCAAGTATTCCCAGCTAACTCTGTCAAACGCTTTCATCATATCCAACTTGAGGCAGAGTTGTGAACCCCCTCTATCAAGCATATGAATCATCTCACGAGCCAATAAAACTGGAGTAGAAATGTCCATACCCGGAAGGAAGCCCGTCTGTTCTGGAGATATTAAGCGTGGTAATAATTTTCTCAAACGGCTAGCAACAATTCTGGTACAGACTTTACTGATAAATAAAATTAGTGAGACATATAGGACGATAATCACTGAACGTAGCAGGGGAAGCTTTCTTTGGAATTAAAGTGATCAATGCACTAGCCATAACTTTGGGCTGAGGAACGCCGAGGAAAAATTCCTGGAACCTAAAACAACATCCGTGTGTATAATTGACCAGCATGATCTAAAAGTTACCATCAAAACCATCAGGTCCCGCTGCACTATGAGGATCCAAATGCCAAACCGCTGCATTGATCTCATCGGGCATTGGGATTTGCGTTAGAGAGGCGTTGTCCTCTGAAGAAAGTAGCGCTGGAATATGGCGGAGATGTGATCATAGTTGGCCGTAGCTTCACGTGCAAATAAAGCTGTATAAAAAGACACAGCTTCAGCCATTATATCATCAGGGGCAGTACAAATAAGACCAGTAGATGTTTGTATTTGTTGAATCTTAAGATGTAATCGTCGTCCTTTCACAACAGAGTGGTAATAACGAGTATTTGCATCTCCCTCCTTTAGCCATCGTACTCTTGCCTTTTGTTTCCAATAATGCATTTCATAAGAAGCAGCTTGTAGATATTCCGCCTTTGCGCGATGATACTCTGTACGAGTTTCCTCTGTTGGCTGCATGTCCCATTGTCGTTCAGCTTGTGTAAGTTGAACTTCAGCTTGTTGAACCCTAGAGAAAATATTGCCAAAGATTTCTTTGTTCCATCGGTGCACAGCCTTTTTGAACTTAAATAATTTGGTATAAAAACCATACATGCCTCCCGTTGTTGGATATGCAGTCCATGCGTCGCGCATGTAATTATGAAAGTCTAGGTGTAGCAGCCATGAATCTAAAAAACTGAATGAGCGACGCAACGAAGCCACACTTTGTCGACATATTAGCAACAGTGGTGCGTGATCCGAAGCAATTCGAGGTAAATGTGTAAATTGTAGGTCTTCAAATTTATCATGAAAATCAGAATTGAGAAACAACCAATCTAAGCGTCGGCGCACTCTACCAAGGCCTCGACCATCCGACTATGTGAACCTAGAACCCTGAAACGGCGGCGACATCAAACCACATGACTCTATGCAATCATTAAAATCTTGTAAAACTGAGAGTGAAGGCTGAGATCGTCCTTCATGATCTTAGAGATCTGAATGTATTGAAATCTCCCCTAAAACCCAAGGAAGCATTGTATGTTCAGAAAAAGTACATAAAGAAGCCCACAAAGCACGACGTAAAGCTGGAGTATGATTGCCATAGATTGTTGAGAATACAAAAGCATACTGAAATGGCCGATATAACAGTGTGTAAAATGTACCACTTGTCCTTCATCCTGCACTGTGACCAACTCAAAGTGAGAATCACGCCAGAAAAACCATATACATTCAGACTGTGATGCGTATGAATTTGAAAAGCCGAAATCCAAAGCATATCGAGAAACAGTATTGGATGCATGTTTTGGCTCAATAATAACAAGTAAATTTAATCGATGTTCACGAATCAGTTGATGCAATCGTGGTTTTGAGGCACGAAGACCTCTTATATTCCATATCATAATATTCATTGAGACAGTGTAGAGTTACTTCCCTGTATCGCATGCGAAGTGCTGCGTGTAAGAATGGACGATGGAGGCAATGGAGGAAGATCCTCTTTGCCCGACGTTTTCTACGTGGTACAAACCTGAATAAAGTCATCTGCTGACTCCTGTAAGCGTGAGATTAAGGTGTCCATATCAGGCGTAGAAGGTAGCTGCTGGATGCGGTTGGCTACCTCCTCCGGTACAGTAGGAATCTCAATGTTATCCGTCACCGGAAGGTCTGTATCAGACGAGTGTCCAATGTCACTGGTCTCAAGAGGCTCCCTCAATGATTCCAAAGTATCCTCTGCAATATCTGCGGATGGCGCTGCTTCGCGAATGGGGGATCTTTCATGTAGTGGGATGTCTTCCAACGGGGGCTCATTCTCTGGATGATTAGTTTGAGCAGCTGGGCGTTTTTTCACCGGAGTCCAGTGCTGCGCCTGTGGACGATGAGGGGGGTGGTGGTGGTGGTGGCGGTATAGTTTCCACCGAAGGTGGCGTACATGACGAGGCTGCATGGCCTAACCGTCGACAGGAAGTGCAAAACAATGGCAAATCTTCATAGTTTATGGTTTGCAGAATAAAACGACCTTTAGCTTCGAGATAATCTTTTGCGGCAATTCTTCGGAAATATCAACTTCCACACATACACGTGCAACCGACGGTCGTAAACCCTCCGTGGTTGCGACATCGAGTTTGATGGGGCTCCCTATTGGTTTAACAATTTCAAATATTGCCTCTTGCGGTGAAGATGATGGGAAGTCCAGGAAAAGCTATCCAAACTGGTACTATTGGCACATCAGTAGACGGATCAAAATCTACTGTCCATTTGGATATACGCATGTGACATCCAGAGATATGCCATGATCGTCGGTAAAAACAACGTAAATAATCTGCTTCATGTCGAAAATTTAGCAGTATATGCACCTGATCAATAAGAGTGATACGAAGATCGGTTGAAAACCGATTTTTTCAAAGACATCCCTGATCACCTTCAATGGAGGTCTCCCATACCAAAAAGTACCCACTAACGAATATTTGAATGGAGCAGCAAGTTCATCTATTTCCGAATCCGAAAAAGATATTAAGGGAATACCTTTATATCGAGAAACCGTTTTGGGTGAGATGTTGATGGACTGAGATGAAACAGCGCCGGAAACCACTGCAGCAAACGACGACGGCGCATCAGGCATTCTGGACTATAACGGAATGGAACCCAAGAGAGTAGCGAGTCAGTACCGAAGGAAACGAAAGCAATGCCGGTGATAAGAATAAGCATGTCCGGCTGCGGCAACGGCGGCGGATGCCGCTAGACGTAATTGCGGCTGCGCCGTTATTTCGCCTGCGCCGCTCGAGAGAGAAAGGCCCTGTGATACCGTTTGTTATATATTATATATATATATATATATATATATATTAAGAAAGGAAAATGGGAGCATGGGTAAGATGTGAGTGAGTTACATGCACACACATGATTTTTCGGCCATGGGGTTTTAAGAGTAACTAATGGGATAGGGTTCCTCATAGAAACTCCAAAAGATGGGCATTATTAAGCCTTTAATAAAGGAAGAACTTCCTCCATCTATCCCTATTATGGCCGCGGGTATCATTTTGAAGTGAGACCAAAGGAAATTTGGCAATTAATTATAGAAATTCTTAAGGTCTAGCAGATTCAACTTGGCGGAGAATAGGTTACATGACACCCTTGTATGAAGCACTGGACATACATGGACTTATACCTAGATATGTATGTATAGTGTGCATGTATAGTATAAAGTGAAAGCTACCATGTAATAAATGGCTTGATGGATTATAGTACAAGGAAAAGTTTACTTAAAGAACCATATATAGAAAATAAACGAATCCATGTATGCAAGAAATCTTCTTGATGCTTCATGAATTTCAAAGATCTAAGTGTATGTTTATATCAAAGTGGATCATCCATGGTTATGTTCTAAGATGTAACAATAAGATATGTAAAATAGATAGAGATGTGAATAAATATTTGGATATACATATTGGTATATATATATATATACGGATCTAGGTATATATATGGCAATAAAGGATTTTTGGGGAAGTATGTTATACATACATACCTATACGGTTATATATATATATACACATCCACTTAGTATTCTCGGCCATAACATGTATTGCTTTTAAGGATTGTGACTTATTTTTAATTGTGAGGAAATAGAAATATATATTTTTTTTTCGAAAAAATTTATTCATTCATTCAAAGCCTCACATATGGCGGAGGAAAACCATATTACACTTTCAGAGTATTCGAAATAATGAATAAAGAAACAATAAAGACATATCTCCAGTCATATATGATATGCCGCATTAAAACCTTGCCAAGAAAAACCACCCTTGTGGATAAAACCTTGGCGAAGGAAAAAGCGTACATATTTATATGACTGTCATTGATATGATGAGATATAAATTGTGGTACAAATCCTTGAATGTTTGTCATGGATAGTAAGACGCCGATTGAGCTTAGGTGGCCGCAACTGTGTCTTGTATGAGACATGAGAATCCAAACCTCAGAAAACGTCAAGAGAGAGTAGTGGTCAATATAAGTATGAAACTGTGCAATCAATGTCTGATAGAGCAAGCACGTACCGAAGTCACCTTGGCAGTTGAAGTGCCAAGGCGACCAAGAAGAAATAATAGCCATTGCCTGCCACGCTATCCGATCCGAAAAAGCAGTGCCCACATCCGGAATAGCCTCGCCATTGTGAAATGAAACTCGCACAAACAGGAATAGAACATGAATATAGGAGCAGTGTCCAAAAGAACAAATATGAACCAAGAATTAAAATGATTACCCAAGTCGCCTTGACCAATAGGCCAAGGCGACAATGGTAAGAATCCCGCCATATGAAGTCCGACGCAGCAAGCCACGAACCAGTCATGTTGTCCACACACGAGAAGTAAGAATGTAGTTGATGATAGCTCCAAAACACTCCCATGAAACAAAAAGGCTCGTTACACACTAAAAGTATAAAGCATGAAGCATAGAATAATGTATGTGCAACCATACCGTGCCTGCCTGTCACTCTAAGGTAACAGGCAGTAGAAGGAAACTCTGGCCAATCCTTATGGAAGACTGTAGTCATGGCACCCGCAAATTAACAGAAGTGAGATCCAGTGTGACCGCCGCCCGGACCAATGAAGGTAGAGTGTTCGAGGCAAAACGTTCGGTGCCTGGGTGGATCATTGCATGTTGCGCTAAATAATGTGCTGGCAGGTTCGCCTCGCGATAAACGTGATAGCAAGAGAGTGATGTGTATTAACAAGTGATTGTAGCAACTGAAGATGTGGATAACCATGAACAATGAGTGGTCGAGTCAACCGGTCTATCAATTGGGAGCAATCCGATTCTAGTATGATGGAGCGGTAGATCGGTAAGAAATAAAGAGACTAAAAACTGCTGCCTGAATCTCTGCTTGGAAGGGTGTGCTTAAAGGGAGGCGAAAAGAAATTGCTCCAACACAGGACCCCTGTGATCACGCAGTATTGCGCCTCCAGCACCGTAACTGCGACCGTAGCTGCGTCAACATTTAATTTTAATCTACCTGTGGGCGGCGTGATCCAGCGAACAATCAATGGACGAGGAGGCCGAACAATAGGTAGCCAACTGAAAATATGTCGTGATGTGGCAGACAACTTAGAGCCGCAATCTTTTTGTGCCACAAAGTAATCTCAGATTGTATAGAGAATCGAAGAGAAGACGCTGGGATAGATGCGCTGTCACCATAGATCAGGGAAGTATAAGCACACCAGATACGATGAACAATGATCGCTGGTATCACGATTTTATAAACTCCAATAAGCGTGGATAGGGACGAGCGATACCACCATGAAAGAAGATATTGACGAAGATGTATTGATGTGGGAAGGGGCAATGTAGTTCACTTGCAAAATAGCACCAAATCGAGCGCACAGAAGGACAATATAAAAACACATGATCCACCGAAGCCGACTCACTCTTGCAGAAGGGGCATTGTGTCGGACGAGCCATTATATCGACCAAGATAATCCTCAAAAGGCAACGCAGAATTGAAAATACGCCATAGAAACAACTTTATAGAGAGAGAGAGAGAGAGAGAGAGAGAGAGAGAGAGAGAATGATGTTTTGACCAAATAAAGAGGCAGAGAAGCAGCTTTGGAGATGCAGTTCTACAGATCTCATAGGCACTTTTTAGCGAGAAGTCTCCCAACTGATTCGGCAACCATGATATCTGATCATTGTGGCGATCAGTGTATAGTAAGCAAAAGGGATGAATCCGACATATAATCTTCCAAGTAGGAGAGTCGGCAAGCGAGGAAGATAATCTTGACGATGTCCATATTTTGCATGCATATATCGGCTCCATAGGTAGCATTCTGATGATATGACCACCAGATGCGGCAATAGAAAGCCTGTTGCAAACTATTCAAATCTCGAAGTCCTATGCCGCCCTCTCTGTGGTTTAGTAAGCTTAGACCAGGAGACCCAATGATGTCGAGGACCCCAATAAAAAGCGGCCATCTTACGATGGATAATTTTAATAACCGACTTTGGTATACCACCTCCTGCCATAATGTGAATGGGTAATGCCGCGATGACTGATTGAAGCAAGACGAGGCGTCCTGCAGTAGATAATAATTTGGAGTGCCACCCTTGAAGCCTATCGTCAATATGTTGGAGTAACGTAACACAGTGATGTGCTCGTGGAATCCCTTTATGCAAATAAGAGCCAAGATAGCGGAACGGAAGATTGGAGAGACGCATACCCAGAGTAGTCGCAAATGTTTGTCGCTGATGTGGTGTTACAGCAGCAGAAGGAATAATACTGCTTTTCTGAAAATTAACTTTCTGACCAGAAGCAGCTTCATATTGTGTAAGAAATGTGTGGAACCGTTGGAGATTTCGCTGAGTGCCTCGAAGGAAGATCAATAAGTCGTCTGCATATGCTAAATGTGTAATGGTGAAAGGTACACGGCCCAAACGAAAAGGCTGCAACTGACCTGCTGCTGTCAATGCTTTCAAGCCCCTGCTAAAACCCTCTGCTGCTAAAATAAATAATAAAGGAGACAAAGGATCTCCTTGTTTTACCCCCCGATGAGGCCGAAAATAAGAAGAGGGCTGTCCATTAATTAACACCGCTAAAGTTGTAGCCCGCAAGTGATTCAAAATTATTCGAGTGAAAAATCCCGAAAAACCGAACGCTTTGAATATTAGCTCCAAATATTCCCAGCTGACCCTATCAAAAGCCTTCATCATATCCAATTTGAGGCATAACTGTGAGCCACCTCTATCTAGCATATGGATCATTTCACGAGCTAGTAAAACCTGCGTAGAAATGTCAGTACCTGGTAAAAAGCCTGTCTGCTCTGGAGAGATAAGTCTTGGCAATAATCGACACAGGCGGCTAGCAACAATTCTGGTACAGACTTTACTGATAAAATTAGTGAGGCATATTGGACGATAGTCGCTGAATGTGATTGGTGCGGTTTTTTTTGGAATCAAAGTGATCAATGCGCTAGCCATGACTCTAGGCTGGGGCACCCCAAGAAAGAATTCCTGTACCGCCAAAACAACATCCTTATGAATAATGGGCCAGCAAGATCTATAAAAATTCCCATCAAAACCATCAGGTCCTGAGGCACTATGAGGGTCCAAGTGCCAAACTGCATCTTTTATCTCTCTGATAATGGAAGCTGCGTTAGAGCAGAGTTATCATCTGCAGAGACTAGTATGGGAATGTGCCGAATAATTTGCTCACTGTTAACAATAGGTTCCTGTGCAAATAAAGCAGTATAAAAAGACACAGCTTCTGCGCTGATATCTTCGTGGGCTGTGCAAATCGTACCATCCGATTTTTGTATTTGTTGAATCCGAAGATGTAATCTGCGGCCCTTTACCAAAGTATGATAATAGCGAGTATTTGCATCACCCTCCTTTAACCATCGAACTCTCGCCTTTTGTTTCCAAAAATGCATCTCATAAGAAGCAGCCTGCAAGAACTCTGCCTTAGCACGATTATACGCCATCCGATTGGCCTCTGTGGGTTCAGTGTCCCAACGTTCTTCCGCGCGAGTAAGGAGAACTTCAGCCTGCTGAACTCGAGAAATATATTGCCAAAAATATCTTTATTCCATTGTTGCACATCCTTTTTGAATTTAAATAACTTTGTGTAGAAGCCATGCATACCACCTGTTGTAGGATATGAAGCCCACGCATCGCGCATATAAGAATAGAAATCTGGATGAAGAAGCCAAGAGTCCAAAAATCGGAACGAACGATGAGATGTAGCTGTAATATTTCGGCACTTGAGCAACAGCGGGTATGATCAGAAGTAATTCTGGGAAGATGAGTAAGTTGAATATCTTCAAATTTATCATGGAAATCAGTATTCAGGAACAACCAATCAAGACGCCGGCGGACCCGACCGAGACCACGACCATCAGACCAGGTGAATCTAGATCCATGAAAAGGTGGTGACATCAAAGCACATGCCTCTATACAATCATTGAAATCTTGTAAAACAGCTAAAGATGGTGCGAACGACCTTCGTGGTCGGATAGAGATCGGAATGTATTAAAATCACCACCGAGAACCCAAGGCAATGTTGAATTCGCAGAGAAAGTGCATAAAGAAGACCACAAAGATTGACGTAGAGATGGAGTATGATTGCCATATACTGCCGACAAAACAAAAATATATTGTAAAGGCCGATATGTCAAAGTAAAGTGCCACAACCTGTTCTTCGTCCTGCACTGTGACCAGCTCAAAGTGAGAGTTACGCCAGTTGAAAAACCAAATACGCTCAGAAGCCGACGCATAAGAATTAGAAAAACCGAACTCCAAAGCATAACGAGAAATAGTGTCTGATGTATGTTTAGGTTCTATAATAATAAGTATGTTCAACCTATGCTCATGAATTAATTGATGCAAACGGGGCTTGGAGGCCCGAAAGCCTCTGATGTTCCATATCATAACATTCATTGTAAAAGGTTAGAGTTCATTCCCTGGATCGCATGTGATGCACTGCGCGTAAGAATGGATGATGGAGGCAGTGGAGGAAGATCCTTCTTAGCTCGACGTTTCCTACGCGGAACCACCTGTATAAAGTCTTCTGTGGAATCTTGTAGTCGAGAGATTAAGTGTCTGTGTCAGGCGAAGGAGGTAACTGCTGGATGCGGCAGGCAACCTCTGCTGGAACCATGGTATCTCGTGAGGAGCTGCCTCTGGTAAGTCATTATTCGACGAATGTCCTAATTCCGCAGATTCCTGAATATCATGCCGAGGCTCCACTGGTTCGGCTTGTTGATCTGCGGGAGGAGATGCAGCTGGATCGAGAGCTTGCAGCTGGAGTAATGGAGGCCGGAGGAGCTTGTGTGTCCGAAGATGGCGGAGTTGGCTCTGGAAGATTTGGCTGTCTAGTGGGCCGTTTCTTAACTGGAGTCCAGCGCTGAGATGGTTGTCGCCGCAGAGGGGGCGGTGGTGGGGGACGGTGGTATGGCCGACTCTGATGGCGGTGGGCATGACCCAATGGCATGACTAACCGTCTGCAGGTGGTACAAAATACAGGCAAGTCTCATAAATTATGGTTTGTAAGATGAACCGGCCCTTCGCTTGAAGATAGATCTTTGGCGGTTAAATCCTTCGAAACATCAACTTCCACACATACACGAGCAACCGAAGGTCGCAGGACCATCTTTTGTTGCAACATCAAGTTTGATTGGACAGTCTATGGGCTTAACTATCTCAAACAATGCCTCTTTGCGATTGAAGATGAATTGGAAGTCCAGGCAAGGCTATCCAAACCGGAACGATCGGCACATCGTTAAAGGATCAAAATCCACAGTCCATTTTGTTATACGCATATGACACCCAGAAATAAGCCATGAACGTCGATAAAAGCATCGTAGATAATTCGCTTCATTGGTAAAATTTAGCAGTATATGCGACTGATCAATTAGAGTAATGCGAAGATCGTGATGAAAACCGATTTTCTCAAAAACATCTGTAATCACCCTTCAACGGAGGTCTCCCATACCAAAAGTACCCACAAGGGAATATTTGAATGGAAGCAGCAAGATCATCAATTTCCGAATCTGAAAACGAGATTAAAGGAATACCTTTATACCGAGAAACAGTTTTTGGGCGAAATGCTGATGGCTTGAGCCGAAGAAGAACCGGCGACAATATCTGCGAATGTCGGCGCGGGTGAAGCCATGGTGATCGCCGAGTCGTGAGCCGATCAAGACAGAGGAAACAATGGAATCAATTTATGAATTATGAAAACTATATATGTGTTATTGAGAAAATACACACATATATGGAGTATATACATATATTTCGGCCAAGAAATTGTGGGAGTAAGTAGTTGAGTTCAAGACAATTAAGAACCCCAAAAGCATGGTATAGGTGGATAATTAAGTGAGATTACCCTTAAAGATGCACCCTTCCTCCCCCCATGATTAATAGCCGCCGGTTGCATAACCAAGGAGGAGTTAATTCCCACTTTTCTTTTTGTTACAAGAAACCTTTTCTCCTATCCACTTAAATGAGGGATGTCAAGAGACTATTTCATAAAACAAGAAGCATTTCTTCCTCTTCTCTCAAGGGATCCGGCGGGAAGGTGAGCCAAAGAAGGTCCAAGAACCCTCCAACCTCAAGGCTTGTCTAGGTAAGACCACCATCCACAACCTTTAGTAAGTTACACCTTAAAGGATGAAGTTCATATGGCATCTCCTTCTTTGACAAAACCGTGAACATCACGGCTCTAGGTGAATGCTTCAAGACACCAAACAAAAGGGGGTGTCTTAGCAAGAGTAGATTCCCCTCAATCCATCCAAGATGCAAATGGTAAGATCCTCTATCCCTTAACTTAGTTGTATTATATAAATTAAGAAATGGCTAACAACTACCCCCATAAATCATATGTAATAGGAAAAGGTGAGAGGGAGTAAGTACTCCTCATGCCAACAAAAAAGATCCAAGGACTATGAAGGCAAGTACACTATACTTATTGTGGCTTGAATGTGAAAGTGCTTGCATGAATCACTAGATAACATTAAGATTCAATCTTAGATGTGAAATGCTAATCTTGATGCATAAAACCTTCGGCCTGGGGGTTAAGTGTCGTGTATGTGTGAGTTTTTGCTTAAAGGTGGATTCTTTGTTCATTTTAAGAACTATTATGTGATAAATCCATGATGAACATGCTAAATATCCATTCTTTTCCATGGATGGGGAATACGGTTGGTAGGAGGTAAAAGAAATAAGGGTAGTTTTTAAGAAGTGATAAGTTATAGGGTAAGATGTGAAGAAGATTTATGCTTTTTGTGTGTTAAGATTAGTATGTTATATGTGGAGATGTGATTTTGCCTTGCATGGACATCAAAAGGGCTGTTTTGGGGGTTAGGGTGTGTGTGTGCACCAAATTGTGGTGAGTTTTGTTTTAGTGGAAATATGATATGCATGGCCAAAGAATGATGTGTGTGGTATACAAGCTGCTTTGTAAGATTTGTGTATGATGTTTTGTAACATGTTGAATCTATAAATTCCCCACAGAAAGGGTGAGTTGGAGCTTAATAAAGTGTTTATGTCGAACAACGCAAGTTAGGGCCATTTAGGAATGAAATGTGACAAACTATGAAATTTACTAGAGTAGGGCAGATTTTAGATCGTTTTGTGAGACCCAAAAGAGATCTTAGGGACCTTCAATTTAGTTGATTTTTTGTATGACACTAGCCCTATGTGTATATTAAGTATGAGAGTTGGAATTTTGTTAAAATGAGTTACGGATTATTTTTAATGAAATGTTTATTAAAACTGGTCATGCTGGAAAATTACTGGACTAAACAGATTTTATATGACATAATATGTGACCGGAAATGGACCTTAGGAATATGCAATTGGGATGCTTTTTTGGCAGGATACTAGTCCTATGTGTTTACTAAGCGTGAGAGCTGGAATTTTTAAAAAAGGACTTACGGTGTGGTCACACTAAAAATCGTAGTAAAATAAGTCATTCCAGAATCCAGCATGTAACGGTTTTGGGGAAAAGAATAAATGATGCCCCTAACGATATTTTAAATTCGCGAAATTTTTATGTCAACTACTTAAGACATATGTGAACCTTTTTACATAAACCACTTACCTTAGAATGAATAATCGGAAGGTAAACACCATAATTAAGTGAGCATCATTAATCTAAAATTTTGAGCAGAATTGATGAACTTATTATAGGGCCTTATTCGAATGGACTTAGTCTAGTTATACAACTTGAGCTTACAATCACCAATTGATGGAATGTTGATAATAGTTTCCTAAAGACGGCCCAAATTAAAAGTGGTTAAATGGGCTTACACGAAAGACAAAAAGAAAGGGGCGCTGTGTTGCCGAAATTCAGCAGCCTTGTTTCGTAATTAATTAGATTAAGTGTCTTACACATGTTGTATCATCACAATAATTTTAATATGAACAGATAGGGCATTTTTATGCATATGTATGACAAGCATTCATGATAGCGGGCCTAATCATATTGGAACTAAGCCTGAGTGTATGGATTGATAATGCTGGAAATTTTTCCAGTACAAGGAATGAGTTGTACGTATGTGTATACATGTTGCATTATAGCATGAGTTGCATAGTACATGTCATCCATTGCATCATCGTTATTTACATGATTTATGGAACTGATTTTTATGCAAAAGAAAGATGAAAAGCATTTTTAAAGAAAGATTCTGTTTTTTAAAAGAACGCTTCCCACCTGTACCCCGTGTGTATGTTTCCTGGCCAGTAAGGACCCGCCCAGATCCGGGGTTAATTGATCTAATGACATGGACCGTTCAGGCCCAGAGAGAATAGACCTGATATGGACTATTCGGGCCCGGAGAGAATAGACCCGATAAGTGATGACGTTACTGTTCCGAATCCGGGAATAATAGATTCGAAGGGGAGACGTGACCGCCTCAGATCCTGGAAGATAAATCTGAACACTCTATTGTTTTCTTGACGATGGTGTTTTGAAAGAAAAGCCGAAAGATCATATCCTCAATTTTATCATGATGCATTGCACGTACATATGTATGCATGTCACATTTATTGAGTCATCGTGTAGTGACACATGATACTTAGAATAAGTAGTTATAACTTGGTAGTTCCTAGGTTATGATCTTATCAAGTAATGAACCTTGATATGTTATGAACTTATGCAAGTTGCGGTCTTTTATTGTTATGTTCTTATTAAGTAACGATCTTGCCTAAGTTATGATCTTAACGCATTAAGTGTTGATCACTAACGGTTATTGGATGGAGGTCAGGTATGTTTCTATACAGAATTTTTTGGGGTTCGGTTCTTGTATGTACTTTCCATTTAATCCTCGATTATTTATAGTATACTTGCTGGTGACTTTGTCACTCACTCACTATTTTTTCTCCCAGAGACTACAAGGAACAAGGTAGAGTGGATTGGTGACATTAAAGAGGGCGACATACAAGGAAATAAATCAAAATACAACACATGCTGAAATTTCAGCACATGAAAAATTCTGGCCAATTTTTTGGTGCTTATTGTCTTCAATTTTATTCCAAAATTAAAGAGGGATTATATCATGATTATATGGAAGTTATTCACCTTTATTTTAAGCACGTGTTAGATTTTTAAGAAGAAATTCTAGCTCATTTAAGGAGAGCCAAGGTGGATTAAAGATGGCCTATCAAGAAGTGACAACTAGGCAAAGACAAGTCAGTCGTCCAATCGTGTTGCACCAAGTAAGCAAGGTTGTGTCATCATCTATACAAAAGAAATCTTCCAAGGGTATTCAATACAATTCTCAAGGAAGAAAAAATACCCTGGGGGGATGCAACAACACTATAAAAAGGGGCAAGATGGTGCAAGGCAAGGCTAAGCAAAGTTCATATTCTTACAAGTTCAAAGCAAGACTACTCTCTTCTTCTCCCATTCTTTTCTCTTGCTCTTAGCCTTAAGCCTATCATACATATCTGCCATATACCATATAGGCTTTCTGTAAACCACCCACATACGTTCATCTCGTGTAAAAGTTTGATCAATGTGTGATCAAGCCTTCATTCGATCGGTGGTGGTGTTTGTGTTGTTTTGTTTGTTTGTTTGATTTGTAAAAGGGTGGAGTTGATGTTTAACTCCAGTAACCATTGTATCAAGGTGTTTTTGTGTTTTGTGAATACGGAGAAAGGTGTCATACCCCGTGACTTTTAAGCACGACTTTCAATACGTTAGGTCAACCTTAAATGCAATTTAGGTAATGATGTAGGATGTGTTAATTAGTTACTTAAAATATAGGAAAAATAAGAAAAGGGGTTAGAAGTAGAATTAGAGGTAATTAAGGGTAATTACATAAAAAGCCCCTACTAAAGATAGGGGAGTTACACCACACTTTGGTATAACTCCCCATTCACCTAAGGGGGGACGGTTAAACAGTGCAAAAAGGGGAGAGAAACCACAGGTGAAAAGAGAAGGAGAAAAGGAGAGGAAGATAAAGAAGAGAAGCAGGAAAAAAGGGAAGAAAGAAGGTCAATCTAAGTGCAATCTTTACCGAAATTCTGCAGTAAATCCGTAAGCTTAACTAGAAACAAAGGCAAGTAATCTTTCTATACGCTTTACGCAAATTTTGATACATTAGGCCCTATGTTCTTACAAAGAGAAAACTTGGATCACACATTAGTAGTTTTGACTTGTCTATGTTAAATGCTTTACTATATGTAATTGTTGTTGCTAGTTGCATAAAGTCTTGTTCTTTGGGCCATATTTCTGAAAATAGTTATGTGGTGCTTTGTTGTTTGTCAAGCATGCCCATGAAAGTGTATATTTGATGTTCTTATTGTCTTGTTCTATTCTCATGTTGATTGTCTACACTTAGACGTTTGGGAGTAAGGGCAGGGAATTGAAGGATGAGTGATGGCATTGTTGTAGACTTGTTGTGTTGGGAATGTTGATGATATCTTTTGAAGGTTGTGAATGATTGAAGGTTAAGAGGGGATATTGTTAGACATAACTAAGCATCAATTCATGATTAGATGTGTGTTAAGTGTGATGAATCTAGATGGTAAGATGGATCTTGAGAGGTTAAACATGAAAGGGTTTGAAGGAGGAGGATGATGGGAGGAAGTTACTGCAGAAAAACTGCAGTTTGGCATCGTCAGAACACTTCGAATGCCTACATTAGGCGCTTCAAGTCACATTAGGCGCCTAATGTAGCGTTCAATGTGTCCTGAAGCTTTCCCGTACAGAAAAACTGCAGTTTAGAACCGTCAGAACACTTCGAACTCCTACATTAGGCGCTCTATGTCACATTAGGCGCCTAATGTAGCGTTCAATGTGTCCTGAATCATCCCCGAACACTTCGAACACCTACATTAGGCGCTCTATGTCACATTAGGTGCCTAATGTAGCGTTCAATGTCACATTAGGCGCTTCATGTAGGCGTTCAATGTCTACGGCACATCCCTGAACACTTCGAACGCCTAGTATATGCGCTTTATGTCACTTTAGGCGCCTCATGTGGCGTTCCAAGTATACTGGAAGTCTTTTTTGACCCTTTAGGCACCCTATATAAGTGTAGCAACTTTATACACTTCCTTTGAACATAAAATGCAAGGGTATTTGAGGTGTAATTGAGGAATGGATGGTAAGATTGACTAAGTAAGAATAAGATTGAATCCTAAGTGAATTAGTGAGACGAACGGACTTGGAAAGATACAAACAGGGAGTGTTTGAGGTGCAAGACCGTATACTTGATATGTAAGATGTGTGTGTGAGATACCTTTATTATCTTCCATTGCTCATAAATTACAAAGCGTTTTGAAAGTGTGCTAGAGTTGTAAACTTTAAGTGTGAATGAGTAGGGTTAAGTATGAATTCGAAGTGGATTCGTGATACGAAAAGGCATGAAGTGGTATGAATGAGGTGTATTTGAGTTGTAAACGTTAAGTGTGAATGAGTAAAGTTAGGTATGAATCCAAAGTGAGTTAGCAATATGAAAGAGCACAAAATGGTACGAAAAGGGTGTGTTTGAGGAAGTATGAACGAGCAAGGTTAAGTGTGAACTCGAGATGATTTCGTAATACGAAGGGACATGGAATGGTACGAGCAGAATGTGATAGAGTTTCAGGACTTTGTACTTGATATGTAAAGTGTGTGTGCATGTTTACACGTTTGATATGATGTTACATGAGCATTCTGCATCATGACATGGGCACTTGCATTTGATTTGAGAATTACTTTGCGAAAGAACATGTGTTTACAAGAAAAGTTTGAAGTTTTCAAAAGACAAGATGGCTGCTGGTTGATCGCAGGGCATAAAAGTCACGCCTGCGAAAGCAGGGTATAAAAGCGTGATCTGTGAATCAACAGCAGGGTATAAAGTATTTTATGGGGCCGTGGACCTATCAGCACGGAAAATAAAGTTATTTTATGGGGCCGTGGACCTATCAGCACGGAAAATAAAGTTATTTTATGGGGTCGTGGACCTTTCAGCACGGATATATGATATATGTAATGGGGTCGTGGACCTTTCAGCACGGATATATGATATATGTAATGGGACCGTGGACCTTTCAGCACGGATATATGATATATGTAATGGGGCCGTGGACCTTTCAGCACGGGGTTATAAAGTTATATGTTATGGGGTCGTGGACCTTTCAGCACGGGATATAAAGTTCTGTTTGCTGTGGACTGATCACCCACAGGGTATAAAGTTCTGCTACGCGAAGAATATGATATGTAAAGTGATGAAATGTTTTGTGAAATGACATGCATGGCATGTTTATGAAAGAAGACATATGCATGGGTGTTGTGTGTGATTTTAAAGAAGTACATGCATCATGATACACGAAGCATAAGACTTGATATGCAAGAAACGTGGTTAGTTTATGACTTGCTTATGTGATATGTTGTTTTAATACATGCTTGTTCTCTTACCCGTATACCATATATGTGCTTTATCTGTTTTGAGAAATTATTATGGAGATGCTATTTGTTAACCCGAGCACCTATATTTTGGGCAATGATTTATACACTGGTGACTCGTCGTGTGTGATTCCGTAAGGTGTATAGACGGGTTACTTGCTGGCGATAATTTCGCTAAGAACGGTTACTCTATTCCCTTTCAGGTGAGCTTGAATATGAGTTGATATTTATCGAAGACGATGGCGAGTGGGCTCAATGGGATGACGGTCATGGGAATAGATAGATGCTGGACTATTCTCTTTAAGTTTGGAAACCCATTGTTATAATGTTGTTCTGGAACTTATAATAGCTAGATGAACAAACACCTTTTATTTCCGCTGCATTTTCTAGTTGTATTATTGACGATGAAGTTTTAAATTTTATGACGTTTCCGCTGATTTATCTTACGTCATAGATGATGTGTGCTTGATCCGCTTTGACGCTTCGTAGTTCTCATAGTAGACTACGGCGGGTGCATTGGTTCCGATGACAGTGTCGGGCTGGGGCGCTACAGGTGGTATCAGAGCCTAGGCTTCAGATGTATCTCGGAAACTTAGGTTCATGATCTTATAGAAAATTAAGACGTGATTTTCCCTTAAGTTTGATCCTTAGGTATAAGTGATGATTTTCTAGAGTCTAAGTATGATCTGGGTTGGGTGTGTGCGAGCGCGTATATCATTTAAATTTATATAATAATTTAAATTGTCAGACCCCATTGATCTCTTGGATACAACTTTGTGATGCCTTTCTGAAAAATTACGTGCCCAAGACAGCGATCTTAGACAAGATAAGGGCGTTCGACGGGCCTTAAAACAGAGTCAGGTGATAATGTCGGAGTATGCCGACCATGTCCATGCTTTGGATAAGTTCGCTCCTGCGATTATGCCTGATAATCGCTTAAAGATGGCAAAGTTCGAACGAGGTTTGGACTCAAGAATGCAGTCAGCAATTGTAAACGCATGGATGAGAACATACGAGGACATGATGGATGCATGTTTTCACGTCAAGAGTGATTTCAGCAGAGTGGCGGCAAGAAAGGTTGATGCAGGATACTCTGACAAAGGTAAGAGGTTAAGAGAAGAGATTTGAGTTGGTGGCAGGCCAGGACGTTGGATCAAGGTCTGAAGAGAAGCTCGGTTGAGAAAATTTCATAAACACCCACAACAGAATTTAGTTGTACAGCAGGTTAAAAGAGTTCGCCGCACTTCAATAAGGGTCATGTCGGCGAATGTAGGAAGTTGGAAAGAGCATGTTATCGATGCAGACAGGTGGGAAACCTTATTCGAGATTGCTCAGAGATGAGAAAGAATGCTCTGGGAGAAGTCGCTCAGTAGCTGAGGACGAATGTCCGCGTCAATGTCATGATTGCCATGGATATTTGGAAGTCGCCGATGTGGTATGAGGTACAATTTTAGTGAACAAGATATTCACCAATGTACTCTTGATAGCGGCGTGAACCCCTCTTTTGTGGCAAAGGGATTTGTTAAGCGCCTTTGTGGTTCACCAGAATAGTTGGAGATTCCATACTGTGTCCAAGCCTCCAAGATCAAATTACAATTTCACATCAACATTGACTATCGATTAAAACAAGTGACAGTTAAGAATTATGTGATGGAAGGTATAACCTTTCAAGGGAATTGCTGTTGATTGAAGGAAGTTGAACTTACTACCAAGTGGTCTAGATCTACGAATGACACCGAAGTCGGCATTTCTTGGGTCTAGCTAGTTATTATAGGAAGTTTGTCGAGGGATTCTCGACAATAGCGATGTTTCTCAATTGCCTTACTCAAAAGAAGTCCAAGTTTGAGTGGACGGCATAATGCGAGAAAAGCTTCACGGAGCGTAAGAGGAGGTTAACCATAGCTCCAGTATTGGCTCAACCTTCTGGTATTGATGGGTTGTGATATGTAGTGATGTGTCAAAAAAAACAGTCTAGGTACGTAAACTGTAGCGTAAGTTATGACTTTCCATCCAATTGAGTTTAGTTGATACTTCACTTGTAGACTGTGTTTTAATGCAATACGAACGAGTTATCGCATATGCCTCAGGACAGCTAAGCATGAGACAGCTAAGAGGGTTGGAACTACAAAAGGACTACGGCTTAACCATTAATTACCATCCAGGAAGAGCTATTGAAGTGGCCAATGTATTAAACGGAAAATCTAACCATGCGCAACAGTCATCACTTGAGAGAGAAATAGAAGAATTTAGCTTGGTTTCTGTTCACTCTATAGTAATGTTTTCGCATCATTGACCGTCACCCCGAATTTGATGGATTGGTTGAAAGAAGCTCGAAAGAAGAATAGGACTGTGGGTGATATTGCTGAGAAACTGAGGTATAGTCAGATTGATGGATTTCAGACCAAGGTGGACAGGAACTTATGTTAGAGGAAAAATGTGTGTACATGATTTAGATGAGCTAAGGAAAGAAATTTTGCAAGGGGGCTTACAGCTCAAGGTTATCAATAAATCATGGTAGCACCAGAATGTACAAGGATCGCTAACAATATTATTGGTGGTGTAAGATGAAGAGACACATTGCGGAGTTCATTGGGAGAGGTCTGGTGTGTCAGTAAGTTGAGACTGAACACCAAGAACCTAGTGGATTAGTGATACCGTTGGAGCTTCCAGGGTAGAGATAGGAACTTGTTACTATGGACTTTGTGGTTGATTACCGAAAACAAGAAGTGGATATAACATGATTTTGGTGATTGTGGATCGATCGACCAATCTGCACATTTTCTATCGGTCTCGAGGGAAGTATTTCTCGGAAGTTGGTAAGTTTAGATATGGACAACATTGTCAGCCTACAAGGTGTTCCAATAAGTATAGTGTCTGACAGAGATCAACGGTTCACTTCCAAGCTCTGGATAGTATTCTAGAGAGCCCTGGGTAAGGAGTTAAGGATGAGTACATCCTATCACCCTCAGACATGGACAGTCTGAACGGACTACGCATACCCTAAAAGACATGTTAAAAGCTGGTGTCCTAGATTTCAAAGGAGTTGGGGATGTAATGGTGAAGTTAATGGAGTTCTATCATAATAACAGTCACCACAGTTCAATTGATATGGCTCCTTTTGAAGCTTTGTATGGAAGGAAATGTAGGTCTCCGGTTTATTGGGGCGAAGTAGGCGTGAGGGCCATCACCGGACCTGAGCTATTGGAGAAGACGCTAGAAAAGGTGAAAGTCATCCGGGAAAGACTCAAGATGGCTCAGGATCGCAATAAGAGTTGGGCAGATTCTAAACGACGACCGTTGGAATCTGATGTGGGTGAAAAAGTTTATTTGAGAGTATCACCCACGAAGGGCGTTATGAGGTTTGGAGTCAAGGGCAATCTAAGTCCTCACTTTATTAGTCCCTATGAAATACTGGAGAAGGTGGGATCCTTGGCTTATAGGTTAGCGTTACCTCCCGTGTTGGCGCAAGTTCACAACGTCTTTCACGTATTACAACTAAGGAAGTACGTGACGGATCCAAGTCATGTACTTGAAGCTCAACCTTTGGAACTTAAGGACGATGTTACATATGAAGAGATACCCGTGAAACTTGTAGACTGAAAGGATCAAGTGTTGAGGAAGCAAGTAATCCCTTATGTGAAGGTTCAGTGGAGCAATCACACGTAACGTGAGGCCACTTGGAAACTCGAAGAACAGATGCGGGAGAAGTATCCTCAACTCTTTGACTAAGATACGTAAGTTTCGAGGACGAAACTTTCTGTAAGGGGGGTGGAATGTCATACCCCGTGACTTTTAAGCACGACTTTCAATACGTTAGGTCAACCTTAAATGCAATTTAGGTAATGATGTAGGATGTGTTAATTAGTTACTTAAAATATAGGAAAAATAAGAAAAGGGGTTAGAAGTAGAATTAGAAGTAATTAAGGGTAATTACATAAAAAGCCCCTACTAAAGATAGGGGAGTTACACCACACTTTGGTATAACTCCCCATTCACCTAAGGGGGGGCACGGTTAAACAGTGCAAAAAGGGGAGAGGAAACCGCAGGTGAAAGAGAAGGAGAAAAGGAGAGGAAGATAAAGAAGAGAAGAAGGAAAAGGGAAGAAAGAAGGTCATTCTAAGTGCAATCTTTACCGAAATTCTGCAGTAAATCCGTAAGCTTAACTAGAAACAAAGGCAAGTAATCTTTCTATACGCTTTACGCAAATTTTGATACATTAGGCCCTATGTTCTTACAAAGAGAAAACTTGGATCACACATTAGTAGTTTTGACTTGTCTATGTTAAATGCTTTACTATATGTAATTGTTGTTGCTAGTTGCATAAAGTCTTGTTCTTTGGGCCATATTTCTGAAAATAGTTATGTGGTGCTTTGTTGTTTGTCAAGCATGCCCATGAAAGTGCATATTTGATGTTCTTATTGTCTTGTTCTATTCTCATGTTGATTGTCTACACTTAGACGTTTGGGAGTAAGGGCAGGGAATTGAAGGATGAGTGATGGCATTGTTGTAGACTTGTTGTGTTGGGAATGTTGATGATATCTTTTGAAGGTTGTGAATGATTGAAGGTTAAGAGGGGATATTGTTAGACATAACTAAGCATCAATTCATGATTAGATGTGTGTTAAGTGTGATGAATCTAGATGGTAAGATGGATCTTGAGAGGTTAAACATGAAAGGGTTGAAGGAGGAGGATGATGGGAGGAAGTTACTGCAGAAAAACTGCAGTTTGGCATCGTCAGAACACTTCGAATGCCTACATTAGGCGCTTCAAGTCACATTAGGCGCCTAATGTAGCGTTTGTAGGAATATGAGGGTTTGAGTGATTTCAAAATAAAGAAATTTGAATATATATATATAAACGTTGGATATATATATATATATACACAAGTGTACATGTATGCATGATAACTTGCCTTATTTAGCTTATATATTATGTTGCCGTACTAACGAGCCATGAAGCTTTAAAGCTTACATCATATGGCGAACATTTGTTGAGTTTATACTATTTTCAGGTGCCACAATTAATGAACTAAAGTAGTTCATTAAGTGAAGTACTTAGTTTAATAAACTAAGTAGTTCATTAAAGGAAGATGCATTTGGAAAAGGCATAAAGGCAACATGGCTATGGAAGGAAAGTTCTCTCCTCCTCCCCACATCAATTTCACACGCCACATATACATAATATATATATTTTCAGATTTTTTTTTAAAAGGCACATACACATGTATTCCAACGTACTATCGACACGTTATATATCTTACAAACGTACGTTTACGTCACACCACTATACTTAACTCATATTTATGAGTATATTCAGATCTTATATCATATGATATAAGATATGGTGATGACAAATTAAATACGACACGATAAAAGGTTCTAAACCGAAATTTGTCGTATCGGGCGATACCGAAACTTCGCCAACGTGTTACGTACTTGCCATAAATAATGGCCAGCCCATGTACATCAAAATTTATTAATAATTTCGTGCCATACACTGTATATTGAGACAAAAATACTTTCCATGTTGGCACACACAAATCATCCCACATTTAGGCCAAAATGTGAAGATTCCAATTTTATTTTTGTCACATGTTTATGGTACCACTTTAAATCAGCCAAGTGCTGAAATTTAAAGTATATATTATATATATTATGTATAACATAATATGTATAGCATGTGCAAAAGTTGGAATTTAAATTAGAGAAAATCGGGTAATCGATAAATATCGAAAATTCGGTTTTCTACGCACTTGACATGGAACGTTTTTCTTGAACATGATGTGGCACGTATCTAGACACTTTTTACATATAATATACATCTTAAAGTGTTCTAGAAAATTAAATTAAGGGCTGATTGGAATATTACATGTGTGTATTATTAAATGTGCACTATTTTTTCAAAGTTAGCAAAAATAAATTTCAGCACATGTATATACACTTTCAAAACGTCATCCCAGCTGAGATGGAGCACATGTGGAGCCTTGTTGGCATGTTGATTGGTCAAGGATCAATCATACAATGTTGATGGATCAAAGAGAGAAACTACAAAAGGTAAGTTTTCAACATACACCTCTCTTATGTCACATGCTGAAAATTTCAGCATGTCACATACCAAGTGGACGTTTTCTTCATCATTAAGGAAGATAAATTGTCAATTTTTTATTAAGGAATAAATCAAAGGAGTTATGGAAATGATTTGAATTGTATTAAGTGTGATATTCTTCATATCACACATGCTGAAATTTTTCAGCATGTGTGAAGATGTTATGGCCGAACCTTCACCCTCCTTGGTGTCCAAATTCATTCTCCATCTTGTAGCAAGACTTACCTTAGATAATGGATGTATTTTTTTTTTATGGAAGAAATTCAAAGAAAATTGGAAGAAATCTAGAGTATTTCATGTGGTAAATGCTGAAAATTTCAGCATTGAAATCATAGGAGCTGGCCGATTTTTTTGAGATAGAAAGAGGGATTTTTGTGTCTCAAAATTTATGTGAATATCTCTTAAGTTATGGAATGTATTATGTGATGATTATTTGGCAAATATTCAGTGTTTTTTTCAGAATATCCATGTCATCAAATGATGACAACATTGAGCCAATCAAAAGGTGCCAAGTAAGCAATGACTAAATGATGGTCCAATGGAATGATGACAAGCAAGCAAAACATTGTCACCATGATGTCTCACCTCTCTCAAGCAATTAAAAGGAAAGTTTCAAGAGGGGAGAAGGGTGCAAGGGGACGGCTACATGCTATAAGGGAGGAAGAGAAGAACAAACAAAAACAACACCAAGAATTACATTCAAAAGTGATCAAAGTGCAAAAGCTTTCTTCTCCTACACTTTCTTTCTTTCTTCTCTTGTAAAAAGCCTATTGTACTTTACTTCTTTCATTCTTGAATAGGCTTCATAGAAACCACCATTCATTCATCTTTGTAAAAGATTGATCAAGGTGTGATCAATCTTCATTCTAGCGAGGTGGTGGTGTTCGTGCAAATTGTACTCACAATACAAGGTTTGTAAAGGGTTGGAGTTAAGGTGTAACTCTATCAACCCTGCGGTAAGGTGTACTGCGTGTGTGAAATTAGTGTGAACCAAGGAAGGTGTTCCTTGAAGACTGGAGTAGGTTGTTTATAACCGAACCAGTATAAAATTCTTGGTGCAATTTACTTTCTGCATTTACGTTTCAGTTTCTGCGCTGTTTACTCATATTGTTCACGTTCGCAAAATAGTAAACGTTTTCTAAAATTATAAAAATTTCCAGAAACATACATAAACGTTCTAGGGTTAATTTGGAACAAGTTTCAAGCCTTTTGGACAAGTATAGGTCAGTCAAACATCAAAAGTTCTGAGACTAGTGCAGTCTGATTTTCAGACTTGCAAAGGTTGAGACTTTGGTGGTATTTGACCTACTTCCCAAAAGAATTTTCAAAAACTGTTTTCAACCCATTTCAATATAGTGTGTGAGGAGTTATTGGTCAAATTTTCAGATCATTTGGACATTCACACAATAGGAATTAATTTTTCAAAACCATCTACCGTTTCTGGCAGATTTGCACAATCTGAGTGCCAACGGTTTTTGAAGGGGTTAAAGGTTGGATTTTGATTTGAAATTTTTAGGGGACCCTCACAACATCTGAGGCTAAGTTCGCTCAAAATTTCATAATTTTTGGAGACCTCTAACCTAGGTTTTAAAACGTTTTTAAAACTGGTACTGAAAACAGAATCTGTTTTCAGAACTTGAATTGGTTAGGTTTAAAGAAATTTTAAAAACCATATTTTCCGCACCACCTATTCAACCCCCCCCCCTTCTAGTGGTGCCTTGCAGATCCTACAAGTGGTATCAGAGCGCAGGAAATACTCACGACAGGAATCCAACGATTCAGTGAGATGGCATCCACAAATCTCAAAACCGAACAAGAAGGTATGTCGAGCCAAAGGCCTCCACTCTTTGACGGTGAGTCTTTTATTCAATGGAAACATAGGATGAAACTTTTTCTTATGGCTATAGACATAGACCTTTGGTCAATAATTGAAGATGGTCCATATGTCCCATCTAAATTGTCCATTGTAGATGGAGTCACACTAGAAGTAATTAAAACGAGACAAGACTATACTAGTGAAGACAAAAAGAAACTGAGTATGAATGCTAAGGCCATGCAATTACTCTTAAATGGTTTAAGTAAGAGTGAGTCTAGTTATGTGTCCAATTGTTCGAGTGCACAAGAAATGTGGAGAATCTTAGAAATGAAACACGAAGGCACGAGTCAAGTAAAAGAGTCTAAAATTAATATGCTCATGTCTACTCTTGAGTCTTTTAAGTTGTTGCCTAATGAGTCAATTGTAGATATGGATCTTCGTTTGACTAACATCTATAATTCTCTTGAGTCTCTTGGTAAGGCTTTTACAACGCAGGAAAAGGTACAGAAAGTCCTACGGAGCCTTCCTTCGGAATGGGATCCTAAAGTGACTGCTATAGAAGAAAGCAAGGAGACTAAATCAATAAAAATGGAAGAACTCATTGGTTCACTCAAAGTTTATGAAAACAAACTTATTATTCGGAAATCGGAATCAACCAAACAGGTAAGACAATTGCTTTTAAATCAAATGAATACGTCTCCCCTCCCTCCGATCACGTAGATGATAGTGATTCCGAATCGGATAATGATGACTTAATTCTATTGGCAAAAGGACTAAGAAGATTCATGAGAAAATCATTTAGAAATAAAAACAAGGGCACTACATCTAAGAGAAATAAAAACAAGTCAAATGATAAGGACATTAAATGTTATGAATGCGGCAAACTCGGACACTTATCATATGACTGCCCAAACAAAGAAAAGCAAACTAATAAGTACCCTGACAAGGAGCGGAACAAAAATAGACCCGTCTCAGATCCTAAACAAAGGAAACGTGCACTAAAGGCCTCCAGATGGAGTGACTCATCAGACTCTGAAACTGAGACCGAAGAGGAGACCGCTCAAGTTTGCTTCGCTTCAAAGGCGTCTAATGAGGTATCATCCGATTCTGACTCTGACTCTGAGGCCTTCTTATGATGATCTTTTTAGTCAGTATCTTGAATTACACAAATTTACTAAGACTCTCGCAAAAGAAAAGAAATGTTTAATTGAAGACAAGAAACTGTTAGAATCTTCTAACGAGAATCTTGTCGCTCAATTAAGCGATTCAAAGAAAGAGTCTTCATGTGTCATCACTGCATTAAAAACCGAGATCTCATCATTGACTTCTCAAAATAATGAAATGAAATCCGAGATTTCAAATTTGAAATCAAGGAATACAGACTTAGAGAAAATGATGAAACAATTCGATACAGGGTCAAACATGTTGCATCGCATCATATTATCACAAAAGCATGACAGTGACAAAACTGGATTGGGATACGTTGATACTAACGAAGTATCAACCAAACCAACCAAGTTTGTTGTGTCTAAAGAAAGTAGACACCCCTAAGCATCAAGTGGCGTCTAAGATGACGCAAAAAGCACCCCCTTCCACACGCCCCACTCCCTCATATCATGTGAAATATAACGTTGTACCATATAGATATGAGAAGAAAAGAACAATGCATACACGAAATACATATCATCCACGCACTACGCACACGCACACAAAGACATATCAAAAGCGTTCCTTCATACAATGAGTATAGAGGAGTCCTTGGGCAAAGACCAAAGTACATGCACCACATGTATACTATATCGCCACCTTCATCTACTTTCTTGCCATTTGATAGACCGCGAAGGATCACCCAAGTATGGGTACCGAAAGGAACCTTTACTAAAGGTGATTAACTAACTCGAAAGGACCCAAAATTAAAAGGGTACCTAAATCACCTTTTTACATTGCAGGGAGACCACTCATCAAAAGACACATCAATAAAGTGGTTCCTTGACAGTGGTTGCTCGAGGCACATGACAGGTGACCCGAGCCTATTCTCCAAATTAAAGAAGGTCACAAAAGGCGGATCCGTGACCTTTGGAGACAACAATGAAGGCAAGATCATTGGTAAAGGTACGATTGGAAATCCGAATACACTCCAAATCTCCAACGTGTTTTTGGTAAGAAACTTATCTTACAATCTTCTTAGTATTTCTCAATTTGTTGACAATGGTTTTAATGTGTGTTTTACTCACCCTTATTGTAATATAATAGATAAAAATGGAGAAACCGTTTTAAAAGGAAAACGTG
Organism: Eustoma russellianum; assembly: GCA_036186865.1. Taxonomy (NCBI): domain Eukaryota; kingdom Viridiplantae; phylum Streptophyta; class Magnoliopsida; order Gentianales; family Gentianaceae; genus Eustoma; species Eustoma russellianum. The sequence goes on along the minus strand of AP025043.1, from coordinate 31,918,850 downwards.
AAGGAAACATATTCACACTATCTATGGATGATGTAGTAGACGCCAAAGTTAAATGTTTTATGTCAAATGAACCCAATGTGAATTTGTGGCATAGACGTTTAGGACACATAGGTATTTCTACACTAGAAAAATTGCAACGAAAGAACCTAGTACGGGGATTGCCCAAGCTTGATTTAGACAACTTTCAGTTGTGTGAATCTTGCATAAAAGGCAAACAAACACGTGAGTCACTTAAGCCTAAAAATGAGATAAGCACGACTAGAATACTAGAACTATTGCATATCGATTTGTTTGGTCCTAGTCGCACTACAAGCCTTGGTGGGCGTCACTATGGATGCGTAATTGTTGATGACTTTTCTCGTTATACTTGGACTTTATTTCTTGCACATAAGGATGATAGCGCCGTAGAAATCGCTAAATTAATTAAACAACTTGAGAATCAATACGGCATAAATGTGAAAAGAATAAGAAGCGATAGAGGCGGTGAGTTTAAAAATAAAGAGATGATTTCATTTTGTGAAGAAAAAGGAATTAAACATGAGTTTTCGCCACCTAGAACTCCACAATTAAATGGAGTAGGTGGAGTAGTAGAAGAAAGAATCGCACACTACAAGAAATCGCTAGAACTATGCTTTGCGAAAATAAATTGCCTAGATTTCTGTGGGCGGAAGCCGGTAAACTGTGCATGCTATATTGTAAATCGCCTATCTATAAGAAAGAAAATAAATAAGACGCCTTACGAAATTTTGAATGATAGCATGCCTAAGATTGATTATTTTCGTGTGTTTTGGATGCAAATGTTTTGTATTAAATACAAAAGATAACTTAGACAAATTTGAATCCAAATCAATTGAGTGCATTTTTATTGGGTATTCCATAAACTCTAAAGCATATAAATGTTATGATCCTCACACTAGACAAATCATAGAATCTATTCATGTTAAATTCAATGAATTTGGAGAGATTGATAAAGAAAAGGAATATGATGATGACTTTGATTTGAAACCCGTTTTGGATGAAGAAAATGAGTCTTTTGATATGCATGAGATGAATGAAACACTAGAAATGCATGATCATATAGAAATGCATGATAACTTAGAAAATAATCAACCAAGATGGCATAGAGATCACCCACATGATCTCATCATAGGCGACATCACTCACGGTGTGCGACCACGTAGAAGAATCACTTCGGATGAGATAAATGAATTTCATGCTATGATTTCTGAAATTGAGCCTAAAAATGTGCATGATGCTTTGAGTGATTCATCTTGGATTGATGCTATGCATGACGAACTTAATCAATTCGTTAGAAATGATGTATGGGATTTAGTGCCACGACTACAAGATAAGACAATAATAGGCACAAAGTGGGTATTTAGGAACAAAATGAATGAGGAAGGAAAGGTCGTTAGAAATAAAGCAAGACTCGTAGCTCAAGGATATAATCAAGAAGAAGGAATAGACTACGATGAAACATTTGCACCCGTAGCACGTTTAGAAGCTATACGACTCTTACTTGCTATTGCTTGCTTGAAAGATTTTAAATTATATCAAATGGACGTCAAAAGTGCTTTTCTAAACGGATTTATACAAGAAGAAGTATACATGAAGCAACCACCACCCCCCCACCCCGGTTTTTGAAGATTTGAAACATCCAGATCACGTGTACAAACTAAAGAAGGCACTATATGGCCTAAAGCAAGCGCCGAGAGCATGGTATGATCGTTTTGCCACTTTTCTTTTAGAAAATAATTTTAAACGTGGTACTATAGATAGTACACTATTTTTGAAACAAGAAAAATCAGATTTACTTATTATTCAAATTTACGTAGATGACATTATTTTCGGTTCTACCTCACATAGACTTGTTAAAGATTTTGAGAATTGTATGAAAGCTGAATTTGAAATGTCTATGGTTGGTGAACTTAATTATTTTCTTGGCTTGCAGATTAAGCAAACGAGTAAAGGAATTCATATAAGCCAAGCTAAGTACGTAAATGACATGATCAAGAAGTTCAATTTTGAAAATTTGAAACCATCCCCCACGCCTATGAGTGTTACTACTAAATTAGACAAAGATGAACATGGTAAAGACGTTGATAATGGATTATATCGATCTATGATAGGCTCTTTACTATATTTAACTGCTAGTAGGCCTGACATCATGTTTAGCGTATGCATGTGTGCTCGTTTTCAAAGTCAACCCAAGGTGTCACACTTAAATGCGGTAAAAAGAATATTCCGTTATATTAAGTACACGCCCACCTTAGGTATTTGGTACGATAAGGATTCTACATTCGACTTACATGCTTACACTGATGCAGATTATGATGGCTGTAAAATAGATAGAAAAAGCACGAGCGGAACTTGCCAATTTATAGGAAATTCCCTTATTTCATGGTTTTCCAAAAAGCAAGCAAGTGTTGCTTTGTCCACTACTGAGGCTGAGTATATGGCTCTTAGCCTTTGTTGCACACAGTTGTTGTGGATAAAACAACAACTTTCGGATTTTGGAATTACCGTAGATAAAATTCCTATATATTGTGATAGTATGAGTGCAATAAATTTGTCTAAGAACCCCGTATTACACTCTAAGGCTAAGCATATAGAAGTTCGCTATTATTTTCTTCGTGATCACGTTAACAATGGTAATATTGTCATAGATCACGTACGCACAGAATCGCAAGTAGCGGATATATTTACAAAGGCCTTAAATCAAGCCACATTTGAATCTCTCCGTTCTAAATTAGGCATGCTTCCTGTTGACGTGATTTAATGCGATATCATTGATTTACTTTCCTTTTTGACAGGAATCTTTTGATTAACTTTCCAAAATATAGGGGGAGAGAGAAGCATGATTTAAGGGGGAGAGAGAGATTTAAGGAGATTTAAGGGGGAGAGAGATCACTGATTGATCCTAATTGCATGAATCAAGGGGGAGCCGGATTTGAAATTCAAAATTCAAATTTCAAATCTGTGCATAATTCAAGGGGGAGAGATAACACTTAAATCATGTACACTAGTTATTTTGAAAATCATCAAAAGGGGGAGATTGTAGGAATATGAGGGTTTGAGTGATTTCAAAATAAAGAAATTTGAATATATATATATATATATAAACGTTGGATATATATATATATATATATATATACACAAGTGTACATGTATGCATGATAACTTGCCTTATTTAGCTTATATATTATGTTGCCGTACTAACGAGCCATGAAGCTTTAAAGCTTACATCATATGGCGAACATTTGTTGAGTTTATACTATTTTCAGGTGCCACAATTAATGAACTAAAGTAGTTCATTAAGTGAAGTACTTAGTTTAATAAACTAAGTAGTTCATTAAAGGAAGATGCATTTGGAAAAGGCATAAAGGCAACATGGCTATGGAAGGAAAGTTCTCTCCTCCTCCCCACATCAATTTCACACGCCACATATACATAATATATATATTTTCAGATTTTTTTAAAAGGCACATACACATGTATTCCAACGTACTATCGACACGTTATATATCTTACGAACGTACGTTTACGTCACACCACTATACTTAACTCATATTTATGAGTATATTCAGATCTTATATCATATGATATAAGATATGGTGATGACAAATTAAATACGACACGATAAAAGGTTCTAAACCGAAATTTGTCGTATCGGGCAATACCGAAACTTCGCCAACGTGTCACGTACTTGCCATAAATAAATGGCCAGCCCATGTACATCAAAATTTATTAATAATTTCGTGCCATACACTGTATATTGAGACAAAAATACTTTCCATGTTGGCACACACAAATCATCCCACATTTAGGCCAAAATGTGAAGATTCCAATTTTATTTTTGTCACATGTTTATGGTACCACTTTAAATCAGCCGAGTGCTGAAATTTAAAGTATATATTATATATATTATGTATAACATAATATGTATAGCATGTGCAAAAGTTGGAATTTAAATTAGAGAAAAATCGGGTAATCGATAAATATCGAAAATTCGGTTTTCTACGCACTTGACATGGAACGTTTTTCTTGAACATGATGTGGCACGTATCTAGACACTTTTTACATATAATATAAATCTTAAAGTGTTCTAGAAAATTAAATTAAGGGCTGATTGGAATATTACATGTGTGTATTATTAAATGTGCACTATTTTTTCAAAGTTAGCAAAAACAAATTTCAGCACATGTATATACACTTTCAAAACGTCATCCCAGCTGAGATGGAGCACATGTGGAGCCTTGTTGGCATGTTGATTGGTCAAGGATCAATCATACAATGTTGATGGATCAAAGAGAGAAGCTACAAAAGGTAAGTTTTCAACATACACCTCTCTTATGTCACATGCTGAAAATTTCAGCATGTCACATACCAAGTGCACGTTTTCTTTATCATTAAGGAAGATAAATTGTCAATTTTTTATTAAGGAATAAATCAAAGGAGTTATGGAAATGATTTGAATTGTATTAAGTGTGATATTCTTCATATCACACATGCTGAAATTTTTCAGCATGTGTGAAGATGTTATGGCCGAACCTTCACCCTCCTTGGTGTCCAAATTCATTCTCCATCTTGTAGCAAGACTTACCTTAGATAATGGATGTATTTTTTTTATGGAAGAAATTCAAAGAAAATTGGAAGAAATCTAGAGTTATTTCATGTGGTAAATGCTGAAAATTTCAGCATTGAAATCATAGGAGCTGGCCGATTTTTTTGAGATAGAAAGAGGGATTTTTGTGTCTCAAAATTTATGTGAATATCTCTTAAGTTATGGAATGTATTATGTGATGATTATTTGGCAAATATTCAGTGTTTTTTTCAGAACATCCATGTCATCAAATGATGACAACATTGAGCCAATCAAAAGGTGCCAAGTAAGCAATGACTAAATGATGGTCCAATGGAATGATGCCAAGCAAGCAAAACATTGTCACCATGATGTCTCACACTCTCTCAAGCAATTAAAAGGAAAGTTTCAAGAGGGGAGAAGGGTGCAAGGGGACGGCTACATGCTATAAGGGAGGAAGAGAAGAACAAACAAAAACAACACCAAGAATTACATTCAAAAGTGATCAAAGTGCAAAAGCTTTCTTCTCCTACACTTTCTTTCTTTCTTCTCTTGTAAAAATCCTATTGTACTTTACTTCTTTCATTCTTGAATAGGCTTCATAGAAACCACCATTCATTCATCTTTGTAAAAGATTGATCAAGGTGTGATCAATCTTCATTCTAGCGAGGTGGTGGTGTTCGTGCAAATTGTACTCACAATACAAGGTTTGTAAAGGGTTGGAGTTAAGGTGTAACTCTATCAACCCTGCGGTAAGGTGTACTGCGTGTGTGAAATTAGTGTGAACCAAGGAAGGTGTTCCTTGAAGACTGGAGTAGGTTGTTTATAACCGAACCAGTATAAAATTCTTGGTGCAATTTACTTTCTGTATTTACGTTTCAGTTTCTGCGCTGTTTACTCATATTGTTCACATTCGCAAAAACAGTAAACGTTTTCTAAAAATTATAAAAATTTCCAGAAACATACATAAACGTTCTAGGGTTAATTTGGCACAAGTTTCAACCCTTTTGGACAAGTATAGGTCAGTCAAACATCAAAAGTTCTGAGACTAGTGCAGTCTGATTTTCAGACTTGCAAAGGTTGAGAATTTGTTGGTATTTGACCTACTTCCCAAAAGAATTTTCAAAAACTGTTTCAACCCATTTCAATATAGTGTGTGAGGAGTTATTGGTCAAATTTTCAGATCATTTGGACATTCACACAAATAGGAATTAATTTTTCAAAACCATCTACCGTTTCTGGCAGATTTGCACAATCTGAGTGCCAACGGATTTTGAAGGGGTTAAAGGTTGGATTTTGATTTGAAATTTTTAGGGGACCCTCACAACATCTGAGGCTAAGTTCTCTCAAAATTTCATAATTTTTGGAGACCTCTAACCTAGGTTTTAAAACGTTTTAAAACTGGTACTGAAAACAGAATCTGTTTTCAGAACTTGAATTGGTTAGGTTTAAAGAAATTTTAAAAACCATATTTTCCGCACCACCTATTCAACCCCCCCCCCCTTCTAGTGGTGCCTTGCAGATCCTACAGCGTTCAATGTGTCCTGAAGCTTTCCCGTACAGAAAAACTGCAGTTTAGAACCGTCAGAACACTTCGAACTCCTACATTAGGCGCTCTATGTCACATTAGGCGCCTAATGTAGCGTTCAATGTGTCCTGAATCATCCCCGAACACTTCGAACACCTACATTAGGCGCTCTATGTCACATTAGGTGCCTAATGTAGCGTTCAATGTCACATTAGGCGCTTCATGTAGGCGTTCAATGTCTACGGCACATCCCTGAACACTTCGAACGCCTAGTATATGCGCTTTATGTCACTTTAGGCGCCTCATGTGGCGTTCCAAGTATACTGGAAGTCTTTTTGACCCTTTAGGCACCCTATATAAGTGTAGCAACTTTATACACTTCCTTTGAACATAAAATGCAAGGGTATTTGAGGTGTAATTGAGGAATGGATGGTAAGATTGACTAAGTAAGAATAAGATTGAATCCTAAGTGAATTAGTGAGACGAACGGACTTGGAAAGATACAAACAGGGAGTGTTTGAGGTGCAAGACCGTATACTTGATATGTAAGATGTGTGTGTGAGATACCTTTATTATCTTCCATTGCTCATAAATTACAAAGCGTTTTGAAAGTGTGCTAGAGTTGTAAACTTTAAGTGTGAATGAGTAGGGTTAAGTATGAATTCGAAGTGGATTCGTGATACGAAAAGGCATGAAGTGGTATGAATGAGGTGTATTTGAGTTGTAAACGTTAAGTGTGAATGAGTAAAGTTAGGTATGAATCCAAAGTGAGTTAGCAATATGAAAGAGCACAAAATGGTACGAAAAGGGTGTGTTTGAGGAAGTATGAACGAGCAAGGTTAAGTGTGAACTCGAGATGATTTCGTAATACGAAGGGACATGAAATGGTACGAGCAGAATGTGATAGAGTTTCAGGACTTTGTACTTGATATGTAAAGTGTGTGTGCATGTTTACACGTTTGATATGATGTTACATGATCATTCTGCATCATGACATGGGCACTTGCATTTGATTTGAGAATTACTTTGCGAAAGAACATGTGTTTACAAGAAAAGTTTGAAGTTTTCGAAAGACAAGATGGCTGCTGGTTGATCGCAGGGCATAAAAGTCACGCCTGCGAAAGCAGGGTATAAAAGCGTGATCTGTGAATCAACAGCAGGGTATAAAGTATTTTATGGGGCCGTGGACCTATCAGCACGGAAAATAAAGTTATTTTATGGGGCCGTGGACCTATCAGCACGGAAAATAAAGTTATTTTATGGGGTCGTGGACCTTTCAGCACGGATATATGATATATGTAATGGGGCCGTGGACCTTTCAGCACGGATATATGATATATGTAATGGGGCCGTGGACCTTTCAGCACGGGGTATAAAGTTCTGTTTGCTGTGGACTGATCACCCACAGGGTATAAAGTTCTGCTACGCGAAGAATATGATATGTAAAGTGATGAAATGTGTTGTGAAATGACATGCATGACATGTTTATGAAAGAAGACATATGCATGGGTGTTGTGTGTGATTTTAAAGAAGTACATGCATCATGATACACGAAGCATAAGACTGTGATATGCAAGAAACGTGGTTAGTTTATGACTTGCTTATGTGATATGTTGTTTTAATACATGCTTGTTCTCGTACCCGTATACCATATATGTGCTTTATCTGTTTTGAGAAATTATTATGGAGATGCTATTTGTTAACCCGAGCACCTATATTTTGGGCAATGATTTATACACTGGTGACTCGTCATGTGTGATTCCGTAAGGTGTATAGACGGGTTACTTGCTGGCGATAATTTTGCTAAGAACGGTTACTCTATTCCCTTTCAGGTGAGCTTGAATATGAGTTGATATTTATCGAAGACGATGGCGAGTGGGCTCAATGGGATGACGGTCATGGGAATAGATAGATGCTGGACTATTCTATTTAAGTTTGGAAACTCATTGTTATAATGTTGTTCTGGAACTTATAATAGCTAGATGAACAAACACCTTTTATTTCTGCTGCATTTTCTAGTTGTATTATTGACGATGAAGTTTTAAATTTTATGACGTTTCCGCTGATTTATCTTACGTCATAGATGATGTGTGCTTGATCCGCTTTGACGCTTCGTAGTTCTCATAGTAGACTACGGCGGGTGCATTGGTTCCGATGACAGTGTCGGGCTGGGGCGCTACAAAAGGTGTCCTCGAACACTGGAGTAGGTTTTCTTAACCGAACCAATATAAAAATCTCAGTGTTCTGAGTTTTCAGCATTTTTACTTTCAGTTCCTATTTTCTGTATCGTTTTCACAGCCACGGGAAAAATAGCAAATATTTTTCAAAAATCACAAAATTTTGAAGAAACATAGCCACACGTCCTAGCTTTTATTTGGCACAAGTTTCATCACATTTGGATAAGTATAAGTCAGTCAAACGTTAATAGTTCTGAGACTAGTGTAATCTGATTCTCAGATTTGCAAAGGTTGAGAACATCAACGTGGTTGATATACTTACCATGGGAATTTTGAAAAACTGTTTTAACCCATTAAAATACATATCTTGATGGTCATACCATAAAGTTTTTGTGTCATTCATGTAGGACCTGTATAGCACCATTAGATGGGGGGAGGGGTTGAATAGTGGGTGCGGAAAAAATTGGTTTTTAGAAATTTTTGTTACCAATTACCCACTTCTGAAAATATATTTTGTTTTCAGACCCGATTTTGAATTGACTAGATGATCAGGTTATATACCTCCAAAGATCGTAAAATTTGGTGACAAAGTACTTTCATATGTTATGTATATGTCATTAAAATTTCAGATTAAAATTCAAAGTATAAGTCCTAGAGAAATATGTTTTTACTCAGATGGTGTCAATCTGCTAGAAACTGTTCCTCAAAAGAAAAAATTTATTCATGTTAATTTACAACTCCAAATGATATGAAAGTTTTATGATATGACCCTTAGGATATGTACTTTAAAGGATTGGAATATTTTTTCAAAATTCCTTTGGCAAGGATGTCAACCACGTTAATATTCTCAACCTTTGCAGATGTGAAAGTCAGATTGCACTAGTCTTAGAACTATTAACGTTTGACTAACGTATACTTATCCAAATGAGATGAAAATTGTGCCAAATGAAAGCTAGGATATGTGTCTACATTTATGCAAAATTTTGTGATTTTTGAAATTTTTTTGCTATTTTTACCGTGATAATAAAATGATGAAGAAATAAGGAACTGAAAGAAAAGTGCTGAAAAGTTAGAACACCGAGATTTTTATACTGGTCCGGTTAAAAAAACCTACTCCAGGCTTCGAGGACACCTTCCTCGGTATTCACTAAACACAAAATACCTTGACACAAGGGTGTCTGGAGTTAAACACCAACTCCACCCTTTTACAATCAAACAAACAAACACACAACACGAACACCACCACCGATCGAATGAAGGCTTGATCACACCTTGATCAAACTTTTACACGAGATGAATGTATGTGAGTGGTTTACACAAAGACTATATAGTATATAGAAAATATATATGATAGGCTTAAGGCTAAGAGCAAGAGAAAAGAATGGAAGAAGAAGAGAGTAGTCTTGCTTTTGACTTGTAAGAATATCAACTTTGCTTAGCCTTGTCTTGCACCATCTTGCCCCTTTTTATAGTGTTGTTGGCTAACCCTAAGGTTTGATTCTTCCTTGAAAATTGTCTTGAATACCTTTGGAAGTTGCTTTGTATAGATGGTGACACAACCTTGCTTAGTTGGTGCAACACGATTGGACGAATGACTTGTCTTCGCCTAGTTGCATTTCTTGATAGGTCATCTTTAATCCACCTTGGCACTCCTTAAATGAGCTGGAATTTCTTCTTAAACATATGAAACATGTGCTGAAAAGCAAGGTGAATAAATTCAAAATAATCATGATGTGAACCCCTTAAATTTTGGAATAAAATTGAAGACACAAAGATGCAAAAAATCGACCACTCTCAAAGCATGTGCTGAAATTTCAGCATGTGTTGTTTTTGAATTGTTTCCTTGTGTGTTGCCCTGTTCAATGTCACCAATTAAGTGTGGCTTATCATCCACCAATTGAAGTACCAAATAAGCTCCACCTAGGCTCCAAAAATGTTGAACTAGGCGTGCACATTCAGCTGCACATGTGCTGAATTCTTGTTATGTAAACTTTATCAAATAACGCATAATCTTCACATACATGGTAAATTTCAATCAGCCGTAATTTGATTTTTCTAGAACACTCTAACATGTCTTGAATGTGTAAAAAGTGTCTAGATACATGTCACATCAATGTCAAAAACGTTCCATGAGTGTAGGGTTGTAGAAAACAAAATTTTTGACTTTCGTCGATTATGCGATTTTTCTCCAATTAATTTCAAACTTCTTACACATGTAATATATATTATGCCACACATAATATATATAAAACGAGGTGTATATTCATATCCTATGGCTGATGTTCAAAAAAGCCATATGCCTTAAAAAAAATGAGTTTGAATTTTCCACAAATTAAGGCTAATTGTGGGTGATTGATGTGTGTAGACATGGTATGACTTTGGGGCTGAACATGACAGTGGATCACAAAAATCTGGAGTAATTTTAGTGTATAGATTCTGGCCATATTTATATGGTAAGTACGTGGCATTTCGGTGAAGTTTCGGTTGTCACCCGATACGACAATTTTCGGTTTATGACCTCGTGACACGTCGTTATAATTTTGATGGAACTATGACTTGTAATATATGATATGAGACCTGTATATACTCATAAATATGAGGTGTATATAGTGGTGTGACATCGACGTACGTTTATAATATATATGACGTGTCGGTGGAACGTTGAAATATAAATATATAGTTTGTCGTAAATAAATACGGATATGAAATACATATATGTATATGGTGTGTGAGTTTGAACGAATAAGGAGACTTTCCATTTTAAGTTTGTTGCCATATAGCTCTCTCCAAATATATATGCATTTAATGAACTAGTTAGTCCAATAACTTAAGCACTTCACTTAATGAACTAGTTAGTTCATTAACTTAAGCACTTCACTTAATGAACTAGTTTAGTTCATTAAGCATGGAACCTGAAAATAGTATAAAGACAACAAACGTTTGCCATATGGTGTAAGCTTTAACGCTTCATGAGACGTTAGTACGACAACATTATATACAAATATGTAAAGCATTTTTATCACGTGCATATATCAAGTAACATTTATTTCGTAAACACGTAACATTTAAATCATGCATTTTCAAATCCCTCAAACCCCGATTTCTCAACAATTTAGAGTTCCCAATTAATATGAATAAATTTTGCATTTCGGAGTATAGTTTGTGGCAGATTGGCGCAATCTGTACAAAACGTGTTTTCAAGGAGTTAGGTTTGGAATTTTAATCTGAAATTTTTGTGAGACACTCATAATATCTGAGAGCACATCTTCACTAAATTTCATAATTTTTGGAGGTCTACAATCAGGTCATCTAGATTAATCAAATCAGAATCTGAAAAGAGGAATTGTTTTCAGAAGTGAGTTATTTGGTCCAAAAAGTTTTAAAAACCGAATTTTTCGCACTCACTATTCAACCCCCTTTCTAGTGGTGATATACAGGTCCTACAGTGACAATTCTGAGATTGGTCTAATTCAGAAGTTTCTATTTTTAGATCGAATGCAACATCAAATCTTTGGCAAAGAGGTTTGTCGAACATTCAATTCTGAGTGCTGTCTAAAAGTGTGTTCAAATCATTTAAACTATTAGTTCGATCGGCTGCAAAACAGAAGAATTTTCTGCTGTCTTTTATAACACTTGCAACTTGGAGCACCTCATTTCAACCATGAACAGTCGGTAAACTACCTTTGGAAGTTAAACTCTACAGGAGAGATGTTAAATTAAATTCTTATTTATGAAAATTAAGTCTATAAATATAAGAATCCTAAGATTTCAAAGGTATACGTTTGAAAAAACTTTTTTTTGGAAAACCTTCAGAATTTGTTGCTTTTCTTTGTTCTTCCTCTAGTATTAGAAACTCCAATACAAAAGTTCTATATTCTTCTCGTATAGTAGATGACAAGAAGAAGCCGTTACATCCTTAGAGGCATTTGCCATGTAGCCTACTTTGCTCAATTGGTGGAAACAAAATTACTTTAAGGGGAGTGTAACATTTGGTTGTTACGTCTCAGTTATTTTCTTCATTGTTTTCATTTCTTTCTGTTTAATTACCATATCTTTGTCATTTTTCCAACAACCCTAAAGAAATTTTGTTGATATAAATACCAAAACAACCCATTGTTTCCAATATGTCCAAGTTGGAACCATTTGATGACAAGTACTTCAAGAGATGGTCCGAAAAAGTTTTGTTCTTTCTTGAGATGTTATTTGTTTCTTATGATCTCACCGAGGATGTCGTACCCAACCCAAATAACAGTCCTATATCTGGGGCTAGCATGGAGTGGTGTAGTAGAACGATATTCCTAAAGGGATATATTATAGGAATTACCAACATTTCATTAGAGGATAATAGTATAATACACCAAGTAAAGATTATGAAGTGTATGGGTTGATAGTTTTCCTCAAGACCACTTATAGAATTCCGGCATAGGGCATGGGGACCTTAAAGTGGAGCCTTGTTACCACAAGTAATAACTCTTGTTGCAGTAGTGAGAGAAAGCATGGAAAGATATACTAAGCATTTAGTGTCTTAATTGTAAGAGATTTACAAGATAAAAAGAGGGAAAATCCTTTCTTTTCCCATTAAGGCCGCCGGGTAAGGGAGGCATAAATGAGACCACCTTTTTGCTCAAAAGGCTTACCTACCTTCCTTAAGTGCTTATTAAAGCAACGTTGTAAGTAGTAATGTGTAATGTAGTCACAAATTATGTTGTTATAAGAAGATGTGACTCACTAAAAGTCCCACTAACCTTGAGGGACTCATGGAACTAGGAGATTAAGGACCAAAATCTACTATATAGTAGCCTTTTTCAATTAACACTCTAAAAAGATGGTTCAAGCATGGTGGAGCACCCTAACCACCGAAATTAAATCATGGGCAAACCATGGTGATTTTTTTAACCACCATAGGAACCTTAGAAAAAGTAGCTTAAAATTCTACAAAGGGGTGTAATAGTTAAGAAGTAAATAAGTTGGGAATAAAAACCCCTCTAACTGCCGGCTATTCTTTTAGAGGAAGCCAAGAGCACATCATTATTACCATGGCAACTTTTGAGGTCTAGCAAATTCAAACTTGATGGAAAGTAAGGTTATATGATACACTTATATGTATATGGTGTTGAACATATGTAGACGTATATATATATACACACACACACACGTGTATACATTATAATATAGATTGTGGACTACGATGAACTAAGTGGCTTAAGGGATTATAGTCTTATGAGAAGTGTACGCAATAGAACAATAAATGAAAATGCACAAGACATGTGTATACATGTATATATGTAAAAATATATATATATATATATATATATTAAGATGGGAAAATGGGCAAGCTATGATCATGGATAAGATGAAGTTAAGTAAACTTATATAGGTTTAAGTGTACCCACATATATTTCGGCCATGAGGCCCTATTAAGCAAGTAAGTGACTTCAAGATCATTAAGGAACCCTAAAAACAAAAATGTGGTTAGGCATTAGTGAGGACATGCAATTAAGGATCCTTTCCCTTCCCTTATGATTAGGGCTGCCATATTACCCACCCAAGAAGGGTTATTTCCCTTCTTTTAACAAGAAGCCTCTTAACATTTTAAGTTAATTACTATCTAAGAGGCTATCCAAAAGAGCAAGAGATACTCCCTCTCTTCCCTCAAGCACACGGCCATAAAAGCCAAGAGACCTTAGGACTTTTACCATGGTTACTTCACCCTAATTACACATTTAAATAGTAACCTTGATTAACTAAAGTAACTAAGGTTAACAAACTTAACCATGCCATGGCAATTCCCTAAAACCAATGGCTAAACCATAGCCTAGTTAAAGAAGTTTCCTTCAAGAAACCCTAGTACTCACTTCAAAATTTACAAAGAACTTTTCCCTCCCATTTTCTCTTCAAGCACATGGCCAAGGATTAAGCCAAGAAGGTTTAGGTTCTTCCAAGATCAAGTGGTATTAGGTGAGTATATCCTAACCTTCTTAAGAGGATTTCTACATCTTTCATAAAATGAAACTCATAGTGCTACTTTTTCTTGCTCATGAACCGTGACCTTCAAGGTCACTAGGACTAAACATTTCAAGCTTTTGTGGGGTGCTAGTCTTAAGAGGCTTGAACGCTACTCAAGTTCCATTTGGTAAGTCCATCTAACCCCTATTTAGTGCATCTTTCACTTAAGAATATGAACTAACAATTGTTCTCTTTTCCCTTCAAAATTGTGGGCTTCATGTGTGAAGAAGAGGAATGCTTCACATATTCCATACACATTTCAAGCTAAGAAGAGGAGTAAGTTGAAAAAGGCAAGTACACTATACATACTCATGACTTGGATGTGAAAGTGCATGCTTGAATGTCTAGATGTTATTAAGTTTTAATCTTAGAAGTGAAATGCTAGGTTTTAGTGCATGAAACTTTCGGCCCTCAGGTAAAGAGGCTTGCATGCGTGAGATTTTCTCCAAAGGTGGATTCTTTGTTGTTTTTAAGTATGAATATAAGGTGAATCTAAGATAAATGTGGCAAAGATCTTGTCTTTTGCATGTATGGGGGATGGTTGGGTGAAAGAGGGGAAAATAAATGTAGTCCTTGTAAAAAAAATTGTAACTTGTGGTGTGAAGTGTGAACAAGATGTGTGCTTTATGTGCTAAGCTTGATATGATAATTATGAAGATATTATTTTTGCCCTTGGACGCGTATAAACGGGCTGTTTTGGGGTTAGGGTGTGTATGTACCAATTATGCCAATAATTGATTCTAGTATGAACATGAGGTGCATGGCCAAAGGTGTGTATGTACCAAATTTTATTGTGACCTTTAAAATTTGTAGTAAAATCAATCATTACAGAATTCAGCATGTAACCGTTTTGGGAAAAAGAATAAATGATCCCTTTAACGACATTATAATTCCATGAAACTGTTATGCCAATTACTTAAGATATATGTGAGAGTTTTTATGCAAACCACTTAACTTAGAATGATTATTTTAAGGGATAATCACCAAAGTTAAATTGGCGTCCCTAATCTGGAATTTTGGGCAGAATTGAGGAATTTGCTGTGGGGCTTTTTTTTGGTGGGCTAAGACTTAATTATATAGTTTGGGCTTATGATCACTGATTGTTGGTACAGCTACAGTAGTTTCCCAAGGTTGGCCCAAATTAAGTGAAGCTTATTGGGCTTATATGAAAGGTAAAGAAAGGACGCTGCAATGCTGAAATTCAGCAGCACCCTACTTCGTGATTAAATAAATTAAGTATCTTACACGTCTCGTATAGTCACAAAAATTATACTACAAATAGAAAAGACACTCTCATGCATTTGTATGAGAAGAACTCATCATCATGGGCCTAAAACACGAGGTTTTGAGGCCGTGTATATGGAATGATAATTCTGGAAATTTTCCCAGCCTAAGGAAAAAAAAAGGTTGTACGTATGTGTATATGTAACGCATGATGTCATGAATTGCATGGTACATGTCATACATTGCATCATCTCATTTACATGATTTATGGAACTGATTTTATGAGAAAGAAAGATGAAAAAGAGTTTTTAAAAAAAAGCTTCTGTTTTTTAAAAGAACGCTTTCCACCGGTACCGTGTGTTTCCTTGCCAGTAAGGACCCATTCCAGATCCGGGGTTAATTGATCTGATGATAAGAACCGTTCAAGCCCAGAGAGAATAGACCTGATATCGACCGTTCAGGCCCGGAGAGAATAGACCTGATAAGTGATGACGTGACCGCTCCGAATCTGGGAATAATAGATTCGAAGAGAAATAAGTGACCGCCTCAGATCCAGGTGAATAGATCTGAATACTCTCTTGTTTTCTTGACGATGATGTTTTGAATGAAAGAACGAAAGAACTTATCATCATTTTCATCATAATGCATCACACGTACATAATCATGCATGTTGCATTTAATGAGTCCTCGAATATGAGTACGTGATTCTTAGACTAAGGCGTTATGACTTGTTAGCCCATAAGTTATGATCTTTATAGAGTAATGATCTTTTTATAAGTTATGAACTTCGGTATGTTTCAATCTTTGATAAGTTATGAGCTGATTTCTTACGGGTGTTGGATGGAAGGTCAGGTATGTTTCTAAACCGAATTTGGGGTTCGGTTCTTGTATGTACTTTCCATTTAATTCACGATTATTTATAGTTTACTTACTGGTGACGTTGTCACTCACCCCCTATTTTTCCTCCCAGATGTAGCGCCCCACACCCCGCCCAGCCGGAATACGGTGCGCCAGCCGTACTTCACTACGGAGAGTACCAGGCGTCGATCTATAACATGTCGTAGTCCATGATAAACTACATGGACTTTCATGCTTACGCATCAACAAGTAAGCGAAACCGTGGCAGAATAAAAACTTTAAATTAAAGCATCTACGAGATCATCATCAGTTTTACAACCCAAATCACAAAGTACGGAAATTCTCATAAGTAATTGTTTCCATCACAACATCATCATAAAAAGTTCATCGATCTCAATAATCTCGTCATGTCTCCTAGGCCATCCATCTCTCGCACGTCTTACGGGTAAGGAACCCTAGGTTCATCTTCAATCCATTCTACCTTATTCCCTACAGTCTCTGGGAGGAAAAATAGGGGTGAGTGACAAAGTCACCAGCAAGTAAACTATAAATAATTGTGAATTAAATGGAAAGTACATACAAGAACCGAACCCCAAAATTCGGTTAAATAACCATACCTGACTTTCCATCCAATACCCGTCAGTGATAAACACAGAATGTATCAAAGATCATAACTTAACAGAAATCATGACTTATAAAAGGTCGTAGCTTATGAAAGTTCATACTTCATTAAAGAGCATCAACCAGTAAAGATCATAACCTAGGAGTTACTAAGTCATAACAACTGTCTAAGTATCACGTACTATTATTCGATGTCTCATTAAATACAACATGCATGAGTATGTACGTGAGATGCATCACGATACAAATGATGATAAGATCTTTCGTTGTTTTCTTTCAAAACATCATCGTCAACAAACAATAGAGTATTCAGATCTACTCACCTGGATCTGAGGCGGCCACTTCTTCCCTTCGAATGTATTATTCCCGGATTCGGAGCGGTAACGTCATAACTTATCAGGTCTATTCTCTCCGAGCCTGAAGGTCGATATCAGGGCTATTCTCTCCAGGCCTGAACGGTCCATATCATCAGACCAATTAACCCCGGACCTGGAGCTGGTCCTTACTGGCCAGGAAAACACACACGGTACTAGTGGAAAGCGCTCTTTTAAAAACAGGATCTTTTCTTTAAAACGCTTTTTCATCTTTCTTTCTCCTAAAAATCAGTTCCATAAATCATGTAGATGATGATGAAGCAATGTATGACATTTTCTATGCAATTCATGATGTAATGCGTTATACGTACACACACGTTCACCTTGTTCTTTAGGCTGGAAAATTCTAGAATTATCAGTCCATAGACACGGCCTCAACCCATCGTGGTTTAAGCCCACTATCTTGAGTTCTAGTCATACATATGCATAAGAGTGTCTTATCTATTCGTAATATAATTATCGTGACGTTACGAGACATGTAAGACACTTAGTTTATTTAATTACGAAACAGGACTGCTGAATTTCAGCAATGCTACGTCCTTTCTTATAAGCCCATTAAGCCTTCATTTAATTTTGGGCCAACTTTGGAAAACTGCTGTAGACATACCGAAAATTAGTGATCATAAGCCCAAGCCATAAAACTAAGTCTAAGCCCATTTAGTCAAGGTCTTACAACAAGTTCCTCAATTCTGCCAAATTCCATCTTAGTAACGCTAACTTACCCTTGGTGATTAATCCTTAAAATAATCATGTTAAGTTAAGTGGTTTGCATATAAACACTCACATACGTCCTTAGAAATTGTCATAAAAGTTTTGCAGAATTATAATCTCGTTAAAGGGGGCCATTTATTCTTTTTCCCAAAACGGTTACATACTGAGTTCTGAAATGACCAATTTTACTACGAATTACATTGTGACCACTCCATACGTCATTTTTCAAAAATTCCAACTCGCACACTTAGAAAACACGTTGGTCTAGCTTCCTACCAAAAATAAGCCCAATTGCATATTTCTAAGGTCCATTTCCTGGTCAATCATTATGTCCCATAAAATCTATTTAGTCCAGTAATTTCCAGCATGACCAGTTTTAGTAAAACTTCCGTTGAAAATAATCCGTAACTCCTTTTAACCAAATTCCAACTCTCATATTTACTATACACATAGTGCTTGTGTTATGCCAAAAATTAAATAAATTGAATACATCTAAGGTCTCTTTTCAGGTCCCATAAAACGGCCTAAAAATCTGACCTGCTCCAGTGAATTTCAAATTTTGTCACATTTCCTTTCTAAAAGGTCCTATCTTGCATTGTTTGATTTAAACACTTCATTAAACATCAAACACACCTTTAGCATGGGAATTTACAGATTCAATACATTACAAACATCATATACACATCCCTTCAAAACCGCTTGAACGCCACATATGTCATCCCTTGGGCCATGCACATTATGTTCATACTCAAATCAAGCCTTGCTGAAATTGGTGCATACGCACCCTAACCCCCAAACCAGCCCGTTCATACGCATGCAAGGGCGAAAATAATAACTCCATAATGAACATAGTAAGTTTAACACATAAAGCACCCATCTTATTCACATTTTATCCCACAAGTTACCCATCTTACAAAAACTACCTTTGTTTCCCCCTCTCTCCATCCAACCGTCCCCCATCCATGTAAAAGACAAGATCTTTGTTACATTCATCCTAGGTTTACCACACATCCATATTTAAAATAATAAAGATTCCACCTTTGGAGCAAAGCTCACACATGCAAGCCATTATACCCTAAGATTCGAAAGTTTCACACATAAAACTTAGCATTTCACAACTAAGATTAAATTTTAATGACATCTAGACATTCAAGCATGCACTTTCACATTCAAGCCACAAGTATGTATAGTGTACTTGCCTTTTCAATTTACTCCTCTTCTTAGCTTGAAATGTATGTCGAATAGGTGAAGCCTTCCTCTTCATCACACATGCACCCCATGGTTTTGAGGAGGGTAAGAGAGCAAAGATTAGTTTTCATTCTTAAGAGAAAGATGTACTAAATAGGGGTTAGATGAACTTACCAAATGGAACTTGTGTAGTGTTAAGCCCCTTGAGACTAGTGTTCCCACAAAAGCTTGAGATTTGTGAGCCTAGTGACCTTGAAGGTCACGGTCCATGAACAAGAAAAAATGAGCTTCAAGCGAAGTAAAATGTAAGAATTCCCTTGAAGGGTTGAGTATTTACTTACCTAACCACTTGAGCTTGGATGAATCCTAGGTCTTCTTGGTACAACCTTGGCCGTGTGGTTTTGGGGGAGGAGAAGAGAGGGATGTTTCTTACTCTTGGTGGTCCTTTGAGTGTTGGAAAGATTAGAGAGTTCTAGAATATTTTTGGGATGAATTTTTTTTTCCTTCTTGGCTAGGTGTTAGCCGTTGGGGGTGTAAGAGGTGAGAGTAAAAGATCTACCATGGTAAGGTTAAGGGAACTAACCTTGATTACTTTAGTTAGTCAAGGTTACTTTATTATTAACCTTGGTTACTTTAGTTCAATCATGGTTACTTTTAGACTAACCTTAGTTTCTTTAATTAATTAGGATTACTTTAACCTTGGTTTAATGAAAAAGTAACCATGGTAGAATTTTAAAAATCCTCCATGATTAGCCACTTAGGGCATCCGGTCGGTTAGGGCTTTAATGACCCCAACCATGTTTTATTCTAATTTAATTGTTACTTTTTCTTTACTTATTTTACTTTTCCCCCCTTTTTTCTTTTAAAATATGTAGTTAGGGAAATTTTGAGCCCTTTTTGGGCTAAGGCCGAAAATTGATAATATTGGGAACAATTTTGCCCATTACCTAAAATGGCTTATTTGTTAATTGGGCTCATTTATAAGGTGTCCTTTGTGCTTTCTCCCCTTGAAATCTTAGGAAATTCCTATAAGGCCTTTTTACCCCTTATGACCGAAATCTCACAAGCTCTTGGGAGTGAATAGGGTCCTTTCATATGGTCCAATATTCGTGCTCGAAATTTTATATAATGTTTCCAGTAACATAATCTAATATAAATAAAATAAAATAATCATCAACTAAATAAATTGTGCTTGAAGATACAAATTTTCATAAACTCTCTTGGTTAAGTCGTAAGTACAAGGTGGTTCCTTGTTGGGTACAACATCCTCCTCCCCACCTTATTACAAGTTTCGACCTGAAACTTAGAATCGTTAGTCGAAGAGGTGAGGGTACATGTTCTTCATGTTTTCCTCCACTTTCCAGGTAGCTTCATGAATTGAATGGTTCTTTCATTGCACTTTGACCATAGGTATAGATCGTCTCCTTAATGCCTTTTCCTTACGATCAATTTTCTTTTTCGGTTCTTCCACGTATGTCGCATCGGCTTTGATTTTCAAAAGTTGTTCCTCTATAACATGGCTAGGCTCGTGCACGTACCGACGAAGTTGAGATACATGAAATACATCATGTAATTGAGATAGTGAGGGCGGTAGTGCTAGCGATAAGCAACTTCCCCAAATCTTTCTAGAACTTCATAGGGTCCAATGAACTTTGGACTTAATTTTCCTTTGACACCAAACCTCTTAACTCCTTTGGATGGTGATACCTTTAAAAATACTTTCTCCCCAACTTGAAATTCCAACGGTCGCCGCTTCTCATATGCCCAAACCTTACTTCTATCTTGGGCCGCTTGTAACTTTTGCTTTATGATCCTTATCTACTCTCGAGTTTGTTCTACTAGATCCGGTCCGGTAAGAATCTTTTCTCCGATTTCATCCCAGTAGAGCGGAGAACGGCACTTTCTTCCATACAGTGCTTCATATGGAGCCATTCCTATAGATCGATGATAACTATTGTTATAAGAGAATTCTACCAGTTTGAGACTCCGATCCCAACTTCCCCCAAAGTCGAGTATACAAGATCGCAGCATGTCTTCTAGCGTTTGAATGGTTCTTTCCGATTGACCATATGTTTGGGAATGAAATGTTAAGCTCATTCGGAATTCAGTGCCCATCGCTTTCTGAAAAGCTGTCCAAAAGCGTGATGTGAAGCGAGGGTCGCGGTCACAAACAATGCTTAGGGACTCCATGAAGATTCATAATTTGTTCAACATACATTGTAGCCAATTTTTCCATCGGAGCCTTGATTGTCATAGCCATGAAGTGGGCGGACTTTGTTAAACGATCGACGACTACCCAAATGGTATCATGTCTGCTCTTTGTTCTTTTTAGGTCCATAACAAAATCCATATTAATGTGGTCCCACTTCCACTCGGGAACCTCAAGAGGTTATAGTAACCCAACGGGTATCTGATGTTCCGCTTTCACCTTCTGGCAAACAGGCATTTCTCTACGAACTCCGCAATTTGTCTTTTCATGTCATGCCACCAGAATCTTTGTCTCAAATCTTGATACATCTTATTGGCTCAAGGATGAATAGAAAATCGAGAGTTGTGGGCTTCACGAAGAACTTCATTCTTTATGTCCTCGTCATTGGGTACACACAGTCTTTCTCGAAACCACAAGCTGTTATCGTTTCTGACTTTGAACTCTTCAGATGGTTTCATTCTCACCCGGTCCTTTATTTTCTTTAAGGTTTCATCCTTTTCTTGTCCTTCCTTAACCTTGTCTATCTGCGAAGGGATCAACACCAACTTTGTGAGTATTCCTTCAATGGAATCAACCTCCTCTAGATTAAATTCTTCCATGTCACGCTGCAGAGGTGGTTGGCGCGGATGGCTTGTCTTTCTACTTAATGCGTCAGCTACCTTATTGGCTTTTCCGGGATGATACTGAATCGATAGGTTGTAGTCCTTCATTAACTCTAGCCATCTGCGTTGACGCATGTTTAGTTCTTTCTGGGTGAAAAGATACTTAAGACTCTTGTGGTCTGTGAAAATTTCGCACTTCTCACCGCACAGATAGTGTCACCATATTTTTAGTGCAAAGACTACTGCTGTTAATTCAAGATCATGTACCGGGTAATTTTGTTCAAATAGTTTTAACTGTCGGGATACATACACAATTACTCGATCCTTCTGCATCAGTATGCATCCAAGTCCGTTCTTAGAGGCATCACTATACACCACAAAATTTTCACCAGGAACGGGTTGAGCTAAAACTGGGGCAGAGGTTAGCTTCTTTTTTAATTCTGTAAAACTCTTTTCACAATCTGAGGTCCATTCGAACTTGGTTTTCTTTTGGGTCAAACGGGTAAGAGGCATAGCGATTCGAGAGAACCCTTCAACAAACTTACGATAGTAGCCGGCGAGACCGAAAAAACTTCGCACCTCAGTAACGTTGGTCGGTCTGGGCCACTCTGTGATTGCCTTGATTTTCTTGGGATCTACAGATATACCATCTTCTGATATCACGTGTCCTAGAAATGCTACACTGCGTAGCCAGAATTCACATTTACTAAATTTAGCGTATAGTTGTTTTCTCCGTAGAATGTCAAGGACGATCCTTAAATGATTTACGTGGGTCTCTTCATCAGGTGAGTAGATCAAAATATCGCCGATGAAGACTACAACAAACTTGTCCAATTTTTCTTGGAAGACTCAATTCATTAAATCCATAAATGTTGCGGGAGCGTTGGTCAGTCTGAATGGCATTACAAGGAATTCGTAATGTCCAAACGGGTTCTGAATGCAGTTTTCGGGACGTCCTTAGCTTTGATCTTCAATTGGAAATATCCCGAGCGAAGATCAATCTTACTGAAAATCCGTGCCCCCTGCATCACGATATTTTTAAGTAGGTTCCATAACAGACTTAACATTAAAATAAGGTTTTAGATTACTTACCCGAAGCTGATCGAACAGATCGTCGATCCTAGGCAATGGGTACTTGTTCTTTATTGTGATCTCATTGAGCTCCCGATAATCAATACATAACCGCATACTTTCATCCTTTTTCTTGACAAACAGTACGGGAGCTCCACAAGGTGAAACACTTGGGCGTATAAGTTTCTTCTCTAGTAATTTGCGTAACTATTCCTTCAACTCTTTTAGTTCCGTAGGTGCCATTCGATAGGGAGCCTTTGATATTGGTTCAGCTCCCGGAACTAGATTAATTTCAAAAGATATCTCGTGGTCTGGAGGAAGACCCTGTAGTTCTTCTGGAAAAACGTCTGGGTACTCACGAACCACGGGGACTTGAGAAAATCTTAGGGCGCTTGATCGGCATTTATTGCATAAACGAGAAATCCCTCGTGTCCTTTCTTCAGCGCCTTACTAGCGCGAACCGTATTCATATAAACATTCTTGGGACCTTTTCGTAACTTTGATCCTCCTTGGAAATACGTGTGGGATCCTTAAAGGTAACCTGTTTTTCACTACAATCGATGTTGGCAGAATTCTTGGAGAGCCAATCCATCCCAAGAATTACATCGAAATCTATCATAGGTATGGGAATTAAGTCGGCGTTAAACCGATCGTTATCGAACTCAAGTTTGCAGTTTTTGTAAATATGGTGAGACACAAGCACCTGTTCTCCAGCTGCTTGGATTCTATAGGGTGCATCGCTATAAGTTGGGTTACGCTCAATATTCTTTGCAAATTTCTTGGATATAAAGGAGTGGCTAGCACCACTATCGAATAACACATTGGCAGGAACTGAACATACTAAGATAGCTCCTGAATCATGCAATATTTACTAAGCAACTATAGGGCAACAGTACTTATAAAAATTTGCACAATTTCAGAATATACCTGTCACCACATCATTGGCCTCTTCAACAGCTGCGTCAGTCATGGCGTGAACTCTCGCGTTTGTACGCTGACGCTGATTCTTAGGTGGTTGCTATTGCTGGGCCCCCTTCTTCGGGCACTCCTTGGCCATGTGCCTAGTCTTCCCACATCCATAGCAGGTAGTTTCCTTGTTCGGACAGTCCTTAAAGATGTGGCCAGTCTTGCCGCACCCGAAACACTTCCCTGCCTGGTAATAACATTCTCCCACATGTCATTTACCGAAGTGATGGTAGCTCAGAATAGCAGATTGTTGGCCTTGGTTGTTTGATTGGTTCTTTTGGGAACAGCGTTGGAACCGATTCTTTCCTTGGTGCCCTGGGCCCTTGGAGTTTTGCTTAGGAGATTTGCGGGGCCCTCCACTCCTGGACGTTTCCCTTCCTCTTTTCTGGCCAAACTCATCACGGCGAATGATATCTCTTTCTATTCTATAACACGCGTCCAGAAGTGCACCAAAATTTACCGGGTTCGCATTGACTAGCCAGGTCCAGATTCTAGGGTTCAACCCTCTTTCAAACTTCAGCATCTTGGTTTCTTCATCATTTATGGTGGATGGTTGGAATCTCCCCAGAGCTATGAACTTGTTGGCATAATCAGCGACTGTCATTCCTTGTTCTTGCATTAGTGATTCAAACTCGTGTCTTTTCTGCAATTTGACGGAGGGTGGTATGTAAAATTTGTTGAATTCCTGGAGAAACCTCTCCCATGAAATTGGTCTTGGTAGAGACTGCAGGTTGGCTTTCCACCATTGGTTGGCTTCTCCAAGTAAGAACGGCCTGACTGCCCGAGTCTTTACCTCTTCAAGTGCTCTAATCAGTTCAAAGCAGTTTTCTACCTCGTCTAGCCACTTCTCAGCGGCATCAGAATCTGACTTCCCTTCGAACGACGAAACATTGGCTCTTTTTAGCTTTTCAAAGTAGTATTGGGCATCCCTGACCGGTTCGTGAGGTTGAGGAATGTTCTGTTGCAACATTACTTGACCAATTTGAGTGACTGTTTTGCAAAAATTCTGAAAGGCATTGATATCTGGCATCATATGTGGTAAAGGTCCTTGGGGTGGAGGAACGTTCTGAACCAGAGGCGGATTTTGGTCTTGCGGTGGCGGTGATGGAGGGACCTGTGCAGGTAGAGGCGGAATAGGCTTCTGCACCTCTGGTCTAGCTCTTGCCGGTCGGCCTCTTGGTCGCACCATCTGCATTATGTAGTGTCGGGATTTTATTCAATGTGGGAGTAGAATTTAATTTATTCTAATAGCATATCTGAGGAGTGCACGTACATACTTTATAAATTAAATTTTGTGATTTGTCGTCAATTAGGGTTTTATCAATAGGCGGAACCCTAATCTTCCAGTCTAAGTCATCCTAGTCTAAGGTCTACTCTCATCTAGGATCAGGACTTAGATCTAAGATCGAACTTACTTGACTACGATCATAACTTAGTTCTATATTCTGCCCGGATCTGGAGCCTCGGTCTGATACCACCTGTAGCGCCCCACACCCCGGCCCAGCCGGAATACGGTGCGCCAGCCGTACTTCACTACGGAGAGTACCAGGCGTCGATCCATAACATGTCGCAGTCCATGATAAACTACATGGACTTTCATGCTTACGCATCAACAAGTAAGCGAAACCGTGGCAGAATAAAAACTTTAAATTAAAGCATCTACGAGATCATCATCAGTTTTACAACCCAAATCACAAAGTACGGAAATTCTCATAAGTAATTGTTTCCATCACAACATCATCATAAAAAATTCATCGATCTCAATAATCTTGTCATGTCTCCTAGGCCATCCATCTCTCGCACGTCTTACAGGTAAGGAACCCTAGGTTCATCTTCAATCCATTCTACCTTATTCCCTGCAGTCTCTGGGAGGAAAAATAGGGGTGAGTGACAAAGTCACCAGCAAGTAAACTATAAATAATTGTGAATTAAATGGAAAGTACATACAAGAACCGAACCCCAAAATTCGGTTAAATAACCATACCTGACTTTCCATCCAATACCCGTCAGTGATAAACACAGAATGTATCAAAGATCATAACTTAACAGAAATCATGACTTATAAAAGGTCGTAGCTTATGAAAGTTCATACTTCATTAAAGAGCACCAACCAGTAAAGATCATAACCTAGGAGTTACTAAGTCATAACAACTTAGTCTAAGTATCACGTACTATTATTCGATGTCTCATTAAATACAACATGCATGAGTATGTACGTGAGATGCATCATGATACAAATGATGATAAGATCTTTCGTTGTTTTCTTTCAAAACATCATCGTCAACAAACAATAGAGTACTCAGATGTACTCACCTGGATCTGAGGCGGTCACTTCTTCCCTTCGAATGTATTATTCCCGGATTCGGAGCGGTAACGTCATCACTTATCAGGTCTATTCTCTCCGGGCCTAAACGGTCGATATCAGGTCTATTCTCTCCAGGCCTGAACGGTCCATATCATCAGATCAATTAACCCCGGATCTGGAGCGGGTCCTTACTGGCCAGGAAAACACACACGGTACTAGTGGAAAGCGCTCTTTTAAAAACAGGATCTTTTCTTTAAAAATGCTTTTTCATCTTTCTTTATCCTAAAAATCAGTTCCATAAATCATGTAGATGATGATGAAGCAATGTATGACATTTACTATGCAATTCATGATGTAATGCGTTATACGTACACACACGTTCACCTTGTTCTTTAGGCTGGAAAATCCAGAATTATCAGTCCATAGACACGGCCTCAACCCATCGTGGTTTAAGCCCACTATCTTGAGTTCTAGTCATACATATGCATAAGAGTGTCTTAACTATTCGTAATATAATTATCGTGACGTTACGAGATATGTAAGACACTTAGTTTATTTAATTACGAAACAGGACTGCTGAATTTCAGCAATGCTACGTCCCTTCTTTTCCTTTCTTATAAGCCCATTAAGCCTTCATTTAATTTTGGGCCAACTTTGGAAAACTGCTGTAGACATACCGAAAATTAGTGATCATAAGCCCAAGCCATAAAACTAAGTCTAAGCCCATTTAAACAAGATCTTACAACAAGTTCCTCAATTCTGCCCAAATTCCATCTTAGTAACGCTAACTTACCCTTGGTGATTAATCCTTAAAATAATCATGTTAAGTTAAGTGGTTTGCATATAAACACTCACATACGTCCTAAGAAATTGTCATAACAGTTTTGCAGAATTATAATCTCGTTAAAGGGGGTCATTTATTCTTTTTCCCAAAACGGTTACATACTGAGTTCTGAAATGACCAATTTTACTACGAATTACATTGTGACCACTCCATACGTCATTTTTCAAAAATTCCAACTCGCACACTTAGAAAACACGTAGGTCTAGCATCCTACCAAAAATAAGCCCAATTGCATATTTCTAAGGTCCATTTCCTGGTCAATCATTATGTCCCATAAAATTTGTTTAGTCCATTAATTTCCAGCATGACCAGTTTTAGTAAAAATTCCGTTAAAAATAATTCGTACCTCTTTTTAACGAAATTTCAACTCTCATATTTACCATACACAGTGCTTGTGTTATGCCAAAAATTAACTAAATTGAATACCTCTAAGGTCTCTTGTCAGGTCCCACAAAACGGCCTAAAAATCTGCCCTCCTCTAGTGAATTTCAAATTTTGTCACATTTCCTTTCTAAAAGGTCCTATCTTGCATTGTTTGACTTAAAAACTTCATTAAACATCAAACACACCTTTAGCATGGGAATTTACAGATTCAACACATTAAAAACATTATATACACATCCCTTCAAAACAGCTTGAACGCCACATATGTCATCCCTTGGGCCATGCACATCATGTTCATACTAAAATCAAGCCTTGGTGAAATTGGTGCATACGCACCCTAACCCCCAAACCAGCCCGTTCATAATAACTCCATAATGAACATAGTAAGTTTAACACATAAAGCACCCATCTTATTCACATTTTATCCCACAAGTTACCATTCTTACAAAAACTACCTTTGTTTTCCCCTCTCTCCATCCAACCGTCCCCCATCCATGTAAAAAACAAGATCTTTGTTACATTCATCCTAGGTTTACCACACATCCATACTTAAAATAATAAAGATTCCACTTTTGGAGCAAAGCTCACACATGCAAGCCATTATACCCTAAGATCCGAAAGTTTCACACATAAAACTTAGCATTTCACAACTAAGATTAAATCTTAATGACATCTAGACATTCAAGCATGCACTTTCACATTCAAGCCACAAGTATGTATAGTGTACTTGTCTTTTCAACTTACTCCTCTTCTTAGCTTGAAATGTGTGGGGTATAGGTGAAGCCTTCCTCTTCTTCACATATGCACCCCATGGTTTTGAGGAGGGTAAGAGAGCAAAGATTAGTTTTCATTCTTAAGAGAAAGATGTACTAAATAGGGGTTAGATGAACTTACCAAATGGAACTTGTGTAGTGTTCAAGCCCCTTGAGACTAGTGTTTCCTGAAAAGCTTGAGATTTGTGAGCCTAGTGACCTTGAAGGTCACGGTCCATGATCAAGAAAAAATGAGCTTCAAGATAAATAAAATGTAAGAATTCCCTTGAAGGGTTGAGTATTTACTTACCTAACCACTTGAGCTTGGATCTTCTTGGTACAACCTTGGCCGTGTGGTTTCGGGGGAGGAGAAGAGAGGGATGCTTCTCACTCTTGGTGGTCCTTTGGGAGTTGGAAAGATGAGAGAATTCTAGAATATTTTTGGGATGAATTTTCTTTTCCTTCTTGGCTAGGTGTTAGCCGTTGGGGGTGTAAGAGGTGAGAGTAAAAGATTTACCATGGTAAGGTTAAGGGAACTAACCTTGATTACTTTAGTTAATCAAGGTTACTTTATTATTAACCTTGGTTACTTTAGTTCAATCATGGTTACTTTTAGACTAACCTTAGTTACTTTAATTAATTAGGGTAACTTTAACCTTGGTAATAAAGTAACCATGGTAGGATTTTAAAAATCCTCCATGATTAGCCACTTAGGGCATCCGGTCGGTTGGGGTCTTTAATGACCCCAACCATGTTTTATTCCAATTTGATTGTTACTTTTTCTTTACTTATTTTACTTTTTCCCCTTTTTTTTTCTTTTAAAATATGTAGTTCGGGAAATTTTGAGCCCTTTTTGGGCTAAGACCAAAAATTGATAATATTGGGAACAATTTTGCCCATTACCTAAAATGGCTTATTTGTTAATTGGGCTCACTTATAAGGTGGCCCTTGTGCTTTCTCCCCTTGACATCTTAGGAAATTCCTATAAGGCCTTTTTACCCCTTATGACCGAAATCTCACTAGCTCTTGGGAGTGAATGGGGTCCCTTCACATGGTCCAATATTCGTGCTCGAAATTTTATGTAATGCTTCCCGTAACATAATCTAATATAAATAAAATAAAAATAATCATCAACTAAATAAATTGTACTTGAAGATACAAACTCTCTTGGTTAAGTCGTAAGTACAAGGTGGTTCCTTGTTGGGTACAACACTAGAGGCTACATGGAATAAAGTGGAATGGATTGAAGATGAACCTAGGGTTCCTTACCCGTTGAGGCGCGAAAGATGGATGGCCTAGGAGACTTGACGAGATGATTGTGATCGATGATCCTTTTTATGGAATTGTGATGGAAACAATTACTTTTGGGAATTTCCGTACTTTATGAGTGGGTTGTAAAACCGATGATGGTTTCGTAGACGTTTTTATTTTAAAAGTTTTTATTCTGCCTCAGTTTTGCTTACTTGTTGACGTGTAAGCATGAAAGTCCTTATATTTTATTCTGGACTTTGTTTTGTTATGGACTGACGCCTGGTACTCTCCGTAGTGAAGTACGACAGGCGCACCATATATAGCTGTGTCGGGGTGCGGGGCGCTACAGAGGACATAGCAATCGATGCAGTAGAAGCTCTCAAGTATGATGTAGACAACACCATATGTAGAGGACATATTATATATTTTCTCCCACAACAAGTTCTGAAAAAGTGTTGCCATGAGATTCATTTGGAGATACTGTTGTACAACAAGAACTTTTTGAGAAATCGGGGTTTGAGTGATTTGAAAATGCATGATTTAAATGTTACGTGTTTACAAAATGCATGAAACAAGTGTTGCTTGATATATGCACGTGATAAAAATGCTTTACATGTTTATATAAAATGTTGTCGTGCTAATGTGCCATGAAGCATTAAGGCTTACATCATATGCCAAACAAATGTTGCCTTTATACTATTTTCAGGTGTCATAATTAATGAACTAAACTAGTTCATTAAGTGAAGTGCTTAATGAAATGAACTAACTAGAGCATTAAATGAAGACATATTCGGGACATATCTGGAGAGAGCAATTTGGCAACAAATTTGGAATGGAAAGTTCTCTCGCCACACTTACATATACACACCACATACATATTCATATTATATATCCATCTTTTTTTATGAAAAACTATATACTTATATTCCAACGTTCCACCGACACGTCATATGTATTATAAACGTATGTCGGTGTCACACCACTATATACACATCATATTTATTGCTTATCAACATAAATCATGCATTTCAAGTGCGTTCTTAAGGGTTATTGATTCAACCCTTTGCAAGAGTATCTTTTGGTACCCAAACTTGGGTGACCTTTCTTGATCTTACAAAAGGTGAAAAGAAAGATGAATAAGGAATATAGTACATGTTGTGATCACTTCTATTTGACCTATGATGGTCGAATCTATCATTGTAAAAATAAGGTGATTTTCGGCTTTGATATGTATTTTGGTTTGTATGCACGGTGCGTGATCTAG
This sequence comes from Eustoma russellianum, assembly GCA_036186865.1. NCBI lineage: Eukaryota > Viridiplantae > Streptophyta > Magnoliopsida > Gentianales > Gentianaceae > Eustoma > Eustoma russellianum. The sequence continues at coordinate 31,887,933 of AP025043.1, read as the reverse complement.
ATGCATTTGTATGATATGTGTTGTACCCAACGAAGAATATTATTGTACTTGAGACTCGTACAAAGTGAATTAATCAAAGGTTGGATCCTTCAAGTACATTTTATTGAGTTTTATTATTGCTTCTTTAATTAAATTTCCTTAAAGTACATATTATGACAATTGATATAATTATACAAGTATGTATAATGACCATTTCTCCCTCTCAACCCTTAAGAATTTCGTTTACAAGACCTTGAAGGACCTTAGAACGTTATTCCTTTTGTAAGAAGACTAACCTTAAGGGTCTTCTTAAAAGCAAGCCTAAAAACCTACACAAGAAATTAGATATTATAAGTAATGGTATAATTATACAAGTATGTGTTATGAAATATGTGAAATGACAAAAATAACCCCCCAACCCTCCAAGGAATCTGGCCACTACAAGGAGTTCTAGGACTCCTTAGTCTTCACATGATTAATTAATTTTGGAAGATCAAAAAAATAAAATAATGTGGAAAGACCAAGCATGGGGGACCAAAAGGTGGCTAAGCTACTTTTCATGCAACCTTTCTTTTTACCCATGCGCTGGCCTCCTTTTTCTTTTTACACCATGGAGTCTTCTTTTTATTAATTAGAAGCCTCTCATCCATCTCCGACCTTCAATATTCTCAAGAGTTGCCCAAGCAAATAGCTAAGACAATCTCTCCATCCCTCTCAACTCACACGGCTAGGAGTGAGCTAGGAGACTCAAGGATATCTCCATCTTCTAGCTTCAAGATTCATCTAGGTAAGTTGCACGCTAAGCCTGTTAAATGAATTTAATATTTCAAAGGATGAAGTTCACATTGGTGCCCCTTTTTCCTTGATAAAACTGTGACCCTCCTTGGTCACTAGGTGAGAATTTTTCAAGCTACTAAGTGGTGCTAATACCTTGGTGGTTTGAACTCCTTTCAAGCCTCATTTTGGTAAGCTAATCTAGCCTCAATCTAGCTCTATTCTTCATTTAAAATGGTAGCTAATGATTCTTCCTTTTTCTCCCTCAAAACCGTGTGCTATATGAAGTAGTGGAGGAAAACTTCAACCCATTTCATCCAAGGATCAAGCTAAAGGAAGGTTTCTAGCTTAAAGAGGCAAGTATACTCTAGATAATCTTGACTTATTTGTGAAGTGTGTGCTGGAATGACTAGATATTTTTAAGATATGAATCTTAGTTGAAGATACTAAGTTTAAAGCATGAGAACGTAGTTATTCCTTAAGAAAAAGTGACTTGCATGTGTGAAATTCTTCCAAAGATGAGTTCTTTGCCTACATTAAATATGAATGTGTTGTATGTCTAAGGTGGACATGGTAAGATTCATCTTTCTCACCATGAAGGGGACGGCTATAAGGGGGAATAAGAATGAACATTGATTCTTGTGAAGAACATTTCTTGTGAAGCAAAAGATGTATGAAAGTTATATGTTTGAATGATTTACTATAATGGGTGTATTGTGCTCACTTTAAAAACGAAATATGAGTTCTTCCATGTGTAAGAAACGGGCTGTCTATGGAGATTATGTGATACATGAATTAGTTATGCTAAAGGAAGACTATATTAAGTGCAAAAAGTGCAAGAATGATGTGTGCTGTGTGTAAGTTTAAGAACTGTTTTGGGGTGGTTCATAAGTAGCTTATTGAATGTTATGGAACCTGGAATGTTTATACTAAGGGTGTATTTGGTGGCTGGTAAGTCATTTTAGAGGAATATGTTTAGTTGGTAAACACTTGACAAGAAAAGTGACAAAAAGGAAAAACTACTGGAACTGGACAGATTTAAATGGTGTGTTGTGTGACCCGAAAATTTACCTTAGGAACATGAAAATGAGCCGATTTTTGGTAGGAGGCTAGCCTTGTATGTTTATTAAATCTGTGAGTTGGAATTTGGGTAAAAGGACTTGTGGTTTATCCACAACAAAATTTTTAGTCACAACTGGTCATTCCAGTTTCTGCATGTACCTAGTTTTGGGAAAATAATTAAATGACCACTCTAAACCTATTGGATTGTTCTGGAACTTTTATGGTAATCACTTAAGACATAGATGAACATGTCCATGTAAATAAATCAGCTTGGAACCATTGTTTTGAGGGCTAACAACCGAATTGAAGTTGTGTTACAAAACGGAAAAACAGGACAGAATTATGGCATGAGTTGAGAGACCTTATTATTGCGGATTTGGACTTGTATGTGCTGTTGGGCATATGAATATTATTTCTTGGTATGTTTAATATGTTTTCCAGGTGTTGGCCCAAATTACATACGATTTTATGGCCTTGAAAGTAAGGTAAAGATGGGTACTGCGCTGCTGGATTCAGCAGTACTCTGTTTAGTAACTTAATGATTTGAGGGTTTTGTCTATCTCGAAACGTTACGAAATTTTTATGGCATGTAGACAAGACTCCATTGCGCATATGTATGGCATAATATTAGGAAAATAGGCCTGATTTGTTATGTTTGAGGACGAATGAACAGAGCGTAAATTCTTGAAAATATTTCCAGCCGAAAGAACAAGGCCATACGTGGATTATGTGATGCATTTAGTCATGAATTGCATATTGCATGTCATGCATTGCATCATCCTCATTTACATGAGTTATGAAACAGATTTTATGTCAAAGAAATTCCAGAACACTCTTTTAAAGAAAAGATTTCAGTTTTGAAAAGAATGATTCCTATTGGTACCATTGATTCCTGGCCAGCGTAACCTGCTCCAGATTCGGGGTTAATTGATCTGATGATGATTATGACCGTTCAGGCCCGGAGAGAATAGACATGGTTATGATGATTATGATCGTTCAGGACCAGAGAGAATAGACCTGATAATGATGATTTATGACCGTACAGGTCCGGAGAGAATAGACCTGATGACGATGATTGATTGTATGACCGTTTTCAGATCCGGACATAATAGATCTGAAGGGAATGATATGACCGCCTCAGATATGGACATAATAGATCTGAATACTCACTCCTCTCGTTTTATTGACGATGATGTTTTGAAAGAAAGAATGAAAGAACTTATCCTCATCTTTTATCATGATGCATCACATGTGCATACTCATACATGGTGCATTTCATGGCTAATCAAATGATTGATGTACAATCACGTAGGCTATGATGTTATGATGTAACATCTCCTAAGTTGTGATCTTAATGTGATTTCTTGTCTCATAAGTTATGATCTTAGTTCCTTACGGGTGATGGATTGAAAGTCAGGTATGTTGTGAATCCAAACTTTTTGGGGTTTGGTTCTTGTGTATAATTTTTATTTAATTCATGATTATTTATGGTATACTTTCTGGTGACTTTGTCACTCACCCCATTATTTTTCCTCCCAGATGCTGCAAGAAATGGGGTAGAATGGATCGATGACGAGCCTAGGGTTCCCTATCCATAGACGTGCAAGAGAAGGACAGCTTAAGGACTTGTTATGATGGTTATGTTTGATGGATTTTATGATGGAACTTTAAATTCAGATTTCTCTTTATGTTTTGTGGACATGGTTGTAAACGTTGGGATGAATATTCAGCATGACTTTATTTAAAAGTTTTTATTTAGCCTCAATTTTGCTTACCTGTTGAGGTGTAAGCAGAAAAAGTCCATACAATTCATTATGGACTACGATATGAAGTGGATTGACGCCCGATACTCTCCGTAGAGAAGTACGGTGGGGGCACCGTACGTGGCTAGGCCGGTGCGGGGCGCTACAGGTGGTATCAGAGCCCAGGCTCTAAATTCGGGCAGAGTATAGAATTAAGATACGATTTTAGAAATCTAAGTTTGACCTTAGACCTAAGTCATGATCTGGACCTTAGACTAGGATGACTTAGACTGGAAATTAGGACTTTGGCCTAATAACAAAATCCTAGTCAAGGAAAATTTTATATGTCATAGAATCTAATTCGTATCTTACCTTCTTCAATGTCCACTTAAATTTCTATTGGATTATGAATTAAATTCTGTCACCTATCTGGATATTTTAACCATGAATAAAACTGCAATGCTCCATAGTGCAGATGGCATGACCACGAGGTAGACTTGCTATGGCCCGACCAGATGTGCAGGAGCCTATTCCTCCTCCACCCGCTCATGTTCCACCACCACCACCACCACAGGATCAGAATCCACCCCTGGCTCAGAATAATCCTCCACCCCAGGGGCCTTTGCCACAGATGATTCTAGACATTCATGCTTTTCAGACTTTTTGTCAAACTGTCACCCGGATCGGTCAAGTGATGCTACAGCAGAATGCCCCTCCCTAGCCTCATGAGCCTGTCAAGGGTGCTCAGTATTATTTTGAGAAGCTGAAAAGAGCTAACGTACCGCCCTTTGAAGGAAAATCGGACCCTAATGCTGCTGAGAAATGGTTGGATAAGGTAGAAAACTGTTTTGAATTAATTCGTACAACTGAAGAGGTGAAAACTCAAGCCGTTAGACCATTCTTACTTGGGGAAGCAAACCAATGGTGGAAGGCCAATTTGCAATCTTTATTGAGACTGATATCGTGGGAGAGATTTCTGCAGGAGTTTAACAAGTTTTACATACCTCCTTCTGTGAAGTTACAAAAGAGACACGAGTTCGAGTTATTGAGGCAAGAACAGGAAATGACAGTTGCAGATTATGGCGACAAGTTTATAGCTTTGGGAAGGTTCCAGCCATCTACTATGAATGACGAGGACACCAAGATGCTGAAGTTTGAGAGAGGATTGAATCCAAGGATCAGGAACCTGGTTAGTTAATGCAAATCCTGTGAACTTTGGAGCACTGCTTGATGCTTGTTACAGGATCGAGAGAGATATCATTCGTAGAGATGAAATGGGACAAAAGAGAGGAAGGGAAGCGTCTGGAAGTGGGGGATCTCGCAAGGTAGCTAAACAGAATTTCAGAGGACCCGGACGACAAGGAAAGAATCGTTTCCAGCGCCATTCATAGCAAAAGAATCAGATGAGGAATCAAGGTCAGAAGCAGCCAGCTATTACGGTGTGTCCTCACTGTCAGAAGCATCACGTAGGAGAGTGTTTTATTCAGGCAGGTAAGTGTTTTCGGTGTGGCAAGGTGGGCCACATACTCAAAGATTGTCCAGATAAGAAGGCCACTTGCTTCGGATGCGGGAAAGTTGGTCACATGATTAAAGACTGCCCGGAGAACGGGCCTAGCAGAAGCAACAACCAAGGAACCAGCGTCAGCGTGCAAACGCAAGAGTTCATGTTATTTGACGTCGCTGTTGAGGAGGCTAATGACGTTGTGACAGGTATGTTTTAAAATTTATGCAATGTCTAAATTTTCGCAAGATATCATTGCTTTGTTGTTGCTTAGTAAATCTTGCCTAATTTAGGAGCTATCTTAGTATGTTCAGTGCCTGCAAATGTACTATTTGATAGTGGCGCTAGCCACTCATTTATCTTGAGGAAATTCGCAAAGAATATTGACCATAATCCAGTCCATCTTGAGACACCATATAGAGTTCAAGCAGCTGGTGATTAGATGCTTGTCTCTCATCATATCTTCAGAAATTACGCGCTCGAGTTTGATGATCAGTGGTTTGAAGCCGATTTAATTCCCATATCCATGAGTAATTTTGATGTAATTCTTAGAATGGATTGGCTCTCGAAGAACCATGCTCACATTGATTGCCGAAGTAGGCAAGTTATAATCAAGGACCCAGCTCGAGATGAAGTATCATTTCAAGGAGGAGCCAAGTTGAAGAAACCATCCAGGAAGGTCTATGTTAATGCGGCTCATGCCAGCCGAGAATTGAAGAAAGGCCATGAAGGATTCTTCATTTATATCCTAAGTGCTGAGCAAGTGAGTCCCACCCTTACTCAAGTTCCTGTTGTTAACGAATACCCTGATGTTTTCCCAGATGAATTACCCGGGTTGCCTCCCGACCGCAAAATTGCCTTCGAAATAAACCTTGTTTCAGGAGCAGAACCCATATCAAAAGCACCATATCAGATGACACCTGCGGAACTGAAAGAACTAAAAGAGCAGTTGGATGAGCTGTCAGAGAAAAAGCTTATTCGCCCCAGCGTTTCGCCTTGGGATGCCCCTTTGCTATTCGTAAAGAAGAAAGATGGAAGCATGCGTTTATGCATCGATTACCGAGAACTTAACAAAATCACCATAAAGAATAAGTACCCACTGTCCCAGATTGACGATTTATTCGATCAACTTAGGGTACGTAATTAACAAGTCTTATTTCAACTAAGGTTTAAATTTTCCAAAAACTCTGTCTAAAGTATCTTAATGCAGTTATTCGATCAACTTAGGGTACGTAATTAACAAGTCTTATTTCAACTAAGGTTTAAATTTTCCAAAAACTCTGTCTAAAGTATCTTAATGCAGGGATCTTGGGTTTTCAGTAAGACAGACCTGCGATCTGGATATTTTCAATTGAAGAATAAGGCTGAAGACGTCCCTAAGACTGCTTTCAGAACACGCTATGGACACTACGAATTCTTTGTCATGCCATTCGGATTGACCGACGCTCCTGCCGCTTTTATGGACCTCATGAATCGAGTCTTTCAGGATCAGTTAGATAAGTTCGTAGTGGTCTTCATAGATGACATCTTGATCTATTTACCAGATGAAGAAACCCATGCAGCCCATTTGAGGACGGTTTTGAATATTTTAACAGAAAGACGCTTATATGCGAAATTTAGCAAATGCGAGTTCTGGCTGCATAGTGTATCATTTCTTGGTCATGTCATATCGGAAGATGGGATTTCTGTGGATCCCAAGAAAATTGAGGCCATTACGGAGTGGCCTAGACCAACTAATGTTAAAGAAGTGAGAAGCTTCCTTAGACTGGCTGGGTATTATCGAAAGTTTGTTGAAGGATTCTCAAGGATAGCTGCTCCCCTCACCAGATTGACACAAAAGAAAACAAAGTTTGAGTGGAACGCTGATTGTGAAAAGAGCTTTTCAGAGTTAAAAGCAAAGTTGACATCCGCCCCTGTTTTGGCTCAGCCCATTCCTAGCGAAAAATATGTTTGTGTATAGTGATACCTCAAAGAACGGTCTTGGATGTGTTCTTATGCAGAAGGATAGAGTAATAGCCTATGCATCCCGACAGTTGAAGCCATTTGAGCAAAACTACCCCATTCATGATCTTGGGGTTGCCGCAGTGGTATTTGCTTTAAAGATATGGAGGGATTACTTGTATGGTGAGAAATGTGAGATCTTTATAGATGACAAAAGCCTAAAGTATCTCTTTACCTAGAAAGAACTAAATATGCGGCATCACAGATGGCTTGAGTTGATTAAAGATTATGACCTCTCAATTCAATATCACCCTGGAAAGCTAATAAAGTTGCTGATGCATTGAGTTGTAAGACAAGCCACCCTGTCAACCACCTCTTCAGCGAGACATGGAAGAATTCGGCCTTGAAGAAGTTGATTTAGTGGATGAAGTTCTCACCAAATTAGTTCTCATCCCTTTCTTGATTAACAGAATCAAGGAAGCTCAAGGAAATGATGAAGCATTGAGGAAGATCTAGGACAGGATAAAAGATAAGCCATTGAATGATTTTGAGGTTCGTAGTGATGGCAGTTTATGGTTCAGAGGACGGTTGTGTGTGCCTGAGGATAATAAGATTAGGGATGAAGTCTTGATGGAAGCTCATAACTCGGGCTTATCTATTCACCCTGGAGCTAACAAGATGTATCAGGACCTCAAGCAAAAGTTTTGGTGGCACGGCACGAAGAACCGAATAGCTGAATTTGTTGAACGATGCCTTGTTTGTCAGAGGATAAAAGCTAAGCACCAAAGACCCGCCGGGTTATTACAACCTCTAAAAGTTCCTGAATGGTAATGGGATCACGTCGCCATGGACTTTGTGACTGATCTGCCGAGAACCAAGTATGGAAATGATGCTATATGGGTCGTTGTGGACCGTCTGACCAAATCTGCTCATTTCATGGCCATGTCGATTAAAGCATCTATGGAGAAGTTAGCTTCGATGTATATCAATCAGATTGTCTGCTTGCATAGTGTGCCCATAAGCATTGTTTGTGATCGTGACCCCCGTTTTACCTTTAGTTTTGGACAGCCTTTCAAAAGGCAATGGGCACTGAGATTAGGATGAGTTTTGCTTTCCATCCTCAAACTGACGGTCAATCAGAAAGGACGATCCAAACGCTTGAAGACATGCTTCGTGCTTGTATTCTTGACTTTGGGGGAGCTGGGATAAGAGTCTTAAGTTAGTTGAGTTTTCCTACAACAACAGTTTCCACAGATCTATTGGAATGGCACCCTATGAAGCCTTGTATGGGAGAAAATGTCGGTCCCCACTCTATTGGGACAAAATTGGAGACAAGATATATGCGGGACCTGACATTGTAGAGCAAACTCGAGAAAAGGTAAAGATTGTTAAGCAAAGATTGAAGGCGACACAAGATAGAAGTAAGATTTGGGCTGATGAAAGACGTAGACCCTTAGAATTTCAAGAAGGAGAAAAAGTGTTCTTAAAGGTCTCTCCATCCAAAGGAGTTAAGAGATTTGGCATTAAAGTGAAGTTGAGCTCAAGATTCATTGGACCATATGAAATTCTAGAGAGAGTTGGTGAAGTTGTGTATCGTTTGGCGTTGCCCCCATCACTGTCCCAGTTGCATGATGTGTTCCACGTCTCCCAACTTCGTCGGTATGTTTATGATCCACGCCACATTCTTGAAGATCAGCAGCTGAAGGTTGAAGAGGATACATCTTATGTAGAGGAGCCCTTAAAGATCATTGATTGGAAAGAGAAAAAGTTGAGGAAGAGATCCATGCCTATGGTGAAAGTCCAGTAGAAATACCATTCTGGAGATGAAGCCACTTGGGAGACCGAGGAAGGCATGAGGAATCAATACCCACACCTTTTTGATTAGTGCCCTTAAGTTTCAAGGACGAAACTTGTAATAAGGGGGGCGGATTTTGTACACAACGAAAAATCTTGTTGTACTTGAGGCTCGTACAAAGTGAATTAATGAAAGGTTGGATCCTTCAAGTATATTTTATTGAGTTTTATTATTGATTCTTTAATTAAATTTCCTTAAAGTAAATATTATGACAATTGATATAATTGTACAAGTATGTATAATGACCATTTCTCCCTCCCAACCCTTAAGAATTTCGGCCACAAGGCCTTAAAGGACCTTAGAATGTTCTTCCTTTTATGAAAAGACTAGCCTAAAGGGTCTTCTTAAGAGCAAGCCTAAAAACCTACACAAGAAATTAGATATTATAAGTAATGGTATAATTATACAAGTATGTGTTATGAAATATGTGAAATGACAAAAATAACCCCCCAACCCTCTAAGGAATCTGGCCACTACAAGGAGTTCTAGGACTCCTTAGTCTTCACATGATTAATTAATTTTGGAAGATCAAAAAAATAATATAATGTGGAAAGACCAAGCATGGGGACCAAAAGGTGGCTAAGCAACTTTTCATGCAACCTTTCTTTTGACCCATGCGCTGGCCTCCTTTTTCTTTTTACACCATGGAGTCTTCTTTTTATTAATTAGAAGCCTCTCATCCATCTCCAACCTTCAATATTCTCAAGAGTTGCCCAAGCAAATAGCTAAGACAATCTCTCCATCCCCCTCAACTCACACAGCTAGGAGTGAGCTAGGAGACTCAAGGATATCTCCATCTTCTAGCTTCAAGATTCATCTAGGTAAGTTGCACGCTAAGCCTCTTAAATGAATTTCATATTTCAAAGGATGAAGCTCACATTGGTGCCCCTTTTTCCTTGATAAAACTGTGACCCTCCTTGGTCACTAGGTGAGAATTTTTCAAGCTACTAAGTGGTGCTAATACCTTGGTGGTTTGAACTCCTTTCAAGCCTCATTTTGGTAAGCTAATCTAGCCTCAATCTAGCTCTATTCTTCATTTAAAATGGTAGCTAATGATTCTTCCTTTTTCTCCCTCAAAACCGTGTGCTATATGAAGTAGTGGAGGAAAACTTGACCCCATTTCATCCAAGGATCAAGCTAAAGGAAGGTTTCTAGCTTAAAGAGGCAAGTATACTCTAGATAATCTTGACTTATTTGTGAAGTGTGTGCTGGAATGACTAGATATTTTTAAGATATGAATCTTAGTTGAAGATACTAAGTTTAAAGCATGAGAACGTAGTTGTTCCTTAAGAAAAAGTGACTTGCATGTGTGAAATTCTTCCAAAGATGAGTTCTTTGCCTACATTAAATATGAATGTGTTGTATGTCTAAGGTGGACATGGTAAGATTCATCTTTCTCACCATGAAGGGGAAGGCTAGAAGGGGGAACAGGAATGAACATTGATTCTTGTGAAGAACATTTCTTGTGAAGCAAAAGATGTATGAAAGTTATATGTTTGAATGATTTACTATATGGGTGTATTGTGCTCACTTTAAAAACAAAATATGAGTTCTTCCATTTGTAAGAAACGGGCTGTCTATGGAGATTATGTGATACATGAATTAGTTATGCTAAAGGAAGGCTATATTAAGTGCAAAATGTGCAAGAATGACGTGTGCTGTGTGTAAGTTTCAAAACTGTTTTGGGGTGGTTCATAGGTAGCTTATTGAATGTTATGGAACCTTGAATGTTTATGCTAAGAGTGTATTTGGTGGCTAGTAAGTCATTTTAGAGGAATAAGTTTAGTTGGTAAACAATTGACAAGAAAAGTGAGAAAAAGGAAAAACTACTAGAACTGGAAAGATTTATGTGGTGTGTTGTGTGACCCAAAAATGTACCATAGGAACATGCAAATGAGCTGATTTTTGGTAGGATGATAGCCTTGTATGTTTATTAAATCTGTGAGTTGTAATTTCGGCAAAAGGACTTGTGGTTTATCCGCAATAAAAGTTTTAGTGACAACTGGTCATTCCAGTTTCTGCATGTACCTAGTTTTGGAAAAATAATTAAATGACGCCTCTAAACCTATTGGATTGCTCTGAAATTTTTATGGTAATCACTTAAGACATAGATGAACATGTCCATGTAAATAAATCAGCTTGGAACCATTGTTTTGAGGGCTAACAACCGAATATAAGTTGTGTTACAAAACTGGAAAACAGGACAGAATTATGGCATGAGTTGGGAGACCTTATTATTGCGGATTTGGACTTGTATGTGCTGTTGGGCATATGAATATTATTTCTTGGTATGTTTAATATGTTTTCCAGGTGTTTGCCCAAATTAAATTGGATTTTATGGGCTTGAAAGTAAGGTAAAGATGGGTACTGCGCTGCTGGATTCAGCAGTACTCTGTTTAGTAACTTAATGATTTGAGGGTTTTGTCTATCTCGAAACGTTACGAAATTTATATGGCATGTAGACAAGACTCCATTGCGCATATGTATGATATGAGATTATAAAAATAGGGCTGATTTGTTATGTTTGAGGCCGCATGTACAGAGCGTAAATTCTGGAAAATTTTTCCAGCCGAAAGAACTAGGCCATACGTGGATTATGTGATGCATTTAGTCATGAATTGCATTTTCCATGTCATGCATTGTATCATCCTCATTTACATGAGTTATGAAACTGATTTTATGTCAAAGAAATTCCGGAACGCTCTTTCAAAGAAAAGATTTCAGTTTTGAAAAGAACGATTCCTAATGGTACCATTGATTCCTGACCAACATAACCCGCTCCAGATCTGGGGTTAATTGATCTGATGATGATTATGACCGTTCAGGCCCGGAGAGAATAGACCTGGTTATGATAATTATGACAGTTCAGGCCCGAAGAGAATAGACCTGATAATGATGATTTATGACCGTACAGGTCCAGAGAGAATAGACCTGATGACGATGATTGATTGTATGACCGTTTTCAGATCCGGACATAATAGATCTGAAGGGAATGGTATGACCGCCTCGGATCTGGATATAATAGATCTGAATACTCACTCTTCTCGTTTTATGGACGATGATGTTTTGAAAGAAAGAATGAAAGAACTTATCCTTATCTTTTATCATGATGCATCGCATGTGCATACTCATACATTGTGCATTTCATGGCTAGTCAAATGATTGATGTACAATCACTTAGGCTATGATGTTATGATGTAATATCTCCTAAGTTGTGATCTTAATGTGATTTCTTGTCTCATAAGTTATGATCTTAGTTCCTTACGGGTGATGGATTGAAAGTCAGGTATGTTGTGAATCCAAACTTTTTGGGGTTTGGTTCTTGTGTATACTTTCCATTTAATTCATGATTATTTATGGTATACTTGCTGGTGACTTTGTCACTCACCCTATTATTTTTCCTCCCAGTGCCTGCAGGAAATGGGGTAGAATGGATCGATGAAGAGCCTACGGTTCCCTATCCATAGACGTGCAAGAGAAGGACAGCTTAAGGACTTGTTATGATGGTTATGTTTGATGGATTTTATGATGGAACTTTAAATGCAGATTTCTCTTTATGTTTTGTGGACATGGTTGTAAACGTTGGGATGAATATTCGTCATGCTTTTATTTAAAAGTTTTTATTTTGCCTCAATTTTGCTTACCTGTTGACGTGTAAGCAGAAAAAGTCCATACAATTCGTTATTGACTACGATATGATGTGGATTGATGCCTGGTACTCTCCATAGTGAAGTACGGTAGGCGCACTGTATGCGGCCAGGCCGTTGCGGGGCGCTACAATATGAATGTCGCATATGCATCAAAGTCTTTCTTTCATATCTATATGGCACATAATTATATTTTCCTTATGAGGAAAAAGAAGTAGTGCAATGAGACTCAACGTGGGTCTCGCTAGATTGTATTGTCGTCTTCTTAGACTTTACGATCGTTTTAAATACATGTTGTTGCTTAGATGAAGATAAAACAAAATTTATAGATTTATTTTTGTTACACCCGACTTCCGTTACGTACTTAGAATAAATCTTGTGATGCTATGGTATGACGTGTCTATGTGTTATTTTAAAAGAATCATAGAAATTACAAAATTAATCTAGTAAGTGTAAGACTAGTAATTTAAAATAAAGAAGTAGTACAAGTTCTAATTAGAAATTAAATAAAGAGAAAAGAAGTTAACACATGAGAAGACAAAAGAGGGATTGAATGGTAATTTCACCATCCACTTGCACCACAACCACCCCCCCCCCCCCCCACAACCGGCCACCCTTCTCTTTTATTCCTAAAATTTCTAATTGTTTTCTTTTATTCTTTTCTTTTAATCGTTGTCATGTCTTACACTATGTAAGACATGCATCCAATAGGATTGCATGCAAAATCTTTTTGGCCTCCATTGTCTTCACCATCCAAGAATTCTCATCATAGTTCCCCCACTACACCGTCCGGCCAAAGCCTTCTTCCTGTAGTTCTTCAAGGAACCACTAGAAGGGGGAGGGTTGAATAGTCGGCGTGGAAAATGTGGTTTTTAAAATTGTTTTAAACAAAAAACCCAACTTCTGAAAACAGTTTCTGTTTTAAGGACCTGTTTTGAAACGTTTTGAAAACTAGGTTACAGGTCTTCCAAAATTTTTAAATTTGGAGAGATCTTAGTGTCAGATGTTCTGAGCATCTCCTAAAAATTTCAGATTAAAATTCAACCTCTAACCCTTTTAAAAATTGTTGATGGTCAGATTGCGCAAATCTGCCAGAAAAGGTAATATGACTTGAAAAATTAATTCCTATTTAACCGCAACTCCAAATGCTTTCAAAATTTAATGACTAACTCCTTTTTAGGCATATTTAATTGGGTTGAAACAGTTATAAAAAAATTCTTTTGGGAAGATAGTCAAATACGTTCAAAGTCTCAACCTTTGCAAGCTTGGAAATCAGACTACACCAGTCTCAGAACGTTTGACGTTTGAATGACTTATACTTGTCCAAAAGGGTTGAAACTTATGCCAAAAGAACCTTAAGACGTGTAGCTATGTTTCCTGAAAGTTTTGTGTTTTTTGAAATTCGTTTACTATTTTTACGAACGTGATGAAAACGATGCACTGTGCTGGAAACTCAAGGTAAATGCTGAAAGTAGAGAACACAAGGAATTTTATACTGGTTCGGTTAAAACAACCTACTCCAGTCTTCGAGGATACCTTCCTCGGTTAGCACTAATCAAAAAACACAAATAACACCTTACCACACAGGGTTGATGGAGTTACACACCAACTCCAACCCTTTACAAACCTTGTAAATGAATACAACGATCACGAACACCACCACCTTGCGAATGCAAGATTGATCACACCATGATCAATCTTTTACAACAATAAAGAATAAATGGTGGTATGTAAGAAGTCTATTCAAGATGTATTGAATATGAATACAATAGGCTTTTAGAGAGAAGAAAGAAAGAAGTGTAGAAAGAGAAGGATGTAGTGTTTTTGATCTTGAATTTGCAAGACTTGTTCTGTCTTTTGTTTGCTCTCTTCTGTCATCATTATCATTGGTGGCCGCCCCCTCTTGCCTTGATCTTCCCTTGAAAATTATCTTTTAAGTCATTGGAAGAGTATATTACATAATTGTGACATTTTCTTGCTTACTTGACAACTCATTGATTGGATGAAAGTTGTCATCATTTGATGACTAGATAAATATGAAAATAAACCTTAAAAACCATGTGCCAATTAGCCAAAAAAGTGTTGACATAAATCACATAATCATTTCACATAATTAGCAAGAAAACTAATCTCCATTTTGCACCTAAAAATCGGCCACATTATTATTTCACATGCTGAAATTTTCAGCATGTGTGATATTCACACAATATTCAAAACATTTCCATGTATGTATAGAATAATTCCTTGAAGATTGAAGAATCAAATATGTTGAATCTTGAAGCATAAATCCGGCCACATTCATTCCCACACATGCTGAAATTTTCAGCATGTGTGATATTCAAAGATATCACCATATTATTTCCATAACATCTTTAGAACATTGCCATTTTATCTTTAATTTAATCCACATAATTTAAGATAGTAAATATGGCTCATTACTTTGAAAGTTTTGGCCAGCCTAAGACAACACATGCTGAATTTTCAGCATGTGTCACAAATGTGACAAAGTTTGAAATGTTACCTTTTGTAGTTCCTTTCTTTAGGTCACCAACATTACATGCTTCATTCTTGGCCAATCAAGATGCCAACAAAGCTCCACATATGCTCCAACATGGCTGAGCTAGGCGTGTATGATGAATATACATGTGCTGAGTTTTATTTTTGCAAACTTTGTAAAATAGTGCACATATAATTATACACATATGGTATATTCCAATCAGCCCTTAATTGATTTTTCTTGAACACTTTAGAATGTATAAAGTATGCAAAAAGTGTCTAGATACATGTTATATTCCATGCCAAAAATGTTCCATGTGTCGTGTTCGTAGAAAACCGAATTTTCGACGTTTGTCGATTACCCGATTTTTTTCCTATTAAATTCCAACTTTTTGCACATGTTATATATATTATGTTACATATAATATACATAAATTAAACTTTTTTATTCAACACTTAGGGTTGATTAAAGTGGCACCCAACATGTGACAGATAATTGAATTTGGAATCTCCACAATTTGGCCTTGATCGAGGGTGATTTGTGTGTGCCAACATGGAATTATTTTATGGCTGTATATACCATGTACGCCACGAAATTGGTGGTCATTTTTGATGTGTAGGGGCTGGCCATCTATATATGGCAAGTACGTGACACGTTGGCAAAGTTTCGGTATTCACCCGATACGACAATTTTTGGTTTAGAACTTTTAACGTGTCATAATAAATTTGTCATCACCATGACTTATATCATATGATATAAGACCTGCATATACTCATACATATGAGTTAAATACGGTGGTGTGACATTAACGTACGTACGAAAAATATAAAACGTGTCGGTAGTACGTTGGAATATATGTGTATGTGCCTTTTCAAAAAAAAATCTGAATATATATATATATGTATATATATTTATATATATATATATGGTAAAAACTTGTAGCATGAGGGAGAAGATGACTTTTCATTCTTCAATTTGTTGCCTTTGTGCCTTTTCCAAATATAGCTTTCTTTAATGAACTACTTAGTTTATTTAACTAAGTACTTAACTTAATGAACTAGTTTAGTTCATTAATGATGGCACCTGAAAATAGTTCAAACAAAACAAATGCTTGCCATTTGATGTAAGCTTTAAAGCTTCATGACTCGTTAGTACGACAACATTATGTATGAACTATATAAGGCAAGTTTTTTGCAAAAACATGTCATATCATAAAATATGTCATGCATTTCTTTAATACAAGTTATTTAAATCATGCATTTTGTAATCACTCAAACCCCTTTTTCTCTACAATCTCCCCTTTTTGATGATTTACAAAATAACCTACGTTCATGATTTAAATTTTATCGCTCCCCCTCCAATCATGCACAAATTCAAAATTTTAATTTCAAATTTCAAATTTTGAATTTTCTCCCCCTTGATTTGTGCAATCAATCTCTCTCCCCCTTAAATCATGCATTCTCTCCCCTTTTATTTTGGAAAGTCAATCAAAAATGCATGTAAATATGGAAAGACAATCAAATCAAATCAACAGAAATCATGCCTAATTTAGAACGAAGATTTTCATATGTGGCTTGATTTAATGCTTTAGTGAAGATGTCAGCTACTTGTGCCTCAGTGCGTACGTGATCTATGACAATATCACCATTATTTACGTGATCACGAAGGAAGTGATAGCGTACTTCTATATGTTTGGCCTTAGAATGTAGCACGGGGTTCTTAGATAGGTTGATGGCGCTCATACTATCACAATATATAGGAATCTTATTTACCGTAATTCCAAAGTCAGAAAGTTATTGTTTTAGCCATAGCAATTGTGTGCAACAAAGACTAAGTGCCATGTATTCAGCTTTAGTGGTGGATAGGGCGACGCTGGCTTGCTTTTTAGAAAACCATGAAATAAGTGAATTTCCTATAAATTGGCAAGTGCCACTCGTGCTTCTATCTATTTTACATCCACCATAATCTGCGTCAGAGTAGGCATGCAAGTTAAATTCACAATCTTTATCATATCAAATACCTAAGGTGGGTGTGTGCGTAATATATCGAAATATTCTTTTCACGGCATTATAGTGAGATACATTAGGTTTACTTTGAAAACGTGCACACATACATACACTGAACATGATATCAGACCTACTAGCAGTAAGATAAAGCAAAGAGCCAATCATAGATCTATATAAGGCATTATCAAATTCCTTACCATGTTCATCTTTATCTAATTTAGATGTGACACTCATAGGGGTGGATGATGGTTTTAAATTCTCAAAATTGAACTTTTTAATCATATCATTTATATATTTAGCTTGGCTTATGTGTATACCTTTACTCGTTTGTTTAACTTGCAAGCCAAGAAAGTAGTTTAATTCGCCAACCATAGACATTTCAAATTTGGATTTCATGCAATTTTCAAAATCTTCAACAAGTTTATGAGAAGTGGAGCAGAAAATGATGTCATCAACATAAATTTGAATAATGAATAAATAAGATTTATCTTGTTTTAAAAATAAAGTACTATCTATAGTGCTTCTTTTAAAATCATTTTCTAAAAGGAAAGTAGCAAAACGATCATACCATGCTCTAGGTGCTTGCTTTAGACCGTATAGTGCCTTCTTTAGTTTGTACACGTGATCGGGATGTTTCAAATCTTCATGGTTGTTTCACGTATACCTCTTCTTGTATAAAACCATTTAAGAATGCACTTTTCACGTCTATTTGATAAAGTTTAAAATCTTTCATGCAAGCAATAGCAAGTAAAGGTCGTATGGCTTCTAAGCGTGCTACGGGTGCAAATGTCTCATCATAATCAATTCCTTCTTCTTGATTATATCCTTGTGCTACAAGTCTAGCTTTATTTCTAACAACTTTTCCTTCTTCATTCATTTTATTCCTAAACACCCACTTTGTGCCTATTATAGTCTTATTGTGTGGCCGTGGCACTAAATCCCATACGTCATTCTAACAAATTGATTAAGCTCGTCATGCATAGCATCAATCCAAGAAGAAGCATTCAAAGAATCATGCACATTTTTAGGTTCAATTTCGGAAATTATGGCATGAAATTGATTTATTTCATCCGGATTTATTCTTCTACGTGGTCGCACACCGTGAGTGATATCGCCTATAATGAGATCGTGTGGGTGATCTCTATGCCATCTTGGTTGATTATTTTCTACGTTCTGATGCATTTCTAAGTGATCATGCATTTCTAGTGTATCATGCATATCAAACGTGCCATCATCATCATTCAACATGGGTTTCAATTCAAAATCATCATCATATTCTTTATCTTCATCAATCTCACCAAATTCATTAAACTTCACATGAATGGATTCTAGAATTTGTCTAGTGATGGGATCATAACATCTATATGCTTTTGAATTCACAGAATATCCAACAAAGATGCATTCAATTGATTTAGATTCAAACTTATCTAAATTATCTTTTGTATTTAAAACAAAGCATTTGTAACCAAATATACGAAAGTAATCAATTTTAGGCATGCGATCATTTAATATCTCATAAGGCATCTTATTAATTTTCTTTCTAATGGACAAACGATTAACTATGTAGCATGCACAATTTACGGGTTCCTCCCACAAAATCTAGGCAATTTATTCTCACACAACATGGTTCTAGCAATTTTTTGTAATGTCCTATTCTTTCTTTCTACTACTCCATTTAATTGTGGAGTTATATGGCGAAAACTCGTGTTTAATTCCTTTTTCTTCGCAAAATGAAATCATGTCCTTGTTTTTAAATTCACCGCCTCTATCGCTTCTTATCCTTTTCACATTGACACCATATTGATTTTCTAGTTGTTTTATTAGTTTCGCAATCTCAATGGCACTATCATATTTATGTGCAAGAAACAAAGTCCAAGTATAACGAGAAAAACATCAACAATCACACAAGCATAGTGACATCCACCTAGACTCGTAGTGCGACTAGGACCAAACAAATCAATGTGTAGTAATTCTAAAACTCTAGTCGTGCTTATTTCATTTTTAGGTTTAAGTGACTCACGTGTGTGTTTGCCTTTTTTGCAAGATTCACACAACTGAAAGTTGTCTAAATCAAGTGTAGGCAATCCTCGTATTAGGTTCTTTCGTTGGAGTTTTTCGAGTGTAGAAATGCCAATGTGTCCTAAACGTCTATGCCACAAATTTACGTTAGGTTCATTTGACATGAAACACTTAACCTTAGCGTCTAACATATCATCCATAGAAAGCGTAAAGATGTTTCCTTCCCGTTTTCCTTTTAGTACTACTTCTCCATTTTTATTTATGATATTGCAATAGGGATGAGTAAAGCACACATTGAAACCATTATCAATAAATTGTGAAATGCTAAGAAGATTATAAGATAAGTTGCTTACCAAAAAGGCGTTGGAGATTTGAAGGGTGCTTGGGTTTTCAATTGTACCTTTTCCGATGATCTTGCCTTCATTGTTGTCTCCAAAGGTCATGGATCCGCCTTTTGTGACCTTCTTCAATTTTGTGAACAAGCTCGGGTCACCCGTCATGTTCCTCAAGCAACCACTGTCAAGGAACCACTTGATATATGTATCTTTTGATGTGTGGGTTCCATGTAATGTACAAAAGTGATTTAGTTACCCTTTTAATTTTGGGTCCTTACGAGTTAGTTATTCACCTCTTAGTAAAAGTACCTTTCGGTACCCATACTTGGGTGATCCTTCTCGGTCTAGCAAATGGCAAGAATGTAGATGAAGGTGTAATGTAGTAAACATGTGGTGAGTGGACTTTGGGCCTTTGGCCGAGAACTCCTTTATATGCGTCATATTGAGTCCGTTTTTGATATGTCCTCGCGTTGGTGTACATAGTGCGTGATCTAGATGGATAAAATAAATGTCGTGTATGTGTCAGTTGTTTCTTCTCATATCTATATGGCACAAAATTATATTTCGCATGATATGAAGAAGAAGTATGACAGGATGAGGGGAGAGGGGGTCTTTGTGTCATCTTAGACGCCTGTGTCTACTTTTTTAGACAAGACAAACTTGGTTGGTTTAATGGATACTTCATTTGTCTCAATGTATCCTAATCCGGTTTTATCACTATCGTGTTTTTGTGATAAAATAATGCGATCTAGCATGTTAGATCCCGTGTCAAATTGTTTCATCATCTTTTCTAAATCTGTATTCCTTGATTTCAAATTTGAAATCTCGAATTTCATTTCATTATTATGCGTAGTAAATGATGAGATCTCTGTCTTTAATGCATTAATGATGCATGACGACTCTTCTTTTGAATCGTTTAATTGAGCGACGAGATTCTCGTTAGAAGATTCTAACAACTTCTTGTCTTCAATTAATCGCTTCTTTTCTTTTGCGAGAGTCTTAGTAAATTTATGCAATTCTAAATACAGACTAAAAAGATCATCATAAGAAGGCTCAGAGCCAGAATCAGAGTCAAAAGATACCTTGTTTGATGCTTTGGACACAATGCATACTTGTGCAGTCTCCTCTTCTGTATCAATCTCGGAATTAGATGTATCACTCCAAGTGGAGGCTTTGAGAGCTCTTTTCCTTTGCTTAGGTTCTGAGATGAGTCTATTTTTGGTCTGATCCTTGTCAGGGTGTTTGTTTATTTGCTTGTCCTTATTAGGGCAGTCATATAATAGATGTCCAAATTTACCGCATTCGTAACATTTAACATCCTTGTCATTTTCCTTGTTCTTATTTCTTTTAGTCGAAGTAGCCTTAGTTTTGTTTCTAAATGACTTTCTCATGAATTTTCTTAAGCCTTTAGCCAATAAAATTAAGTCATCGTTGTCTGATTCAGAATCACTATCATCTACGTGATCGGAAGAAGTAGAGACGTATTCATTTGATTTAAATGCAATAGTCTTACCTTGTTTTGATGATGATTCCAATTTCCTTATGGTGAGTTTGTTCTCATATACCTTAAGTGATCCAATTAGTTCTTCCATCTTAATTGATTTAGTTTCTTTGCTTTCTTCTATGGCCGTTACTTTAGGGTCCCACTCGGATGGAAGGCTTCGCAAGATCTTTTGTATCTTTTCCTGCATAGAGAAGGCTTTGCCAAGAGACTCAAGAGAATTGTAAATGTTAGTCAAGCGAAGATCCATATCAATGATAGATTCATTTGGCAATAATTTAAATGACTCGAGCGTGGACATAAGCATGCTGATTTTGGACTCTTTTACTTGACTAGTGCCTTCGTGTTTCATTTCAAGAATTATCCACATTTCTTGAGCACTAGAACCATTTGAAACATAACTAGATTCACTTTTACTTAGTCCATTTAGAAGTAATTGCATAGCCCTAGCGTTCATGCTTAGTCTCTTCTTATCATCACTAATATACTCTTGTTTAGGCTTAACAACTTCTAGTGTGACTCCATCTACAGTGGATAATTTTGACGGAACAAATGGACCATCTTCTATAATGGATCAAAGATCAATATCAATTGTCATAAGGAAAAGTTTCATTCTTAACTTCCATTGAATGAAAGACTCACCGTCAAAGAGAGGAGGCCTTTGACTGGACATACCTTCTTGTTGGGTTTTGAAGCTTGTGGTTTCCATCTCACTTAGATCATTGGATCCTTTTGTTGTGAGTGTTCCTTCTCTCTGATACAACTTGAAGGATCTGCAAGGCACACTAGAAGGGGGGGTTGAATAGTGGGTGCGGAAAATGTGGTTTTTAAAATTGTTTTCAACCAAAAACCCAACTTCTGAAAACAGTTTCTGTTTTTAGGACCTGTTCTGAAACGTTTTGAAAACTAGGTTACAGGTCTTCCAAAATTCTGAAATTTAGAGAGATCTTAGTGTCAGATGTTCTGAGCATCTCCTAAAAATTTCAGATTAAAATTCAACCTCTAATCCTTTTAAAAATTGTTGATGGTCAGATTGAGCAAATCTTCCAGAAAAGGTAATATGATTTGAAAAATTAATTCCTATTTAACCGTAACTCCAAATGCTTTGAAAATTTAATGACTAACTCCTTTTCAGGCATATTTAATTGGGTTGAAACAGTTATAAAAAAATTCTTTTAGGAAGATAGCCAAATACGTTCAAAGTCTCAACCTTTGCAAGCCTGGAAATCAGACTACACTAGTCTCAGAACTTTTGACGTTTGAATGACTTATACTTGTCCAAAAGGGTTGAAACTTACGCCAAAGACGTGTGGCTATGTTTCCTGAAAGTTTCGTGATTTTTGAAATTTGTTTACCATTTTTACAAACGTGATAAAAACGATGCACTGTGCTGAAAACTGAAAGTAAGTGCTGAAAGTAGAGAACACAAGGAATTTTATACTGGTTCGGTTAAAACAACAAACTCCAATCTTCGAGGACACCTTCCTCAGTTAGCACTAATCACAAAACACAAATAAAACCTTACCACATAGAGTTGATGGAGTTCCACACCAACTCCAACCCTTTAAAAACCTTGTAAATGAATACAACAATCACGAACACCACCACCTTGCGAATGCAAGATTGATCACACGTTGATCAATCTTTTACAAAAATAAAAACTAAATGGTGGTATGTAAGAATCCTATTCAAGATGTATGAATATGAATACAATAGGCTTTTATAGAGAAGAAAGAAAGAAGTGTAGAAAGAGAAGGATGTAGCGTTTTTGATCTTGAATTTGCAAGACTTGTTCTTGTCTTTTGTTTGCTCTTCTTTCCTCATTATCATTGGTGTCCGCCCCCTCTTGCCTTGATCTTCCCTTGAAAATTATCTTTTAAGTCCTTGGAAGCGTATATTGCATCATTGTGACATTTCCTTGCTTACTTGGCAACTCCTCATTGGATGATCATTAAGCTCTTGCTTACTTGGCACTCATTGATTGGATGGAAGTTGTCATCATTCGATGACTAGATAAATCTAAAAATAAACCTTAAAAACCATGTGCCATTTAGCCATAAAAGTGTTGACATAAATCACATAATCATTTTATATAATTAGCAAGACAACTAATCTCCATTTTGCACCTAAAAATTGGCCACATTATTATTCCACATGCTGAAATTTTAAGCATGTGTTGTTGTACCCCGTCCAAATTAGAACAATATTTCGAATGAGGAGTATGTTGGCCTCACTCACGTTTATTTACCCCAAGGTATGAACAAGGAAGCAAGTGAGTTACTGAAATATTTTTACTACTTGAAATTTCGGCCTATAAGAATGGGTATATTTAGTGGAGTTTACTTTTACTACAAGCCACAAACCCTTGTTAGAAATCATAAAAAGTATTTAAGGGTCCTACTAATTAAGGTTTTAAAAGATGAAAAGAGGAAAAAGCACCTCTTCCCCTTCTAGCCGCCGGGTAGAAGGGGGACATTAAGAGGCCTTTTTATTACTAGAAAAAGGTAGCTACCCCTCTAAATTGCTTACTAAAGCAATTTACACAAGATAGTAGGCATAATGTAATCACAATGTGATGTTGTTAACAAGGATAGGTAAACCCTTAAAACTTCCTTAGAAACCGAAAGAGACATGGAAGAATGGATTAAGGATCAAGATGGTATTAGGAATTTCCTCCTAGTAGCTTTCTTAATTAATTTCCTAAAAAGTGACTCAAGCTTAATGAGGGCACTAATGACCCCCAAACCATCGGGTTAAAACCCATGGTTAGTCCATGTCACTCTTTTAACCACAATAGTAATTGACTTAAGAATTAAGAAGGGACCTTTATTGTTAATTCTAGCTACCTTTGGGCTAGCAACTTCAAACTTGATTAAGAATAGGCTTACATGACACATTCGTATATATATATATATGTGATATTGTACGAATATGGATGTGTGTGTATATATATATATACACGTATACGTTACATTTTGGGCTATGAAGTAATAAGTAGTTTAAAGTATTACGGTTTCATGGAAAACTAAAAATACGCAAACACGAGTATATATATATATATATATATATATATATATATATATATATTTTAAGAAACATATTTCCTTTTATTATCAACCCCACTTTTGGCTGAGGTGAAAACCATATTACATCAGTGTATATTGTATGTAAAAAGAAAGTATAAAGCAGTGATGATTGTCAACCTCCAATCATATATGATATGCCGCATTAAAACCTTGCCAAGTAAAACCACCCTTGTGGATAAAACCTTGGCGAAGGAAAAAGCATACATATTTATATGATTGGGGAGATGACACAATACAAACACCAAGAGATTTAAAAGCCAACTGTAAAGCCTTGTCACCCATGGTTGCATCTTGCAATGATCCAGAAAGCTAGTCCCAATTATATCTTGACATCGGGAAATGATTCTTCCGCCTCGGAGAATATTGTAAAGCAGCATATTTGGATGATGAATCGAATGTCGCACTGGCCAGTGCCATTTAAGCAATCCACGTGCCTCAGAAAACCAACAGAAATGTACCAGATGAGTTATATCATATTCGCAGCAAAACAAAATAATTATTGAAGAAAAGAGATGCAGCAAATCATACCAACGTTGCCTATGTCCATAGACATAGACAACCATTCTTTTCGTTTGCCAACCCATTGGGAGACTTTGTTCAGAATCTTAAATGAGGAGTAGACGCATCCAAAGTTAAAGCTCCTCGAACCTTGCATGGCAAAGCAGTAAGTTGTCGGTAAACTGTAACTCCCACTGATCTCAATCCATGCGCCACTAATGAATGTGCCACCATATTTGCCTCACGAGGGCAGTACTGGATTGTTGAAGCATTCAATCTTAAGAAACAAGCAAGTCTCTGCAACTCCCAAGCATAAGAACCCGTGAAAGTTTCCGCTGCTGATAGGTTTTGCAAAAGAACACTACAATCTGTTTCAACAAAGAGCTGATCATATGACCGAGAATAATAGATAAGAGAGAATAGTAGCGCCATAAGTTCCGCACGCAAAGGTATCACTGCAGGCAAACTGAAGCATATGGCAGAAACAAAGTCCCCACTGTGATTGCGTAAAATTGCTCCCGCAGCGGCTGAATTCCGTTTGACTGTGGCATCAACATTCAATTGTAACTTTCCAGTGGGCGGGTTAATCCATCGTATAACCCTTGGCCTACATCACCATATAGATGGTGAGAAGGAGATCGAAACTAAAGTAGGCAAATTCTGTGAAAACTTTCAGCCTTGTGTTGCTGCACACCAAGTGTAAACATGATCCCGAACACGCTCAAATAATCTCATATAAGAAAAACTTTCATCTCCAAATCAAATACGAGTATATTCTTTCCAACCAACCCAAACCACCAATGAGGGTACCACCGCATGCAATTGCCCTATCATTGTAGATGATGAAGACAATCTCCACCAACGCATCAAATATGTCCGAACCGTTGTACTGGTTGGCATTGGTCCAGAAAAAAGAATAGATATATCTTGCCACAGAGGCTTGATAGCGTTGCAATTTAGGAATATATGGTGTGTTTGCTCTGAATCTTTCTTACAAAAAGCGCATTGAGTAAGGTATATAGACTGCCGACGTTGTAAATTGTCAGCAATAGGCAATGCTTGGTGCCATAATTTCCATAAGAATATCCTCCCTCCCAAAGGCACTGTGGACCAGAAAATGAATTTAGCGTATGGACATGGATTATCCACAGTAAGAATCCCGTAAACCGACTTTAGTGAGAATTGACCCAACTTATCCGGATACCAATAGAACCCTTCTGGCGTGACCTAGATATGTTGCTGCATGAACTCATTGACTCTGCAAATGCGCTTCCATATTGGTGAATCATAAATCTGCGCATGCATTAGTGTTCTCCTGCCATATTTGCTTCGAGTAAACTGCGCCCATAGTGATGTGGAGTGATGATACGCCCACCACAATCTACAGTCATAAGCCTGCTGTAAGAGTGACAACTTTCGGATATCTAACCCTCCCACTTCTTTTGCTGTACAAATATCGTCCCAAGCTTTCCAATGATGTAATTGAATTAAATACATACACATATGTTTTCGGCCATGAGGTTTTAAGGAACAACTAGTGGGTTAAGATTCCTCATACAAACCTAAAAGTTGAGCATAATCAAGCCTTTAATGAATGTCATAATGGTGTCTTATACATAAAGAACTTTCTCCTTCCATCACTATTATGGCCGCCGGACATCCTCTTGAAGGAAGACAAGAGAAACTTTATCATTTAACTATAGCAACTTTTAGAGGCTAGCAAATTCAACTTGGTGGAGATTAGGTTACCTGACACATTTGTATAGAGCACCGGACATATATGGACTCATATATACGTGTACATGTATAGTATAGAGTGGAAACTACAATATAATAAATGGCTTAATAGATTATAGTACGATGAAAAGTTTACTCAAAGAACAATATATGGAAAATACACAAACTCATGTATACAAGTAATTATTTATGAATATATGAATATAAATAGGAAGGTGGGTAAGCGAGGGTCATGGAAAAGATGGAATTAGTCTCATACATGTATAGGTGAAACCACCAATATTTCGGCCATAAGGCCTTATGAGGTAAGTAATTGAATCCAAGAATATTAAGGAACCTCAAAAGCAAAATGTAGTTAGGTATTTAAGAGAGTTATTCACTTAAAGATGCATTTTCCCCTCCCTCGTGATTAGGGCCGCCGGTTACCCCCAATCCAAGAAGGATTAATTTCCCTCCTTTTGACAAGAAACCTTTCTAACATCACCTTAAATAATTGATATCCAAGGGGCTACTCCAAGAACAAGAATTACTCCTTCCTTCTCCGTCAAGGTAACTGGCTGGGCATTGAGCCAAGAAGTCCAAGAACCACTTCAAACTCAAGCCTTGTCAAGGTAAGACAAACATTAATAATCTTTAGTAAGTTCACACTTTAAAGGATGAAGCTCATGTTGCATCTTCTTCCTTGGCAAAACCATGAACATCACGGCTCTAGGTGGAGGTTTTCAAGACACCAAACAAAGGTAATGTCTTAGTAGGATTGGATTCTCTCAAACCCGTTCGAGATGCAAATGGTAAGACCATCTAACCCTCAACTTAGTTGCATTATGTAATTTAAGAAGTGTCTAACAAATATTCCCCACCCTAAACCGTGTGTAATAGGAAAAGGTGGGAGGAGGTATTTCTTGTGCCAACAAGTTCAAGGAAGATCTAAGGACCATAAAGGCAAGTACACTATACATGCTTGTGGCTTGAATGTGAAAGTGCATGCTAGAATGTCTATATGTCATTAAGATTTAATCTTAGTTGTGAAATACCAAGTTTTATGTGTGAAACTTTCGGGTCTTAGGGTATAATAGCTTGCATGTGTGAGCTTTGCTCCAAAGGTGGAATCTTTGTGATTTTTAACTATGGATATGTAGTAAACCAAGGATGAATGTGACAAAGATCTTGTCTTTCACATGGATGGGGGACGGTTGGATGGAGAGTGGGGAAAACAAAGGTATTTTTGAAACAAATGGTAAATTGTGGGATAAATGTGAATAAGGTGGGTGCTTTATGTGTTAAACTTACTATGTTCATTATGGAGTTATCGTTTTCGCCCTTGCATGCGTATGAATGGGCTGGTTTGGGGGGTTAGGGTGTGTATGCACCAATTTCACCAAGGCTTGATTTTAGTATGAACATGATGTGCATGGCTCAAGAGATGACATATGTGGCGTTCAAGATGTTTTGGGGGGATGTGTATATGATGTTTGTAATGTGTTGAATCTGTAAATTCCCATGCTAAAGGCGTGTTTGATGCTCAATAAAGTGTTTAAGTCAAACAATGCAAGTTAGGACCTTTTAGAAAGGAAATGTGATAAAACTTGAAACTCGCTGGAGCAGGGCAGATTTTAGGCCGTTTTGTAGGACCTGAACAGAGACCTTAGAGGTATTCAATTTAGTTAATTTTTGGCATAACACTAGCCCTATGTGTATAGTAAATATCAGAGTTAGAATTTTGTTAAAAGGAGTTGCGGATTATTTTTAACGGAATTTTTACTAAAACTGATCATGCTGGAAATTACTGGACTAAACAGATTTTATGGGACATAATGATTGACCAGGAAATGGACCTTAGAAATATGCTATTGGGCTGATTTTTAGTAGGATGCTAGCCCTATTTGTTTTCTAAGTGCATGAGTTGGAATTTTCGAAAATGACGTATGGATTGGTCACAATGTAATTCGTAGTAAAATTGGTCATTCCAGAATTCAGAACGTAACCGTTTTGGAAAAAAGAATAAATGACCCCTTTAACGAGATTATAATTCCGCGAAACCTTTATGACAATTTCTTAGGACGTATGTGAGTGTTTATATGCAAACAACTTAACTTAACATGATTATCTTAAGGAGTAATCACCAAGGGTAAGTTAGCATCACCAAGCTTGAATTTGGGCAGAATTGAGGAACTCGTTGTAAGACCTTGTTTTAATGGGCTTAGACTTAGTTATATGGCTTGGGCTTATGATCACTAATTTTCGGCATGTCTACAGCAGTTTCCAAAGTTGGCCCAAAATTAAATGAAGGTTTAATAGACCCATAAGAAAAGTAAACGAAGGGACGTTGCATTGCTGAAATTTAGCATCCATGTTTCGTAATTAAATAAACTAAGTGTCTTACATGTCTTGTATCGTCACGAAAATTATATTACGAATAGACAAGACACTCCTATGCATATGTGTGACAAGAACTCATGATAGTGGGCCTAAACCACGAGGGATTGAGGCCGTGTGTATGGATTGATAATTCTAGAAATTTTTCCAGTCTAAGGAACAAGTTGTACGTATGTGTATATGTAATGCATTACATCATGAATTGCATAGCACATGTCATACATTGCATCATCGTCAATTACATGATTTATAGAACTGATTTTATGAGAAAGAAAGATGAAAAGCGTTTTTAAAGAAAAGATTCTGTTTTAGAAAGAACGCTCCCCACCTGTACCATGTGTGTGTTTCCTGGCCAGTAAGGACCCGCTCCTGATCCGAGGTTAATTGATCTGATGATATGCACCGTTCAGGCCTGGAGAGAATAGAGCTGATAAGTGATGACGTTACCACTCTGAATCCGGGAATAATAGATTCGAAGGAAAGAAGTGACCGCCTCAGATCCGGGTGAATAGATCTGAATACTCTATTGTTTCTTAACGATGATGTTTTGAAAGAAAATAACGAAAGATCTTATCATCATTCTTATCACGATGCATCTCACGTACATACTCATGCATGTTGCATTCAATGAAACATCGAATAAGAGTACGTGATACTTAGACTAAGTTGTTATGACTTAGTATGTGGCGCCCCGCACCCTGGCCCCGCCGAAGTCGGTGCACCCGCTGTACTCCACTAAGGAGAGTACTAGGCGTCATCCATACGTGTCGTGATACATGATATAAATGCATGGATTTTAGCGCTTACATGTAAGTAAGTAAGCGAAACCGTGGCAGAATTTAAATCTTTAAATTAAAAACATCATCACAACCATTCCAAGTTTACAACCCACATCAAATGTATCAGAAAGTGACAAAAGCCAATTGTTTTTCCATCTCAATTACATAAATTAGTCATCCCTTAGAGCTGGCAAGTCTGGTCTCCTAAATCTATCCATCCTTCACTGCACTCACGGGTAGGGGACCCTAGGTTCGTCCTCGATCCATTCTACTTTATCTCCTGCAACCTCTGGGAGGAAAAATAAGGGGGGTGAGTGACAACGTCACCAGCAAGTATACTATAATAATCGAGGATTAAATGGAAAGTGCGTACAAGAACCGAATCCCAAAAAAATTCAGTTTAGAAGCATACCTGACTTTCGTCCAATACTCGATAGGGATCATCACTTAGTGCATCAAGATCATAACTTAAATAAAATCATCACTTAATAGAGAATATAACAATAAAAGACTGTACCTCGCATCAATTCATAACATGACAAGAATCATTACTTAAGGGAGTCATACTTAGGGTCTACGTGGCCATCACCACTAGTCTCAGTATCACGTGTCACTACACAAAGACTTAATGAATGTAACATGCATGCATATGTACGTGTGATACATCATGTTAAAAATGAGAATATGATCTTTTCATGCTCTTCTTTCAAATCATCATCGTCATAAAACAATAGAGTGTTCAGATCTATCTTCCCGGATCTGAGGCGGTAATGTCTCCCCTTCG
The DNA here is from genome assembly GCA_036186865.1 of Eustoma russellianum. Taxonomy (NCBI): domain Eukaryota; kingdom Viridiplantae; phylum Streptophyta; class Magnoliopsida; order Gentianales; family Gentianaceae; genus Eustoma; species Eustoma russellianum. Next base: position 31,857,814 of record AP025043.1, on the reverse strand, counting down.
AATCTATTATTCCCGGATTCGGAACGGTAACGTCATCTTCTTGTTGGGTCTATTCTTTCTGGGCCCGAACGGTCATCATCAGGCCTATTATCTCCGGGCCTGAACGGTCATACTGTCAAATCACTTAACCCGGATCTGAGTGGGTTCTTACTGGCCAAGTTCATACTCACACACGGTACCGGTGGGGAAGCGTTCTTTTTAGAAACAAGATCATCTTTTTGAAAACGCTTTTCATCTTTCTTTCACATAAAATCATGCCGCAAATCATGTAAGTGACGATGATGCAATGTATGCCATGCACTATGCGACTCGTGAACACATACATCATAACACGCATGCACGGACTTGCCTTTTAAAGCTGGAAAACTGTCCAGCGATCACATTTTGTTCATACAGTCATGTGCTCATCAATTCGTGCTCACATTCATAAAATCATGCCATATATGTGCATAATGAAGACTTGGACACATGCCATAAAAATTTCGTAACATTCCAAAATGTCTAAAGTTCTCAAAACATCATACTATCATCAAAGGTACTGCTGAAATCAGCAGGTCATACCGCATTACCTCGGGTTCATAGGTCATAAAACCTTATTCCTTCTAATCCATCACCAGGAAAACATAGCTAACTTATCAAGAAACTATATTCATAAGGCTAAACATCACATTCAAGCCTAAATGATCAAGGTCGAAGCCTTACAACTTAAGACATTAAAATGTCCTATTTTTCAGTTTTATACCACTAACTTCAACTCAGTTGTTAACCATCAAAATGGTGGTTTTATGCTGGTTTCTTTACATGAACATGTACATCTATGCCTTAAGTAATTACCATAAAACTTCCAAAGCAATCCAATAAATTTAAGGGGGTCATCTAACTACTTTCCCAAACTGGGTACATGCAGAAACTGGAATGACCAGTTGTATCCCAAAATGAATTGTGACCAAACCACATATAATTTTACCAAAATTCCAACTCACAGATGTCATAAACACATCAAACTATCATCATACAAAAACTCAGCTCATTTGAACATTCCTAGGGTTCATTTTGCAGGTCACACAACTTACAACTCAAAACTGTCATGTTCCAGCAACTCTGTTTGAGCAGTTTTATCAAGAACTTCATTAAAAATAATCCACAACTCCTTTTACTAAAATTCCAACTCACACATTTCATAATCATATAAGGCTATCATCATACCAAAAATTAGACCATTTTAACACTTCTAAGGTTCATTTTCAGGTCGTACAACATACAACTTAAATCAGTCCAGCTCCAGTAATTCTGTTTGACCAACTCTTACTAAAAATTTCATTATGGACAAACCACACCTCCTTTTAATGAAATTCAAACTCACACATCTAATATACACATAAAAAGAATGTCATACCAAAAATCAATGGAATCGAAAGTTCTTAAGATTCCTTTTCAGATCTCACAAAATAGCCCAAGTTTCTGTCCAGTTCCAGTAAATTTTCCTAGTGGTCATATATCCTTCCTAAGTGTCCTTAGCTTACTTTTGTGTCACAAACACTTAAAATAAGCGTCAAACTTACTTTTTTATAGAGAATTTACATGTTCAACTTGTTACAACCCCACATGCAAATCCCTCATAAAACAATTCGTACACCCTTATACATCATTCTTTGGCTCACATGCACATTCCTACTAATACAACACTTTAGCAACAACTTTGGGTGCACACGCACCCTTCACCAACAGCTCCATTTTCGGTGCATGCAAGAAAAATTATGTATCCAAGAGCATGTAAAGTATAACACACAACAAGAGCTAAATTTGTCTCCATTTTCCCACTAAGTTATCATTTTCATGCAAAATCCCTATTATTCCCTTCAACCCCTTCCACCATGAACCCACATCATAGAAAAGAGAAAATCTTTGACATGTCCATTTTAGATTAACACATAATAAAACATATAATCCTCTAAGATCACATCTTTGGAACAAGATCTCACACTTACACCCCAAATGACCCTAGGCCGAAAGTTTTAGCCTCAAATCTTAACATAGTACCACTAAGATTGGATCTTAAGTACATCTAGCCATTCATGCACACACTCTCAAATTCAAGCCACAAAGAGTATAGTGTACTTGCCTTCTTTGCTTACTCTTCTTGGAGAGGTGTAGAAAAAGTTGAAATCTTTCTCTTCTCTATGCATACATTCCCACGGTGGTGAAGAGCAAAAAGGAGCAAGGTTAGTTTACACCTTTAACTAAAATATACTCTTAGAAAAAAGGCTAGATGACTTACCAAAAGGTGCTTGAGTGGTATCCAAGCTTCTCTAGCTTAGAATCCTTGGAGTTTGAGACTTGAGCCTATTGACCATTGAAGGTCACGGTTATGAACAAGAGGAATAGCACCATAAGTTTCATTCTTATGAAGATGTAAACATTTTCTCAAGAGACTAAGAACCTTACCTAATATCTCTTAATCTTTGGAAGAACCTAGACCTCCTTGTGTGTTCCCTTGGCCGAGTGTTTTGAAGAGAAAGGAAGAGATGAAGCTCTCTTGCACTTGAAGTTCTTAAGTAGTTTGAGAAGTTTCAAGTGTAACCTTGGAGGGAGCTCTTTTTCTTTTTGGCTAGGTCTAGCCGTTGGAGAGGGGAAAAGGGAGGGGTGAGGATCTTACCATAGTAAGGTTAATAGTTTAACCTTTAGTTACTTTTTAACCTTGGTTACTTTTAGCTAACCAAGGTTACTTTTTCACTAACCTTGGTTACTTTATCCCAATCATAGTTACTTTTGAGACTAACCTTAGTTACTTTAACTTGACCTTAGTTACTTAAACCTTGGTTAGGTATGTATTAACCAATAGAGTAATAACCCTCTTAATTGGCCTCTTCCCTCCTTAATCAACCAGCGGTTGGGGGGTCTTTAATGCCCCCAACCTTGCCTAATTCAATTTTTAACTTTCTCCTTTTTCTTTATTTAATATAGTCATTTATCTATTCCATTTGTTTATTTGCATAATTGTCATATAGGAAAATGTTTTGTGCCTTCCTTGGGCTGTTGGCCGAAATCTTATATGACCTTGGGCGAAAATTGGGTCCCTTCCCATGGTCCAATATTCACGCTCAAATACTATATGCGTATGTTACTGTCCGAAACGTAATTTATAATAGTAGTCATCGACTCAATACATTGTAATTGAAATATTATCTGTGTCACATATTCTCTTAAATAGATCATAGGTACAAAAGGATCCCCGATTGGGTTACAACATCCTCCCCATACTATAAGTTTCGTCCTCGAAACTTGAAAGTGCTAATCAAAGAGGTGAGGGTACGAGTTCTTTATGTTCTCTTCAATTTCCCAGGTAGACTCTTCTACAGAATGATTCTTCCATTGCACCTTGACCATCAGTATTGATCGTTTCCTTAGCACCTTCTCCCTACGTTCAATTATCCTTTCTGGTTCTTCCTCATACGTTGTGTCGGCTTCCAGCTTCAAAGGTTGATCCTTTATGACATGGTTAGGATCGTGTACATATCGTCGTAGTTGAGATACATGAAACACATCATGTATTTGGGATAGGGTGGGTGGTAGAGCGAGTCGATAAGCAACTTCTCCAATCTTTTCAAGAACCTCGTATGGTCCAATAAATCTTGGGCTTAACTTCCCCTTAATACCAAATCTTATAAATCCTTTCATTGGCGATACTTTTAGAAACACTTTTTCCCCAACTTGAAATTCTAAAGGTCGTCACTTTTCATCTGCCCAAACCTTGCTTCTATCTTGGGCCGCTTGTAACTTTTGCTTTATGATTTTTATTTTCTCTCGAGTCTGCTCTACTAGGTCAGGTCCAGTGAGAATCTTATCTCCTATTTCATCCCAGTAGAGCAGAGAACGACATTTCCTTCCATAGAGTGCTTCATACGGGGCCATCCCTATGGATCGATGGTAACTGTTGTTATAAGAAAATTCTACTAGCTTGAGACTTCGATCCCTGCTCCCCCCAAAGTCAAGTACGCAGGATCGCAACATATCTTCCAACGTCTGAATGGTCCTTTCTGATTGACCATCCGTTTGGGGATGAAATGCCGAGCTCATGTGAATCTCAGTGCCCATTGTTTTCTGAAAAGCTGTCCAGAACCGTGATGTGAAACGAGGATTGCGGTCACACACGATACTTAGGGGTACTCCATGAAGACTCACAATTTGCTCCACGTACATCGTAGCCAATTTCTCCATTGGAGCTTTGATTGTCATAGCCATGAAATGGACGGACTTGGTTAGGCGATCCATAATCACCCAAATGTCATCGTAACCGCTTCTCGTTTTCGGCAGGTCGGTAACAAAGTCCATGGTAATGTGGTCCCACTTCCATTCGGGAAATTTGAGAGGCTGTAACAACCCAACGGGTTTCTGATGTTCTGCTTTCACCTTCTGGCATACGAGGCATTTTTCCACAAATTCCGCAATCTGTCTTTTCATGCCCCGCTACCAAAATTGTTGTTTCAAATCTTGATACATTTTATTTGCTCCAGGGTGGATAGATAATCGCGAGTTATGGGCTTCCTTAAGAACTTCATTTAGTATGTCTTCGTCATTGGGTACACACAATCTTTCTCGAAACCACAAGCTGTTGTCGTTTCGAACCTTAAATTCTTCGGTGGGTTTCATTCGTACCCTGTCTTTCTTCTTCTTTAAGGTTTCATCCTTCTCTTGCCCCTGTTTAATTTTGTCTATCAGTGAAGGAATTATCACCAACTTTGCAAGCATGCCTTCAATTGAATCAACCTCTTCTAGACCAAATTCTTCGATGTCACGCTGCAAAGGTGGTTGGCGTGGATGACTTGTTTTTCTACTTAGCGCATCTGCTACCTTGTTGGCTTTCCCGGGATGTTACTGAATTGATAGGTCGTAGTCCTTCATTAATTCTAGCCATCTTCGTTGTCGCATGTTCAGCTCTTTTTGGGTGAATAAATACTTGAGGCTTTTGTGGTCTGCGAAAATTTCGCACTTTTCGCCGTATAGATAGTGCCTCCACATTTTCAATGCAAAGACCACAGCTGCTAACTCAAGGTCATGTACAGGATAGTTTTGTTCGAATGGCTTCAATTGTCGGGATGCATATACAATCACTCGATCTTTTTGCATTAGTACACATCCCAACCCGTTCTTAGAAGCATCACTATATACAACAAAGTTTTCTCCAGGGATGGGCTGTGCTAAAACTGGGGCGGAGGTCAGTTTCTTCTTCAATTCAGTAAAGCTCTTCTCACAATCTGGGGTCCAATTAAATTTGGTTTTCTTCTGAGTCAATCGGGTCAGAGGCATGGCGATGCGAGAGAATCCTTTCACGAACTTCCGATAGTAACCGGCGAGACCAAGAAAACTTCGTACTTCTGTAACATTTGTCGGTCTGCGCCACTCGTGCCCCAGAAATGCTACACTTAGTAGCCAGAATTTGCATTTACTAAACTTTGCATACAGTTGTTTCCTTCGTAGAATGTCCAGAGCAATCCTTAAATGGGTTGTATGGGTCTCTTCATCCGGTGAATATATCAAAATGTCGTCGATGAAGACTACAACGAACTTGTCTAGTTGGTCTTGAAAGACTCGATTCATGAGATCCATGAATGCTGCAGGGGCGTTGGTCAGTCCGAATGGCATTACTAAAAATTCGTAATGTCTATAACGGGTTCTGAATGCAGTTTTCTGGACATCTTCAGCCTTGATCTTCAACTAGAAATATCCTGAGCGAAGATCAATTTTACTGAAAATCTTTGCCCCCTGCATCATGATACCTTTAGGTAGGGTTTACAGTAAACTTATTACTAAAATAAAAATATTGTCTGCTTACCCGAAGCTGATCGAACAAGTCATCGATCCTTGGCAAAGGGTACTTATTCTTTATGGTGATCTTGTTGAGCTCCGTATAGTCAATATATAACCGCATACTCCCATCATTCTTCTTGACGAACAGTACAGGAGCTCCCCAAGGTGAAACACTTGGGCGGATCAGTTTCTTTTCCAGCAATTCGCGTAACTGCTCCTTCAGCTCTTTTAGTTCCGCAGGGGCCATTCTGTAGGGAGCCTTTGATATTAGTTCAGCTCCCGGAACCAGGTTGATCTCAAAAGATATCTCTCGTTCCGGGGGAAGACCTGGCAATTCCTCTGGAAAAACATCTGGGTATTCGTGAACTACTAGAACTTGGGACAGGTCTGAGGGTGCTTGATCATTGTTTATGGCATAGACAAGATATCCTTCATGTCCTTTTCTTAGTGCTTTACTAGCACGGATCGCATTTACATAAATGTTCTTAGGACACTTCTGTAACTTTGATCCTCCTTGAAAGGTTGCTTCTTTACGTGTGGGGTCCTTAAAGGTAACTTGTTTTTCATTACAATCGATGTTGGCATAATTCTTGGAGAGCCAGTCCATTCCAAGAATTACATCGAAGTCCGTCATGGGTATGGAAATTAAATCGGCGTCAAACCGATGATTATCGAACTCAAGTTCACAATTCCTGAAAACATGGTGTGCTACAAGCACCTGTTCCCCAACTGCTTGAATTATATAAGGTGTATCATTATAGGTTGCGTTTTTCTTAATATTCTTTGCAAATCTCTTCGATATGAAAGAGTGGCTAGCGCCACTATCAAATAGCACATTGGCTGGTACTGAACATACTAGTATAGCTCCTGAATCATACAATACTTACTAAGCGACCATAAGGCAACAGTATTTGAAAGAAAAATTTTGTATGGTTTTCTGAAAATACCTGTCACCATGTCATTGGCCTCTTCAGCAGGTGCATCAGTCATAGCGTGAACTCGTGCATTGGTACGCTGACGCTGAGGCTTTGGGGGCTGTTGTTGCTGTTGGACCCCCTTCTCTGGACATTCCCTAGCTATGTGTCCTGTTTTTCCGCATCCAAAGCAGGTGGTTCCTTTGTTTGGACAGTCCTTAAAGATGTGCCCTGTCTTGCCGCATCCAAAACATTTCCCTTCTTGGATATAACATTCTCCCAAGTGGCGCTTACCGCAATGAGAGCAGCTTGGAATGGCAGATTGTTGTTCTTGATTCTGTGATTGATTCTTTTGGGAGCAGCGTCGAAATCGATTCTTCCCTTGACGCCGTGTGCCCTTTGTGTTTTGCTTTGCGGACTTACGGGGCCCTCCGCTTCCAGACACCTCTCTTCCTCTCTTTTGGCTAAACTCATCCCGGCGGATGATATCTCTTTCAATTCTGTAACAAGAATCTAGAAGGGCACCAAAATTTGCTGGGTTGGCATTAACCAACCACGTCCGGATTCTAGGGTTCAGTCCTCTCTCGAATTTCAACATTTTTGTTTCTTCATCATTATTGGTGGATGGTTGGAATCTTCCCAGAGCTATGAATTTGTTAGGTCAGCAACCGTCATTCCAGATTCTTGCATTAGGGATTCAAACTCATGTCTTTTCTGTAGTTTGACTGAGGGTGGTATGTAAAACTTGTTGAATTCCAGGAGGAACCTCTCCCAGGAAATTGGTCTCGGCAAGTCTTGTAGATTGGCCTTCCACCATTGGTTGGCCTCTCCTAATAGAAATGGTCTAACTGCTTGAGTCTTTACTTTTTCTGGGGCTCTGATTAGTTCAAAGCAATTTTCCACCTCATCGAGCCATTTCTCAGCAGCATCAGAATCTGACTTCCCTTCAAATGGCGGAATGTTTGCTCTCTTCAGCTTTTCAAAATAATACTGAGCATCTCTGACCAGCTCGTGAGGTTGAGGGTTATTCTGTTGCAGCATTACTTGCCCAATTTGGGTGACTGTTTGGCAAAAGTTCTGAAAAGCGTTAATATCTGGCATCATTGGTGGAAAAGGTCCTTGTGGTGGAGGGACGTTCTGAACTGGCGATGGATTTTTGCCTTGCGGTTGCAGGGGTGAAGGGACCTGAGCGGGTGGATGAGGGATAGGCTCCTGCACCTCGGGCCTAGCTCTGGCTGGTCTGCCTCTGGGTTGCACCATCTACAATACGCAGTGTCGGCTTTATTCAATACAGGAATACCACAATAAGTAGCAAAATTTTAACTTAGCATATCGGAAGAGCATATACGTACTTACGTTATAATTTAAATTTATGATTGGTCATTAATTAGGGCATTATCACTGGGCCGTACCCTAACTTTCCAGTCTAAGTTACCCTAGTCTAAGGTCAACTCTTATCTAAGATCAGAACTTAGATCTAAGATCAAACTTAGTTGACTATAATCATAACTTAGTTCTACATTCTGCCCGGATCTGGAGCCTTCGCTCTGATACCACCTGTGGCGCCCCGCACCCCAGCCCCGCCGAAGTCAGTGCACCCACCGTACTTCACTAAAGAGAGTACTAGGCGTCATCCATACGTGTCATGATCCATGATATAAATGCATGGATTTTAGCGCTTACATGTAAGTAAGCAAAACCGTGGCAGAATTTAAATCTTTAAATTAAAAACATCATCACAACCATTCTAAGTTTACAACCCACATCAAATGTGTCAGAAAGCGACAAAAGCCAATTTTTTTTCCATCTCAATTACATAAATCAGTCATCCCTTAGAGCTGGCAAGTCCGGTCTCCTAAATATGTCCATCCTTCACTGCACTCACGGGTAGGGGACCCTAGGTTCGTCCTCGATCCATTCTACTTTATCTCCTGCAACCTCTGGGAGGAAAAATAAGGGGGGTGAGTGACAACGTCACCAGCAAGTATACTATAATAATCGAAGATTAAATGGAAAGTGCGTACAAGAACCAAATTCCAAAAAAAATCGGTTTAGAAGCATACCTGAATTTCGTCCAATACTCGATAGGGATCATCACTTAGTGCATCAAGATCATAACTTAAATAAAATCATCACTTAATACAGAATATAACAATAAAAGACTGTACCTCGCATCAATTCATAACATGACAAGAATCATTACTTAAGAGAGTCATACTTAGGGTCTACGAGGTCATCACCACTAGTCTCAGTATCACGTGTCACTACACAAAGACTTAATGAATGTAACATGCATGCATATGTACGTGTGATGCATCATGATAAAAATGGGAATATGATCTTTTCATGCTCTTCTTTCAAATCATCATCGTCATAAAACAATAGAGTGTTCAGATCTATCTTCCCGGATCTGAGGCAGTAACGTCTCCCCTTCGAATCTATTATTCCCAGATTCGGAACAGTAACGTCATCTTCTTGTCGCGTCTATTCTTTCTAGGCCCGAACGGTCATCATCAGGCCCATTATCTCTGGGCCTGAACGGTCATACTGTCAGATCACTTAACCCAGATCTGAGCGGGTTCACACTGGCCAAGTTCATACTCACACACGGTACCGGTGGAGAAGCGTTCTTTTTAAAAACAAGATCATCTTTTTGAAAACGCTTTTCATCTTTCTTTAACATAAAATCATGCCGTAAATCATGTAAGTGACGATGATGCAATGTATGACATGCACTATGCATACATCATAAACACGCATGCACGGACTTGCCTTTTAAAGCTGGAAAACTGTCCAGCGATCACATTCTGCTCATACAGTCCCGTGCTCATCAATTCGTGCTCACATTCATAAACTCATGCCATATATGTGCATAATGAAGACTTGGACACATGCCATAAAAATTTCGTAACATTCCAAAATGTCTAAAGTCCTCAAAACATCATACTATCATCAAAGGTATTGCTGAAATCAGCAGGTCATACCGCATTACCTCGGGTTCATAGGTTATAAAACCTTATTCCTTCTAATCCATCACCAGAAAAACATAGCTAAAGTACCAAGGAACAATATTCATAAGGCTAAACATCACATTCAAGCCTAAATGATCAAGGTCGAAGCCTTACAACTTAAGACATTAAACTGTCCTATTTTCCAGTTTTATACCACTAACTTCAACTCAGTTGTAAACCATCAAAATGATGGTTTTATGCTGGTTTATTTACATGAACATGTACATCTATTCCTTAAGTAATTACCATAAAACTTCCAAAGCAATCCAATAAATTTAAGGGGGTCATCTAACTACTTTCCCAAACTGGGTACATGCAGAAACTGGAATGACCAGTTGTATCACGAAATAAATTATGACCAAACCACATATCCTTTTACCACACAGATGTCATAAACACATCAATATATCATCATACCAAGAATCAGCTCATTTTCACATTCCTAGGGTTCATTTTCAGGTCACACAACTTACTACTCAAAACTGTCCTGTTCCAGCAACTCTGTTTGAGCAGTTTTATCAACAACTTCATTAAAAATAATCCACAACTCCTTTTACTAAAATTCCAACTCAAACATTTCATAATCATATAAGGCTATCATCATACCAAAAATTAGACCATTTTAACACTTCTAAGGTTCATTTTCAGGTCGTACAACATACAACTTAAATCTGTCCAGCTCCAGTAATTCTGTTTGACCAACTCTTACTAAAAATTTCATTATGGACAAACCACACCTCCTTTTAATGAAATTCTAACTCACACATCTAATATACACATAAAACTAATGTCATACCAAAAATCAACGGAATTGAAAGTTCTTAAGGTTCCTTTTCAGATCTCACAAAATAGCCCAAGTTTCTGTCCAGTTCCAGTAAATTTTCCTAGTGGTCATATATCCTTCCTAAGTGTCCTTAGCTTACTTTTGTGTCACAAACACTCAAAATAAGCGTCAAACTTACTCTTTTTATAGAGAATTTACAGGTTCAACTTTCTACAACCACACATGCAAATCCCTCATAAAACAGTTCGTACACCCCTATACATCATTATTTGGCTCACATGCACATTCCTACTAATACAACACTTAGCAACAACTTTGGGTGCACACGCACCCTTCACCAATAGCCCCATTTTCGGTGCATGCAAGAAAAATGATGTATTCAAGAGCATGTAAAGTATAACACACAACAAGAGCTAAACTTGTCTCCATTTTTCCACTAAGTTATCATTTTCATGCAAAATCCCTATTATTCCCTTCACCCCCTTCCACCGTGAACCCCCATCATAGAAAAGAGAAAATCTTTGACATGTCCATTTTAGATTAACACACAATAAAACATATAATCCTCTGAGATCACATCTTTGGAACAAGATCTCACACTTACACCCCAAATGACCCTAGGCTGAAAGTTTTAGCCTCAAATCTTAACATAGTACCACTAAGATTGGATCTTAAGTACATCTAGCCATTCATGCACACACTCTCACATTCAAGCCACAAAGAGTATAATGTACTTGCCTTCTTTGCTTACTCTTCTTGGAGAGGTGTAGGAAAAGTTGAAATCTTTCTCTTCTCTATGCATACATTCCCACGGTGGTGAAGAGGAAAAAGGAGCAAAGTTAGTTTACACCTTTAACTAAAATATACTCTTAGAAAAAGGCTAGATGACTTACCGGAAGGAGCTTGAGTGGTATCCAAGCTTCTCTAGCTTAGAATCCTTGGAGTTTGAGACTTGAGCCTAATGACCATTGAAGGTCACGGTTATGAACAAGAGGAATAGCACCATAAGTTTCATTCTTATGAAGATGTAAACATTTTCTCAAGAGACTAAGAACCTTACCTAATATCTCTTAATCTTCGGAAGAACCTAGACCTCCTTGTGTTTTCCCTTGGCCGAGTGTTTTGAAGAGAAAGGAAGAGATGGAGCTCTCTTGCACTTGAAGTTCTTGAGTAGTTTGAGAGATTTCAAGTGTAACCTTGGAGGGAGCTCTTTTTCTTTTTGGCTAGGTCTAGCCGTTGGAGAGGGGAAAAGGGAGGGGTGAGGATCTTACCATAGTAAGGTTAATAGTTTAACCTTTAGTTACTTTTTAACCTTGGTTACTTTTAGCTAACCAAGGTTACTTTTTCACTAACCTTGGTTACTTTATCCCAATCATAATTACTTTTGAGACTAACCTTAGTTACTTTAACTTGACCTTAGTTACTTAAACCTTGGTTAGGTATCTATTAACCAATAGAGTAATAACCCTCTTAATTGGCCTCTTCCCTCCTTAATCAACCGGTGGTTGGGGGGTCTTTAATGCCCCCAACCATGCCTAATTCAATTTTTAACTTTTTCCTTTTTCTTTATTTAATATAGTCATTTATCTATTCCATTTGTTTATTTGCATAATTTTGATATAGGAAAATGTTTTGTGCCTTCCTTGGGCTGTTGGCCGAAATCTTATAAGACCTTGGGCAGAAATTGGGTCCCTTCCCATGGTCCAATATTCATGCTCAAATACTATATGCGTATGTTACTATCCGAAACGTAATTTATAATAGTAGTCATCGACTCAATAGATTGTAATTGAAATATTATATGTGTCACATATTCTCTTAAATAGATCATAGGTACAAAAGGATCCCCGATTGGGTTACAACATAGTAACTGCTAGGTTATGATCTTACTGGTTGATGCTCTTAAATGAAGTATGAACTTTCATAAGTTACGATCTTTATAAGTCATGATTCTGTTAAATTATGATCTTTGATACATTCTGTGTTAATCACTGACGGGTATTGTTGTACCCCAACGACATGTACTTGGAACTATGAACAAGTGACGGAATGAAAGCGATAATTTCTTTAAGCGCGTGTTACTTAAGCTAGCTTAACCCTATTTACTTAAATACTTCGAAGATGATACTAATAAGGGGTTTTCAAGAAAAGTGATAAATGAGGAATATAGTTATATGAACAATACATATATATATATATATAAAAAAAAAAAGATACATATGTATATGTGTACAAAGTACATATAGGCGTGCATACATGTGTATATGTGGATACATGTACACTAATATATGTTTTAGGTAACATGCACGTTGTACATCCTATTATATATAAATATATATGCAAATCTTGGAATGCAATAAAATAAAGCAAACAATATAGTACATGAATTAAAATTACAAGAAATATCAAATTGCCCAAGAAGCCCCTAAAAATCGGCCAAAGCCTTCTCTAGGCTTCTAGAAACCACTACAAATTAACTAAATAATACTTAATGCCTAAAATAACTAGCATGCAAAACCTAGGCTAATAAAATAAGAATAAAAACAAGAGCATGCAAGGAACAAAATAATAAAATAAAGAAAAGAGTGCATGCATGTAAGACAAGCTACAAAACCAACACTTCCTTTCTCCACTTTTCATAAAGCATGTTCCCCTCCCTCTCTTTGGCCATAGTGCCGAAAATTCTCCCCCTCCCATGCCCTCTAGATTCCTTCTAAATATTGCAATCCACCACATTTCATTCCATCTTGAATCTTCTCTCAAGCAAAGACCTAGACTACACTTAGCAAAAGTTCCATCCCTCCATCATCAAGGAAACATTCGGCCACCCCAAGGACAAGAGGCACAACTCCATCTTCTTCTTCAAGCTCAAGAATCTTCTAGGTAAGACTCATTTCAAAGTTCTTAAGTAGATTTTTCATACAAAATAGTGAAGCTCACATGGGTATTATTTTCCTCTCCAAACCGTGGCCTCCATGCTCAAGGGGTGAAGATCTTCAACACTCTTAGGTGAAGCTATCTAGCTACACTTGAAGCTCCATCCCAAGACAACTTTGGTAAGATGTTTTGGCTCCAAATAAAACTCTATTTTTCACTAAGTAAGGAAGACTAATCTTTTTCCTCCCTCTTCTTCAAAACCGTGTATACAAGGGAGTAGGAGGAGAAGGTTTCCAACTCAACTCACTCCAAACCAAGCAAAGGCAAAAACTTTGGCTTGAAGAGGCAAGTTTACAATGATCTCTCATGATTTATGTAAAGAGTTTGTGACTTGAATGCTTAGAAGTTCTTAAGATTTAATCTTTAGTTCAATGTCCTAAGTTTGAGATTATATCTTATAGATTTCTTAAGAACCTTGCATTGCATGTGGCTTATTCTCTCAAAGATGGAGTCTTTTATGACATGCATCTAGTTACAAGGCTGTTTGAGATGATTTAAGGTTTAAGTAGTGATTAGTAATATATCTTGCAAGAACAAGATGAAAGGGTGGACCTTGGACTTGAACCAATGACAAAATCTCAAACTACTGGAGCTAGGCAGAACAGAATGGCATCTTCAACGGCCTGAGAACCAACCTTACAGACCTTCAATGATGCTAATTTTCGGTACCAAGCTAGCCTTATGAGTGTAGCACAAGTGAGAGTTGGAATTTTGTCAAAATAAGTTATAGATTATTTTTAATAAAATATTTAGTAGAACTGCTCCAGCAGAAAATTCTGGAGCAGGGCAGAATTGACCACTATGTTTAACGAATTTAAAAAGGGTCTTTTGAACCTTCAAAAAATCTGGTTTTTGGCACAGATCTAGCCCCATGTGTATAGAAGAGCTGAGAGTTGGAATTTTGGTAAAATAAGTTATGGTTTAATTGTCATAAAATAAATGGTGAGACTGCTCAGGCTGTAAATTCTGGAACAGGGCTGAATGATGTAACGTTTTGCATGGCATGAAAAGAGATCTTGAGGATGTTCAAAAAGGCTAATTTTCGGTTTGATGACTCCATTATGTGTATAGGAAATGTGCAAGCTGGAATTTTTGAAAAAGGAGTTGTAGAATATTTTTAATAAAAAAATTTGGTAAAGCTGCTCAGACTGAAAAGCCTGGAACTGAGCAGAACTGCATCTCTTTTTGACTGACATGAAAAAGGACCTTGTAGTGGCTCAATAAATCTGATTTTTGGCAGGATGCTAATACCAGGTGTTCTGTGAATACCCCAGCTGGAATCATGGTAAAACAAGTTGTGGATTAATTTTAATGATTTAATTGGTAACACTGCCCAATAAGAAGTGCTGGGACAGAACAGAAATTAAGTAACAAGTTAGTGGACTCAAAAACGAATCTTAGGGACATGAAAATGAGTTAATTTTCGGTAGGATGCTATTATTACAAGTTTATGATATGTATGAGTTGGAATTATGTTAAAATAAGTTAAGAATTAATTTTAAGAAATTACACGGTAAAACCGCTCCAGCAGAAAATTCTGGAGCTAGGCAGAATTGACCATTGACTTCAACGAATTCAAAGAGGACTTTTTGGACCTTCAATAACTCTGATTTTTGGCACAAACCTAGCCCCATGAGTATAGTAGAGATGCCAGCTGGAATTTTGGTAAAAGGAGCTATGGTTTATTTTTAATAAATATTTTGGTAAGACTGGTCAGACCTGAAAACGGGAATTGAGCAGAATAGTGACTTCTTTTCACTGACTTGAAAAGGGACCTTGTGAATAACCAATAAAGCTGGTTTTTGGCATGATAATAACTCTATGAGTCTAGAAGACATGCCAGTTGGAATTTCAGCAAAACAAGTTCTAGATTATTTTTAATGAATTATTTGGTAAAACTGCTCAATAGAAATTACTGGAACCACCCTGAAATTTGTAACGACTTTCCAGGCTTAGAAAAGGGACTTAGAGACATGCAAATGGGCTGAATTTCGGTATGATACTAGTCCCATATGTTTATGACGTATACGAGTTGGAATTTCTGGAAACCGCATTACGGATTTGCCACAATTGAATTTTTAGTAAAATCTGTCAGCTCAGCCTCAGCAATTAAGATGGATCGTAAAGTAAGTAAGTAAGCCCTTTATGGTTATTTAAAATAATTCCCAATTCTACGACTTGTATCTATGATTTCACCTAACGTACTTGTGACGAAAGAGTCGCATAAATGGACCTAAATGGTTAGCCTAACCGTCCTATGTAAATGAAGTACAAAACTTGGAAATATTCTTCCAAACTCATGTACGTTGACATGTTATAAGGAATGCATATGAGCATTTATGTCATGGCTTGCATCTCATATCACGGCATGTATCATGCATGATCATGAACTTGATTTTCATGGATTTTATGATGCAAGCAAGTTTTACAAGTGATTATCTTTTCGTTATGCATGAAAAGTTTTTACGGTCCCATGATTTTTTTAAAGAAAGCTTCATGATTCCTTTGCCGGCCAAGCATGCGACTAACCCGACTCCAGACCCGGGGTTAATTGGTCTGATGACATGATATCTGTTCTGGACCCGCTCAGATCCGGGGTTAATTGATCTGATATCTGTTCTGGACCCGCTCAGATCCGGGGTTAATTGATCTGATATCTGTTCTGGACCAGCTCAGATCCGGGGTTAATTGATCTGATATCTGTTCTGGACCCGCTCAGATCCGGGGTTAATTGATCTGATATCTGTTCTGGACCCGCTCAGATCCGGGGTTAATTGATCTGATATCTGTTCTGGACCCGCTCAGATCCGGGGTTAATTGATCTGACACTCTGTGTTTTTATGACATGTTATTGTATGGGACCAAAATGATGTTTTGACATGGCATGACATGACATCATGCATTGCATATTGCATAACTCACGATCATGAAGTCATGTTGCATGTTACAGTTAATGTTTATAAGTTACTATTGGTATAGCGTTACCTAAAAACATGCTTAAGCTGACCTCATGCAAGCTCAGGATTTAAGATCAGGTATGAATTACGATTATTCGAGGTTTTTGGGGTAATACATTCATGTTATGACTCTTTACGTATTTCATGGTCGTTTATTCGTTAAGCAAGCTCAGGATTTAAGATCAGGTACGAATTACGATTATGTGGGGTTTCTGGGGGTAATACATTCATGTTATGACCCTTTATGTATTTCATGGTCGTTTATTGTATTCTTGCTGGGTGATTTTTATCACTCACACTTTATTTTTCCCCCCAGATAATGCCAAGATAAATTGGATCGAAGATGAGCCGAGGGTACCATATCCATAGGCGAGGAGATATGAAGAGGGCTAAGCTTAAGGACTTTTGTGCTGCCAAGACGAATTGTATTATGATTATGTCTACACTCTCTGGATTGTCGGTTATGTTATTTTGTGGTACTGCTACTTTGGGGACTTAGTTATTTCGTAATGCATGTTTAATTTGGAAAGTTTTAATTCTGCCAAAATTTTACTGTCATGTTAAACGTTAACATGGGAATCCATGACTTATAATATGGATTTTCGTATGTTACGCATGACGCTTTGTACTCTCCTTAGTGAAGTACGGCGGGTGCACCGTATCCGGACGAGGCCCGGATGCGGGGCGCTACCGGTGGTATCAGAGCGAAGGCTCCAGATCCGGGCAGAATGTCGAACTAAGTGATGATTATAGTCAACTAAGTTTGATCGTAGACCTAAGTCATGATTTTAGATGAGTGGCGACCTTAGAATAGGACCACTTAGACCGGGTTTAGGATGTGATTTAATAACTAATCCTAAACTATGAAAGCTAGGTCAATGACGTAAGACGTTCTTTTTATCTCCTTTACTTAAGTTTTCGATTTACGTCCTTAGTCAAATTCAATTGATTTTAATTCCGATATTCTAAATAGACATTAAAACCATAAGTGCAGATGGCATCACAGACTAACGAACAAGCATTGTCATTTTCACCCCTGGGCAGCGCCGGGTTTTATTACCGGCAGCTAGTAAGAGCACATATCCCAGAATTTGGCGGAGAATCTAGTCCCGAGGAAGCGGAAAAATGGCTTGATGAAGTCGAAAGTACCTTCTTGCTGATACGAGTACCTGAGAAGGTAAAGACACCAATTGTCCGGCCATTTTTGATTGGCAAGGCCAGCCGGTGGTGGAGAACTTGTATCCAACCATTGCCCCGACCGGTGACTTGGACAAGGTTTCTAGAGGAGTTTTGTGAGTTTTTCCTCTCTACAGAACTAATCATGACGAGGGTTGAGGAATTTGACACCTTAAAACAAGAACCAGGTATCACTGTTTCCGAGTATGCTCGTCGGTTCACTATATTGGGCCGCTATGTTCCCTCGATCATGGAAGACGGAGAGAACAAGGTAATTAGATTCATGCGAGGTCTAGACTTCCGGATTAAGATTCGGCTAACTAATGCATATTCTAGCACTTTCGAGGAATTACTGGAGGACTGCTACAGAGCGGAACACGACATTAAACTAATGGAAGGACAAAATAAAGGACTTAAGGAACGAAACAAGAGGTGGCGACCGCGTCCACTGAGGGATAATAAAGAGATAACCAAGAACGCTAACCTGGATGAAAGAGTTCCTGATTCAGCAGTGCCTGAAACCTCAAATCATAACAGGTACTCCCAACTGCTTAATTTAAATCTGAAGTACCTATATTTTATTGTGTCTTTTAGCCAGGTATAAACAGTCATTAGAGCAATGCGATAAGGTAACTCAACGAAAGTGTAAAAAAAAAAAAAACTAGAATAAGTTATCAAAATGCTCTTGAAGATTGGATTATTACCATAATAGTCGGAGCTCAATAAGGTTTCCATGGAAGATAAATACCAGTTGCCTAGGATCCAGGATTTGTTGACCACTTTGGGAAACATAGGTGTTAACAAAACCGAATTGCAAACTGACTATTTCCAACGAGAGAACCAAGCTCGAGGAAGAACATGGAATGTGTGCAAGGCGAATCCAAGACATCCCCAAAACTATTAGGATTGACAAACGTCCTGACACGTTATAGACTTTGTGAGTTCGGTATCTTAAGGACAATTCAGTAAGATGATTAAAATCCTTCCTTGACTATTATAAGTCGGGATTACCTAACCCACTCTAGCGGTAACAATATGAGATGACAAGATATTGCATAGCATAATAGTCTATGAGGACAAGGCAAACGAGAATACTCTTGTGATTGGGAAAAGAAAACATAGATTATGTAGGGAACAAGAACACCACGAAACGACATAAATTCCCAGGAAGGACTTCCACCCCAGGTTCGATTATTACGGGATTGGCGTGTCTATGAAACGGATGAGTCAAGTAGGACTTGGCGAGAGACTGGGGTTTCACCATTCTATAAGAGTACAATCTCAGACTAAGGTACAAGTCATCATATATGTATTTTAGGAAAGAAATTTCTAACACCGATGGAAACGTTTTTATGGCTAACGCATGGATACAGAAGGATGTTTATCGAAGGAAAGCATATGGATCACAGTCAGGACTTAAGGACCTCTGTCATGAAAAGAAGGGAACTCCGATAGTACATAATCATGATAGGTCAATTACATCATACTCACCCTGAAGGAATACCGTTGTCGGAAATTAACTCACTAAGACAAGGGCCAGGCATTTCCATACTCACTTATTTCTTTGAGACAGTATGTTCCTTTGATTATAAGAGATGAAAGGTTTATACTACCAGATCCAGTTAGGGTAAGCTAAATCGTATTCAAGGATCTTTGGTGAATTATTGAAGGGCCGCTATGGAGCGGAATGCGATGTAAGGGGACGAGAGAATGAAAGAAACGGATTAACAAGCAAACGAAGTAAAAGGTGGAAACCGTAACCATATAAGGCCAGTCTATGCGGATGACAAAGAAACAACCAAGACATGCCTAATAAGTGTAAGATACCTATGTCCCCGGCTCTACTTCCTGTTAACCAGGTAAGGAGTGATTATGCTAGTTTCCTTGAGTTATGATTAGTAGACCACAAGCAAGTAGGTAAGGTTATTAGTGATAACATTACTAAGTATGACACTGTGTATGGGACGCAGGGTCTTCGTCATGATGCGTCACTATCAGCACTTGTACTCGTTTTATTGCACTATGCGGGGAATAGGTCATGACTATGAAAACCATGTTTTAAGAAGAACGGGCCACCTTAGGATGATTGAAATGTCATAAAGGGAACATAGGTTTCAAAGGAAAACCCACAACTTCTAGTTCGATTCTATGAAAAGATCTCAAAAAGGGGAAGAGTTAGTACATAATAAGGCAATCAGCCAGACGGATGAATACGGGACATACCTTACGAAGATCTTGGTTTGTGTACCTTATGGGAATTATCCCGGGTGTCTTTGGAAGCTATTTCGTAAATAGGATGACAGTTACATGATCACTGAAAGGATGTTTATAGAAAAGAGCGAATAGTCTATACCCCAGAGTTAATGATCTATGCCTAGTTGATCATTTCTTAGGAAATTATAAGCCTGCTACGGTCATGATTACACGGAATGGATTTCATTAGCAAGTACATAGTATCGAGGTTGCGAGTGCTTGATATGGGATAGGTTACGACAAAACCTTTCGAGAATTAGAACCAGTTTTGATGAAACCTTTAAGATGAAAGGAACAAAGCTGTTTTGAGGAAACTAAATAGACGCTTTATGCGATCTTATTAACCTAAAGAAGAAGCCACATGGGAAACGGAGGACAATGTGAGGAGTAGATATCCCCATCTATTCGACTAGTTCTGAAGTTTCGAGGACGAAACTTATAATAAGGGGGGGAGGATGTTGTACCCCAACGACATGTACTTGGAACTATGAACAAGTGATGGAATGAAAGCGATAATTTCTTTAAGCGCGTGTTACTTAAGCTAGCTTAACCCTATTTACTTAAATACTTCGAAGATGATACTAATAAGGGGTTTTCAAGAAAAGTGATAAATGAGGAATATAGTTATATGAACAATACATATATATATATATATATAAAAAAAAAAGATACATATGTATATGTGTACAAAGTACATATAGGCGTGCATACATGTGTATATGTGGATACATGTACACTAATATATGTTTTAGGTAACATGCACGTTGTACATCCTATTATATATAAATATATATGCAAATCTTGCAATGCAATAAAATAAAGCAAACAATATAGTACATGAATTAAAATTACAAGAAATATCAAATTGCCCAAGAAGCCCCTAAAAATCGGCCAAAGCCTTCTCTAGGCTTCTAGAAACCACTACAAATTAACTAAATAATACTTAATGCCTAAAATAACTAGCATGCAAAACCTAGGCTAATAAAATAAGAATAAAAACAAGAGCATGCAAGGAACAAAATAATAAAATAAAGAAAAGAGTGCATGCATGTAAGACAAGCTACAAAACCAACACTTCCTTTCTCCACTTTTCATAAAGCATGTTCCCCTCCCTCTCTTTGGCCATAGTGCCGAAAATTCTCCCCCTCCCATGCCCTCTAGATTCCTTCTAAATATTGCAATCCACCACATTTCATTCCATCTTGAATCTTCTCTCAAGCAAAGACCTAGACTACACTTAGCAAAAGTTCCATCCCTCCATCATCAAGGAAACATTCGGCCACCCCAAGGACAAGAGGCACAACTCCATCTTCTTCTTCAAGCTCAAGAATCTTCTAGGTAAGACTCATTTCAAAGTTCTTAAGTAGATTTTTCATACAAAATAGTGAAGCTCACATGGGTATTATTTTCCTCTCCAAACCGTGGCCTCCATGCTCAAGGGGTGAAGATCTTCAACACTCTTAGGTGAAGCTATCTAGCTACACTTGAAGCTCCATCCCAAGACAACTTTGGTAAGATGTTTTGGCTCCAAATAAAACTCTATTTTTCACTAAGTAAGGAAGACTAATCTTTTTCCTCCCTCTTCTTCAAAACCGTGTATACAAGGGAGTAGGAGGAGAAGGTTTCCAACTCAACTCACTCCAAACCAAGCAAAGGCAAAAACTTTGGCTTGAAGAGGCAAGTTTACAATGATCTCTCATGATTTATGTAAAGAGTTTGTGACTTGAATGCTTAGAAGTTCTTAAGATTTAATCTTTAGTTAAATGTCCTAAGTTTGAGATTATATCTTATAGATTTCTTAAGAACCTTGCATTGCATGTGGCTTATTCTCTCAAAGATGGAGTCTTTTATGACATGCATCTAGTTACAAGGCTGTTTGAGATGATTTAAGGTTTAAGTAGTGATTAGTAATATATCTTGCAAGAACAAGATGAAAGGGTAGACCTTGGACTTGAACCAATGACAAAATCTCAAACTACTGGAGCTAGGCAGAACAGAATTGCATCTTCAACGGCCTGAGAACCAACCTTACAGACCTTCAATGATGCTAATTTTCGGTACCAAGCTAGCCTTATGAGTGTAGCACAAGTGAGAGTTGGAATTTTGTCAAAATAAGTTATAGATTATTTTTAATAAAATATTTAGTAGAACTGCTCCAGCAGAAAATTCTGGAGCAGGGCAGAATTGACCACTATGTTTAACGAATTTAAAAAGGGTCTTTTGAACCTTCAAAAAATCTGGTTTTTGGCACAGATCTAGCCCCATGTGTATAGAAGAGCTGAGAGTTAGAATTTTGGTAAAATAAGTTATGGTTTAATTGTCATAAAATAAATGGTGAGACTGCTCAGGCTGTAAATTCTGGAACAGGACTGAATGATGTAACGTTTTGCATGGCATGAAAAGAGATCTTGAGGATGTTCAAAAAGGCTAATTTTCGGTTTGATGACTCCATTATGTGTATAGGAAATGTGCAAGCTGGAATTTTTGAAAAAGGAGTTGTAGAATATTTTTAATAAAAAAATTTGGTAAAGCTGCTCAGACTGAAAAGCCTGGAACTGAGCAGAACTGCATCTCTTTTTGACTGACATGAAAAAGGACCTTGTAGTGGCTCAATAAATCTGATTTTTGGCAGGATGCTAATACCAGGTGTTCTGTGAATACCCCAGCTGGAATCATGGTAAAACAAGTTGTGGATTAATTTTAATGATTTAATTGGTAACACTGCCCAATAAGAAGTGCTGGGACAGAACAGAAATTAAGTAACAAGTTAGTGGACTCAAAAACGAATCTTAGGGACATGAAAATGAGTTAATTTTCGGTAGGATGCTATTATTACAAGTTTATGATATGTATGAGTTGGAATTATGTTAAAATAAGTTAAGAATTAATTTTAAGAAATTACACGGTAAAACCGCTCCAGCAGAAAATTCTGGAGCTAGGCAGAATTGACCATTGACTTCAACGAATTCAAAGAGGACTTTTTGGACCTTCAATAACTCTGATTTTTGGCACAAACCTAGCTCCATGAGTATAGTAGAGATGCCAGCTGGAATGTTGGTAAAGGAGCTATGGTTTATTTTTAATAAATATTTTGGTAAGACTGGTCAGACCTGAAAACGGGAATTGAGCAGAATAGTGACTTCTTTTCACTGACTTGAAAAGGGACCTTGTGAATAACCAATAAAGCTGGTTTTTGGCATGATAATAACTCTATGAGTCTAGAAGACATGCCAGTTGGAATTTCAGCAAAACAAGTTCTAGATTATTTTTAATGAATTATTTGGTATAACTGCTCAATAGAAATTACTGGAACCACCCTGAAATTTGTAACGACTTTCCAGGCTTAGAAAAGGGACTTAGAGACATGCAAATGGGCTGAATTTCGGTATGATACTAGTCCCATATGTTTATGACGTATACGAGTTGGAATTTCTGGAAACCGCATTACGGATTTGCCACAATTGAATTTTTAGTAAAATCTGTCAGCTCAGCCTCAGCAATTAAGATGGATCGTAAAGTAAGTAAGTAAGCCCTTTATGGTTATTTAAAATAATTCCCAATTCTACGACTTGTATCTATGATTTCACCTAACGTACTTGTGACGAAAGAGTCGCATAAATGGACCTAAATGGTTAGCCTAACCGTCCTATGTAAATGAAGTACAAAACTTGGAAATATTCTTCCAAACTCATGTACGTTGACATGTTATAAGGAATGCATATGAGCATTTATGTCATGGCTTGCATCTCATATCACGGCATGTATCATGCATGATCATGAACTTGATTTTCATGGATTTTATGATGCAAGCAAGTTTTACAAGTGATTATCTTTTCGTTATGCATGAAAAGTTTTTACGGTCCCATGATTTTTTTAAGAAAGCTTCATGATTCCTTTGCCGGCCAAGCATGCGACTAACCCGACTCCAGACCCGGGGTTAATTGGTCTGATGACATGATATCTGTTCTGGACCCGCTCAGATCCGGGGTTAATTGATCTGATATCTGTTCTGGACCCGCTCAGATCCGGGGTTAATTGATCTGATATCTGTTCTGGACCCGCTCAGATCCGGGGTTAATTGATCTGATATCTGTTCTGGACCCGCTCAGATCCGGGGTTAATTGATCTGATATCTGTTCTGGACCCGCTCAGATCCGGGGTTAATTGATCTGATATCTGTTCTGGACCCGCTCAGATCCGGGGTTAATTGATCTGACACTCTGTTTTTTTATGACATGTTATTGTATGGGACCAAAATGATGTTTTGACATGGCATGACATGACATCATGCATTGCATATTGCGTAACTCACGATCATGAAGTCATGTTGCATGTTACAGTTAATGTTTATAAGTTACTATTGGTATAGCGTTACCTAAAAACATGCTTAAGCTGACCTCATGCAAGCTCAGGATTTAAGATCAGGTATGAATTACGATTATTCGAGGTTTTTGGGGTAATACATTCATGTTATGACTCTTTACGTATTTCATGGTCGTTTATTCGTTAAGCAAGCTCAGGATTTAAGATCAGGTACGAATTACGATTATGTGGGGTTTCTGGGGGTAATACATTCATGTTATGACCCTTTATGTATTTCATGGTCGTTTATTGTATTCTTGCTGGGTGATTTTTATCACTCACACTTTATTTTTCCCCCCAGATAATGCCAAGATAAATTGGATCGAAGATGAGCCGAGGGTACCATATCCATAGGCGAGGAGATATGAAGAGGGCTAAGCTTAAGGACTTTTGTGCTGCCAAGACGAATTGTATTATGATTATGTCTACACTCTCTGGATTGTCGGTTATGTTATTTTGTGGTACTGCTACTTTGGGGACTTAGTTATTTCGTAATGCATGTTTAATTTGGAAAGTTTTTAATTCTGCCAAAATTTTACTGTCATGTTAAACGTTAACATGGGAATCCATGACTTATAATATGGATTTTCGTATGTTACGCATGACGCTTTGTACTCTCCTTAGTGAAGTACGGCGGGTGCACCGTATCCGGACGAGGCCCGGGTGCGGGCGCTACAGGTATTAAGCGGAAGGTTAAGGTATGTTTATTTTACCAAATTTGGGGTTCGGTTCTTGTATGTACTTTCCATTTAATTCACGATTATTTATAGTTTACTTGCTGGTGACTTTGTCACTTACCCCTATTTTTCCTCCCAGAGACTGTAGGAAATAAGGTAGAATGGATTGAAGACGAACCTAGAGTTCCTTACCCATGAGACGTGCGAGAGATGGATGGCCTAGGAGACATGACAAGATTATTATGATCGATAAACTTTTATGATGTTGTGATGAAAACAATTACTTTTGGGGATTTTCGCATTTTATGATTTGGGTTGTAAAACTGATGATGATCTCGTAGACGTTTTAATTTAAAGTTTTTATTCTGCCATGGTTTCGCTTACTTGTTGACGCGAAAGCATAAAAGTCTATGTATTTTATCATGGACCACTACATGTTATAGATCGACGCCTGGTACTCTCCGTAGTGAAGTACAGCGGGCGCACCGTATCCGGCCAGGCCGGAGTGTGGGGCGCTACATGTGTGATATTCACACAATATTCAAAACATTTCCATGTATGTATAGATTAATTCCTTGAAGATTGAAGAATCAGATATGTTGAATCTTGAAGCATAAATTCGGCCACATTCATTCCCACACATGCTGAAATTTTCAGCATGTGTGATATTCAAAGATATCACCATATTATTTCCGTAACATCTTTAGAACATTGCCATTTTATCTTTCATTTAATCCACATAATTCAATATAGTAAATATGGATCATTCTCTTGAAAATTTCGGCCATCCTAAGACAACACATGTTGAATTTTCAGCACGTGTCACAAATGTGACAAAGTTTGAAGTGTTACCTTTTATAGTTCCTTTCTTTATGTCACCAACATTGAATGCTTCATTCCTAGCCAATCAAGATGCCAACAAAGCTCCACATATGCTCCAACATGGCTGATCTAGGCGTGTATGATGAATATACATGTGCTGAATTTTATTTTTGCAAACTTTGTGCTGAATTATACACATATGGTATATTCCAATCAGCCCTTAATTGATTTTTCTAGAACACTATAGAATGTATAAAGTATGCAAAAAGTGTCTAGATACATGTTATATGCCATGCCAAAAAGTTCCATGTGTCGTGTTCGCAGAAAACCGAATTTTCGACGTTTGTCGATTACCCGATTTTTCTCCAATTAAATTCCAACTTTTTGCACATGTTATATATATTATGTTACATATATATACATAAATTAAACTTAATATTCATCACTTAGGGCTTTTTAAAGTGGCGCCCAACATGTGACAAAAATTGAATTTGGAATCTCCACAATTTGGCCTTAATTGAGGGTGATTTGTGTGTGCCAATATGGAATGATTTTATGGCTATATATACCATGTAAGCACGAAATTTGTGGCTATTTTTGGAGTGTAGGGGCTGGCCATCTATATATGGCAAATACGCGACACGTTGGCGAAGTTTCGGTATTTCAACCGATACGACAATGAACCTTTTAACGTGTCGTAATAAATTTGACATCACCATGACTTATATCATATGATATAAGACCTGAATATACTCATAAATATGAGTTAAATATGGTGGTGTGAAGTTAACGTACATACGAAAAATATATAACGTGTCGGTAGTACGTTGGAATATATGTATATGTGCCTTTTCAAAAAAAATCTGAATATATATATATATGGTAAAAAACGTGTAGCATGAGGGAGAAGAAGACTTTCCATTCTTCAATTTGTTGCCTTGTGCCTTTTCCAAATATAGCTTCCTTTAATGAACTACTAGTTTATTTAACTAAGTACTTCACTTAATAAACTGGTTTAGCTCATTAATGATGGCACCTGAAAATAGTTCAAACACAACAAATGCTTGTCATTTGATGTAAGCTTTAAAGCTTCATGGCTCGTTAGTACGACAACATTATGTATGAACTATATAAGGCAAGTTTTATGCAAAAACGTGTCATATCATAAAATATGTCATGCATTTCTTTAATACACGTTATTTCAATCATGCATTATGTAATCACTCAAACCCCTTTTTCTCTACACTTCCAAGCCATAAAAATGCATTTCATCTTGATTTCTTCATTTTACGTTCATCTCTCTCTCTCTCACCTCAATTCTCTCCATCACTCCCTTCTCTCACTAAACAAACTCCTTCACCTCCTCCCTTTTATCCCGTGAACCTTCAAGACAAGAAGAATGAAATTTCTTCAACATCTAAGAAAAGAATCAAGTGCCTAACTCTTACAAACATCAAGGTAAACACTCTACCAATCTTGTTCACATCTTTCTCATCCTTCACCTTTCACAGAAACACTTATTTCACCTGCACTTTAGGATCCCATCCGTGAGTTCCACAAAGGGGGTGAAGTCCTTTAGTGCATTAAGTAAGAAGCCTCAAGCCAGTCAATGTAAGAATCATTTAGAATTGATTCTTGTACATTCAAACTCTCATTTTCTTCCTAAAAACTAATCTTTTCTTCCACTTGGGCTTCAAGGTCGTGACTTCCAATCTAGGGGCCAAGAAGAAATCTTTCACCATTTAGTGTAAGATTCAAGCTTCAAAGGCAAGTATTCTTCCTAGCTTCTTCATGGAAATTAAAGAAGAAGTTTAGTACGTTCACTAATAATAATTGGATCATGCATGCAAACTAAAATGGAAGCATCTAACCTTTGTTGAAACAAGGAGTGTTTGCATGTTAAAATTGATGATGCATGTGTGCTTTTCTTTAGTGGAATCATCAAACATACTTAGAATAATACTTTAAGGTAATACGCAAGATGGAATTAAATCATCAAGAGACCATTTAGGCCGTGCATGTCAAGAAGTAAAGACCTTCACCATATTTTTTTAAACTTTGATGCTAAATGGTAGACACATGAGTGTACTATGCTAAAAAGTGTACTAAGAACTCTCTCCGTTGTCATTTGGATACATGCATGCCATTTTTTCATGTTCATATATTGTAGAAGAGATTTCAATGAAAGTAGAAGTATTGTAGTCTTGTAATGGTACAAAATTATTCATTTCTTGATGCATGTACACAAAGACACCATCTTTGAACATCATCAATGTTAGCATCACCATCTTTCCTTTACACAGGGGACGGCCATGAGCATCCTACATAAGCCATGAATTCATCACTATCATCATGATGTGTATCTTGATGATCACGGTCTAAGAAAGGTGAAATGACATAGATGTTCTTCATTTTATGTTTTATATTTTTGCATGTCATTTGTAGCATGATCATCATCATAAAGTTAATCTTGTGGACATGATTATATCATCATCATCATCATCCGTACCCAGTATATCTTTACGACAGCAAAAAGCTATCGTCAGGGTCTACTTATGGGATATCATCATCGTACCTACTATATTTAACATGAATTAATTGATTTTATTATCATCCTCACCATCATGCATGAATACGAATGCTAGTAAATTTGTAATTGACATCACCCCTATATTTGGCCAGGGGGTCCAAAGATAGATTCTAGTTGAAGTGTAAATTCCATAAAAGTGTATTGTCAGGATTATGTAAAAAGTATCAAGCACATGAAAAAGAAAAATGGGTTTAAGTGTATCCCTTGCATAAGAGTAAAATCTCAAGACTTGGACTACACTATTTTCGGCCCAATGGCCTTTTTGTATCTAAACTAATAAAGTCCAGCCATATATTAATTTCATAGGACCATAATATTAGCAAAAGTTATACATATGAAAATTAAATCCAATAGAACATTAAGGAAAATGGATAAAGGTGATTGGAGCAAGAAGGCCTTTCGGCCCTAAGCCCAATTTTCGGGCATTACCAATAATTGGGTCACCTTGAGCATACTATGTAATGTGAACAAAATGCATCTTAAGATTAGTATTATTAATGACAAAAGACAATTTGAATGTTCAATCATTATAATACGCAAACTCTTAAATCCATGATATATGGCCCAACATAGTGGCAACCTAGTCAAATTATGACAATTTTACGGAATGGGTTATAAGTATCTACAAACCATAATCAATCAAAGATTAAACCCAAGTAAGAGCATGAAGAAACTACGTGCAACTTCCTCTCATGCATGATGTTCTCATAGTTTTTCGTCAACACTAAGTTGTTTTGAAAGCATGTTTAAATGCTCTGCATGAAATGTTTTAAGGTTTACATGATTTAAAGAATTTGTATCGCAAGGAGAATGATTTCATATGACTTATGCATGTATCCACAGGTTAGTGTAACACCTTGTCTAGGACAAGGGCTCTTTACCCATTTATATACGTATGATATGCAGGCTAATGTAACACCATACCTGGGGGTAAGGGTTCTCGACCTTTCTGTACGCCTATGACGTTCAGTACGGAGAGCTGCCTGATGTCTGTTCCTGAGGGAGGATGTCAGGGGCAAAATACATATCGCAGAGTGTAACACCGTGTACAAGACTCAGGTTCTCTGCTATAACGCGTCACCGTTAGTCCTATGTACGTATGATGTAACATCGTGGTTGGACCATCGGGATTAATAGACGGTACTCGTGGCTACTCAGGGAATCATTCGATATGTCGTGGTTACCATTCTTATGTTATGCAAAATGCTATAGCCACTCATGTCACGTCATGTTTATATATGTATGAAATGAAACGTTTTTTAAAAAAAAAAGTTTTACAATGCATATCTCATGATCATGTCACATGTACCCTCTAAATAGCTCTAAGTCATGAATCTGGAAAACCAAGGCCATGTATGATTAAAGAATGACGAGAACAAAGCAAATAAGATGGTACCCAAGAACAAAGTAACTATGGGTTAAGACACGAATGTTCAACCTGAAGGTATGTTTATTCTATGATGTTCTCTATCTGTGATAGTTATGCATCATATAGTATTTGTTTTATTATTTCAGCACTTACGCTATGCTTTATTATTCCGCACTTACTCTATGCTTTGCTCTTCTTGTTACATTGAGCATTATGATACTTGTGATACACCATACTGTACCACCCACTACCCCAGTCCCCGGTGTATGATCTGCTTGACAAACCTAGGTGGAACTACTTGCTAAGCGATTCGTTATTGCTCACCCCTTTATTTTACCACGCAGATCCACAGTACCTTGAGACAGAGTTTATTGAAGATGAGCCTCGAGATTGGGTGCAAGGAACTGACTAGTAGCTGGCTACGAGATCTTTTATTTTTTGGATATTCAGCTCTGTACTACGCTATTTTGTACTCTTGATGTACTTATGACACTCATGCGGATGTATTAGGATGTACTTCTGTTGATGTTTATTTCTGCTTTATGTCATTTCGTTTCCGCTTATCGATACATGTTTCTATGATTTGTAATGTATGATATCAACGCCTTGTACTTCTCGTAGTAGAGTATGACGGGTGCACTGTGCCGAGACCCTGGTCTCAGGCAGGGCTCTATAGGTGGTATCAGAGCCAAGGATCCCGATCCATAGCGGACAACATAAGCAAAACAACAAGAAGTACGTAGGCTATGATATTAGAACTTAAGATTGATGTTAGATGAGTGAGCCAACCTTAGTATAGTGATCCTATAATGGTTTACTAGAACCTAGTATACGCACACAACAAAATGTTCAATTTAATAAGTACGCTAATGATGTGAATCAACTATGTTAAAGGATGGCTTCAAGAACACGAGGCAGACCACGTATGGACAGGTCCGTGTACTTACCTCCACCACCACCGGCACCACCAGCTGAGGACCTGGTGCCACTGCCACCAAAGCAAGTTCCTCCTCCACAGGCACAGGGCCCTGGAGGTATTCCTCAAGCCTTCTTCGACGCTATGATTCAACTAGGACAAGTATTGGAAAATGCTCAAGCAGCAACCACAGTAGATGGCACCAGATATTTTTTCAGTGAACTTAAGAAATATCGATGCCCAGTTTTGAAGGAGGGGCCAGATCCAGACGAGGCTTAAAAAATGGTTGGACGATGTTGAGAACTATTTTGAGTTGTTGCAATTACCAGACAAGGTTAAGACTCAGATTATTTGCCATTTCTGATTGGTGAAGCCAATCAATGGTGGAAAACAAATGTTCAACCACTGGCAACACCCGTAGCTTGGGAAAGATTCATAGATGATTTTCGGAAGTTTTACATTCCACCTTCAGTTACCATTAGGAAATTAGTGAATTTGAATCCTTAAAGCAAGAGGCTGGTAATGACTGTATCTGAATATGCTAATCGATTCACAACGTTAGGTCGACATGATCCGTCTATGATGGCCGATAGAAGGCTTAAGATGATCAAATTCGAAAGGGAACTAAACTCAAGGATACGGACATGGATTGTAAATGCAAATCCGGTCAACTTTGGCATGGATGCATGTTATAGGGTGGAGCAGGATATTGCATGACGAGATGAAGAGACGAAGGGCAAGAGACCTAGGGAGATAACTGGAGGACGAAATGAACAGCGGACAAAGTTTCAGAAAGAGACCGGTGGAAGGCCGCAACCTCCATGTCATTAACAAACAATGCACAGGCAACGTCAGCAGAATCAGACACCGCCAGCTTATCCCAAATGTCAGGCATGTTAGAAAAATCATCTGAGACAATGTCGAAAGGAGAGCGGAGCCTGTTTTTTGTGTTGGCAAGACAAGACATATGATTAGAGATTGTCCAGAAAGGGAAAAGCCACAGAAGTAGCAAGGAGGACGCCTTGTGGCTAATGCGAGGGTGCATGTTATGACGGATGCAGAGGTAAAGGAGGCACCTGATGTCGTGGTAGGTAATCTCTATTTTCTGCTTCAACCTAGTTGTTTTCTAACTTGCCTTAAGTATTATTCCATGTTGCATGATAGGACCTATGACGGAATCTTAGTATCTAATGTAGGAATTTACATTTATATGAGTGAATTCAGGTGCGATACTAGTAAATAATTTACTAGCAAATGTATTGTTCGACAGTTGCGCCAGCCACTCCTTTATATCTAAAGATTTGCTAAGAAGCTAGATAGTTGTCCTACCTGGTTATAAAATCCCTATAGGGTTCTAGCAGCGGGTGATCAGGTTATCATATCACACCATTTGTACAAGAATTGTGGAATTCAATGGAAGTAAGAACAGCAATTTGAGCCAACTTTAATTCCAATATAGATGGGTGATTTCGACTGTCAGTCTGGGTATGCACTAGTTATTTCATAATCATGCCCAGATTGATTGTTGGAAGTAGCAAATACGGATCCAAACCCAAGGCAGAAGGAAATTATCTATCAAGGAAAATATAAATTGAAAAGATCCCTCAGAACATATATCTGACTGCGGTTCAGGCTTTCCGGCATTAAGGAAAGGAGATTGAAGGGTTTTTAGTATATGCTCTGGAAGCCGACAGTGAGACACCAACCATGCAAAGCATTTCGGCAGTTCGGGAGTTTTCGGAAAGTACTTTCGAAAGATTTTACTAGGATTACCACTAGATCAGGAAATAGACTTCGAGATTAACGTGATGCCTAGAACCCAAACCTATCTCGAACGCTCCCCACAGAATGGCTCAGCAGAACTAAAAGAGCTAAAAACACAGTTATAGGAATTGATTGATAAAAAGTTTATCAGGCCTGGCATGTCGCCGTGGGGAGCATCAGTGCTGTTGTAAAGAAGAAGGACGGTGAGCATGCGATTATGCATTGATTACAGAGAGTTAAATAAGTCTACATAAAAGCAAGTATCCTTTGCCTCGGATTGATGGATCTGTTTGATCAGCTGAGAGGATCTACTATATTCAGTAAGATCGATTTCGATCGGTTACCATCAGTTAAAATAAGGTTGAGGACATTCCAAAGACAACTTTTCGAACTCGATACGGGCATTATGAATTCTGGTAATGCCATTCGGATTAACTAATGCTCCCGCCGCCTTAATGGATCTAATGAACACGGTATTTCGTGAACAACTGGACAAGTTTGTTGTAGTATTCATCGGTGATATTCTGGTATATTCTCCAGATGAGGGTACTCACGCCAACATTTACGCATAATATTGAGCATTTTGAAAGGAAAAAACAACTGTATGTCAAGTTCAGCAAATGTGAATCTTGGGCTACAAAGTGTCACTTTCTTGGGGACATGTTGTGTCACAAGCAGGCATAGTATTAGATCCTAAGAAGATCGAGGCAATTACGGATTTGCCACGACCCACGAATGTGACTGATGTCCGAAGCTTTCTGGGGCTAGCCGGCTATTATCGAAAGTTCGTCGAAGGATTCTCTAGAATAGCAATATCTTGACCCAGACAAACCGAAAGAAAGCCAAGTTCGAGTTGACCGCAGATTATGAAAGAAGTTTCATTGAACTTAAACAAAAATTATCCTCGGCCCCAATCTTAGCTCAGCCGGTTGCTGGGAACACTACACTATTTATAGTGATGCCTCCTGGAATGGATTAGGCTACGTTTTGATGCAGAAGGACCGAGTAATCGCATATGCATCTTGACAACTCAAACCGTATGAACAAAATTACCTGGTGCACGATTTGGAATTGGTCGGTGTGGTGTTCGCATTAAAAATTTGGAGACATTATCTGTATGGAGAACGGTGTGAGGTGTACACCGATCATAAGAGTCTGAAATATTTATTCACTCAGAAAGAATTAAATATGAGATAGCGCAGGTGGCTAGAACTGATAAAGGATTACGATTTGGCCATTCATTACCACCCAAGTAAGGCAAATAATTTAGCTGACGCTTTAAGTCGAAAATCTAGCCACGCAAGACAAACGCATCTAGAGCAAGATATGGCTGAGTTTGAATTGGATATGGTTGAGTCTACAGCATACATTCTAGCAACCTAAGTAATCATGCCAACTTTGATTGATCGAATAAAGGATGTACAATTCAAAGGATGGTGAGTCGGTAAGAATTGTAGATAAGATTAAACAAGCACCAGCAGACGATTTTCACATCAGAGATGATGGCAGTTTATGGTTTCGAAACCGACTGTGTGTGCCAAATGACAATGAAATTCGGAGAGAAACTCTGAAGGAAGCTCACAATTCCCGCCTGTCTATACACCCTAGAGCTACTAAGATGTATCAAGATCTAAAGCGACATTATTGGTGGAATCGGATGAAACAACAAATTGCTGATTATATAGAACGATGTTTGGCATGTCAGCAAGTGAAGTTAGAACATGAAAGACCGACAAGCCTTCTGCAACCTTTAGAAATTCCAGAGTGGAAATAGGAACACATCACTATGGATTTCATCACAGGGCTTCTAAAGACTCGAGGAGGCAGTGATACCATATGGGTGATATTGGTTAGACTTAATAAATCTGCGCATTTGTTACCCATGACAATTCAAGCTTCAATAGAAAAATTGGTACAAAAGTATATGGATAACGTTGTGAGTTTGCATAGTGTTCCAGTAAGTAAAGTCTACGACCGTGTTGGACCGTGCACCTGCAATAAAGACCACTAGAGGGGGGGTGAATAGTCGTTAGCGGAAATTACACTACAACCCTTTGTAAAAATCCCTTTGAAAACAGAATCTGAAACCACCTCAGATTCAGAACCCGTTTTTGAGAAATTCACAAATAATTATACACAACTCTAAAAATTATGAAACTTTCCAGAATTGAACTTCAATGAGTTAACAAGACTCTGTCCAAAAATCAGACAAATATAAGATTGTTGGCTCTTCAAACAAATAAAAAGATTCAGATGGTCAATCTGGACCGAATTGGACAGAATGTTGTTGATTTTGCCAAACTTGTTTCTCTTTGAATATTCAACCAAAAAGGTTGATCTTTATATCAAAACACTCCTTAGGATGTGTAAATAAAGTTTCCAAAAGGCCCTGACCTTAAACAATTCTTGACAAATACATAATTTAATTTTTCTCAAAACTAGTCAGATTGCAGCCAGATTGGAGCAGTTATATTGCAAAGACTGAAAGACTAACTTTCCCTTGCTCAAATCAAGTTATTCTTGTTGCAAATGAAAGCTAACAATCTGAAGTATAACTCTACCAAAAATCACGAATTTTGAAAATGTTTAGCTATTTTTTCAAAGTGTGAGAAGTTGTGTGAAAACTGCAGTCAAAAACGGGCAAAAACAGAAATAAAGAAACGAGAGAAGAACACCGAGGATTTATACTGGTTCAGTCAATGTGACCTAATCCAGTCCCAAGGAACACCTTTCCTTGGATTTTACTATGAAATGAACACCTTACAACAAGAGCCAAGCTTGATCCTTGGGTTATACACCAACCCCACTCAAGACTTGGATAATCACCTTCTAGGCAACACTTAGTTGCAACACCTCTAACACCTATTGATGTAGCCTTATAAGATGGATAATCAAGCTTACAAATGAAGCTCAAGAGGCTTGTAGCTCACCACAATACAACAAGAACACCTTTGCTACAATGAATAAAACAACAACAACAAGAAGATGAAGATGAAAGCTACACAATTCAACAAATGCTTGTGAGCTTCAAGTCTGTTTCATCTTCTTCACCATTGCCTCTATTTATAGTGTGAGATGAGCCTTGGAGATAAGATTGCACATGCGTCACCATCTTCATCATCAATTCCAAATGTCTTCTCATCATTGGTTAGCCTTGTACACTTGGCAAAAAAAACACAATGATTGGTCACCTTGGATGTCATATTGCTGGCAAGTCATAATTATCCTTTGCAAAATGAAGATAATAAGAGGGATAGTGCCACAAGAATACCTCAACTTCTAGTCTTAAAATAGGCATGTGGGATTTACCATTTCAAAACTCAAAATTCAGCTCCAAATTGACCAAGTAGCCGTTGGCTACTCCATTTTTTCCAACAAAAATAGTTTTGATTTTTCTTAATAAAATAAGAAAGGATAATACCACCAAATTATCCCCAACTTCAAGAACCATAATAGGACATGTGAGAGTTCCATTTGACTTCAAAAATCTGTTGAAAATTCACCAAGAAAACCACATAGCCGTTGGTTCATTTGAAATTTCCAAGTTGGCAATTTTGCCAACTAGCTCCTTTTTGGTTGTCCACTTGTCACCAACTCATAAAATGAATGCCACATCATGTCCACCTGATTAATCACGTTTTTGGACATACCAATATGTGTAGCAACTCAAATTTTTGAAGAAGAAATAAATAGACAACAACTGACAAGATTATGTCAACGTGTAAACCAAATTCCCCAATATTCTTCTTATATGTCAAGAACATTTCAACACCTTTAATATCTCTGAATAATGATGAATATCTCTTATAACATATATAAGAGGGTCTTCAAGAAAAAATAGAATGTGACATCTCAAATCGTCACATATCCAGCTATAGTCAATAATATCATCGGTTGACAGAATAAGACATAAGATCACCATATAATCTACAAAATAATAATAACACAGCTCCAGAATGAAGATAATAATGCTCAAGAGATTCCTTGAGTGAAAATACCAAAAATACCCTTGGGGGTGAAATGACCAAAATACCCCTGGTGTGAGAAAACTCCAGAAATGCCCCGATGGTCAGAAATAATCACAATACCATTTGTCATGATAAAAAGATAATAATATGCATTGAAATATTTTCACCATATGATGTTCCTACAAAACTCAAAATACCAATTTTGCCCTTTTTGGTAAGTTGTAGAAACTTCCAAGGCACGTTAGTCACAAGACAATAATAATCACCAAAAACACATAATAATCACATAATGAACATGTATAATTCACATACAAATGAAAACAATCATTTTACACATTTTAGAAAATTATTTCTAAAAACCCTAGACATCGATCGATCGAAGTGCCTCAGCTTCAGAGATCGATGTCTCACAGAAAGTTTCAGAGTTTGCCTCTGACCTACATCGATCGATCGAAGTGAGTTCGATGTACATCGATCGATCGATGTGTCTCAGGTTTAGAGATCGATGTCTCACAGAAAGGTCTTAAACTTTTCTGCCTTACATAGATCGATCGATGTGAGAGATCTATGTACATAGATCGATCGATGTGCAACAACCTGAGAGATCGATGTCAACTTTTTCAACTTTTAATCACATATAACACCATGTGTGACATTTTTAAGTATTCACCACTTAAAATCATGACTTTGAAAATTATCCAAACATATTTCTCAACATTCTCCCCTTTTGGGATGATTTTCAAAATAACCTAACATGATTTTAATGTCAACTTATAACCAAAATTTAATCAAATGTTTTCAAGTTTTAAATAGTATGTTGCTCCCCCTCAACTCATACTACTCCCCCCTTAACCTATGCTCCAAATTTATACCAATTAAAACTTAACATATAATTCATCATGACTTACCAAACTAAACATCCATGACTTTACCAACTAAAATCATGTACTTATTCTATCTCCCCCTTTATTTTGCAAATCATGCAAAGATAGAACTATGCAATGGTATCGTAAGTCATCATCCATCTAATTTGGCTCGTAAGTTTTCAAAAAGTGGCTTGATTAAGGGGTTTGGTAAGATATCAGCGATTTGGTGATCAGTTCTATATGGTTTATCACTATATCCTCATTTTGAACATGATCGCGAAGAAAGTGGTATCGCACCTCAATGTGTTTGGCCTTAGAATGAAGCACCGAATTCCATGAAAGATTGATTGCACTTGGCTATCGCAAAAATTGGAATCTTTTTATTTTAATGCCAAAATCACTAAGTTGCTGTTTAAACCAAAGTATTGGGTAGTACATAACTCAAAAGCAATATACTCGGCTTCAGTAGTAGAAAGAGCTACACAAGCTTGCTTTTAGAAAACCAAGAGATCAAATTGGTTCATATGAATTGACATGTACCGCTAGTGGATTTTCTATCTAACTTGCAATCACAATAATCAGCATCACTATATGCATGTAATTCCAACTTAGCGTTTCTATCATACCACAGTCCTAAGTGAGGTGTATGCTTAAGATATCTAAAGATCTTTTTCATTGCATTGTAATGTGATACCTTAGGACAAGATTGAAACCTAGCACACATACACACACTAAACATGATATCAGGTCTTGATGCAGTTAAGTATAACAGTGATCCAATCATAGACCTATAGAGTGTGTCATCAAAGGTTTAGCATTTTTCATCCTTATCAAGTTTGGTACTAACACTCATGGGGGTAGTTTGTAGGTTTCAACTTTCAAAACCAAACTTCTTAATCATATCATTAACATACTTAAGTTGGCTAATATGAATTCCTTGAGGGGTTTGTTTGATTTGAAGGCCTAAGAAGTAGTTTCAATTCTCCTATCATTGACATTCAAATTCTGACTTCATACATTCTTCGAAGTATTTTACTAAGGTAGGGTTAGTTGAACCAAAGATAATATAGTCTACATATATTTGAACTATTAACAAATCATTATCTTTTCTTCTTAGGAATAATGTGTTGTCTATTGTTTCCCTTTGATAATTATTTGCAATAGAAGTTTGCAAATCTATCATAACCAAGCTCTTGGAGCTTGTTTCAAACCATATAAAGCTTTCTTAAGCTTATAAACATGGTTAGGATTCTTTGGATCTTCGAATCCAGGGGTTGTTTGACAAACACCTCTTCTTGGATAATCCATTCAAGAATGCACTCTGGACATCCATTTTGAAGAGCTTAATGTTACTTAGACTTGGCAATCGTAAGTAACAATCTAATTGCTTCTAGTCGTGCAACGGGTGCAAAGGTTTATTCATAATCATTCCTTCTTGTTGATTATAACCTTGTGCGACTAGTCTAGCCTTATTTCTTGTAATGTTTCCTTGTTCGTCCATCTTATTCCTAAACAACCCATTTCGTTCCTATTATTGATTTGTTTTTCGGGTTTAGGTACTAAGTCACACACACTGTTCCTTGTGAATTGATTTAATTTCTCATGCATAGCATCTATCCAAGATATATCACCTAAGGCTTCCTTACATTCTTAGGTCTAATTGTGAGATTAAGCTATGTCTTTCATGTTGACTTATATTTCTACGTGTTCTTAACCCCAACACTTGGATCCCGATGATTAATTCTCTAGGATGCCACCAATTCCTAGATTGACTAGGTTTCACCCTCATCTTGTTCAAATGTTTCATTAGTGTGAACATTATCATATGTAATTGGATCATTAGTTACATTATCTTCCAATTGCAAAGTTTCTTCATTTATATCATCTAAGGGTTCATGCATGTCAGGGGAGTTGGTTCTAGATGATCAAGTACAGGCTCAAGTATACATCATCATCAAACATATTTTCAACATTAATTTCTTGTTTATGTTGATGTTTATCACTAACTTCAAAGCATGCATTTTCATTGAATTTGACATGTATAGATTCAATTATTTTTCTAGATGTAGGAATATAACACCTATATGCTCTTGAGTTAGTTGAATGCCCAACAAATATGCATTCAATAGACTTTTGTTCAAATTTATCTAGATTATCCTTAGTGTTTCGCACAAAACATTTACATCCAGAATACTTTAAGATAATCTATTTTAGGTTGTCTATTTTTTAGCAATTTATAAGGCGTTTATTTAATTCTTTCTAATAGTAAGCCTATTTATAATATAGCATGCACACTAACAGCTTCAGCCCATAAATATTTAGGTAATTTTTTTTCACAAAGCATTGTCCCTAGCAACTTCTTGAATCGTTCTATTTTTACGTTCAATAACTCCATTGAGTTGAGGTATTCTAGGTGGTGAGAATTCATGTTTGATTCCATATAGTTCGCAAAATTTTGATTACGTCTTTGTTTTTACATTCTCCACCTCTATCACTTCTAATCCTTTTAACATTTTCTTCATAAATTGTTTCAAGTTGCTTAATAAGAGTTTTGATTGCTAATGGAGCATTGTCTTTGTGTGTTAAGAACAATGTCCATATGTAGCGTGAGTAATCATCTACTATGACACACACATAGTAGTGTCCACCTAGACTTCTTGTCCTACTTGGACCAAATAAGTCTAAGTGAAGCAATTCTAGTACATGACTAGTACTCACTTCATGTTTCGGTTTTAATGTTTCTTTATATGTTTTCCTTTAATACATGTTTCACACATTTGAAAATTATCTAAGTCTAACTTAGGCATTCCTCTAACTAAATTCTTCTTAGATAATTTCTTAATGGTTGAAATTCCTATATGGCCTAATCTTCTATGCCATAAATTCACATCTAAGTCATGTGATATCAAACACTTAACCTTAGCATCTAACATATTGTCTAAGGTAAGAGTATAAATATTTCCATCTCTATTCCTTTTAAACCGTTTCTCTTTTTTCATTTATTATATCACAAGAATTGGGAAGAAAGGAGACATTATAAGCACAATCTATAAGTTGAGAAATACTAAGTAAATTATAAGATAGATTGCTTACTAATAACACATTTCGTATTTGAAATGTGTTAGGGTCTCCAATTGTTCCTTTTCAACAAACTTGTCCTTTGTTGTTGTCACCGAATGTCACTTTTTCTCCATTTTTGATATGTTCCAATTCGATGATAGTTTGTGGTCCCCTCATATGCCTCGAACACCCACTATCTAAAAACATTTGTTTTAGATTCTTTGACTTTGCCTCCTTCTTTGCATTCCTTGCGTTTATCCTACAATGGAGAGAGAGTTTAGGTACCCTTTATTTGGGTCCTTGAATGTTAGGGGCACTATTCTTGTTTAGATATCTCTTAGGTATCCAAACTTGAACGTACCTTTTAGGCACATTTTTAGCATGGTTAAAATAAGAAGGATTAGCATATAGATGATTATTCCACATAAGTGAAGATGCATTGTTATACATGTTTGCGCCATGGTTGATTACTACTATGCCTTGGCCGATTTTGGTGGTGTGTATAAGACATGTAATTTTGTTTTCTGGAATGGCGCTATGTATGTATGTTCATATGCATTTCTATAAGATTTATATGAGTGTTGTCTATACTTAGGTTCATAATAAGTTGTATGCATTTTATTCGGTCTAGTTGCATTTGTATACATGTAGGCATAATTTCTAGGTTGTCTAGATGCAAAGTTTGGCCTAGATGTATGTTTATGCGTGTGTATATTGGGGGGTGTGTGTTGTATTTTTACCCTTGATATAAGTAGAAGAAGGGTGTAGAAGAAGATGTAGCCGGCAAAGTTGATTTTGTAATTCTTATGACAACTTTATACTAGATGAAACAACTTAGTTTTTTTATTTACTTTTCATTTTCTTCTTTATAGCCTAAGCCGGTTTTATCATTACTATAATTTGTTATGAGATAAGTGTATCTAACATATTTGCACCCGAGTTAAATTGTTCTAACATTTTTTCTAAGTTAAGTTTAGAAGACTTAAGTTGTACTATTTCATGTTCACAACTTTCTAACTTAGACTTTAAACCATATTATTTTCCATTTTTAACTTTGTTCATCTTTCCTATATGATTCTAATTTATTCTCTAAAGAATCAAGAGTATTAGTAGACTCTTGTTTAAGGAGATTCTAGTTGATTAGAAATTCCAAGTTGGACGTCTTCAACTTGTCATTTTCTTCAACTAGTTTCTTCTTTTCTTTAGAGAGCCTCTTACAGTGAGCATGCATTTTTAAGAATTCTTCATACATTTCATCAAATGTCATGTCACTATCAGAATCACTATCTGATGAAGAACATATCTCGTTAGATACGAAGCAGACTTGAGCTTCCTCAATTTCAGATTCTGAGTCAGATGAGTCGCTCCATGTGCTCACCTTCATTGCTCGTTTCCTTTCCTTGCCTTAGACTCCTTTGGCTTTGTCATTTGTGCCTCCTTGTCCATGGCTTGTTTATTATTGTTATTGTTATTATTATTTTTCTTCGTGGGAAAATCGTATGAAATATGTCCTTTTTGACCGCATTCATAACACTTTAATTCTTTATTATACCATTTGTTTGTGTTATTCTTCCTAGATGAGAGAAGAAGAAGAAGAAGAAGAATTACGTTGTCTATTCCTATTTGGACATTTGAAAAACTTTCTAAGTTTTCTAGCTATCAATATCAAGTCATCATCTAATTCAATATCACTATTACTATCATCGTTACTAGCATGTGTTTCGGTTGTTTGAAAGCTATTGACTTATCGGATGACTTAGACGATTCAGACTTTTGTTGGTTTAATTTACCCTAGTAAACTTAAGACCCGATCAATTCATCCATTTTAGTGATTGACTTTGTCTCCTCGATTGCAGTGACCTTTGGATCCCATTCAGCAGGAAGTCTTCGTAGCACCTATTGAACCTTTCACTGTTAGAAAATGACTTCCCTAAAGCTTCAAGGGCATTGAAAATATTAGTAATCCTCAAATCCATAGATGTTATTGGATTCGTTCGGCAACATTTTGAAAGTCTCTAATTGTTTGTACCCCGCTCAAAACTAGCACAGCAACTGAGGTAAGGAGTGAAGCACGACAAGATAGTAAGACCTTGAAAGGAAGACATCACCGGATTACCTATGATTACGAAGAACCTAAGGTGAGTTGCACACCCCCAGTGTAAACGTAAAACAAGAAGGCAGGTTAAAATTTTCATATGAGCGTTAAAGAACTAACTAGAGAAAGTATTATGTTAGCAATCATGAGAGATCAAATTATAACATGCCCATACACATGACGATAGGGGCATACATCTAGAAATACAGATACCCTGCAAATGCGCCTAATTAACCATAATAAACTAGGACCCTCTTCATTGATCCCTAATAGGAAGGCCTTGATATCGTGGGCTGCGCCATTATCAATAATAATCCTCGCGTCCATGCCTGCCTGCACTCAAATGAGCACAGGCAGAGGATAAGACAGTGCACCAATCCATTGGGAAGACTTAATGATTACCACCTACGCAAGGACGCTGACGTGAGGGTCCAAAGAGACTGCAGCACGAACCATAGAAGGTAGACTGGAGGAGGTAAAGTAGGAAGTGATTGGCGATGTCATTGCATGATGAGCAAGGTAATGTGCTGGCATATTGGCCTCTCTGTATATATGATTAATGTCCAGGTTATTCTGATATACCAGCATTTGTAGGAATCTGAGATGAAAGTTGCCAAATACTGGTTGCTGCTGTCGTAAACGCTGTAGCAGCTGCGCACAGTCATTCTCTATAATAGCGCCCTATAGAATGGAAAAAATATAGCAATCAAATAAAGCTGCCTGAATTTCAGCCTGCAATGGCGTACATGGAGGCAGGCGGAATGCTACAGCGTGCAGACATACGCCATAGAGTCACGCAGAATGACGCCGCCTGCAGCGTAGTGGCATCCAACAGTTGCATCAACATTAAGCTTTAAAACGTCCTGATGGAGGGGTAAGCCATTTGATCACTTGGAGACGCGGAGGGCGAATCTTTGGAATCCATGATACCGGAGGAGATGGCCCCGCAGCTATCTGGAACCATGAAGGCGTGTGCACCCACATGTCTATATCAAAATGGATTGCAGCCCTAAGTGCAGATATAGAAAAACCTGTCTGATCCCCATACACTAAGCTAGCATAGCAACGCCATATGTTATATACTAAGATGCCAGGGACAAACAATTTTCAGAACCCCATATATTGAAGAAGAGGAGGATCTATACCACCATGATAGTAAAAATTGGCGTAGATGTAGAGAAGTGGGAGAATCTCCTTGCAATTCTGCCGCAAAGAACATCCATAGTAGCCGAATTGGCGTACCAATACAAGAAAACATGATCAACTATTGCCGAGGTGATGTTTGCAAAAAGGGCACTGCGTAGGACGGGCTGCCAATATAACTGCCAATATATCTTTCAAATGGTAAGGCAGCATGAAACAATCACCATAGCCATAACTTGATGGATGGCGAATGTT
Organism: Eustoma russellianum; assembly: GCA_036186865.1. Taxonomy (NCBI): domain Eukaryota; kingdom Viridiplantae; phylum Streptophyta; class Magnoliopsida; order Gentianales; family Gentianaceae; genus Eustoma; species Eustoma russellianum. The sequence goes on along the minus strand of AP025043.1, from coordinate 31,814,087 downwards.
GTTTAAACCAAATGAACTTAGCCGAGAGCAATGTCGGTCTAGATAATCGACAGATATTGTAAGCAGATTTTTAAAGTGAATTCTCCCGAGGGCGAGGGTTGCCATGTGAGATTGGTATTCGCCGCCTGCTGTGTGGGAGATACAAATATTATTAATGCGACAAATAAGCTTCCAAACTGGCGATCTGGTAAACGAGGTTGAAATCACCCCCTTCGTCCATTTTTAGCATGCATATAACGACTCCATAGAGTGTCCTGCTTATGAATATACCCACCATATTCTGCATTGATATGCCTTCTGTAATGCATTAGATCCCGTAATCCCAAGCCGCCCTCCTCAACTGGCAAAGTAATATTGGACCATGCAACCCAGTGAATGTCGATTCCCCCAATAAAAAGTGGCCATTTTCCGATGAATCATTTTAATAATAGACTTAGGCAATCCTCCTGCCGCCATGACATGAAGAGGAAGCACAGAATGTACAGAGCGCAATAAGACTAAACGTCCCGCAGAAGAGAGAAGGACGGGAGTGCCAACCATTTAACCTGTCATCAAAATGCTGTAAAAGAGTAGCGCAAAACCGAGAGCGATTGATACCTTTTATGAAGGAAAGGAGCCCAAATATCGAAAGGGCAATGCTGAAAGTCCTCATCCCGAGTATGTCCTGCAAGTTTCGAACACGCCATGTGGATAGACGAGCCGAGGGAATGATACTACTCTTCTGAAAATTTACCTTTTGACCAGAAGCAGTTTCATATTCCGTTAAGAACCTTTTAAACTGGCGTATATTGCGCTGTGTACCTTGCAGGAAAATAAGAAGATCATCTGCATAGGCTAGATGAGATATGGCAAATGGAATACGACCAAGCCTAAATGGCTGTATGTGGCCCGAAGCCACTAATGCTGATAATCCTTTGCTGAAACCCTCTGATGCCAGAATGAAAAGCAAAGGGGATAATGGGTCCCCCTGTTTCACTCCTCGCTGTGGGCGAAACGCTGGCGATGGCTCACCATTGATCAAAATTGATAACGTAGTGGCACGAAGATGATTGAGAATAAGACGAGTGAAAAAGTCAAAAAAACCAAATTGTAATAAAAGACGTTCCAGATAATCCCAACTTACCCGATCAAAAGCTTTCATCATGTCCAATTTCAGGCATAGATGTGAAGGGCCCACTATCCAACATATGTACCATTTCTTTTGCCAATAAAACTTGTGTCGAGATATCATACCCAGAAGGAAACCCGTTTGTTCAGGAGAAATTAGCTTTGGGAGAAGCAATCCCAAGCGCGTGGCTATAATGCGGGTGCATACTTTACTCAGGAAATTTGTCAAACAGATTGCCGGAAGTCACTGAAAGACTGTGGAGAGGATGTCTTGGGTTATCAAAAGTAATTACTGCGCTAGCCATAATAGACGGCTGGGGGCATACCAAGAAAAAATTCCTGCACTGCCTTTTACCACATCAGAATGTATGACCGACCAACATGAACGATAAAATATACCATGAAAACCATCCGGGCCAGCTGCACTGTGTGGATCCAGATGCCACATAGCATCCTTAACCTCGACCGCGAGGTAGGAAGTCGGGTCAACATAGTATTGTCCTCGTTTTGCTATCAGCCGAGGGATGTGCGAAAGGATAGCAGAATGATTCTGCATTGATGCCGGTGCAAACAAGTCAGTATAAAAGAGACTGCAGCTGCCATGATATCTGACGGTTCTGTTAATAACGGCCCTCTGCATTATGTATGTGCTGAATACACAAGTGGTGTCCGCTTTCCCTTTAACGATAGAATGGAAGAACTGTGTATTTGCATCACCCTCATTAAGCCATTTAACTCTAGCCTTTTGCTTCCAGAAAAGTAACTCAGAGGTGGATGCTCTTAGATACTCGGCCTTGGATTTATTATATGCGGCCCTGGTTTTCTTCAGATGGCTGTGCATCCAAGGCTGCCTCCGCGTAATTCAGTTGAGTCTCCGCATGTTTGAGGTTATTGAAAATATTGCCAAAGATATCTTTATTCCACCTTGAATATCCTTTCTGAAGTGAGAATAATTTTTTATAGAAACCATACATTCCGCCAGTCGTAGGATACGATAACCACGCCTACTGCATATAAGTATGAAAATCTGAGTGATGTAACCAGGCGTCTAAAAATCGGAATGTGCGCCTGCTATTAGCCCCACTTCCTCCGACACAAAAGTAGCAATGGCATATGATCAGAAGCAAACCCTCGGCAAAGTGATAACTGCAGCTCCGCAAAGTTATCCTGAAATGTCGAATTGACAAAGAGCCAATCTAACCTGCGACTTATACGGGCCAAGTCCTCTCCCATCTGCCCAAGTAAATCGAGAGCCTTGGTGCGGAGGAGGCCATGAGAGAGAGAGAGCACTGTTCGATATAGTCATTAAAATCTTGTAATGCCGCCAATGATGGAACAGACCGACCACGATGATCTTCTAATGCCCGAAAAGTATTAAAATCACCACCAATCACCCAAGGCAAATGACACGAAATAGCAAAGTCACCACAATGACCTGCCAAAGTGGCCGTCTCTGTGCAGGCGTAGACTTGGCATATACCACCGAAAATACAAACGTCCAATTGTAGCGAAATGGACTGAAGGGTAAAAATGCACCACCTGATCTGATCCTGAGTAGAAAGTAAGCGAAACTCAGCATCACGCCAAAAAAACCAAATACGATGTGACTGGTGAAGCATATGAATGTGTAAAACCAAGCTGCAACATAAATCTACAAATGCTTGAAGGAGTATGTTTGGGTTCTAGTAAAGCTAGTAAATGTAAACAATGCTCCAAAATCAATTGTTTTAATCTAGGTAAAGAGGCACGCATGCCCCGAATGTTCCAGATTATGGTATTCATTGAGAAAGAGAGGTACTTCCCTGAACGATGTGAGAAGCGCTACGTGTTAAGATCGTGGAAGGTGGAAGAGGTGGCAGATCTTTACGAGACCTGCGCTTGCGTCTTGGCACTGCTGGTATGAACTCCGTCGCAGTCTCGGTATCTGTCAACGTGATATCAAAAACCTCCTCATCTGGCGAGGGTGGTATACACTGCATGCGACGGGCTACATCATCTGGAACATTCGAAATTTCCTCAGCCGAACCCTCAATAGGCAAATCCGTGTCAGACGAATGACCTGTCTCGACGTGTACTGACTCGATGTGCAGTTGTGATCCGCAGCATCGCAAAATTCATCTTCAGAAAAAGCAGTAGCAGGGCGCGGATGGGATGAATCCGATGGCGGAACGTCAACTTCCGATCGCCTGGCGTCAGCCATATCCTGCTGCGGTTCCATCATTGGCGATGAGTGATCAACTCGGGTAGGGGGTCAGTAGTGACCTCAGGCCAAGATTCGACTCCGTCAGTCGCCTCTGATTGGGGTCCAACGTTGCCTCGGTGGGCGATTCCGGCTTTGGCGGAGGAGGCGGCGGGGGAGGAGGCGGTGGCGGAGGGTATATATATGTGTGTGGGTGTGTGTGTGTGTGTGTACCGGTTATACATCCAAAAAGGGATGTTACTTAGAGGATCTATGAGAGGAGCATCTGATGAATAGGATAGGAGCTGAATACATAAGGGTGTATTATTAAGGAAGACATAAACACATAAGGTGCATGGCACTAAATTCGGCCATCAAGCCTAGGAGAAACTAAACCAACACTTAGTAAAAGAAGAAACCTCTTCCTCTTCCCCTCCCAAATGCAGCCACCAGCTGCATTCTTCTTCCAAGAAAATACATAACCCCTTATTAAATAAACCCCCTTAACTATCTCTCATTAAGGCAAACAACTCTCCAACCTTTCCCCTCCTCCAGACAGCATACGGAAGAAACAAGGGAGGACCAAAAATCATTCCCTTCCAAGGCTTGTCTAGGTAAGGCTATTTTCTTTGGTTGCTAAAGAAATGCATCTTAGGGTTGAAGATCACCAAGTCTTATTTTCTTTCCTTGGTAGAAACCGCAACTACCACAGCTCTAGGAGGAGGCCCTCAAGACGTTAGAAGAAGGAATACGCCTTAGCAAGAGTGGATCCTCAATCTATTCAAAATGCAAATGGTAAACCCTTCATTCTTTCCTAGGAAATATTATATAGTCTAAAGAATGGCTCACAAAAGCCCTATGCCGTGTGTGATAGGAAAAGCAAGGGGGGAAGTTACTTCGTGTGTCAATCAATCCGAGCAAAATCCAAGGACTTCAAAGGCAAGTACACTATACTCTTTAAGGCTTGAATGTGAAAGTGTGTGCATGAATGACTAGATATTCTTAAGATTTAATTTTAGTGGAACCATGTAAAGTTTTGATGCTATAACTTTCGGCCTAGGGCCATTTGGGGTGTAGGAGTGAGATCTTGTTCCAAAGATGTGATCTTTGTGGGCTATATGCATTATTATGTGATAATCTAGGATGGATGTGATAAAGATTCTCTCTTTTCCATGATGGGGGCTCACGGTGGGAAGGGGGAAAGAGGCATGTGTGATTTTTGCATAAAAATGTTAACTTAGTAAAGAAATGGAGCCAAGCTTTGTTCTTGTTGTGTGTTATGTTTGACATACTCTTGGATCCACCATTTTCTTGCATACACCGAAAAAATGGGACCGTTGGTGATGGGTGCGTGTGCACCCAAAATTGTTGCTAAGTGTTGTACGAGTAGGAGTGTTGTTTGTTAGCCAAAGAATGGTGTGTAAGGGTGTATAACTGTTTTTCGGGGGATTTGCATGTAGGGTTGTAGCATGAATGAGCCTGTAAGTATTCTATTAAAAGAGTAAGTTGATGCCTATTTAAGTGTTTGTGAAAAAAAAATATGTAAGCCAAGGACACTTAGGAAGGAAATATGACAACTAGAAAAGTTCTAAATTTGGACAGAAACTTGGGGCTGTTTCACTGAATAAAAAGGGGGCCCTAAGTACATTCAAATCTGTTGAAATTCGGTGTGTTACTAGTCTCACGTGTGTATGAGATGTGAGAGTTAGAATTTTATTAAAAGGAACAACGGTTTATTTTTAATTAATTTTCTAGTGAAGCTAGTCCTGCCGAAAATGTTGTACTGGACAGAATTCAAATAACGTGATTAGTAGCTTGGAAATGGACCTTAGAGTCATGCAAATTAGCTCATTTTCGGTATGAAGCTAAACCTATGAATAAAGTAAGGGTGAGAGTTGGAATCTTGTCAAAATAAGTTATGGTTTATTTTTAATGAATTTTTTAGTAAAATGGGTCAGGCTGAAATACGCTGGACTGACAGAAATTGTGTGTCATATTGCATGATCCGAAATTGAACCTTAGAAAAGTGCATTTGGGCCCAATTTTGGCAGGACACTAATCCAATGAGATTATTAAGATGGAAAGTTAGAATTTCCGAAAAATGATTAAAGGATTGGTCACAATAAATTTTATAGTAAACTGGTCATTCCAGAATTCAGTTTTGTATCCACTCTATGAAAAGAACAACGATTCCCTTATCAACATCGTCATGCCTTAAAACTTACAGGGTAATTATTTATGACCTTTACAAACGAGTACATGCGAACCAATTGGCCTAGAATGTGTATCTTATTGGAGAATAACTAAAGAGAAGTTGACGTTACTAAGCTGGAAATTATCTAGCATGACGACGAGACGTATTTATTCATGCATGATACGCATTGGACCACGTTTTGCATATTAAATGACATGCATTTGCATCATTGTCCGCGTACATGATTCATGACATGAGTTTTATAAGGAAGAAAGATGAAAAGCATTTTCAAAAGATGATTTTTGAAAGAAATGATTCCCCACCGGTACCGTGTGTGAGTATGAGATTGGCCAGTATGAACCCACCAGATCAGGGTTAAGTGAAATGATACGAGGCCGGGCGGGTCCGGAATAATAGACCCGACAAGACGAGATGACGTACCGCTTCAGATCCGGGACATAGATCTGAACACGAGATCACGAGGCCATGCGGGTCCAGAATAATAGACCCGACATGACGAGATGACGTACCGCCTCAGATCCGGGATATAGATCTGAACACTCTATTGTTTTAAGACGATGATGATGATTGGCAAAAGCATGAAAAGATCATATTTTATTTTCATCCCGATGCATTACACTTACATTGCATGCATGATGCATTCATGAAAGAACACGAGATGTCCAAAGTTGTAATGAGCTCATAGATTCTATGTAATGACCCTTATTATGCTATTCACCAAATAAGTTGCGGTCCTTTGTTGTTATATTCAGTTTTAGTGACAAATTTTATTTAAGAAATGACCTTGCCTATTTTAAGTGATGATGCATATAGATCGAGGGTCTGACGACGGACAGGTATGTTTCTAATCTAGAAATTTTGGTTGTTTGATTCTTGTTCGCACTTTCCATTTTAATCCCTGATTAGTATAGTATACTTGCTGGTGACGATGTCACTCACCCTTATTTTTCCCCAGAGGTTACGGACGACAAAGTAGAGTGGATCGATGACGAACCCAGGGTTACGTATCCGTGAGTATAGTGGAAGAGGGACAAACCTAGGAGGCATGACTAGCCAGCTATGATGGACGACTGATTGTGTATTTGGAATGGAAAAAACATCTACTTTTGCGACTTTTGGTACATTCAGTATGGGATGTAAACTATGAATGATCGTATGGATGTTTTTATTTTGAATTTTTAAATTCTGTCACGGTTTCGCTTAATTATCTACGTGTATGTGTCATAATCCGTGCATTATACCATGGATCGTGACACGTATGAGACGACGCCTAGTACTCTCCTTAGTGAAGTACGGCGGGTGCACCGACTCCGGCGGGACCGGGGTGCGGGGCGCCACACTAATTCAGTCATAAGCATGTTTATTTTTGACTCCTTAACACCACCAGTACCTTCATGCTTTAATACAAGTGATTTCCACATGTCGTGTGCGCTTGTGCAATTTGAAACATATCATGCTTCAGAAGTTGTAAGTCCATTCAAAAGTAATTGCATAGCTTTAGCATTCATGGACATTTTCTTTTATCATCCGATGACCATTCACTTTTATATTTTCTAACCTCCTGTGTGACTCTACTAACTTGTACAACTTTCATTGGAATATACGGCCCATCTTCAACTATAGACCATAAATCGATGTCTATAGCCATTAAGAATAGTCTCATTCTTAGTTTCCAATGAAGAAAATTATTGCCATAAAAAAGAGGAGGGCGTTGTGTAGACATATCTTCCAACTCACCTTTGTGAGAAACAATAGCCATTGTATATACCTTGGATTTGAGACAAGCAGTATATAATGAATTGTTGTTTCTTGGCCTTGTATTGTTCGTATGGTGTTGAACCTTACTTCTTTTGAGTGGTGTTGGTCTAGCTCTGATACCAAATATTGGACCGTGCACCTATAATAAACACCACTAGAGGGGGGTGAATAGTGGTTAGCGTAAATTACACTACTACTCTTTGTAAAAATCCCCTTTGAAAACAGAATCTGAGACCACCTCAGATTCAGAACCCGTTTTTGAAAAATTCACAAATAATTTTACACAACTCTAAAAATTATGAAACTTTCTAGAATTGAACTTCAATGAGTTAACAAGACTCTGTCCAAAAATCAGACAAAAATAAGATTTTTTGACCCTTCAAACAAATAAAAAGATTCAGATGGTCAATCTGGACAGAATTGGACAGAATGTTGCTGATTTTGCAAAACTTGTTTCTCTTTGAATATTCAACAAAAAAGGTTGATCTTTATATCAAAACACTTCTTAGGATGTGTAAATAAAGTTTCCAAAATTCCCTGACCTTAAACAATTCTTGACAAATACAAAATTTAAGTTTTCTCAAAACTAGTCAGATTGCAGCCAGATTAGAGCAGTTATCTTGCAAAGACTGAAAGACTAATTTCCCTTTCTCAAATCAAGTGATTCTTGTTGCAAATGAAAGCTAACAGTCTGAAGTATAACTCCACCAAAAATCACGAATTTTGAAAATGTTTAGCTATTTTTTCAAATTGTGAGAAGTTGTGTGAAAACTGCAGTCAAAAACGGTCAAAAACTGAAATAAAGAAACAAGAGAAGAACACCGTCGGTCAATGTGACCAACTCCAGTCCCAAGGAACACCTTTGCTTGGATTTTACTATAAAATGAACACCTTACAACAAGAGCCAAACTTGATCCTTGGGTTATACACCAACCCTACTCAAGACTTGGATAATCACCTTCTAGGCAACACTTAGTTGCAACACCTCTAACAACAACAACAATAAGATGAAGATGAAAGCTAGACAATTCAACAAATGCTTGTGAGCTTCAAGTGTGTCTCATCTTCTTCACCATTGCCTCTATTTATAATGTGAGATGAACCTTGGAGATAAGATTGCACATGTGTCACCATCTTCATCATCAATTTCAAATGTCTTCTCATCATTGGTTGGCCTTGTACACTTGGCAAAATAAAACACAATGATTGGTCCACCTTGGATGTCATATTGCCGGATGATTTTTTTTTACACATTGGCAAGTCATAATTATCCTTTGCAAAATAAAGATAATAAGAGGGATAATGCCACAAGAATACATCAACTTCTAGTCTTGAAAATAGGCATGTGGGATTTACCATTTCAAAACTCAAAATTCAGCTCCAAATGGACCAAGTACCCGTTGGCTACTCCATTTTTCCAACAAAAATAGTTTTGATTTTTCTTAATAAAATAAGAAAGGATAATACCACCAAATTATCCCCAACTTCAAGCACCATAATAGGACATGTGAAAGCTCCATTTGACTTCAAATAATCTGTTGAAAATTCACCAAGAAAACCACATAGCCGTTGGTTTCATTTGAAATTTCCAAGTTGGCAATTTTGCCAACTAACTCCTTTTTGGTTTGTCCACTTGTCACCAACTCATAAAATGAATACCACATCATGTCCACCTGATTAATCACATTTTTGGACATACTAGTATGTGTAGCAACTCAAATTTTTGAAGAAGAAATAAATAGATAACAATTGACAAGATTATGTCAACGTGTAACACCGAAATTCCCCAATATGTCTTCTTATATGTCAAGAACATTTCCACACCTTTGACACCTTTAATATTTATGAATAACGATGATAAATATCCTCTTATAACATATATAATAGGTTCTTCAAGAAAAAATTGAATGTGACATCTCAAATCGTCACATATCCAGCTATAGTCAATAATATCATCGGTTGAGAGAATAAGATATAAGAACACCATATAATCTTCAAAATAATAATAACACAGCTCCAGAATAAAGATAATAATATCCTCAAGAGATTCCTTGAGTGAAAATGCCAAAATACCCTTGGGGGTGAAATGACCAAAATACCCCTGGTGTGAGAAAACTTCAGAAATGCCTCCAATGGTCAGAAATAATCACAATACCACCTTTGTCATGATAACCAAGATAATAATATGCACTTGACATATATCCGCCATATGATGTTTCTACAAAACTCAAAAATACTAATTTTGCCCTTTTTGGTAAGTTGTAGAAACTTACAAGGCACGTTAGTCACAAGACAATAATAATCACCAAAAACACATAATAAGCACATAATGAACATGTATAATTCATATACAAATGAAAACAATCATTTAACACATTTTAGAAAATTATTTCTAAAAACCCTAGACGTCGATCGATTGAAGTGCCTCAGCTTCAGAGATCGATGTCTCACAGAAAGTTTCAGAGTTTTGTCTCTGACCTACATAGATCGATCGAAGTGAGAGTTCGATGTACATCGATCGATCGATGTGTCTCAGGTTTAGAGATCGATGTCTCACAGAAAGGTCTTAAACTTTTCTGCCTTACATAGATCGATCGATGTGAGAGATCTATGTACATAGATCGATCGATGCGCAACAACCTGAGAGATCGATGTCAACTTTTTCAACTTTTAATCACATATAACACCATGTGTGACATTTTTAAGTATTCACCACTTAAAATCATGACTTTGAAAATTATCCAAACATATTTCTCAACAGACCGCAATCCACATTTCACTTCTAGATTCTAGACTGCGTTTTAACGCGCTATGGGTACTGAAATCCGGATGAGTACCACATTCCACCCACAAACTGATGAACAGATGGAAAGAACTATACAAAAATTTGAAGACATGTTACGGGCCTGCACCTTGGATTTTAGAGTATCATGGGCAAAACGATGAAACTAATGGAGTTTGCATACAACAACAGCTATAATAACTCGATTGTAATGGCCGCCTTCGAGGCGTTATACGGACGGAAGTGCCGGTCTCCATTATACTGGGATGAAGCCGGTGAAAGAGTAATTTCCAGACTAGAATTGGTAGAACAAACTAAGAAACAAGTTTGACAGATATGCGAAAGACTAAAAGTAGCACAGGATCACAGCAAAAGCTGGGCAGACTCGAAGCGACGACCGATCGAGTCTGAGATTGGTGAAAAGGTATACTTAAGGATTTCCCCAACAAAAGGAGTAATGCGCTTCGGAGTAAAAGGGAGGTTAAGTCCTCATTTCATCGGACCATATGAAATTTTGGAAAGAATTAGGTCTGTAGCCTACCGACTAGCACTACCACCTTCCCTATCCCAGATACATAACGTGTTTCACGTATCGCAATTACAAAGATACGTTCATGACCCAATCCATGTACTGTAACATTAGAACCTGGAATCAGGATGACACTTCTTACGATGAAGTACTAGTGCGACTTGTAGATTGAAAGGAGCAAACATTATGAAACAAGTCCATTCCGTTTGTAAAGGTCCGATGGAGTAATCACACCAAACGGGAGGCGACTTGGGAGCTAGAGCAACGAAGAGAGAGCAATATCCTTAGCTCTTTGATGACGGTACGTAAGTTTCAATGCTGAAACTTTCTATAAGGGAGGGGAAAATGTTACACCTGACTTCCCTTACGTACTTAGAATAAATCTTGTGATGTTATGGTATGACGTGTCTAAGTGTAATTTTGAAAGAATCATAGAAATTACTAAATTAATCTAGTAAGTGTAAGACTAATAATTTAAAATAAAGAAGTAGCACAAGTTCTAATTAGAAATGAAATAAAGAGAAAAGAAATTAACACATACGAAGACAAAAGAGGGATTGAAGGGTAATTTCACCAATCCACTTGCACTCCAACCCCCCCAATCGCCACCATTCTATTTTATTCCTGAAAATTCTAATTGTTTTCTTTTATTCCTTTCTTTTAATCATTGTTATGTCTTACACTATGTAAGACATGCATCCAATAGGATTGCATGCAAAATCTTTTTGGCCTCCATTATCTTCACCATCCAAGAATCCTCATCCTGGTTCCCCCACTACATCATCCGGCCAAAGCCTTCTTCCAAGCCATAAAAATGCATTTCATCTTGATTTTCTTCATTTTACATTCATCTCTCTCTCACCTCAAATTCTCTCCATCACTCCCTTCTCTCACTAAACAAACTCCCTCACCTCCTCCCTTTTACTCGTGAACCTTCAAGGCAAGAAGAAGGGAATTTCTTCAGCATCCAAGTAAACAAGTTCACATCTTTCTCATCCTTCACCTTTCACAAAGACACTTATTTCACCTTCATTTTAGGCTCCCATCCATGAGTTCTACAAAGGGGATAGTTAAGTCCTTTAGTGCATTAAGTAAGAAGCCTCAAGCCATTCAAGGTAAGAATAATTTATAATTGATTCTTGTATATTCAAACTCTCATTTTCTTCCTAAAGAACTAATCTTTTCTTCCTCTTGGCCTTCAAGGCCATGACTTCAAATCTAGGGGCCAAAGAAGAAATCTTTCACAATTTAGTGTAAGATTTAAGCTTCAAAGGCAAGTATTCTTCCTAGCTTCTTCAAGGAAATTAAAGAAGAAGTTTAGTATATTCACTAATAACAATTGGATCATGCATGCAACTAAAATGGAAACCTCTAACCTTTGTTGAAACAAAGAGTGTTTGCATGTTGAAATTGATGATGCATATGTGCTTTTCTTTAGTGGAATCACCAAACATACTTAGAATAATACTTTAAGGTAACATGCAAGATGGAATTGAATCATCAAGAGACCATTTAAGTCGTGCATGCCAAGAAGTAGAGACCTTCACCATATTTTTTTAAACTTTGATGCTAAATGGTAGACATATGAGTGTACTATGCTAAAAAGTGTACTAAGAACTCTCTCCATTGTCATTTGGATACATGCATGCCATTTTTTCAAATTCATATGTAGTAGAAGAGATTTCTATGAAAATAGAAGTATTGTATGTAGGATCTGTAAGGAACCACTAGAAGGGGATTGAATAGTGGGTGCGGAAAATTTGGTTTTTAAAATATTTTGACCCAAAAACTCAACTTCTGAAAACAGTTTCTGTTTTCAGATCCTGTTTTGCAATGTTTGAAAGACTAGGTTACATGCCTTCAAAAATTCTGAAATTTGGAGAGATTCTACTCTCCGATGCTCTGAGTATCTCCTAAAAATTTCAGATCAAAATTCAACCTCTAACCATTTGAAAATTTGTTTGTGTAGCGCCCCGAATCCCGGCCTAGCCGGAAGCGGTGCACCCGCTGTACTTCACTAAGGAGAGTACCAGGCATCGATCCATAACGTATCGTAATCCATGATAAAATGCATGGATTTTCGTGCTTACACGTCATCAAGTAAGCGAAACTGTGGAAGAATAAAAACTTAAATTAAAAACATCCACGAGATCATTCTTAGTTTTACAACCCAAGTCAAAGGTACCGAAATTCTCAAAAGTAGATATTCCCCATCACAATTACATAATCAGTCATCAGTCATAATCAGCAAGTCATGTCTCCTAATCCATCCATCCTTCGTTGCACACACGGGTAGGGAACCCTAGGTTCATCCTCAATCCATTCTACCTTGTTCCCTGCAGCCTCTGGGAGGAAAAATAGGGGGTGAGTGACAAAGTCACCAGCAAGTATACTATAATAATCGAGGATTAAATGGAAAGTACATACAAGAACCAAACCCCAAAAATTTCGTTTGGGAAACATACCTGTCCTCAATCCAATACCCGATAGTGATCAACACTTAGTGCGTCAACATCATAACTTAAGCAAGATCGATACTTAATAAAGAACATAACAATAAAAGACCGCAACTTGCATAAATTCGTAACATATCAAGGATCATTACTAAATGAGATCATACTTAGGAGCTACCAAGTTATAACAACTTAGACTAAGTATCATGTGTCACTACATAATGACTCAATAAACGTGACATGCATATGAACGTGTGATGCATCATGATAACATGAGAATATGATCTTTCATGCTTTTCTTTCAAAACATCATCATCAAGAAACCAACAGAGCGTTCAAATCTGTCTTCCTAGATCTGAGGCGGTCACGTCTCCCCTTCAAATCTATTATTCCCGGATTCGGAACGGTAGCATCATCACTTATCAGGTCTATTCTCTCTGGGGCCGAAGGGTCATTATCAGGTCTATTCTCTCCGGGCCTAAACGGTCCATATCAGGTCTATTCTCTCCGGGCCTGAACGGTCCATATCATCAGATCAATTAACCCCGGATCTGGGCGGGTCCTTACTGGCCAGAAACATACACACACGGTACCGGTGGGAAGCGTTCTTTTAAAACAGAATCTTTTCTTTAAAAAAACGCTTTTCATCTTTCTTTCACAAAACCAATGCCATAAATCATGTAAATGACGATGATGCAATGCATGACATGTATTATGAAAACCATGACATAATGCGTTACATATACACATATGTACAACTCGTCGCTATGCTGGAAAATTTTCCAGCATGATCACTCCCTTTACTCGGCCTTATCCCTTGAGGTTAGGCCCACTAACAATAAGGCTTGTCATGCGTATGCATAAAAATGCCCTATTTGTTCATAATAAAATTCTCGTGACAATACAAAATGCGTAAGACACTTAGTTTAATTAATCACGAAACAAGGCTGCTGAATTTTGGCAATTCAGCACCCCCTTCTTTGGTCTTTCATGTAAGCCCATTAAACTTCTTTTAATTTGGGCCAGCTTTGGAAACTTATTATAAACATTCAATTAATTGGTGATTGTAAGCCGAAGTCGTATAACTAGCCTAAGTCCATTCGATTAAGGCATATAATAAGTTCCTCAATTCTGCCCAAAATCTCATATTAGTGATGCCCACTTATTTATGGTGTTTACCCTTTAATTAGTCATTCTACAAATAAGTGGCTTACATAGAAGGGTTCACCTATGTCTTAAGTAGTTGGTAAATAAATTTTGCGGATTTATAATATCGTTCGAGGTGTCATTTATTCTTTTTTCCTAAAACCGTGACATGCTGATTCCGGGAATGACCGATTTTACTATAAGTTTTAGTGTGACCACACCGTAACTCCTTTTTCAGAAATTCCAACTCTTGAACTTAGTAGACACTTTGGGCTAGTATCCTACCGAAAATTAACCCAATTGCATATTCCTAAGGTCCATTTCCTGGTTGCTTATTATGTCACATAAAATCTGTCTGGCCCAGTAAAATTTCCAGCATGACCAGTTTTAGTAAAAATTTCACTAAAAATAATCCGTAACTCCTTTTAACGAAATTCCAACTCTCATACCTAATATACACATAAGGATAGTGTCATATCAAAAATCAATTAAATTTAAGGCCCCTAAGGTCTCTTTTCGGGTCTCACAAAACAGCCTAAAATCTGTCCTGCTCCAGTAAATTTCATAGCTTGTCACGTCTCCCACCTAAATGGCCCTAAATTGCATTGTTTGTCATAAACACTTTATTAGACTTCAAACTTGCCCTTTTCATGGGAAATTTACAGATTCAACCATGCTACAAGCGTCATACACAAAATATTACAAAACAACTCGTATGCCACATACATCACCTCTTGGCCATACTCACCATATTCCCACTTAAACAACCCATAGCCAAGTTTGGTGCACATGCACCCCAGCACGTTTATGTACATGCAAGGCCAAATATCATATCCACAATGATCATACTAAGCTTAACATACAAAAGCATAAATCTTGTTCACATCTTAACCCATATTTCATCACTTCATGCAAAACTACCCCTATTTCTTTTAACCCTCTCCACCGTATGCCCTCTCCATGGAAAAGAAGTGATCTTTTTAGCGTGTTCATCTTAGATTATCACATAATAGTGCATAAAACCAATAAAGAATCCACCTTTAAGCAAAAACTCTCATATACAAGTCATCTAACCCCTAGGCCGAAAGTGTCATGCATCAAGGCTTAGCATACCACAACTAAGATTGAATCTTAAGGTTATCTAGCCATTCATGCAAGCACTTTCACATTCAAGCCACAGAAAGTATAGTGTACTTGCCTTTTCAACTTATTCCTCTTGAAAGATGTTTGGGAAGTTGAAACCTTTCTCCTCTTTTATGCATGTACCCCACGGTTGTGGAAAGGAAAAGAGGTAAATGGTTAGTTTACATCCTTAACTAAATATACACTTAGTAAGGGCTTGATGAATATTCAAGCTTCTCTAGGCTAGAGTCCACAAAAGATTGAGACTTCTTGAGCCTAGTGACCTTGAAGGTCATGGTTAGGAGCAAGAAAATAACACCATAAGTTTCATCACATGAAAATGGAGATATCTTCTCAAGAGGGCTAAGAACACTTACCTAATATCCCTTAGTATTGGAAGAACCTAGGAACCTCTTGTTTTGCTCTTGGTCGTGTGGTTTGGGAAGAAAGGAAGAGAATGAACTTCTCTTGCACTAGAAGACTTTTGGGTGTTTAGAAAATGATTAGAGAATTCTCAAGTGTGGTTCTTGGAGGGAATTCTTTCTTTTGGCTATGTTTTAGCCGTTGGGGGAGGGGTGTAAGAGGGGTTAAGGTTTACCATAGTAGGGTTAAAGGAGTTAACTTTGATTACTTTAGTCTAATCATGGTTACTTTTGAGCTAACCAAAGTTATTTTATCTAATCATGGTTACCCTAACCTTGGTTTAAATGATAAGGTAACCATGGTAGGATTTAAAAATCCTCCATGGTTAGCCATTAGGCGGCCGGTTGGTTGGGGGTCTTTAATGACCCTAACCATGTTTTATCCCCATTTATTAGTTGCTTTATTTAATTTATTTTTAATTTCTTTTCCCCTTCTTTCTCTTAAAATGATTAATTAGGGAAAAAATGTTGAAGCCCTCTTTGGGCTAAGGGCCGAAAGAAAGGAAAAAGTGTTGTGTTGAAACCAAATTTTCTTGCCAATACCCATACTTGTTTTAAGGGCTTATTAGCTTACTTAGAAGATGGCCCTTACAACCTTAAGAAATTCAATTGGGGCCTTCCCTAACATTGGGGCCGAAACCTTCCAAGCACTTGGGGGTTGAATTGGGCCTCTCCTCATGGTCCAATATTCATGCTCGAAAAATATATACGTATATTACTTTCCGTAACGTATTCTAAAATAATAATCATCTACTCAATATATTGTAATTGCAATCATATCTTGTCATATATTCTCTTAAATAGATTTCAAGTACAAGAGGATTCCTAATTGGTTACAACATCCTCCCCCCTTATTACAAGTTTCGTCCTCGAAACTTAAAAGTGCTAGTCATAGAGGTGAGGGTACAAGTTTTTCATGCTTTCTTCTACTTCCCAGGTAGCTTCATCATTGGAATGGTTTCTCCACTGCACCTTGACCATAGGTATCGATCGTCTTGTTAACACCTTTTCCTTACGATCAATTATCTTTTCTGGTTCTTCCTCATATGTCGTGTCAGCTTCCAGCTTCAAATTAATCTTTTATGACATGGCTAGGATCGTGCACATATTGACGAAGTTGAGATACATGAAACACATCATGTATTTGAGATAGTGAGGGTGGTAGTGCGAGTCGGCAAGCAACTTCCCCGATTCTTTCAAGAACCTCAAATAGTCCAATAAATCTGGGGCTTAATTTTCCTTTGATACCGAATCTTTTAGCCCCTTTTGCCGGTGATACCTTTAAAAACACTTTTTCCCCGACTTGAAATTCTAATGGTCGCCACTTCTCATCTACCCAAACCTTGCTTCTATCTTGAGCTGTTTGTAACTTTTGCTTTATGATTCTTAGGTCGGGTCCAATAAGGATCCTATCTCCTATTTCATCCTAGTAGAGCGGAGATCGGCACTTTCTTCCATAAAGTGCTTCATACGGAGCCATCCCTATGGATCGATGGTAACTATTGTTATAAGAAAATTCTACCAGTTTGCGACTCCAATCCCAGCTTTCTCCAAAGTCAAGTACGCAAGATCGTATCGTGTCTTCCAATGTCTGAATGGTTCTTTCCGATTGGCCATCAGTTTGGGGATGAAATGCTGAGCTCATTCGGATTTCAGTGCCCATCGCTTTCTGAAAAGCTGTCCAAAATCATGATGTGAAGCGAGGGTCGCGGTCACACACAATACTTAGGGGTACTCCATGAAGACTCACAATTTGTTCAACATACATGGTAGCCAATTTCTCTATTGGAGCCTTGATCGTCATAACCATGAAGTGGGCGGACTTTTTTAGGCGATCGATGACTACCCAAATGGTATCGTCTCCGCTTCTTGTTCTGGGTAGGTCCGTAACAAAATCCATAGTAATGTGGTCCCATTTCCATTCGGGAACTTCCAGATGTTGTAGCAACCCAGCGGGTTTCTGATGTTCCGCTTTCACCTTCTGGCAAACGAGGCACTTCTCTACGAATTCCGCAATATGTCTTTTCATGCCATGCCACCAGAATCGTTGCTTCAAATCTTGATATATCTTATTGGCTTCAGGGTGAATAGATAACCGAGAGTTGTGGGCTTCCCGAAGAACTTCATTCAGTATGTCCTCGTCATTGGGTACACACAGTCTTTCTCAAAACCACAAGTTGTTGTCGTTTTGGACTTTAAACTCTTAAGAGGGTTTCATTCTCACCCGGTCCTTTATCTTTTTTAAGGTTTCATCCGTTTCTTGTCCTTCTTTAATCTTGTCTATCAGCAAAGGAATTAACACCAACTTTGTGAGCAGGCCTTCAATTGAATCAACCTCTTCCAAACCAAATTCTTCCATGTCACGCTGCAAAGGTGGTTGACGAGGATGGCATGTTTTTCTACTTAATGCGTCGGTTACCTTGTTGGCTTTTCCCGGATGATATTGAATTGATAGGTCGTAGTCTTTTATTAATTCTAGCCATCTTCGCTGACGCATATTTAATTCTTTTTGGGTGAATAGATACTTGAGGCTCTTGTGGTCTTTGAAAATTTCGCACTTCTCACCATACAGATAGTGCCTCCATATTTTTAGTACAAAGACTACGGCTGCTAATTCGAGGTCATGTACCGGGTAGTTTTGTTCAAATGGCTTTAACTGTCGGGATGCGTACGCAATCACTCGATCTTTTTGCATCAGTACACATCCCAGCCCATTCTTAGAGGCATCATTGTATACTACAAAGTTTTCACCAGGAAGGGGCTGCGCTAAAACTAGGGCGGAGATCAGCTTTTTCTTTAATTCAGTAAATCTCTTTTCGGAATCTGAGGTCCATTCAAACTTGGTTTTCTTTTGGGTCAAACGGGTAAGAGGCATAGCGATTCGAGAAAACCCTTCCACAAACTTACGATAGTAACCGGCGAGACTGAGAAAACTTCGTACTCTGTAACGTTGGTCGGTCTGGGCCACTCCGTGATTGCCTCGATTTTCTTGGAGTCTACGGCTATACCTTCTTCAGATATTACATGTCCCAGAAATGCTACACTTCATAGTCAGAATTCACATTTACTAAATTTAGCGTACAGTTGTTTTCTCCGTAGAATGTCCAGAACGACCCTTAAATGGTTTGCGTGGGTCTCTTCATCAGGTGAGTAGATCAAAATGTCATCGACGAAAACTACAACGAACTTGTCTAGTTGGTCTTGAAAGACTCGATTCATTAGATCCATAAACGCTGCGAGGGCTTTGGTTAGTCCGAATGGCATTACTAGAAGTTTGTAATGTCCATAACGGGTTCTGAATGCAGTTTCCTGGACCTCCTTAGCCTTGATCTTCAATTGAAAATATCCTGAGCGAAGATCAACTTTACTAAAAATCCTTGCCCCTGCATCATGATACCTTTAGGTAGGGTTTATAATAGACTCATTACTAAAATAAAATTTTTTTGTTTGCTTACCCGAAGCTGATCGAACAGATCGTCGATCCTCGGCAACAGGTACTTATACTTTATAGTGATCTTGTTGAGCTCCCTATAGTCAATACATAGCCACATACTTCCATCCTTCTTCTTCACGAATAGTACGGGAGCTCCCCAAGGTGAAACACTTGGGCGAATCAGTTTCTTTTCTAGCAATTCGCGCAGCTGTTCCTTCAGCTCTTTTAGTTACGCAGGTGCCATTCGGTAGGGAGCCTTTGATATTGGTTCAGCTCCTTGAACCAGGTTGATTTCAAAAGATATCTCCCGGTCCGGAGGAAGACCTGGTAACTCTTCTGGAAAAACATCTGAGTATTCACGAACTACTGGAACTTGAGACAGATCTGAGGGTGCTTGATTGGCATTTGTTGCACAGACAAGATATCCTTCATGTCCTTTCTTCAGTGCCTTATTAGCGCAAATCGCATTTACATAAATGTTCTTAGGACACTTCCGTAACTTTGATCCTCCTTGAAATGTCACTTCTTTACGTGTGGGATCCTTAAAGGTAACTTATTTTTCACTACAATCGATGTTGACATAATTCTTGGAAAGCCAATCCATCCCAAGAATCACATTGAAGTCCGTCATGGGTATGGGAATCAAATCGGCGCCACACCGATGGTTATCGAACTCAAGTTCACAGTTCCTGAAAACATGGTAAGATCAAGCACCTGTTCCCCAGCTGCTTGGATTCTATAGGATGCATGACTATAGGTTGGGTTGTGCTCAATATTCTTTGCAAATTTCTTGGATATGAAGGAGTGGCTAGCGCCACTGTCAAATAACACATTGGCATGTACTGAACATACTAGGATAGCTCCTGAATCATGCAATACTTACCAAGCAACCATAGGACAACAGTACTTAGAAGAATTTGCACAATTTTCAGAATATACATGTCACCACGTCATTGGCCTCTTCAGCAGCTGCGTTAGTCATAGCGTGAACTCTTGCGTTGTTACGCTGACGCTGAGGCTTAGGCGGTTGTTGTTGCTGCTGGGCCCCCTTCTCCGGACATTCCTTGGCCTTGTGTCCTGTTTTCCCTCATCTGAAGCAGGTGGTTCCCTTATCTGGACAGTCCTTAAGAATGTGGCCCGCCTGGTAGTAACATTCTCCCACATAGTATTTACCGCAGTGAGAGTAGCTCGGAATAGCAGATTGTTGGCCTTGATTCTTTGATTGGTTCTTTTGGAAACGGCGTTGGAACCGATTCTTTCCTTGACGCCCTGGGCCCCTTGTATTTTGCTTAGCGGACTTACGGGGCCCTCTGCTCCCAGACACTTCTCGTCCTCTTTTCAGGCCAAACTCATCACGTCGAATGATATCTCTTTCAATTCTGTAGCATGCGTCTAGAAGTACACCAAAGTTTGCTGGATTGGCGTTGACCAGCCATGTTCGAATTCTAGGGTTCATTCCTCTTTCAAATTTCAACATTTTGGTTTCCTCATTGTTCATGGTGGATGGTTGGAATCTTCCCAGAGCTATGAACTTGTTAGGGTAGTCAGCAACTGTCATTCCTTGTTCTTGCATTAGGGACTCAAACTCATGTCTTTTCTGTAATTTGACGGAGGGTGGTATGTAGAACTTGTTGAACTCCTGAAAGAATCTTTCCCATGAAATTGGTCTGGGTAGAGACTGCAGATTGGCCTTCCACAATCGGTTGGCCTCTCCCAGCAGAAATGGCCTGACTACCTGAGTTTTCACCTCCTCAGGTGCTCTAATCAGTTAAAAACAATTCTCTACTTCATCTAGCCACTTCTCAGCGGCGTCAGAGTTTGACTTCCCTTAAAATGGAGGAACATTTGCTCTCTTCAGCTTTTCAAAGTAGTATTGGGCATCCCTAACTGGTTCATGGGGTTGCGGGATATTCTGTTGCAGCATCACTTGGCCAATTTGAGTGACTGTCTGGCAAAAGTTTTGAAAGGCATTGATATCCGACGTCATTTGTGGAAAAGCTCCTTGGGGTGGAGGAACGTTCTGAACTGGCGGTGGATTTTGGTCTTGTGGTGGCGGGGGTGGAGGGACCTGAGCGGGTGGAGGAGGAATAGGCTCCTACACCTCGGGTCTAGCTCTTGCTGGTCTGCCTCTTGGTCGCACCATCTGCATTATTCAGTGTCAGGTTTTATTCAATACGAGAATGTCATAAAATTTAATTTATTCCAATAGAAAATCTGAGGAGCATATACGTACATACGTTATAAATTAGATTCTGTGATTGGCCATTAATTAGGGTATTATCAATGGGTCGTACCCTAATTTTCCAGTCTAAGTCATCCAAGTCTAAGGTCAACTCTCCTCTAGGATCAGAACATAGATCTAAGATCAAGCTTATTGGTCTACAATCATGACCTAGTTCTATATTCTGCCCGGATCTGGAGACTCAGCTCTGATACCACCTGTAGCGCCCCGACTCCCGGCATAGCCGGAAGCGGTGCACCCGCCGTACTTCACTAAGGAGAGTACCAGGCGTCGATCCATAACGTATCGTAATCCATAATAAAATGCATGGACTTTTGTGCTTACACATCATCAAGTAAGCAAAACTGTGGAAGAATAAAAGCTTAAATTAAAAACATCCACGAGATCATTCTTAGTTTTACAACCCAAGTCAAAGGTATCGAAATTCTCAAAAGTAGATATTCCCCATCACAATTACATAATCAGTCATCAGTCATAATCAGCAAGTCATGTCTCCTAATCCATCCATCCTTCGTTGCACACACGGGTAGGGAACCCTAGGTTCATCCTCAATCCATTCTACCTTGTTCCCTGCAGCCTCTGGGAGGAAAAATAGGGGGTGAGTGACAAAGTCACCAGCAAGTATACTATAATAATCGAGGATTAAATGGAAAGTACATAGAAGAACCAAACCCCAAAAATTTCGGTTTAGAAACGTACCTGTCCTCAATCCAATACCCGATAGTGATCAACACTTAGTGCGTCAATATCATAACTTAAGCAAGATCGATACTTAATAAAGAACATAACAATAAAAGACCGCAACTTGCATAAATTCGTAACATATCAAGGATCATTACTAAATGAGATCATACTTAGGAGCTACCAAGTTATAACAACTTAGTCTAAGTATCATGTGTCACTACATAATGACTCAATAAACGTGACATGCATATGAACGTGTGATGCATCATGATAAAACTGAGAATATGATCTTTCATGCTTTTCTTTCAAATCATCATCGTTAGAAAACAACAGAGTGTTCAGATCTATCTTCCCGGACCTGAGGCGGTAACGTCTCCCCTTCAAATCTATTATTCCCGGATTCGGAACGGTAGCGTCATCACTTATCAGGTCTATTCTCTCTGGGGCCGAAGGGTCATTATCAGGTCTATTCTCTCCGGTCCTGAATGGTCCATATCAGGTCTATTCTCTCCGGGCCTGAACGGTCCATATCATCAGATCAATTAACCCTGGATCTGGGTGGGTCCTTACTGGCCAGGAACATACATACACTGTACCGGTGGAAAGCGTTCTTTTAAAACAGAATCTTTTCTTTTAAAAAAATGCTTTTCATCTTTCTTTCATAAAACCAATGCCATAAATCATGTAAATGACGATGATGCAATGCATGACATGTATTATGCAAACCATGACATAATGCGTTACATATACACATAAGTACAACTCGTCGCTATGCTAGAAAATTTTCCAGCATGATCACTCCCTTTACTCGGCCTTAATCCCTTGAGGTTAGGCCCACTAACAATAATGCTTGTCATGCGTATGCATAAAAATGCCCTATTTGTTCATAATAAAATTCTCGTGACAATACAAAATGCGTAAGACACTTAGTTTAATTAATCACGAAACAAGGCTGCTGAATTTCGGCAATTCAGCACCCCTTTCTTTGGTTTTTCATGTAAGCCCGTTAAACATCTTTTAATTTGGTCCAGCTTTGGAAACCTATTATAAACATTCCATTTATTGGTGATTGTAATCCCAAGTCGTATAACTAGCCTAAGTCCATTCGATTAAGGCCATATAATAAGTTCCTCAATTCTGCCCAAAATCTCAGATTAGTGATGCCCATTAATTTATGGTGTTTACCCTTTAATAAGTCATTCTAAAAATAAGTGGCTTAAATAGAAGGGTTCACCTATGTCTTAAGTAGTTGGTAAATAAATTTCGCGGATTTATAATATCGTTAGAGGTGTCATTTATTCTTTTTTCCTAAAACCGTGACATGCTGATTTTGGGATTGACCGATTTTACTATAAGTTTTAGTGTGACCACACCGTAACTCCTTTCTCAGAAATTCCAACTCTCAAACTTAGTAGACATTTTAGGCTAGTATCCTACCAAAAATTAGCCCAATTGCATATTCCTAAGGTCCATTTCCTGGTTGCCCATTATGTCACATAAAATCTGTCTGGCCCAGTAAAATTTCCAGCATGACCAGTTTTAGTAAAAATTTCACTAAAAATGATCCGTAACTCCTTTTAATGAAATTCCAACTCTCATACCTAATATACACATAAGGCTAGTGTCATATCAAATATTAATTAAATTGAAGGTCCCTAAGGTCTCTTTTAAGGTCTCACAAAACAGACTAAAATCTGTCCTGCTCCAGTAAATTTCATAGCTTGTCACGTCTCCCACATAAATGGCCCTAAATTGCATTGTTTGTCATAAACACTTTATTAGACTTCAAACTTGCCCTTTTCCTGGGAAATTTACAGATTCAGCCGCGCTACAAGCATCATACACAAAACATTACAAAACAACTCGTATGCCACATACATCACCTCTTGGCCATACTAACCATATTCTCACTTAAACAACCCTTAGCCAAGTTTGGTGCACATGCACCCCAGCCCGTTTATGTACATGCAAAACCAAATATCATATCCACAATGATCATACTAATCTTAACATACAAAAGCATAAATCTTGTTCACATCTTAACCCATATTTCATCACTTCATGCAAAACTACCCCTATTTCTTTTAACCCTCTCCACTGTATGCCCTCTCCATGGAAAAGAAGGGATGTTTTTTGCATGTTTATCTTAGATTATCACATAATAGTGCATAAAACCAATAAAGAATCCACCTTTAAGCAAAAACTCTCATATACACGTCATCTAACCCCTAGGCCGAAAGTGTCATGCATCAAGGCTTAGCATACCACAACTAAGATTGAATCTTAAGGTTATCTAGCCATTCATGCAAGCACTTTCACATTCAAGCCACAAAAAGTATAGTGTACTTGCCTTTTCAACTTATTCCTCTTGAAAGATGTTTGGGAAGTTGAAACCTTTCTCCTCTTTTATGCATGTACCCCACGGTTGTGGAAAGAAAACGAGGTAAATGGTTAGTTTACATCCTTAACTAAAATATAAACTTAGTAAGGGCTAGATGAACTTACCAAGAAGGAGCTTGAGTGGTATTCAATATTCTCTAGACTAGAGCCCACAAAAGATTGAGACTTGTTGAGCCTAGTGACCTTGAAGGTCACGGTTAGGAGCAAGAAAATAGCACCATAAGTTTCATCACATGAAAATGGAGATATCTTCTCAAGAGGGCTAAGAACACTTACCTAATATCCCCTAGTCTTGGAAGAACCTAGGAACCTCTTGTTTTGCTCTTGGCCTTGTGGTTTGGGAAGAAAGGAAGAGAATGAACTTCACTTGCACTAGAAGACTTTTGGGTGTTTAGAAAATGTTTAGAGAATTCTCAAGTGTGGTTCTTGGAGGGAATTCTCTCTTTTGGCTATGTTTTAGCCGTTGGGGGAGGGGTGTAAGAGGGGTTAAGGTTTACCATAGTAGGGTTAAAGGAGTTAACCTTGATTACTTTAGTCTAATCATGGTTACTTTTGAGCTAACCCAAGTTACTTTATCCAATCATGGTTATCCTAACCTTGGTTTAAATAATAAGGTAACCATGGTAGGATTTAAAAATCCTCCATGGTTAGCCATTAGGCAGCCGGTTGGTTGGGGGTCTTTAATGACCCCAACCATGTTTTATCCCCATTTATTAGTTGCCATGGTCTGAAAATTTAATGACAAACCCCTTGAGATATGTATTTTAATAGGTTGAAACAGTTTTGAAAATATCCTTTGGGAAGTATGTCAAAAACGTTCAAGTTCTCAATCTTTGAAAGTCTGAAAATCAGATTGCACTATTCTCAAAACTTTTAACGTTTGAATGACTTATACTTATTCAAATGGGTTTAAATTGCGCCAAATGAAACTTAAGAGGTGTGGCTATGTTTCTGCAAAATTTTACAATTTTTGAAATTTGTTTGTTATTTTTAAGATCAGATGAAATGGATGCAAATTGCTGGAAACTGAAAGTACTATGCAGTAAAGTAAAGAACACAAGGAATTTTATATTGGTTCGGTTAAATCAACCTACTCCAGTCTTCGAGCACACCTTCCTCGGATATCACTAAACAAAATTAACACCTTACCACAAGGGTTTCTGGAGTTACACACCAAATCCAACCCTTTACAAACGATACAAGCAATTACAATGATCACGAACACCACCACGGAGCAGATGAACGTTTGATCACACCTTGATCAACCTTTTACAAGAATAATGCGTGTATGGTGGTATGAACAAAGCCTATTCAATATGTTTGAATATGAATACAATAGGCTTGAGAGGAGAAGGAGAAGAAAGAAATGTAGAAGAAGAGAGTGGAGAGTCTTTTTGCACTTTGGAAAATATGAGACTTGTCTTGCATTTGAGTGGCTCTCTTCTCTTCCTTTTATTTTGTGTTGGCCGCCCCCTAGGGCTTCTTCTCCATCTTGAGAGTTTTCTTTTAAATCCTTGAAAGAGTGTCTTGTATAGATGTGACATCAACTTGCTTACTTGGCACAACTTGATCGGATGATTGTCTTGGCCTTGCTTACTTGGCACTCTTTGATTGGATGAGATTTGTCATCACTTAATGGCTGAAAAAATCAGAGATAAAATGAAAAGCATGTGCCAAATTAAAGTTCAAAACATTTCCAAAAATTATACAATTAATCCCCTCAAATTTGGAAGTAATTTTTGATCTCCATTAAGACTAAAATTCGGCCAGCACCTTATTCTCACATGCTGAAATTTTCAGAATGTGCTATATTCTCAAGACTTTGAAATGTTACCATATTACTACACATCAATCTCTTGAATATTGAGAAGCAAATTGATCACATTGAATACACAAATTTCGGCCAGCCTATTGTCTCACATGCTGAATTTTCAACATATGTTACATTTGCTACAAAGTTTGAAATGTTACCTTGTGTAGCTTCCTCCATTATGTCACTAACCTTGTGTGACTTATTCTCCATCAATTGAGATGCCAACTAAGCTCCACGTAAGCTCCACCAGGGCTAAGTAGGCGTGTAATGTAGGATCTGCAAGGCACCACTAGAAGGGGGGGGGGTTGAATAGATGGTGCGGAAAGTGTGGTCTTTATAATTTCTTTAAACTTGAACAATTCAAGTTCTGAAAACAGATTCTGTTTTCAGGACCAGTTTTAAAACGTTTTTAAAACTAGGTTAGAGGTCTCCAAAAATTATGAAATTTTGAGAAATTTTAGCCTCAGACGTTATGAGGGTCCCCTAAAAATTTCAAATTAAAATTCAACCTTTAACCCCTTCAAAAACCGTTGGTACTCAGATTGTGCAAATCTGCCAGAAACGGTAGATGGTTTTGAAAAATTAATTGCTATTTGTGTGAACGTCTAAATGCTCTGAAAATTTAACCATTAACTCCTTTTATACTATTTAAATGGGTTGAAACAGTTTTGGAAAATTCTTTTGGAAAGTAGGTCAACTACAATCAAAGTCTCAACCTTTGCAAGTCTGAAAATCAGACTGCACTAGTCTCAGAACTTTTGATGTTTGATTGACTTATACTTATCCAAAAGGGTTGAAACTTGTGTCAAATTAACCCTAGAACGTGTAAGTATATTTCTGGAAATTTTCGTGATTTTTGAAAATCGTTTACTATTTTTACAGATGCGAACAAGAAGGATAAACAGTGCAGTAACTGAAAAGTAAATGCAGAAAGTAAATGGCACCAAGAATTTTATACTGGTTCGGTTATAAACAACCTACTCCAGTCTTCAAGGAACACCTTCCTTGGTTCACACTAATCACACACACGCAGTACACCTTACCACAGGGTTGATAGAGTTACACCTAACTCCAACCCTTTACAAACCTTGTATTGCAAGTACAATTCTCACGAACACCACCACCTTGCTAGAGTGAAGATTGATCACACCTTGATCAATCTTTTACAAAGATATATGAATGGTGGTTTATCTCAAGCCTATTCAAGATTGAAAGATATGAAAACAATAGGCTTTACAAGAAGAGAGAAAAAAAGAAGATGTAGAAGATAAAGAGCTAGGCTTTTTGATCTCTTTGAATTGCAATGCTTGTTGTTTTTGTTTGCTCTCTTCTCTTTTCTTTTAACCTTGCAGCCGTCCCCTTAGGTATGTTTCCCCCTCTTGAAAATTGTCTTTTAAGTCCTTGAGAGAGTGTAAGACATCATTGTGACAAGGCCTTGCTTACTTGGCATCTTCTTATTGGATGATCATTTAGTCTTCGCTTACTTGGCACCTCCTTATTGGTTCAACATTGTCATCATGATGACATGGAAAAAATCTGAGATATACACTTTAACATGTGCCAAAAATCAATCATAAAATCATTCCATAAATCAAGAGATACATCATAAATTGCAAGACAAAGAAAGTCTTCCAAATCCATGCTTAAAATTTCGGCCATAACATTCTTGCCATGCTGAATTTTCAGCATGTGCATCATGGGGATAAAGTTCAAATCATTACCATTTTTCTTTGAATTTTCATCATAAAAATGAATCAACAATTTATGGTAAGTATTGCTACCAATTAAGAAATGAACTTGGACACAAATAAGCCTTCAAATTCGGCCATACAACCTGTACACATGCTGAAAAATTTTCAGCATGTGATATGTAGAATATCACCATTTAATTATTTTAAATAATATTCAAAACCTTACCATATCTTCTTCTAATCAATCACTTAATAAGAGATGACAAAATATGTCACATTGAATAGCAAAAAATCGGCCAGCCTTGTTTCAACATGCTGAAATTTTCAGAATGTGACATAAGTGAGATATATTTGAATTCTTACCATTTGTAGCTTCTCTCTTCAATTTACCAATATTGTATGATTGATCCTTGACCAATAAAGATGCCAACAAAGCTCCACATGTGTTCCAAATCAGCTGTAGGGGCGTTAGATGATATGTATACATGTGCGGAAATTTATTTTTGATAACTTTGTAAAATAGTGCACATTTAATAACACACACATGTAATATTCCAATCAGCCCTTAATTTAATTTTCTAGAATACTTTAAGATGTATATCATATGTAAAAAGTGTCTAGATACGTGTCACATGTTGTACAAGAAAAACGTTCCATGTTATGTGCGTAGAAAACCGAATTTTCGATATTTATCGATTACCCGATTTTTCTCTAATTTAAATTCTAACTTTTGCACATGTTATATATATTATGTTATACATAATATATATAATATATACTTTAAATATCAGCACTTGGCTGGTTTAAAGTGGTACCATTAGCATGTGACAAAATTAAACTTGGAATCTTCACATTTTGGCCTTAATGTGGAGTAATTTGTGTGTGCCAACATGGAAAGTATTTTTGACTGAACATATGGTCATGTGCACGAAATTATTTATGATTTTTGAAGTATAAGGTCTGGCCATTTATTTATGGCAAGTACGTGACACGTTGGCGAAGTTTCGGTATTCGCCCGATACGACAAATTTCGGTTTAGAACCTTTTATCGTGTCATATTTAATGTGTCATCACCATATCTTATATCATATGATATAAGAACTGAATATACTCATAAATATGAGTTAAGTATAGTGGTGTGACGTTAACGTACGTAAAATACATAACATGTCGGTAGTACGTTGGAATACATGTGTATGTGCCTTTATTTAAAAATTCTGAAAATATATGTGATATATATGTGTATATGCGTGTGCATTAAAGGATGGGGAGGAGGAGAAGACTTTCCTTCCTTAGCCTTGTTGCCTTTGTGCCTTTTCCAAATGTAGCTTCCTTTAATGAACTACTTAGTTTATTAAACTAAGTACTTCACTTAATGAACTAGTTTAGTTCAATAATGGTGGCACCTGAAAATAGTATAAACACAACAAATGTTTGCCATATGATGTAAGCTTTAATGCTTCATGGCTCGTTAATACGGCAACATAATATATAAGCTAAATAAGGCAAGTAATGGCAAGATATCATGCATTCATGTACACGTATATATATATTGTGCACGTTTATATATATATATATATACATTTAAGTCAATTATTTTGAAATCACTCAAACCCCCTTATATCTACAATCTCCCCCTTTGATGATTTTCAAAATAACTTGTGTACATGATTTAAATGCTATCTCTCCCCCTTTAATTGTGCGCAAATTTGAAATTTGAATTTCAAATTTCAAATCCGGCTCCCCCTTGATTTGTGCAATTAAGATCAATCAGTGTCTCTCCTCTCCCTTAAATCATGTTTTTCTCTCCCCTTTTATTTTGGAAAGTAAATCAAAAGATTCCTATCAAAAAGGAAAGTAAATCAAATAATGTCAAATCAAATCATATCAACGGGAATCATGCGTAATTTAGAGCGAAGAGATTCATATGTGGCTTGATTTAAGGCCTTTGTAAATATATCCGCTACTTGTGATTCTGTGCGTACGTGATCTATGACAATATTACCATTGTTAACGTGATCACGAAGAAAGTGATAGCGTACTTCTATATGCTTAGCCTTAGAATGTAACACGGGGTTCTTAGACAAATTTATTGCACTCATACTATCACAATATATAGGAATTTTATTTACGGTAATTCCAAAGTCCGAAAGTTGTTGTTTTATCCACAACAACTGTGTGCAACAAAGGCTAAGATCCATGTACTCAGCCTCAGTAGTGGACAAAGAAACACTTGCTTGCTTTTTGGAAAACCATGAAATAAGGAAATTTCCTATAAATTGGCAGGTTCCGCTCGTGCTTTTTCTATCTATTTTGCAGCCACCATAATCTGCATCAGTGTAAGCATGTAAGTCAAATGTAGAATCCTTATCGTACCAAATACCTAAGGTGGGCGTGTGCTTAATATAACGAAATATTCTTTTTACCGCATTTAAGTGTGACACCTTAGGTTGACTTTGAAAACGAGCACACATGCATACACTAAACATGATGTCAGGCCTACTAGCAGTTAAATATAGCAAAGAACCTATCATAGATCTATATAATCCATTATCAACGTCTTTACCATGTTCGTCTTTGTCTAATTTAGTAGTGACACTCATAGGGGTGGGAGATGGTTTCAAATTTTCAAAATTAAACTTTTTGATCATGTCATTAACATATTTTGCTTGGCTTATATGAATTCCTTTACTCGTTTGCTTAATCTGCAAGCCAAGAAAATAATTAAGTTCACCAACCATAGACATTTCAAATTCAGATTTCATGCAATTTTCAAAATCTTTAACAAGTCTATGTGAGGTAGAGCCAAAAATAATGTCATCTACGTAGATTTGAATAATAAGTAAATCTGATTTTTCTTGTTTCAAAAATAGTGTACTATCTATAGTACCACGTTTAAAATTATTTTCTAAAAGGAAAGTAGCAAAACGATCATACCATGCTCTCGGTGCTTGCTTTAGGCCATATAGTGCCTTCTTTAGTTTGTACACGTGATCTGGATGTTTCAAATCTTCAAAACCGGGTGGTTGCTTCACGTATACTTCTTCTTGTATGAATCCGTTTAGGAAAGCACTTTTTACATCCATTTGATATAATTTAAAATCTTTCATGCAAGCAATAGCAAGTAATAGTCGTATAGCTTCTAGACGTGCTACGGGTGCGAATGTTTCATCATAGTCAATTCCTTCTTCTTGATTATATCCTTGTGCAACAAGTCTCGCTTTATTTCTAACAACCTTTCCTTCTTCATTCATTTTATTCCTAAATACCCAATTTGTGCCTATAATAGTCTTATCTTGTGGTCGTGGCACTAAATCCCATACATCATTTCTAACGAATTGATTAAGTTCGTCATGCATAGCATCAATCCAAGATGAATCACTCAAAGCATCATGCACATTTTTGGGCTCAATTTCAGAAATCATAGCATGAAATTCATTTATTTCATCCGAAGTGATTCTTCTACGTGGTCGTACACCGTGAGTGAGGTCGCCTATGATGAGATCATGTGGGTGATCTCTATGCCATCTTGGTTGATTATTTTCTAAGTTATCATGCATTTCTATATGATCATGCATTTCTAGTGTCTCATTCATATCATGCATATCAAGAGAATCATTATCTTCATTCAAAACGGGTTTCAACTCAAAATCATCGTCATATTCCTTATCTTTATCAATCTCACCAAATTCATTGAATTTAACATGAATAGATTCTATAATTTGTCTAGTGAGAGGATCATAACATCTATATGCCTTTGAATTTATAGAATATCCAACAAAAATGCACTCAATTAATTTGGATTCAAATTTATCTAAATTATCTTTTGTATTCAAGACAAAACATTTGCATCCAAACACACGAAAATAGTCAATCTTAGGCATGCGATCATTCAAAATCTCATAAGGCGTCTTGTTTATTTTCTTTCTTATGGATAGGCGATTAGCAATATAGCATGCACAATTTACGGCTTCCGCCCACAGAAATCTAGGCAATTTATTTTTGCAAAGCATAGTTCTAGCGATTTCTTGTAATGTACGATTCTTTCTTTCTACTACTCCATTTAGTTGTGGAGTTCTAGGTGGCGAAAACTCATGTTTAATTCCTTTTTCTTCACAAAACGAAATCATCTCTTTCTTTTTAAACTCACCGCCTCTATCGCTTCTTATCCTTTTCACATTTACACCGTATTGATTTTCAAGTTGTTTAATTACTTTAGCAATCTCAACGGCGCTATCATCCTTATGTGCAAGAAATAAAGTCCAAGTGTAACGAGAAAAGTCATCAACAATTACGCATGCATAGTGACGCCCACCAAGGCTTGTAGTGCGACTAGGACCAAACAAATCGATATGCAATAGTTCTAATATTCTAGTCGTGCTTATTTCATTTTTCGGCTTAAGTGACTCACGTGTTTGTTTGCCTTTTATGCAAGATTCACACAACTGAAAGTTGTCTAAATCAAGCGTAGGCAATCCCCATACTAGGTTCTTTCGTTGAAGTTTTTCTAGTGTGGAAATGCCAATGTGTCCTAAACGTCTATGCCATAAATTCACATTGAGTTCATTTGACATGAAACACTTAACTTTAGCGTCTACTACATCATCCATAGATAGCGTAAAAATATTGCCTTCTCGTTTTCCTTTTAAAACGGTTTCTCCATTTTTATTTATTATGTTGCAATAAGGGTGAGTAAAACACACATTAAAACCATTGTCAACAAATTGAGAAATGCTAAGAAGATTGTAGGATAAGTTGCTTACCAAAAATACGTTGGAGATTTGGAGTGTGTTCGGATTACCAATCGTACCTTTTCCAATGATCTTGCCTTCATTGTTGTCTCCAAAGATCACGGATCCGCCTTTTGTGACCTTCTTTAATTTGGAGAACAAGCTCGGGTCACCCGTCATGTGCCTCGAGCAACCACTGTCAAGGAACCACTTTATTGATGTGTCTTTCGAAGTGTGGTCTTCCTGCAATGTGAAAAGGTGATTTAGGTACCCTTTTAATTTTGGGTCCTTTCGAGTTAGTTAATCACCTTTTGGAAAAGGTACCTTTCGGTACCCATACTTGGGTGATCCTTCTCGGTCTATCAAATGGCAAGAATGTAGATGAAGGTGCAATATAATAGACATGTGGTGCATGCACTTTGGGCCTTTGCCCAAGGACTCCTCTATACTCATTGAATGAAGGACGCTTTTGATATGTCCTTGTGTGTGTGTGCGTAGTGCGTGGATGATATGTATTTCGTGTATGCATTGTTCTTCTCTTTTCATATCTATATGGTACAACGTTATATTTCACATGATATGAAGAAGTGGGGCGTGAGGGAGGGGGCGCTTTTTGCGTCATCTTAGACGCCACTTGCGGCTTAGGGGTGTCTACTTTCTTAAACACAACAAACTTGGTTGGTTTGGTTGATACTTCGTTAGTATCAACGTATCCCAGTCCAATTTTGTCACTGTCATGCTTTTGTGATAATATGATGCGATGCAGCATGTTGGACCCTGTATCAAATTGTTTCATCATTTTCTCTAAATCGGTATTCCTTGATTTCAAATTTGAAATCTCGGATTTCATTTCATTATTTTGCGTGGTTAATGATGAAACCTCTGCTTTTAATGTAGTAATGACACATGATGACTCTTTCTTTGAATCGCTTAATTGAGCGACAAGATTCTCGTTAGAAAATTCTAACAGTTTCTTGTCTTCGATTAATCGTTTCTTTTCTTTAGCGAGAGTCTTAGTGAATTTATGCAATTCTAGATACTGACTAAAAAGATCATCATAAGAAGGTTCAGAGTCAGAGTCAGAATCAGATGATACCTCATTAGATGCTTTGGAGGCAAAGCATACTTGTGCGGTCTCCTCTTCGGTCTCAGTTTCAGAATCTGATGAATCACTCCAGGTGGAAGCCTTTAGAGCACGTCTCCTTTGTTTGGGTTCTGAGACGAGTCTATGTTTGTTCCGCTCCTTGTCAGGGTACTTAGTAGTTTGCTTTTCTTTATTTGGGCAGTCATATGATAAGTGTCCAAGTTTGCCACATTCATAACATTTAACGTCTTTATCGTTTGACTTGTTCTTATTTCTCTTAGTAGTAGTGCCCTTATTTTTGTTTCTAAATGACCTTCTCATAAATTTTCTCAATCCTTTAGCCAATAGAATTAGGTCATCATTATCCGATTCGGAATCACTATCCTCTACGTGATCGGAGGGGGGGGAGACGTATTCATTTGATTTAAAAGCAATAGCTTTACCTTGTTT
Organism: Eustoma russellianum; assembly: GCA_036186865.1. Classification (NCBI taxonomy): domain Eukaryota; kingdom Viridiplantae; phylum Streptophyta; class Magnoliopsida; order Gentianales; family Gentianaceae; genus Eustoma; species Eustoma russellianum. Next base: position 31,779,847 of record AP025043.1, on the reverse strand, counting down.
AGATGATTCCGATTTCCGAATGGTGAGTTTATTTTCATAAACTTTAAGTGATCCGATTAGTTCTTCCATCTTTATTGATTTAGATTCCTTGCTTTCTTCTATTGCGGTCACTTTTGGGTCCCATTCAGAAGGAAGGCTTCGTAGAACTTTCTGTACCTTTTCCTGCGTAGTAAAAGCCTTACCAAGAGACTCAAGAGAGTTGTAGATGTTAGTCAATCCAAGATCCATATCTACAATAGACTCATTGGGCAATAATTTAAAAGACTCAAGTGTGGACATGAGCATGTTAATTTTTGACTCTTTTACTTGACTCGTGCCTTCGTGTTCCATTTCTAGTATCCTCCACATTTCTTGTGCACTCGAACAGTTTGACACATAACTAGACTCACTTTTACTTAATCTGTTTAAAAGCAATTGCATAGCCCTAGCATTCATACTAAGTTTCTTTTTATCATCACTCGTATATTCTTGTCTAGTTTTAACGACTTCTAATGTGACTCCGTCTACAGTGGATGCCTTAGATGGGACATAAGGACCATCTTCAATGATTGACCAAAGATCTATATCTATAGCCATAAGAAAAAGCTTCATTCTAAGTTTCCACTGAATAAATGACTCACCGTCAAAAAGTGGAGGCCTTTGGCTCGACATACCTTCTGGCTCGGTTTTGAGATTTTCGGTTGCCATCTCACTGAATCGTTGGATTCCTTGAAGTGAGTGTTCCTGCTCTCTGATACCACTTGTAGGATCTGCAAGGCACCACTAGAAGGGGGTTGAATAGATGGTGCAGAAAGTGTGGTTTTTAAAATTTCTTTAAACTTGAACAATTCAAGTTCTGAAAACAGATTCTGTTTTCAGGACCAGTTTTAAAACGTTTTTAAAACTAGGTTAGAGGTCTCCAAAAATTATGAAATTTTGAGACAACTTAGCCTCAGACGTTATTAGGGTCCCCTAAAAATTTCAAAGTAAAATTCAACCTTTAACCCCTTCAAAAACTGTTGGTACTCAGATTGTGCAAATCTGCCAGAAACGGTAGATGGTTTTGAAAAATTAATTCCTATTTGTGTGAACGTCTAAATGCTCTGAAAATTTAACCACTAACTCCTTTTATACTATATTTAAATAGGTTGAAACAGTTTTGGAAAATTATTTTGGGAAGTAGGTCAACTACAATCAAAGTCTCAACCTTTGCAAGTCTGAAATCAGACTGCACTAGTCTCAGAACTTTTGAAGTTTGATTGACTTATACTTATCCAAAAGGGTTGAAACTTGTGTCAAATTAACCCTAGAACATGTAAGTATATTTCTGGAAATTTTTGTGATTTTTGAAAATCGTTTACTATTTTTACGTATGCAAACAAGAAGGATAAACAGTGCAGTAACTGAAAAGTAAATGCAGAAAGTAAATGGCACCAAGAATTTTATACTGGTTCGGTTATAAACAACCTACTCCAGTCTTCAAGGAACACCTTCCTTGGTTCACACTAATCACACACACGCAGTACACCTTACCACAGGGTTGATAGAGTTACACCTAACTCCAACCCTTTACAAACCTTGTACTGCAAGTACAATTCTCACGAACACCACCACCTTGCTAGAGTGAAGATTGATCACACCTTGATCAATCTTTTACAAAGATATATGAATGGTGGTTTATCTCAAGCCTATTCAAGATTGAAAGATATGAAAACAATAGGCTTTACAAGAAGAGAGAAAGAAAGAAGATGTAGAAGAAGAAGAGCTAGGCTTTTTGATCTCTTTGAATTGCAATGCTTGTTGTTTTTATTTGCTCTCTTCTCTTTTCTTTTAACCTTGCAGCCGTCCCCTTAGGTATGTTTCCCCCTCTTGAAAATTGTCTTTTAAGTCCTTGAGAGAGTGTAAGACATCATTGTGACAAGGCCTTGCTTACTTGGCATCTTCTTATTGGATGATCATTTAGTCTTCGCTTACTTGGCACCTCCTTATTGGTTCAACATTGTCATCATGATGACATGGAAAAAATCTGAGATATACACTTTAACATGTGCCAAAAATCAATCATAAAATCATTCCATAAATCAAGAGATACATCATAAATTGCAAGACAAAGAAAGTCTTCCAAATCCATGCTTAAAATTTCGGCCATAACATTCTTGCCATGCTGAATTTTCAGCATGTGCATCATGGGGATAAAGTTCAAATCATTACCATTTTTCTTTGAATTTTCATCATAAAAATGAATCAAAAATTCATGGTAAGTATTGCTACCAATTAAGAAATGAACTTGGACACAAATAAGCCTTCAAATTCGGCCATACAACTTGTACACAAGCTGAAAAATTTTCAGCATGTGATATGTAGAATATCACCATTTATTTATTTTAAATAATATTCAAAACCTTACCATATCTTCTTCTAATCAATCACTTAATAAGAGATGACAAAATATGTCACATTGAATAGCAAAAAATCGGCCAGCCTTGTTTCAACATGCTGAAATTTTCAGCATGTGACATAAGTGAGATATATTTGAATTCTTACCATTTGTAGCTTCTCTCTTCAATTTACCAATATTGTATGATTGATCCTTGACCAATCAAGATGCCAACAAAGCTCCACATGTGCTCCAAATCAGCTGTAGGGGCGTTAGATGATATGTATACATGTGCTGAAATTTATTTTTGATAACTTTGTAAAATAGTGCACATTTAATAACACACACATGTAATATTCCAATCAGCCCTTAATTTAATTTTCTAGAACACTTTAAGATGTATATCATATGTAAAAAGTGTCTAGATACGTGTCACATGTTGTACAAAAAAAATGTTCCATGTTATGTGCGTAGAAAACCGAATTTTCGATATTTATCGATTACCAAATTTTTCTCTAATTTAAATTCCAACTTTTGCACATGTTATATATATTATGTTATACATAATATATATAATATATACTTTAAATCTCAGCACTTGGCTGGTTTAAAGTGGTACCATTAGCATGTGACAAAATTAAACTTGGAATCTTCACATTTTGGCCTTAATGTGGAGTAATTTGTGTGTGCCAACATGGAAAGTATTTTTGACTGAACATATGGTCATGTGCACGAAATTATTTATGATTTTTGAAGTATAAGGGCTGGCCATTTATTTATGGCAAGTACGTGACACGTTGGCGAAGTTTCGGTATTCGCCCGATACGACAAATTTCGGTTTAGAACCTTTTATCGTGTGATATTTAATGTGTCATCACCATATCTTATATCATATGATATAAGAACTGAATATACTCATAAATATGAGTTAAGTATAGTGGTGTGACGTTAACGTACGTAAAATACATAACATGTCGGTAGTACGTTGGAATACATGTGTATGTGCCTTTATTTAAAAATTCTGAAAATATATGTGATATATATGTGTATATGCGTGTGCATTAAAGGATGGGGAGGAGGAGAGGACTTTCCTTCCTTAGCCTGGTTGCGTTTGTGCCTTTTCCAAATTTAGCTTCCTTTAATGAACTAATTAGTTTATTAAACTAAGTACTTCACTTAATGAACTAGTTTAGTTCATTAATGGTGGCACCTGAAAATAGTATAAACACAACAAATGTTTGCCATATGATGTAAGCTTTAATGCTTCATGGCTCGTTAGCACGGCAACATAATATATAAGCTAAATAAGGCAAGTAATGGCAAGATATCATGCATTCATGTACATGTATATATATATTGTGCACGTTTATATATATATATATATATATATATATATATATATATATACATTGAAGTCACTTATTTTGAAATCACTCAAACCCCCTTATCTCTACATGTATATGCATCTTGAACATGTGCTGAATTTATTTTTTAAACTTTGAAAATAGTGCACAATAATTATACATATATGGTATATTCCAATCAGCCCTAATTTGAATATTCTAGAATATTTTAATATGTATTGAATATGTAAAAAAGTGTCTAGATACATGTTACATGTCATGCCAAAAATGTTCCATGTGTCGTGTTCGTAGAAATTCGATTTTTTGACTTTTGCCGATTATGCGATTTTTCTCCGATTAAATTCAAACTTTTTTCACATGTTATGTACATTATGTCACACATAATATACATAAAATAACTTGAATATTCAGCTCTAATGGCTGATTAAAAGTGGCGCCCCATGTGATTAAAAATTAAATTTGGAATCTCCACAATTTGGTCTTAATTGGGGGTGATTTGTATGTGCCAACATGGAATGATTTTATGGCTGAGTGTACCAATTTAGCCACGAAATTTGTGGCCATTTTTGAAGTGTAAGGGATGGTCATCTATATATGGCAAGTACGTGACACGTTGGCGAAGTTTCGGTTGTCACCCGATAAGACAATTTTTGGTTTAGAACCTTGTAACATGTCGTAATAATTTTGTCATTACCATGACTTACATCATATGATATAAGACCTGAATATACTCATAAATAGGAGGTAAGTCTGTGACGTATATAATGTGTCGGTAGTACGTTGGAATATATGTGTATTGTGCCTTTTTAAAAAATATGAATATGTATATATTATATATATACAAAAACGTGTGGTGAGTAATGAGAGGAGACTTTCCATTTCCATGTTTGTTTCCTTCATGCCTTCTCCAAATATATCTCCATTTAACGAACTACTTAGTTCATTTCACTAATTACTTCACTTAATGAACTAGTTTAGTTCAATAATGGTGGCACATGAAAATAGTTCAAACACAACAAATGTTTGCCATTTGATGTATGATTTAAAGCTTCATGCCTTGTTAGTACGGAAACATTATATATAAAGTTTATAAGGCAAGTTTGTCACAAAAACATGTCAAGTAATAAATGGTGTCTTGCATTTCTTTGTCACACGTTATTTAAATCATGAATTTTGTGAATCACTCAAACTCTTTTTCTCAACAATCTCCCCTTTTTGATGATTTACACAATAACATTAGTTCATGATTTTAATTTAATCGCTCCCCCTCCAATCGTGCACAAATTCAAATTTTGAATTTCAAATTTTGAAAATTGAATTTTCTCCCCCTTGATTTTTGCAATCAATCACTCTCGCTCCCCCTTAAATCATGCACTCTCTCTCCCCCTTTATTTTGGAAATAAAATCAAAAGTGCATGTAAAGATGGAAAGAAATATCAAGCTATAGCAGATCAGCATAAATCATGCCTAATTTAGAGTGTAGATGTTTGTATGTGGCTTGATTTAGTGCTTTAGTAATTACGTCAGCTACTTGTGCTTCAGTACGTACATGGTCTATAACAATATCACCATTATTTACGTGATCACAAAGGGAGTGATATCGTACTTCTATGTGCCTTTTCCTTAGACTGTAGTACGGGGTTCTTAGATAAATTTATAGCACACATACTATCACAATAAATGGGAATACAATGTACCATGATACCAAAATCAGAAAGTTGTTGTTTAACCATAAGAGTTGTGTGCAGCAAAGACTAAGCGCCATGTATTCAGCTTAGGCAGTAGATAAGGCCATACTTTCTTGCTTTTTCAAAAACCAAGAAATTAATGAATTTCCTATAAATTGATAAGTGCCACTCGTGCTTTTTCTATCTATTTTACATCCACCATAATCTGCATCAGTATAAGCATGCAAGTCAAATTCACAATTTTTATCATACCAAATTCCTAAAGTGGGGGTGTGCTTAATGTATCGAAATATTCTTTTCATGGCATTATAATGAGACACTTTAGGTTGGCTTTGAAAGCGTGCACACATACAAACACTAAACATGATATCGGGTCTACTTGCTGTAAGGTAAAGCAAAGAACCAATCACAGACCTATATAAAGCATTATCAAAGTCTTTTCCATTTTCATCTTATCTAGTTTAGTGGTGACACTCATAGGGGTGGGGGATGGTTTTAAGTTCTCAAAATTGAACTTTTTAATCATGTCATTCACATATTTAACTTGAATTATGTGAATACCTTTACTAGTTTGTTTAATCATGTCATTCACATTCAAACCATATTTGTTGTGACCCACTAGGGAATCCTTTTGTACCTATGATTTATTTGAGAGAATATGTGACAAGATATGATTATTTATTGAGTCAATGATTATTATTATAGATTACGTTACGGAAAGTAATATACGTATATTTTTCGAGCATGAATATTGGACCATGAGTAGAGGCCCAATTCACCCCCAAGTGCTTGGGAGGTTTCAGCCCCAAGGTTAGGAAAGGCCCCAACTGAATTTCTTAAGATTGTAAGGGCCATACTCTAAATAAGCTAATAAGCACTTAGAATAAGTGGGTAATAGCAAGAAGATTTGGTTGCAACCCAACATTTTTTTTCTTTCTTTCTTTCGGGCCTTAGACCAAAGAAGGCTCAAGCATATTTCTTTTCCTAATTAACCATTTTGTAGAGAAACAAAGGAAAATAAAATAAGATAAATAATAGAAAAAGGGGGGGACTACCTTAATTAAGGAATGTTGGGGTCATTAAAGACCCCAACCGCCGGGTAAGAAGGCAATGGCCAACCAAGACGGAGGCTTTTCTACACCATAGTTAAACTAACCATGATTAAAGAAAGTAACTAAGGTTAGTTTCAAAAGTAATCATGGTTAGACTAAAGTAACTAAGGTTAAGAATAAAGTAACCTTGGTTTATTAAAGTAACCAAGGTTACTCCCCTTAACCTTACCATAGTAATTCTAACCGCTCTTACACCCCCTCCCCAACGGCTAAACATAGCCAAAAGAAGAAGAATTCCCTCCAAAGATCATACTTGAGAATTCTTCAAACCTCTCTAAACACTCAAGAACTTCAAGTGCAAGAAGAGTTCTTCTCTTCCTTTCTCTCCAAACCATACGTCCAAGGGAGCAACCAAGGAGGTCTGGGTTCTTCCAAGACTAAGAGATATTAGGTAAGTGTTCTTGGCCTCTTGAGAAGATATTTACATTTCCATGAGAGGAAACTTATAGTGCTATTCTTCTTGCTCATAACCGTGACCTTCAATGGTCATTAGGCTCAAGAATCTCAAACTTTTGAGGACTCTAGGCTAGAGAAGCTTGAATACCACTCAAGCTCCTTTTTGGTAAGTCCATCTAGCCTCACCAAGTATACATTTTAATTAAAGATGTAAACTAACCCTTTATTCCTTTTCCTTTCCACCACCGTGGGATGCATGCATAGAAGAGAAGAAAGATTTCAACTTTCCATACACCTTTCAAGAAGAGTAAGCAAAAAAAGGCAAGTACACTATACTCTTTGTGGCTTGAATGTGAGAGTGTTTGCATGAATGGCTAGATAAACTTAAGAATTAATCTTAGTTCTGATGTGCTAAGTTTTGATGCCTAAACTTTCGGCCTAGGGGCCAAATGGTGTGTAGGTATGAGTTTTGTTTAAAGATGAAATCTTTGTGGTTTTTATGCACCATTATATGTTAATCCAAGTTGAACATGCTAAAGATCTTTTCTTTCCCATGGAAAGGGTATACGGTGGAGAGGGTTAAGGAAATAGGGGTGGTTTTGGCATGAAAGGATAAATTATGTGATAAGTGGAGACCAAGTTATGCTTTAGTGTGTTAAGTCTAACATGTTCCTTGTGGATGCATTATTTTGCCTTGCATGTACCGAAAAAGGGCTGTGGGTGACTAGGGTGCGTAAGCACCAAAACTGTTGTTAAGGTTAAATTAGTGGAAATGTGGTGTGCTTGGCCAAAGAAGCATGCATGTACAAACCGTTTTGTAAGGGGTTTGCATATGATGTTGTAGCGTGTTGAATCTGTAAAATTTCCCATAAGAGGGTATGTTTGAAAGCTAATAAAGGGTTTATGATAAACAATGCAAGTTAGGGCCATTTAGGGATGAAACATAACCAAATCTTAAAATTACTGGAGCAGGGCAGAATTTGAGGCTGTGTTGTGGGACTCGAAAGGAGACCTTAGGAACTTCCAATTTAGTTGATTTTTGGTAGGATACTAGTTTTATGTGTATATTAGATGTGAGAGTTATAATTTTGTTAAAAGGAGTTACGGATTATTTTTAATGAAATTTTCATTAAAACTGGTCATGCTGGAAATTTTGCTGGACTGGTCTGGTTTTATATGACATGATGAGTCGCCGGAAAATGGACCTTAGGAATATGTGATTGGGCAAATTTTCGGTATGATACTAGTACAAGGTGTTTAATACGCTCAAGAGTTGGAATTTCTGAAAAAGGAATTACGGTGTGGTCACACTAAAATTTATAGTAAAATCGGTCACTCCAGAAATCTGCATGTAGCGATTTTAAGAAAAGGAATAAATGATACCTTAAACGATATTATAAATCCGCGAAATTTATTTAACAACTACTTAAGACATAGTTGAACCCATCTATGTAAACCACCTATTTTTAGAATGACTAATTGAAGGGTATATACAACAATTAAGTGGGCGTCACTAATCTGAGATTTTGGGCAGAATTGAGGAACTTGTTATAAGGCCTTAATCGAATGGACTTAGGCTAGTTACATGATTTGGGCTTACAACCACCAATTAATGGAATGTTATAACAAGTTTTCTAAGCTGGCCCAAATTAAAAGAGGTTTAATGGGCTTACTTAAAAGACTAAAGAAAAGGGGCGCTGGATTACCGAAATTCAGCAGCCTTGTTTCGTGATTTATTAAACTAAGTGTCTTATGCATTTTGCATCCTCACGAGAATTTTATTATGAATAAATAAGGCATTTTTTATGCATACGCATGACAAGCATTATTGTTAGTGGGCCTAACCACAAGGGTTTAGGGCCGAATATAGGGAGTGTTCATGCTGGAAATTTTTCCAGCACAGCAACGAGTTGAACACATGTGTGTATGTAACGCATTATGTCATGGTTTGCATAATACATGTCATGCATTACATCATCGTCATTTACATGATTTATAGCATTGGTTTTATGCGAAAGAAAAATGAAAAGTGTTTTTAAAGAAAGATTCTGTTTTAAAAGAACGCTTCCCACAGGTACCGTGTGTGTATGTGCCTCGCCAGTAAGGACCCGCCCAGATCCGGGGATAATTGATCTGATGATATGACTGTTCAGGCCCGGAGAGAATAGACCTGATAATGACCGTTCGGCCCCGAAGAGAATAGACCCGATAAGTGATGACGCTACCGTTCCGAATCTGGGAATAATAGATTCGAAGGGGAGACGTTACCGCCTCAGGTCCGGGAAGATAGATCTGAACACTGCTGTTTTCTAACGATGATGATTTGAAAGAAAAGCATGAAAAATCATATTCTCAGTTTTATCATGATGCATCACACGTACATATGTATGCATGTCACGTTCATTAAGTCATCATGTAGTGACACAAGATACTTAGATTAAGTTGTTATAGCTTGGTAGCTCCTAAGTATGACCTCATTAAGTGATGATCCTTGTTATGTTACGAAGTGATTCAAGTTACAATCTCTTAATGTTACGTTTTTTCATTAAGTAACGATTTCGTTTAAGTTATGATCTTGATGCATTAAGTGTTGATCACTATTGAATATTGGATGGAGGACATGTATGTTTCTAAACCGAAATTTTGGGGTTCGGTTCTTGTATGCACTTTCCATTTAATCCTCAATTATTATAGTATACTTGCTGGTGACTTTGTCACTCACCCCCTATTTTTCCTCCCAGAGACTGCAGGGGACAAGGTAGAATGATTGAGGATGAACCTAGGGTCCCATACCCATGAGTGCAGCAAAGAATGGACGAATTTAGGGGACAGGACTGGCCCGCTATGATTGGTGACTGATTATGTATTTGTGATGGGAAACATTTCCTTTTGTGACTTTCGATACTTTTGATCTGGGTTGTAAAACTAAAAATAGTCTTGTGGATGTTTTTAATTTGAAGTTTTAAATTCTGCCACGGTTTTGCTTACTTATTTAAGTGTAAGCTCGAAAATCCATGCATTATGTCATTGATCATGACATGTATGGAACGATGCCTGGTACTCTCTTTAGCGAAATACGGCGGGTGCACCGACTTTGGCTGGGCCAGGGTGCGGGGCGCCACAGGTGGTATCAGAGCTAAGGCTCCAGATCCGGGCAGAATATAGAACTAAGTTATGATCTTAGTAAACTAAGCTTGATCTTAGATCTAAGTTATGATCCTAGATGAGAGTTGACCTTAGACCAGGCTAACTTAGACTAGAAAACTAGGGTACGGCCCATTGATAATGCCCTAATTAATGACCAATCACAGAATTTAATTTATAACGTATGTACATATATGTTCCTCAGATATGCAATTGGAATAAATTAAATTCTGCTACTTATTATGGCATTTCTGAATAAAGCCGACACTGCATAATGCAGATGGTGCGACCAAGAGGCAGACCAGCCAGAGCTAGACCCGAGGTGCAGGAGCCAATCCCTCCTCCACCAGCTCAGGTCCCTCCACCCCCGCCATCGCAAGGCCAAAATCCACCGCCAGTTCAGAACGTTCCTCCACCCCAAGGACCTTTTCCACAAATGATGCCTGATGTTAACGCTTTTCAAAACTTTTGCCAAACAGTCACCCAAATTGGGCAAGTAATGCTGCAACAGAATAACCCTCAACCTCACGAGCTGGTCAGAGATGCTCAATATTATTTTGAAAAGTTGAAGAGAGCCAATGTTCCCCCGTTTGAAGGGAAGTTAGATCCAGATGCCGCTGAAAAGTGGCTGGATAAGGTGGAAAACTGCTTCGAACTAATTAGAGGCCCGAAAGAAGTAAAGACTCAGGCGGTTAGACCATTTCTGTTAGGAGAGGCCAACCAATGGTGGAAGGCCAATTTACAAACTTTGCCAAGACCAATTTCCTGGGAAGGGTTTCTTCAGGAATTCAATAAGTTCTATATACCACCCTCTGTCAAAATACAGAAAAGACATGAGTTTGAATCCCTAATGCAAGAACCAGGAATGACTGTTGCTGAATACGCTAACAAATTTATAGCTCTGGGAAGATTCCAACCATCCACCATGAACGATGAAGAAACCAAAATGTTTAAATTTGAGAGACGACTGAACCCTAGAATCCGAACATGGCTGGTTAATGCAAATCCTGCAAACTTTGGTGCCCTTTTAGATGCATGCTACCGAATTGAAAGAGATATCATCCACCGGGATGAGTTTAGCCAAAAGAGAGGAAGAGAGGTGTTTGGAAGCGGAGGGCCCCGTTAGTGCGCAAAGCAAAATGCAAGGGGCCCAGGGAGTCAAGGGAAGAATCGGTTTCAATGCCGCTCCCTAAAGAACCAATCAAAGAATCAAGGCCAACAATCTGCTATTCCAAGCTGCTCTCATTGTGGTAGGTGCCATGTGGGAGAATGTTATATTCAGGTGGGGAAATGTTTTGGGTGCGGCAAGACAGGCCACATCCTTAAGGACTCTCCAGACAAGGGAACCACCTGCTTTGGATGCGGGAAAATAGGACACATGGCCAAGGAATGTCTGGAGAAGGGGGCCCAGCAGCAACAACAACCGCCAAAACCTCATCGTCGGCATAACAACGCACGAGTTCACGCCATGACTGACGCAGCTGCTGAGGAGGCCAATGACGTGGTGACAGGTATTTTCTAAGAATCGTACTAATTTTTGTAAATACTGTTGCCTTATAGTTGCTTAGTAAATATTGCATGATTCAGGAGCTATCCTATTATGTTCAGTACCTGCCAACATGTTATTTGATAGTGGCGCTAGCCACTCTTTCATATCCAAGAGATTTGCAAAGAATATTGAGAAAAACTCAACCTATAGTGATGCACCTTATAGAATCCAATCAGCTGGGGAACAGGTGCTTGTAGCTCACCATGTTTTCAAAAATTGTGAACTTGAGTTTGATAATCATCAATTTGACGCCGATTTGATTTCCATACCCATGATAGACTTCGATGTGATTCTTGGGATGGATTGGCTTTCCAAGAATTATGCCAACATCGATTGTAGAGAAAAACAAGTTACCTTTAAAGATCACACAAGTAAAGAAATAACCTTTCAAGGAGGATCGAAGTTATGGAAGTGTCTTAAGAACATTTATATAAATGCGATTCGCGCTAATAAGGCACTGAAGAAAGGACATGAGGGATATCTTGTCTATGCAACAAATGCCGATCAAGCACCCTCAGATCTGTCTCAAGTTCCAGTAGTTCGTGAACACTTAGATGTTTTTCCAGAAGAGTTACCAGGTCTTCCTCCGGACCGGGAGATATCTTTTGAAATCAACCTGCTTCAAGGAGCTGAACCAATATCAAAGGCTCCCTACCGAATGGCACCTGCAGAACTAAAAGAGATGAAGGAACAGCTGCGCGAATTGCTGGAAAAGAAACTGATTCGCCCAAGTGTTTCACCTTGGGGAGCTCCCGTACTGTTCGTCAAGAAGAAGGACGGAAGTATGCGGCTATGTATTGACTATAGGGAGCTGAACAAGATTGCTATAAAGAATAAGTACCCGTTGCCGAGGATCGACGATCTGTTCGATCAGCTTCGGGTAAGCAAACAAAAAAATTTTATTTTAGTAATGAGTCTATTATAAACCCTACCTAAAGGTATCATGATGCAGGGGGCAAGAATTTTCAGTAAAATTGATCTTCGCTCAGGATATTTCCAATTAAAGATCAAGGATGAGGACGTCCAGAAAACTGCATTCAGAACCCGTTATGGACATTACGAATTTCTAGTAATGCCATTCAGACTGACCAACGCCCCCGCAGCGTTTATAGATCTAATGAATCGAGTCTTTCAAGACCAACTAGACAAGTTCGTTGTAGTCTTCATCGATGACATATTGATCTACTCACCTGACGAAGAGACCCACGCAAACCATTTAAGGGTCGTTCTAGACATTCTACGAAGGAAACAACTGTACGCGAAATTTAGTAAATGCGAATTATGGCTACGAAGTGTAGCGTTTCTGGGGCATGTAATATCTGAAGAAGGTATATCAGTAGACCCCAAGAAAATCGAGGCAATCATAGAGTGGCCCAGACCTACCAACGTTACAGGGGTACGAAGTTTTCTCAGTCTCGTCGGTTACTATCGTAAGTTCGTGGAAGGATTTTCTCGAATCACTATGCCTCTAACCCGTTTGACCCAGAAGAAAACCAAATTTGAATGGACCTCAGATTGCGAAAAGTGCTTTACTTAATTAAAGAAGAAGCTGACCTCCACCCCAGTTTTAGCACAGCCCATTCCTGGAGAAAACTTTGTTGTATACAGTGATGCCTCTAAGAACGGGCTGGGATGTGTATTAATGCAAAAAGATCGAGTGATTGTGTACACATCCTGACAATTGAAGCCATTTGAACAGAACTATCCTGTACATGACCTCGAGTTAGCAGCCGTGGTCTTTGCACTAAAAATATGGAGGCACCATCTATACGGTGAAAAGTGCGAAATTTTCACAGACCACAAAAGCCTCAAGTATCTATTCACCCAAAAAGAGCTAAACATGCGACAGCGAAGATGGCTAGAATTAATGAAGGACTACAAACTATCAATTCAGTATCATCCGAGAAAAGCCAACAAGGTAGCTGATGCATTAAGTAGAAAAACAAGCCATCCGCGTCAACCACCTTTGCAGCATGACATGGAAGAATTTGATCTAGAAGAGGTTGATTCAATTGAAGGCATGCTCGCAAAGTTGGTGTTAATTCTTTCGCTAATAGACAAGATCAAAGAAGGATAAGAAAAGGATGAAACCTTAACGAAGATAAAGGACCGGGTGAGAATAAAACCTTCCGAAGAGTTTAAAGTCCGAAACGACAACAGTTTGTGGTTTCAAGAAAGACTGTGTGTACCCAATGACGAGGACATAATGAATGAAGTTCTTAAGGAAGCTCACAACTCTCGATTATCTATTCACCCTGGAGCCAATAAGATGTACCAAGATTTGAAGCAATGATTCTGGTGGCGGGGCATGAAAAGACAGATTGCGGAATTTGTGGAAAAATGCCTCGTTTGCCAAAAGGTGAAAGCGGAACATCAGAGACCCGCTGGGTTACTACAACCTCTTGAAGTTCCCGAATGGAAATGGAACCACATTACTATGGATTTTTTTACAGATCTGCCCAGAACGAGAAGCGGATACGATACCATTTGGGTAGTTGTTGATTGCCTAACAAAGTCCGCCCATTTCATGGCTATGACGATCAAGGCTCCAATGGAGAAATTTGCTACGATGTACGTGGATCAAATTATGAGTCTTCATGGAGTACCCCTAAGTATCGTGTGTGACCGCGATCCTCGCTTCACATCATAATTTTGGACAGCTTTTCAGAAAGCAATGGGTACTGAGATCCACATGAGCTCGGCATTTCATCTCCAAACTGATGGCTAATCGGAAAGAACCATTCAGACATTGGAAGACATGTTGCGATCCTGCGTGCTTGACTTTGGGGGAAGCTGGGATCGGAGTCTCAAATTGGTAGAATTTTCTTATAACAATAGTTACCATCGGTCTATAGGGATGGCTCCATATGAAGCGCTTTATGGATGAAAGTGCTGATCTCCGCTCTACTGGGATGAAATCGGAGATAAGATATTATTTGGACCCGACCTGGTGGACCAGACTCGAGAGAAAATAAGAATCATAAGGCAAAAGTTACAAGCGGCCCAAGATAGAAGCAAGGTGTGGGCAGATGAGAAACGGCGACCATTAGAATTTCAAGTTGGGGAAAAAGTGTTTCTAAAGCTATCGCCGACGAAGGGAGTTAAAATATTTGGTATTAAGGGGAAGTCAAGCCCAAGATTTATTGGGCCATACGAAGTTCTTGAAAAGATTGGGGAAGTTGCTTATCGACTCGCTCTACCACCCACATTATCTCAAATACATGACGTATTTCATGTATCTCAACTTCGACAGTATGTGCACGATCCTAGCCATGTCATAAAGGAACAACCTTTGAAGCTAGAAGCCGACATGACAAATGAGGAAGAACCAGAAAAGATAGTTGATCATCAGGAAAAGGTGCTAAGGAAATGTTCAATACCAATGATCAAGGTGCAATGGAAGAACCATTCTGTGGATGAATCTACCTGGGAAGTAGAAGAGAACATGAAGAACTTGTACCCTCACCTCTTTGATTAGCACTTTTAAGTTTCGAGGACGAAACTTATAATAGGGGGGAGGATGTTGTGACCCACCAGGGAATCCTTTTGTACCTATGATTTATTTGAGAGAATATGTGACAATATATGATTATTTATTGAGTCAATGATTATTATTATAGATTACGTTACAGAAAGTAATATATGTATATTTTTCGAGCGTGAATATTGGACCATGAGGAGAGGCCCAATTCACCCCCAAGTGCTTGGGGGTTTTGGCCCCAAGGTTAGGAAAGGCCCCAATTGAATTTCTTAAGATTGTAAGGGCCATCCTCTAAATAAGCTAATAAGCCCTTAGAACAAGTGGGTAATAGCAAGAAGATTTGGTTGCAAACCAACATTTTTTTCTTTCTTTCTTTCGGCCCTTAGCCCAAAGAAGGCTAAAGCATATTGTTTTTCTCCTAATTAACCATTTTGTAGGGAAACAAAGGAAAAGAAAATAAGATAAATAATATAAAAAGGGGGGACTACCCTAATTAAGGCATGTTGGGGTCATTAAATGTTACACCCCGTGACTTTTAAGCACGATATTCAATACTTAGAGGTTAACCTTAGATACAACTTAATTAATTTCGTAGGTTATGAGACTTAGTCACCTAAAATATAGAATAATAAGAAAGAAGGGTTTAAAATAGAATTAAGGGTAATTCATAGAAATTACTTGAAAGGCCCCTACTAGGAGTTAGGGGGAGTTATAGGAAGTTAGTATAACTCCCCATCTCAGCATAAGGGGGCGGTTTTGGCCACAAAGAAGAAGGAAAAATTCTGAGAAAAATGGAGAAAAGGAGAGGGAGAAGAAGAAGAGAGGAAAGAGAAGGAAGGATAAAGGCCATTCTAGGTTCAATTCTCATCAAGATTCTGCAGTAAATCCGTAAGCTTATCTAGAATTCAAGGCAAGTAATCTTTCTATACGCTTTACGCAAATTTTGATACTTTAGGCCCTATGTTCTTACAAAGAGAAAACATGAATCACACATTAGTATTCTTGTCTTGCCTATCTTAAATGCTTCGTTATATGTGAGTCTTGTTGCTAATTGAGTAAAGTCTTGTTCTTTGTGCCATAATTCTGAAAATAGTTGTGTGGTGCCTTGTTATTTACCAAGCATGCCCATGAAAGTATATATTTTGACATGCTTATTGTCTTGCTCTACTCTTATGTTGATTGTCTACACTTAGACGTTGAGAGTAAGTGCAGGAAATTGAGGGATGAGTGATGACATTGTTGTAGACTTGTTGTGTGGGAATTGTTGATGATAACCTTTGAAGGTGGTGTATGATTGGAGAGTTAGAGTGGATGTTGTTGGGCATAACTAAGCATCAATTCATGATTAGATGTATGTTAAGTATGATGAATCTAGTTGTTAAGATGGATCTTTAAGTGTTGAATCTGGAAGGGTGGAAGAAGAAAGGAGTTGGGTGGAAGTTACTGCAGAAAAACTGCAGTTTGGCATCGTCAGAACACTTCGAACGCCTACATGAGGCGCTTCATGTCACTATAGGCGCTTCATGTAGCGTTCCATGTGTCCTGGAGCTTTCCCGTACAGAAAAACTGCAATTTAGAACCGTCAGAACACTTCGAACGCCTACATGAGGCGCTTCAAGTCACATTAGGCGCTTCATGTGGTGTTCAATGTGTCCTGAATCATCCCCGAACACTTCGAACGCCTAGTAGAGGCGCTCCATGTCCACATTAGGCGCTCGAAGTGGCGTTCCAAGTATTCTGGAAGTATTTTTGACCCTTTAAGCGCCCTATGTAAGTGTAGTAACTTTATACACTTCTTTTGAACATAAAATGCAAGGGTATTTGAGGTATATTTGAGGTGTGGATGGTAGGTTGATCAAGTTAGAATAAGATTGAATCTTGAGTGAGTTTGTAAGAAGGATGGGCTTGGAAAGACACGACCATAGAGTGTTTGAGGTGCAAGACCGTATGCTTGATAGGCAAGATGTATGTGTGTGTGTTACATGTTGATATGAAGCTATTTGTGCATCATGCATCATGACATGGGCACTTGTATTTGATTTGAGATATGTTTTGCAAGAGAACAAGAAAGGTTTAAAGTTTTCGAAAGACAAAATGGCTGCTGGTTGATCGCAGGGTATAAAAGTCACGTCTGCGAAAGCAGGGTATAAAGAGCGTGATCTGTGAATCAACAGCAGGGTATAAAGTATGTTATGGGGCCGTGGACCTATCCGCACGGAAAATGAAGTATTTTATGGGGCCATGGACCTATCAGCACGGATATATGATATATGTAATGGGGCCGTGGACCTTTCAGCACGGGGTATAAAGTATATGTTATGGGGCCGTGGACCTTTCAGCACGGGGTATAAAGTTATGATGGCTGTGGACTGATCACCCACAGGGTATAAAGTTCTGCTACGCGAAGAATATGATATGTAAAGTGATGAAATGTTTGTGAAATGACATGCATGACATGTTTATGAAAGAAGGCATATGCATGGGTGTTGTGTGTGATTTTAAAGAAGTACATGCATCATGATACACGAAGCATAAGACTTGACATGCAAGAAACGTGATTAGTCTATGACTTGCTTATGTGATACGTTGTTTTAATACATGTTGGTTCTCGTAACTGTGTACCTATATGGACTTTATCTGTTTTGAGCAATCCTTATTAAGATGCTATTTGCTAACCCGAGCACCTTATTTTTGGGCAATGTTTTATACACTGGTGACTCGACGTGTGTGATTCCGTAAGGTGTATAGACGGGTTACTTGCTGACGAAGTTTTCGCTAAGAACAATCATTCTATCTTCTTTTCAGGTGAGCCTGATTATGAGTTGATATTTATCGAAGACGACGGCGAGTGGGCTCAATGGGACGATGGACAAGGGAATAGATAGATGCTGGACTATTTTGTTTAAGTTTGCAAAACTTATTGTTATTATGTTGTTCTAAAACCTATGTTGGCTAGATGAACAAACAGTTTTATTTCCGCTGCAGTTTCTGGTTGTAATATTGACAATGAAGGTTTAGATTTTATGACGTTCCCGCTGGTTTTATCTTACATTATGAAGGATGTATGCTTGATATGCTTGACGCTTCGTAGTTCTCATAGTAGACTACGGCGGGTGCACTGGTTCCGATAACGGTATCGGGCTGGGGCGCTACAGGTGGTATCAGAGCCTAGGCTTCAGATCTATTTCGGAAACTTAAGTTCATGATCTTTTAGACTCTTAAGCTATGATTCTCCCTTAAGGTTGATCCTTAGTTATAAGTACTAATCTCTTAGTGGTTAAGTATGATATGGGTTGGGTGTGTGCGAGCGCGTCTTATTATCTAACTTTGTATTAATAGTTATACTACACACCTTACCTAGTAACACGCGTTCGAGCTTTCAGTAATCCTTGTATTTACTGAATGCCAATGTAATGTTGACCTTTTCAGGGAAATATGCCTCCCAGAAGAGATAACGCAGGCAACTCTGGCAATGGACAGGAGAACCAGCCACCACAAGTGGTTTTACCCCAAGTACTCACTGATGCGCTGACGGTCATTGCACAAGGGTATGTGCAGCAGCATCAGCCTCCGCCTCCACCACCGCCACATCATAACATCAGGTTCTTTTATGGAGAGATGAGGAAGATGAGGGTGCCGGAGTTCGGTGGATGTACGGATCCTGAAGAGGCTCAGCATTGGTTGGCTGAGGTTGAGAAATGTTTCCGGCTGGTGCAAGTTCCGAATGAGATAAAAGTTGAGGTGGCCACACCCCTTCTAAGTGGCAAGGCTGGCGAATGGTGGGAAGGAATGGTGTTAAGAATGACCCCACTGATCTCGTGGACTCAGTTCTGTGATGTGTTCCTTAAGTACTATGTACCGGAGACTGCAATATTGGACAAGATAAGAGCATTTGACAGATTGGAGCAAGGAAGGATGACGGTGTCGGAGTATGCAGATCGTTTCCATGCTTTGGGTAAGTTTGCCCCTGCAATCATGACTGGTAATCGTCTTAAGATGACAAAGTTTGAGAGGGGTTTGGACTCGAGGATACAATCAGCGATAGTGAATGCAGGGATGAAAACTTATGAGGATATGCTAGATGCGTGTTACCGTGTTGAGAGTGATTTTCGCCGAGTGGCGGCAAGAGCAGCTAGCACAGGAGGAGCTGAAAGAGGCAAGAGGCCAAGAGAGGATGTGAGAGTTGGTGGAAGACCCGGACGTTGGGTCAAGATTCCGAAGAGAGGCCCAGTTGGAAATTTTCAGAGACTGCCACCCCAGAATCAAGTAGCTCAGTAGGCTGTAGGAGTTTGTCCACATTGCAACAGGAACCACGTTGGAGAGTGTAGGAAAGTGGCTGGAGCATGTTTCCGATGCGGTCAAGTGGGTCACATGATTAGGGACTGCCCGGAGATGAAGAAAAATAATCCTGGAGAGGCGGCTCAGCAGCCGAGAGCGAAGCCTAGAGCAAATGCCCGTGTACATCTCATGACGGATACGGATGTGCAGGAGGCTACCGACGTAGTAGCAGGTACCATTAAAACTAAGTTTAAATATTTAATGAATTGAGTATTATGTGCTTAATTTTCCGTGTATAACTTGATATGGCTTTAGGTGCGATTTTAGTAAATAAGGTACCTGCCAACGTGCTCTTTGATAGCGGCGCAAGCCACTCCTTCGTAGCAAAGAGATTCACTAAACACCTGAGTAGTCTGCCTGAGTGGTTAGAAACTCCGTATCTTGTTCAAGCGGCCGGAGATCAAATTATGGTTTCGTATCATCGGTACCGGGATTGTGAATTGGAGTTTGAAGGACAAACATTCCCTGCCACACTGATTCCTATTCAGATGTATGACTTTGATGTCATATTAGGAATGGACTGGTTAGCCAAGAATCACGCTAATATTGATTGTCGGTTGAAGCAAGTGACAATCAAGAATGCTAGGATGGAGGAGGTAATATTTCAAGGAGATGCGGAACGAAAGAAGGTACCCAAAAAGGTGTACGTGTCGGTTGCACAAGCGCGCAAGGCATTAAGGAAAGGTGCTGAGGGATTTCTAGTGTATGCCATGGATGTTACTCAAGAGGTACCATCTATTGAGCAAATTCCAGTGGTCAACGAATTTTCTGATGTATTTCCGGAGGATTTGCCAGGTGTACCACCCCCGAGAGAGGTTGAGTTTGAGATTAACTTGATTCCTGGAACAGAACCTATTTCCAAAGCCCCTTATAGAATGGCTCTGGTGGAACTGAGAGAGTTGAAGGAACAACTTCAGGAGTTACTAGACAAGAAGTTTATCCGCCCTAGTGTATCGCCATGGGGAGCACCTGTTTTGTTTGTAAAGAAGAAGGATGGTCGCATGAGACTTTGTATCGATTATAGAGAGTTGAATAAAGTTACTATCAAGAATAAGTATCCCCTTCCACGAATCGAGGATTTATTTGACCAGCTCAAAGGTGCCAAGATCTTTTCGAAAATTGATCTTCGATCAGGATATCATCAGCTGCGAGTGAAGGCCGAGGACATCGCAAAGACAGCTTTCCGCACAAGGTATGGCCACTATGAATTTTTGGTGATGCCATTTGGATTGACAAATGCCCCTGCGGCTTTTATGGATCTTATGAATACCGTCTTTCGAGAACAGTTGGATAAGTTTGTAGTGGTATTCATAGATGATATCCTTGTGTATTCTCCTGACGAGCAAACTCACACTGAGCATTTGAGAATTGTACTAGGCATTTTGAGGCAGAAACAACTTTATGCAAAGTTTAGCAAGTGTGAGTTCTGGTTAAGAAGTGTGGCCTTCCTGGGTCATGTGATATCAGAAGAGGGGATTGCTGTTGATCCGAAGAAGGTGGAAGCCATAACTGAATGGCCTAGACCTACCAACGTCACCGAAGTGCGAAGTTTCTTGGGTGTAGCGGGTTATTACAGAAAATTTGTTGAGGGATTCTCAAGAATTGTCGTACCTCTCAGTCGCCTTACTCAAAAGAAGTCCAAGTTTGAGTGGAAGGCGGAATGCGAGCAGAGTTTCACGGAGCTTAAAAAGAGATTAACGACAGCTCCAGTATTAGCTCAACCCTCTGGAACGGATGGATTTGTGATTTATAGTGATGCGACAAAGAACGGGTTAGGTACGTAAATTATAGTATAACGTTATGATCTTATATACTCATTAAGTTTAGACTAACACCTTGTTTGTAGGTTGTGTTTTAATGCAAAACAAACGAGTCATCGCGTATGCCTCAAGACAGCTAAAGCCTTATGAACAAAACTATCCCACACATGATCTTGAACTTGCCGCGGTTGTGTTTGCCTTGAAGATCTGGCGGCATTATTTGTATGGAGAGAAGTGCGCGGTATTCACAGACCATAAGAGTCTAAAGTATTTGTTCTCACAGAAGAAATTGAATATGAGGCAGCGGAGATGGTTGGAATTGCTAAAAGACTATGACCTAACTATTCATTATCACCCGGGAAAGGCTAACAAGGTAGCCGACGCCTTGAGTAGGAAGTCCAGCCATGCACGACAATCACCATTGGAAAGGGAGATGGAGGAGTTTGGTTTATATGTGATTGAATCCACGGTGAACGTCCTGACAGCCTTGACTATCACACCGAGTTTGATTGATAGGATAAAGGAGGCTCAGAAGAAAGATAAGGCTTTAAGTGAGATAATGGAAAGGGTGAAACATAGTCAAGTTGAAGGATTTCAGACCAAAGGAGATGGGAGCTTATGGTTTAAGGAAAGATTATGCGTGCCGGACGTTGACGAACTTAGGAAAGAAGTTTTGCAAGAAGCTCATAATTCGAGGTTATCAATACACCCCGGTAGCACCAAAATGTATAGAGATCTCAAGCGTTACTATTGGTGGTCTGGGATGAAAAGACATATTGCGGAATTCATAGAGAGGTGTTTGGTGTGTCAACAAGTCAAGGCGGAACACCAACGGCCTGGTGGATTGTTGATGCCGTTGGAAATTCCGGAATGGAAATGGGAACATGTCACAATGGATTTTGTAGCTGGTTTACCAAAGACAAGAAGTGGATGTGACATGATTTGGGTTATCGTGGATCGTTTAACAAAGTCTGCCCATTTCTTACCCGTTTCAAGTGAAGCACCTCTTGACAAGTTAGTGAGTTTATATATGGACAGTATTGTTAGTTTGCATGGAGTCCCGGTAAGTATAGTGTCCGACCGAGATTCACGGTTCACATCTAAGTTTTGGACAGCATTCCAAGAAGCCATGGGTACGGAATTAAGGTTGAGTACGGCGTATCATCCTCAAACTGATGGACAGTCCGAGCGGACAATTCAAACCTTGGAAGATATGCTAAGAGCTTGCGTGCTGGATTTTAAAGGGAGTTGGGACGGAATGGTAAAGCTGATGGAGTTTTCTTATAACAATAGTTACCACAGCGCAATTGATATGGCTCCTTTTGAGGCTTTGTATGGAAGGAAATGTAGGTCTCCGATTTATTGGGACGAAGTGGGCGTGAGGACCATTACTGGACCTGAGCTATTAGAGAAAACGTTAGAGAGGGTGAAGCTCATTCGGGAAAGACTCAAGACGGCTCAGGACCGTAGCAAGAGTTGGGCAGATTCCAAATGACGACCATTGGATTTTGATGTGGGTGATAAAGTTTATTTGAAGGTATCACCTACGAAGGGCGTCATGAGGTTTGGAGTAAAAGGCAAGCTAAGCCCTCGTTTCATTGGTCCCTATGAAATACTGGAGAAGGTAGGCGCCTTGGCATATAGGTTGGCATTACCTCCGGTGTTGGCGCAAGTTCACAATGTATTCCACGTGTCACAATTAAGAAAGTACGTGGCGGATCCAAGTCATGTACTTGAAGCTCAACCTTTGGAACTCAAGGACGATGTTACATACGAGGAAGTA
Organism: Eustoma russellianum; assembly: GCA_036186865.1. Lineage (NCBI taxonomy): Eukaryota > Viridiplantae > Streptophyta > Magnoliopsida > Gentianales > Gentianaceae > Eustoma > Eustoma russellianum. The sequence goes on along the minus strand of AP025043.1, from coordinate 31,756,876 downwards.
CCCGTGAAAATTGTGGACCGAAAGGATCAAGTGTTGAGGAAGCGAGTGATCCCTTATGTAAAGGTTCAATGGAGCAATCACACGGAACGTGAAGCCACTTGGGAGCTCGAAGAACAAATGCGGGAGAAGTATCCTCAGCTCTTTGACTAAGGTACGTAAGTTTCGAGGACGAAACTTTTTGTAAGGGGGGTGGAATGTTACACCCCGTGACTTTTAAGCACGATATTCAATACTTAGAGGTTAACCTTAGATACAACTTAATTAATTTCGTAGGTTATGAGACTTAGTCACCTAAAACATAGAAGAATAAGAAAGAAGGGTTCAAAATAGAATTAAGGGTAATTCATAGAAATTACTTGAAAGGCCCCTACTAGGAGTTAGGGGGAGTTATAGGAAGTTAGTATAACTCCCCATCTCAGCATAAGGGGGCGGTTTTGGCCACAAAGAAGAAGGAAAAATTCTGAGAAAAGGGAGAAAAGGAGAGGGAGAAGAAGAAGAGAGGAAAGAGAAGGAAGGATAAAGGCCATTCTAGGTTCAATTCTCATCAAGATTCTGCAGTAAATCCGTAAGCTTATCTAGAATTCAAGGCAAGTAATCTTTCTATACGCTTTACGCAAATTTTGATACTTTAGGCCCTATGTTCTTACAAAGAGAAAACGTGAATCACACATTAGTATTCTTGTCTTGCCTATCTTAAATGCTTCGTTATATGTGAGTCTTGTTGCTAATTGAGTAAAGTCTTGTTCTTTGTGCCATAATTCTGAAAATAGTTGTGTGGTGCCTTGTTATTTACCAAGCATGCCCATGAAAGTATATATTTTGACATGCTTATTGTCTTGCTCTACTCTTATGTTGATTGTCTACACATAGACGTTGAGAGTAAGTGCAGGAAATTGAGGGATGAGTGATGACATTGTTGTAGACTTGTTGTGTGGGAATTGTTGATGATAACCTTTGAAGGTGGTGTATGATTGGAGAGTTAGAGTGGATGTTGTTGGGCATAACTAAGCATCAATTCATGATTAGATGTATGTTAAGTATGATGAATCTAGTTGTTAAGATGGATCTTTAAGTGTTGAATCTGGAAGGGTGGAAGAAGAAAGGAGTTGGATGGAAGTTACTGCAGAAAAAACTACAGTTTGGCATCGTCAGAACACTTCGAACGCCTACATGAGGCGCTTCATGTCACTATAGGCGCTTCATGTAGCGTTCCATGTGTCCTGGAGCTTTCCCGTACAGAAAAACTGCAATTTAGAACCGTCAGAACACTTCGAACGCCTACATGAGGCGCTTCAAGTCACATTAGGCGCTTCATGTGGTGTTCAATGTGTCCTGAATCATCCCCGAACACTTCGAACGCCTAGTAGAGGTGCTCCATGTCCACATTAGGCGCTCGAAGTGGCGTTCCAAGTATTCTGGAAGTATTTTTGACCCTTTAAGCGCCCTATGTAAGTGTAGTAACTTTATACACTTCTTTTGAACATAAAATGCAAGGGTATTTGAGGTATATTTGAGGTGCGGATGGTAGGTTGATCAAGTTAGAATAAGATTGAATCTTGAGTGAGTTTGTAAGAAGGATGGGCTTGGAAAGACACGACCATAGAGTGTTTGAGGTGCAAGACCGTATGCTTGATAGGCAAGATGTATGTGTGTGTGTTACATGTTGATATGAAGCTATTTGTGCATCATGCATCATGACATGGGCACTTGTATTTGATTTGAGATATGTTTTGCAAGAGAACAAGAAAGGTTTAAAGTTTTCGAAAGACACAATGGCTGCTGGTTGATCGCAGGGTATAAAAGTCACGTCTGCGAAAGCAGGGTATAAAGAGCGTGATCTGTGAATCAACAGCAGGGTATAAAGTATGTTATGGGGCCGTGGACCTATCCGCACGGAAAATGAAGTATTTTATGGGGCCGTGGACCTATCAGCACGGATATATGATATATGTAATGGGGCCGTGGACCTTTCAGCACGGGGTATAAAGTATATGTTATGGGGCCGTGGACCTTTCAGCACGGGGTATAAAGTTATGATGGCTGTGGACTGATCACCCACAGGGTATAAAGTTCTGCTACGCGAAGAATATGATATGTAAAGTGATGAAATGTTTGTGAAATGACATGCATGACATGTTTATGAAAGAAGGCATATACATGGGTGTTGTGTGTGATTTTAAAGAAGTACATGCATCATGATACACGAAGCATAAGACTTGACATGCAAGAAACGTGATTAGTCTATGACTTGCTTATGTGATACGTTGTTTTAATACATGTTGGTTCTCGTAACTGTGTACCTATATGGACTTTATCTGTTTTGAGCAATCCTTATTAAGATGCTATTTGCTAACCCGAGCACCTTATTTTTGGGCAATGTTTTATACACTGGTGACTCGACGTGTGTGATTCCGTAAGGTGTATAGACGGATTACTTGCTGGCGAAGTTTTTGCTAAGAACAATCATTCTATCTTCTTTTCAGGTGAGCCTGATTATGAGTTGATATTTATCGAAGACGACGGCGAGTGGGCTCAATGGGACGATGGACAAGGGAATAGATAGATGCTGGACTATTTTGTTTAAGTTTGCAAAACTTATTGTTATTATGTTGTTCTAAAACCTATGTTGGCTAGATGAACAAACAGTTTTATTTCCGCTGCAGTTTCTGGTTGTAATATTGACAATGAAGGTTTAGATTTTATGACGTTCCCGCTGGTTTTATCTTACATTATGAAGGATGTATGCTTGATATGCTTGACGCTTCGTAGTTCTCATAGTAGACTACGGCGGGTGCACTGGTTCCGATAACGGTATCGGGCTGGGGCGCTACATTAAAGACCCCAACCGCCGGGTAAGAAGGCAATGGCCAACCAAGGGGGAGGCTTTTCTACACCATAGTTAAACTAACCATGATTAAAGAAAGTAACTAAGGTTAGTTTCAAAAGTAATCATGGTTAGACTAAAGTAACTAAGGTTAAGAATAAAGTAACCTTGGTTTATTAAAGTAACCAAGGTTACTCCCCTTAACCTTACCATAGTAATTCTAACCCCTCTTACACCCACTCCCCAACGGCTAAACATAGCCAAAAGAAGAAGAATTCCCTCCAAAGATCATACTTGAGAATTCTTCAAACCTCTCTAAACACTCAAGAACTTCAAGTGCAAAAAGAGCTTCTTCTCTTCCTTTCTCTCCAAACCATACGACCAAGGGAGCAACCAAGGAGGTCTAGGTTCTTCCAAGACTAAGAGATATTAGGTAAGTGTTCTTAGCCTCTTGAGAAGATATTTACATTTCCATGAGAGGAAACTTATAGTGCTATTCTTCTTGCTCATAACCGTGACCTTCAATGGTCATTAGGCTCAAAAATCTCAAGCTTTTGAGGACTCTAGGCTAAAGAAGCTTGAATACCACTCAAGCTCCTTTTTGGTAAGTCCATCTAGCCTCACCAAGTATACATTTTAAGTAAAGTTGTAAACTAACCCTTTATTCCTTTTCCTTTCCACCACCGTGGGATGCATGCATAGAAGAGAAGAAAGATTTCAACTTTCCATACACCTTTCAAGAAGAGTAAGCAAAAAAAAGGCAAGTACACTATACTCTTTGTGGCTTGAATGTGAGAGTGTTTACATGAATGGCTAGATAAACTTAAGATTTAATCTTAGTTGTGATGTGCTAAGTTTTGATGCCTAAACTTTCGGCCTAGGGGCCAAATGGTGTGTAGGTATGAGTTTTGCTTAAAGATGAAATCTTTGTGGTTTTTATGCACCATTATGTTTTAATCCAAGTTGAACATGCTAAAGATCTTTTGTTTCCCATGGAAAGGGTATACGATGGAGAGGGTTAAGGAAATAGGGGTGGTTTTGGCATGAAACGATAAATTATGTGATAAGTGGAGACCAAGTTATGCTTTAGTGTGTTAAGTCTAACATGTTCCTTGTGGATGCATTATTTTGCCTTGCATGTACCGAAAAGGTGCTGTTGGTTACTAGGGTGCGTATGCACCAAAAGTGTTGTTAAGGTTAAATTAGTGGAAATGTGGTGTGCTTGGCCAAAGAAGGATGCATGTACAAACCATTTTGTAAGGGGTATGCATATGATGTTGTAGCGTGTTGAATCTGTAAAATTTCCCATAAGAGGGTATGTTTGAAAGCTAATAAAGGGTTTATGATAAACAATGCAAGTTAGGGCCATTTAGGGATGAAACATAACCAAATCTTAAAATTACTGGAGCAGGGCAGAATTTGAGGCTGTGTTGTGAGACTCGAAAGGAGACCTTAGAAACTTTCAGTTTAGTTTATTTTTGGTAGGATACTAGTTTTATGTGTATATTAGATGTGAGAGGTGTAATTTCATTAAAAGGAATTACGGATTATTTTTAATGAAATTTTCATTAAAACTGGTCATGCTGGAATTTTTGCTGGACTGGACTGGTTTTATATGACATGATGAGTCCCCTGAAAATGGACCTTAGGAATACGTGATTGGGCAAATTTTCGGTATGATACTAGTCCAAGGTGTTTACTACGCTTGAGAGTTGGAATTTCTGAAAAAGGAATTACGGTGTGGTCACACTAAAATTTATAGTAAAATCGGTCACTCCAGAAATCTGCATGTAGCGGTTTTAAGAAAAGGAATAAATGATACCTTAAACGATATTATAAATCTGCAAAATTTATTTACCAACTACTTAAGACATATGTGAACCCATCTATGTAAACCACAATTTTTAGAACGACTAATTGAAGGGTATATACCACAATTAAGTGGGCATCACTAATCTGAGATTTTGGGCAGAATTGAGAAACTTGTTGTAAGGCCTTAATCGAATGGACTTAGGCTAGTTACATGACTTGGGCTTACAACCACCAATTAATGGAATGTTATAACAAGTTTTCTAAGCTGGCCTAAATTAAAAGAGGTTTTATGGGCTTACTTAAACGACTAAAGAAAAGGGGCGATGGATTACTGAAATTCAGTAGCCTTGTTTCGTGATTTATTAAACTAAGTGTCTTACGCATTTTGCATCGTCATGAGAATTTTATTATGAATAAATAAGGCATTTTTTTATGCATACGCATGACAAGCATTATTGGTAGTGGGCCTAACCACAAGGGTTTAGGGCCGAATATAGGGAGTGTTCATGCTGGAACTTTTTCCAGCATAGCGACGAGTTGAACACATGTGTATAAGTAATGCATTATGTCATGGTTTGCATAATACATGTCATGCACTGCATCATCGTCATTTACATGATTTATGGCATTGGTTTTATGCGAAATAAAAATTAAAGGCATTTTTAAAGAAAGATTCTGTTTTTAAAGAACGCTTCCCACCGGTACCGTGTGTGTATGTTCCTAGACAGTAAGGACCCGCCCAGATCCGGGGATAATTGATCTGTTGATATGACCGTTCAGGCTCGGAGAGAATAGACCTGATAATGACAGTTTGGGCCTGGAGAGAATAGACCCGATAAGTGATGACGCTACCATTCCGAATCCGGGAATAATAGATTCGAAGGGGAGACGTTACCGCCTCAGATCCAGGAAGATAGATCTGAACACTCTGTTGTTTTCTAACGATGATGATTTCAAAGAAAAGCATGAAAGATCATATTCTCAGTTTTATCATGATGCATCACACGTACATATGTATGCATGTCACGTACATTAAGTCATCATGTAGTGACACAAGATACTTAGACTAAGTTGTTATAGCTTGGTAGCTCCTAAGTATGTCCTCATTAAGTGATGATCCTTGTTATGTTACAAAGTGATGCAAGTTACAGTCTCTTAATGTTACGTTTTTTTATTAAGTAACGATTTCGTTTAAGTTATGATCTTGATGCATTAAGTGTTGATCACTATCGAATATTGGATGGAGGACTGGTATGTTTCTAAACCGAAATTTTGGGGTTCGGTTCTTGTATGCACTTTCCATTTAATCCTCAATTATTATAGTATACTTGCTGGTGACTTTGTCACTCACCCCCTATTTTTCCTCCCAGAGACTACTGGGAACAAGGTAGAATGGATTGAGGATGAACCTAGGGTCCCCTACCCGTGAGTGCAGCGAAGAATGGACGGATTTAGGGGACAGGGCTGGCCCGCTATGATTGATGACTGATTATGTATTTGTGATGAGAAACATTTGCTTTTGTGACTTTCGATACTTTTGATATGGGTTGTAAAACTAAGAATAGTCTTGTGGATGTTTTTAATTTGAAGTTTTAAATTCTGCCACGGTTTCGCTTACTTATTTACGTGTCAGCTCGAAAATCCATGCATTATATCATGGATCATGACATGTATGGAACGACGCCTGGTACTCTCCTTAGCGAAGTACAGCGGGTGCACCGACTTCGGCTGGGCCGGGGTGCGGGGCGCCACAATATTAATTTTTAAGTTGTTTTATTAGTTTCACAATTTCAATGGCACTATCATCTTTATTTGCAAGAAGCAAAATCCAAGTATTGCGGGAAAAATCATCAACGATAACACATACATAATGGCGTCCACCAAGACTCTTAGTATGATTAGGACCAAACAAATCAATGTGTAGTAATTCTAAAACTCTAGACGTACTAATTTCATTTGTGGGTTTAAGTGACTCGCGTGTTTGTTTGCCTTTAATACAAGAATCACACAACTGAAAGTTGTCTAAATCAAGTTTAGGCAATCCTCATATTAGGTTCCTTCGTTGTAGTTTTTCAAGCGTAGAGATGTCAATGTGTCCTAATCGCCTATGCCATAAATTAACATTAGGTTCATTTGACATAAAACACTTAACCTTAGCGTCTAACATGTCATCCATAGAGAGTGTAAAAATATTTCCTTCCTTTTTTCCTTTTAAAACGATTCTCCATTTTTATTTATTATGTTGCAATATGGATGAGTAAAACATACATCAAAACCGTTGTCGATAAACTGAGAGATGCTAAGTAGATTATAGGATAGATTACTTACCAAGAAGACGTTGGAGATTTGAAGCGTACTTGGGTTTCCAATTGTATCTTTTCCAATGATTCTTCCTTCATTGTTGTATCCAAAGGTCACCGATCCACCTTTTATAACCTTCTTCAAGTTTGAGAACAAGCTCGGTTCACCGGTCATATGCCTCGAGTAACCACTATCAAGGAACCACTTGATTGATGTGCCTTTAGATGTATGAGTTCCCTGCAATGTACGACAACGATTTAGGTACCCTTTTATTTTGTGTCCGTACGAGTTAATTTTTCACCTCTTTGTAAAAGTACCTTTCGGTACCTATACTTGGGTGATCTTTCTCGGTCTAGCAAATGGTGAGAATGTAAATGAAGAAGCAACATAGTAGACATAGGGTGAGAATATATTTGGCCTTTGGCCGAGTATTCTTTTATGCGTGTTGTATGGTTGTCGTTTTTGATATGTTCTTGTGTTTGTGTGCATAGTGCGTGATCTAGATGCATGGAATGAATGTCGTGTATTCATTAATGGTTTCTTCTCGTATCTATACGACACATAATTATATCTTGTATGACATGAAGAAGAAGCATTATGAGATGAAGGGAGAGGGAGCCTAGGCATCTTCTTAGGCGTCATATATGTCTTGGGTGTTTCTATTTTCTTACACAAAATGAATTTGATTGGTTTATTTGCTGTCTCGTTTTTCTCAATGTATCCTAATCTGATTTTATCACTATCATGTTTTTGTCATGAAATGATGCGATCTAGCATGTTAGTTCCCGTGTCAAATTGTTTCACCATTTTCTCTAAATCCGTATTCCTTGATTTCAAATTTGAAATCTCGGATTCCATTTCATTATTTTGTGTTGTTAATGATGAGATCTCTGATTTTAATGCATTGATGATGCATGACGACTCTTCTTTTGAATCGTTTAATTGAGAAACAAGATTCGTGTTAGAAGATTCTAACAACTTCTTGTCTTCAATTAATCATTTATTTTCTTTTGCGAGAGTCTTGATGAATTTGTGCAATTCTAAATATTGACTAAAAAGATCATCATATGAAGGTTCAGAATCATAGTCAGAATCAGAAGATACCTTGTTTGATGCTTTGGATACAAAGAATACTTGTGCTGTCTCTTCTTCTGTATCAGTCTCATAGTCGGATGTGTCACTCCAAGTGGAGGCCTTGAGAGCTCTTCTCCTTTGTTTAGGTTATGAGATGAGTCTAGTTTTGGTCCGATCCTTGTCAAGGTATTTGTTTGTTTGATTGTCCTTGTTAAGGCAGTCATAATACAAGTGTCCAAGTTTCCCGCATTCATAGCACTTTTCGTCCTTGTCATTTGTCTTATTTTTATTTATTTTAGTTGAAGTAGCCTTAGTTTGCTTTTAAATGACTTTCTCATAAATTTTCTCAAACCTTTAGCCAATAGTATTAGATCATCATTGTCTGATTCGGAATCACTATCATCTACGTGATCGAAAGAAGTAGAGTTGTATTCATTTGATTTAAAAGCAATAGTCTTACCTTGTTTTGACGTTGATTCCGATTTCCTTAATGTAAGTTTGTTTTCGTATACCTTTAGCAATCCGATTAGTTCCTCCATTTTCATTGATTTTGTTTCTTTACTCTCCTCTATTGCTGTGACTTTAGGGTCCCATTCGAATGAAAGGCTTCTTAATACCTTTTGGACCTTTTCCTGCGTAGAGAAAGCTTTGCCAAGAGACTCAAGAGAGTTATAAATGTTAGTCAATCGTAAATCCATATCAACAATAGACTCATTTGGCAATAATTTGAAAGACTCAAGTGTGGACATAAGCATATTAATTTTAGACTCCTTTACTTGGCTAGTCTCTTCATGTTTCATCCCAAGAATTCTCCACATCTCTTGAGCACTACAACAATTAGATACGTAACTAGATTCACTTTTGCTTAGCCTGTTTAAAAGTAATTGCATGACTCTAGCATTCATACTTAGTCTCTTTTTGACATCACTAGTGTATTCTTGTTTTGTTTTTACAACCTCTAGTGTGACACCATCTACAGTAGATAATTTAAAGGGAACAAATGGACCGTCTTCTATAATAGACCATAGATCAATATCAATAGCCATAAGAAAAAGTTTCATTCTAAGTTTCCATTGGATAAAGGACTCACCATCAAAAAGAGGAGGCCTTTGGCTTGACATATCTTCTTGTTCGGTTTTGAAGCTAGTGGTTGCCATCTCACTTAGATCGTTGGATCTTCTTGTTGTGAGTGTGCCTGCACTCTGATACCACTTGTAGGACCTGTAAGGCACCACTAGAAGGGGGGTTGAATAATGGGTGCGAAAATTTTTTTTTAAAAATATTTTGACCCAAAAACCCAACTTCTGAAAATAGTTTCTGTTTTCAGATCCTGTTTTGCAATGTTTGAAGGACTAGGTTACATGCCTTCAAAAATTCTGAAATTTGGAGAGATTCTACTATCAGATGTTCTGAGTATCTCATAAAAATTTCAGATCTAAATTCAACTTGTTGTACCCAACACAAATCACTATGTATCTAAGACTCGTACGAAGTGGTTTAATACAATATTAGTTCTTCCAAGTACATTTTATTAAGCTTTCCTATTATTGTTCTTTAAATACATTTCCTTAAAATGAATATTATAAGAAATAGCATAATACTCCAAGTATGTCTTATGAAGCGTGTGGAATGACAATTTTACCCTTCCGAAATTGATAGAAATTTCGGCCATAAGGAATCTCGAAGACTCAAGAATACTCTTTCCTCTTACAAGCCAACTAGCTTTTAATAGCCTTCTTAAAGTAAGCCTAAAAGCTTACATATGGAATTAAGTAGTCTACAAATTTTGTTTCAAGAGTTTTAAGGAAAATTTTCCTTCCTTTTCTATTAAGGCCGTCGGATGCACATCGTGGAGAGATCCATGGGATTCTTTTTATCTTAATACCCCAACTAATCACTTTATTTGCCTCTTAAAGCAATTCTAAAAGATCTCACACATGTAGTAACAGCTTTATGATGGTGATCCAAGATCTAAAGAAAATTCTCCCTTTTCCTCTTAAGGCCGTCGGTGCTACTACATGAGAGATGCATGGGATCACTTTTAACATTAACACCCCAACTAACTCTTTATTAAATTTTTGTCCTTAATTTATCCTCAAAAGCAACTAAATAGTAAAGGATCTTACAAAGTAGTAAATGAAAGCAACACCCTGAGACACCCTATCGCCAGATTACACACCATAGTTAAGCCATGAGAACCTTCATCAAACTACTCTAGTTACTTTTCTTAAACCTTCCTCAAAAGTAACCCAAGAAGTAAATAAGGCAAGACACTAAATAATCCTCATGATGGTGTTCCATGCAAATGAAAAGTCCCTCCTCCTCCTCCCTTATGAAACCATCGGCTACCTTCTTCTTGGTACTACATGAAACCATTTTTAAGTTGGACCTAGAAGTTTCCTCTAATCTCTAACCCACAACAATCTCAAAGATTAGGCAAATCCTCCATCGTCATCATCTCATACGGCTAGCTTGGGTGTAGAGGACTCAAGGCCATCTTCAAGCTCTAAGTTCCATCTAGGTGAGTTACATCCTAGCTTCTAAAGTGGATTCCACTTTCTTTAAATTGTAAGGCTCAGATTTTGCTTATTTCCCCTTACAAAACCGTGGCCTCCAAATGGTCACCACGTGAAGATTCTTCAAGTTACTAGGTGGTGCTAGCAACTTGGTGGGTTGGATCTCTTTCAATCCCCATTTGAACTCTATTTTTGTAAGACAATCTAGCCTCAATCTAGCTCCTTTCTACATTTAAATGGTAGCTAATATCTACTTTCATTTCCTCTCCAAAACCGTGTGCTATATAGAGAAGTTGGAGGAAACTTACTACTTGTTGGTTTAATAGAGATTTAATCAACTGCCAATTAATATGGGCCTATCGGGTCACACACAAGAATGCGTATGGCTGAGATTAATAATATTAATGATATTAATATTGGATATTAATTATTATTATTATTATTATTATCATTTTAATATTAATAATATTAATATTATTATTATTATTTTCGTTTTTGTGGTTATATGTATATATATATATATATATGCTGTCGGATAATAATGAGAGAATCCATATCTGATATGGATTTTGATTGGCATCAACGAAACCGATTAGGACTCAGTTTTTAATATCCATATATGTGTATATATATCTATGTATCTCATACATAGAGACATACGAAATACACACGAAAACAACAGAAACCCTAGAGCCGTTTTTGGAGAAAAGCGAGTTCTCTCAGCTGCGCCGTTCAAGAGCTAGCACTCCGGGCGGAAGCATTCGTGTGGATACCGACAGAGGGTGTTCGTGATTTCGCACCTCTTCCATCTGCGGATTTCGAATCTTCGGAGGTAATTTTTGAGTTTTTTCATCGATTAAATGAACAACATGGATCCTTGGTAGGAAATCGGAGATCAAGTTTTGTTTTTCCGCTGCGCGTTTTGCAGTGATCTCGTATGATTTCCTAACAATGATTATGTTAAAGTGTGTATTTGATGGTTAGTAAGTTATTTTAAGGAATGAAGTTGGTTGGAAATTGCTTGAACAATACAAAGTGATGAAATGCTGGAATTACTGGAGATGGACAGTTTTGAGTAGCAAGTTGTTTGGCTCGAAAACAAACCTTAGGAATGTTCAAATGAGCTGATTTTTGGTATGATGATAGTTGGATGTAAGTAAATCTGTGATTTGTAAGTTCGGTAAAGGACTTGTGGTTTGGTCACAATGAAATTTTTGGTAAAACTGCTCATTTCAGATTCTGCATGTACCTAGTTTTGGAAAAATAATTAGATGACCTCTCTAAACCTATTGGATTGCCTTGGAATTTTTATGGTAATTACTTAAGACATAGATGAGCATGTCCATGCAAAGAAATTAGCTTGTAACCACTTTTTTGATGGTTAACAACTGAGTTGAAATTCGTGATACAAAACTGGCACTAGAACTGGACAGTTTTGAGTGGCAAATTGTTTGGCCTGAAAGAGAACCTTAGGAGCGTGCAAATGAGCTGATTTTTGGTATGATAATAACTTGATATGTGTAGTAAATGTTAGAGGTAGAATTTTGGTAAAAAGAGTTGTGGCTTGTCCTTAATGAAATTTTTAGTGAGAACTGATCATTTCAGATTCTGCATGTACCTAGTTTTGGAAAATAATTAAATGACCCCCTTAAGTGTATTGGATTGCCTTGAAATTTTTACAGTACTTACCTAAGACATAGATGTACATGTTCGTGTAAAGAGATCAGCTTTAAACCACCATTTTGAAGGTTAACAACTGAGTTGAAGTTAGTGGTACAAAACTGGAAAACAGGACAGTTTAATGACATAAGTTGTAAGGCTTTCATCTTGTTCATTTAGGCTTGAATGTGATGTTTGGCCATATGAATATTGTTCCTTGATATGTTAGCTATGTTTTTTCGGTGATGGCCCAAATTGAATAAGGTATGATGATCCATGAAACTGAGGTAAGACGGGTATTGCCCTGCTGATTTCAGCAGTACCCCTTGATGTTAATTTGATGTTTTCAGGACTTTAGACATTTCGGAATGATACGAAATTTTTATGGCATATGTCTAAGACTCCATTATGCATATGTGTGGCATGAGTTTATGAAAATGAGCCCTGAATTGATGAGCAAGATGCTGTATGAACAGAATGTTATTGCTGGACAGTTTTTCAACTTAAGAGACAAGTCCGTGTAGGCTTGTTATGATGTGTTTGTCCACTAGTTGCATGTTGCATATCATGCATTTCATTGTCCATGTTCATAAGATTTATGAGACTAATTTTTATGTCAAAGATTGATGAGAAAGCGCCTTTTTGAAAAAAGTTTTCAGTTTGTGAAAGAAAGACTCCTATGGTACCATTTAATTCTGGCCAGCATAACCCGCTCCAAATCCGGGGTTAATTGATCTGATGATGATTATGACCGTTCAGGCCCGGAGAGAATAGACCTGATTATGACGATTATGACCGTTCAGGCCCGGAAAGAATAGACCTGATTATGATGATTTATGACCGTACAGGTCCGAAGAGAATAGACCTGATGACGATGATTGATTGAATGACCGTTTTCAGAACCAGACATAATAGATCTGAAGGGAATGGTATGACCGCCTCAGATCCGGATATAATAGATCTGAATACTCATTCCTCTCGTTTTATTGACGATGATGTTTTTGAAAGAAAGAAAGAAAGAACTTATCCTCATTTTTATCATGATGCATCACATGTGCATACTCATGCATGCTGCATTTCATAGCTAGTCGAACGATTGATGTACTGTTACTTAGGCTATAATGTTATGATTTAATATCTCCTAAGTTATGATCTTAATGTGATTTCTTGTCTTATAAGTTATGATCTTATTTCCTTACTGGTAATGGATTGAAGGTCAGGTATGTTGTGAATCCAAACTTTTTGGGGTTTGGTTCTTGTGTATACTTTCCATTTGATTCATAATTGTTTATGGTATACTTGCTGGTGACTTTGTCACTCATCCCATTATTTTTCCTCCCAGAGCTTGCAGGAAATGGGGTAGAATGGATCGATGACGAGCCTAGAGTTATGTATCCGTAGGCGCGTGACCAGATGACAGCTTAAGGATTGTTCTATGATGGATTATGTCTTGTTGGACTTATGTTGGGAACATTGATTTTCGGATTTCCTTTATTTCATGGACATGGTTGTAAACCTTATGTCGAATGTTTAGAATGTGTTATTTAAAAGTTTTTATTCTGCCTCAATTTTTGCTTACTTGTTGACGTGTATGCAGAAAAGTCCATATAATTTGTTATGGACTACGATATGTTGTGGATTGACGCCTGGTACTCTCCGTAGTGAAGTACGGTGGACGCACCATATTCAGATAGGCCGGTGGTACAGGGCGCTACAAACACAGATACCACCACCGAACAAATGAAGGTATGATCACACCTTGATCAACCTTGTACAAGAATGGGATGTATATAGGTGGTATAATCAAAGCCTATACACTATATGGAAGATAAGAATGATAGGCTTGAGGCTAAGAGCAAGAGAAAAGAACAAGAGAAGAAGACAATAGTCTTGATCTTGATTGAATATGAACTTTTTCTTTTAATGTCTTTGAAACTTTGCCTCCTTTTATAGGTGTGTGGCCGCCCCTAATGTCTGATATTTCCCCTGAAAAATTGTCTTGAATACCTTAGAAGATTTCCTTGTATAACATTGTGACACACCCTTGCTTACTTGGCTAAGTATGATTGGGTGATCGATGTGTCTTCGCCTAGTTGTCACTTCATGATAGATCATTATTATTCACCTTGTCACTTAATAAAATGACCTGGATATGCAACTAAAAAATCTGAAACACATGCTCAAAATCACACATGTTAATTGTCAATCAATCAAGATGTGATTGTCCCTCAATCTTGGAAGAAACTTGAAGACACCAGTGCTGAAAATCGGCCATGTGCTGAATACTTCAGCACTTGGTTTGATTTTGAAAACATTCCATGTGAGTCTTGCCTTCTCCAATGTCACCAATCACATGTGGCTTATCTTCTCCCAATCAAAGTGTCAAACAAGCTCCACCTAGGATCCAAGAGGGCTGAAATGGCGTGTCAAACATCTGAAATTGCTTTTGTAAATTTTGTCACATAATGATGCACAATTTTCACACATATGGTAAATTTCAATCAATCTTTAATTTATTTTTCTAAAATACTCCAATATGTCTTAGATGTATAAACAGTGTCTAGATACATGTTACATACACACCAAGAACGTCTCATGTATATAGAAGTGTAGAAAACCGAATTTTCGACTTTCGTCGATAATATTTTTCTCCGATTAATCTCAAACATCTTAGTCATGTAATATATGTTATGTCACAAATAATATACATAAAATAAAGTGTATTTTCAGCTACAATAGCTGAGGTAACAAACGGCCCATGTGATGAAATTGGTTGAGTTTGAAGTTTTAACAAATCAACGCAAATTATGAGTGATTGATGTGTGTAAACATGGTATGATTTAGAGGCTGATTTTGACATGTGGTGCACGAAATGTTTGAGTATTTGGAATGTATATAGACTGTCATCTTTATATGGTAAGTATGTGACATGTCGGTGATGGTTCGATAGTCACTAGATGCGACAATTTTCAGTTTATGGCCTCGTGACATGTCGACATAATTTTGATAATATGATGACTTGTAATGTATAATATGATACATGTATATACTCACAAATATGATGTGTATATTGTAGGACCTGCAAGGCACCACTAGAAGGGGGAGGTTGAATAGTGGGTGCGGAAAATTTGGTTTTTAAAATTGTTTTAATCCAGAAACCCAACTTCTCAAAACAGTTTCTGTTTTCAAGACCTGTTTTGCAACATTTTGAAAACTAGGTTACACCTCTTCAAAAATTCTGAAATTTGGAGGGATCTTAGTCTCAGATGTTCTGAGTATCTCCTAAAAGTTTCAGGGCAAAATTCAACCTTTAACCCTTTTAAAATTTGTTGGTGGTCAGATTGCACAAACCTGCTAGAAACGGTAGTCTGACTTGAAAATTTTATTCTGATTAAACCGTGGCACCAAATGCTCTGAAAATTTAATGACAAACCTCTTACTATGTGTATTAAATTGGGTTGAAATATTTTCGAATAAATCTTTTGGAAAGTTAGCCAAATACGTTCAAAGTCTCAACCTTCGCAAGCCTGAAAATCAGACTGTACTAGTCTCAGAACGTTTGACGTTTGGATGACTTATACTTGTCCAAAAAGGTTGAAACTTACGCCAAATAAAACTTAAAACGTGTGGCTATGTTTCTGGAAATTTTTGTAATTTTTGAAATTCGTTTTATTTTTTAAGATTGCGATGAAAATGATGCACTGTGCTGGAAGCTGAAAGTAAGTGCTGAAAAGTAAAGAACACAAGGAATTTTATACTGGTTCGGTTAAATCAACCTACTCCAGTCTTCGAGGACACCTTCCTCGGTTATCACTAATCACAAACCAAAAAACAACACCTTACCACACAGGGTTGATGGAGTTATACACCAAATCGAACCTTTTACAAACCTTACCAAGAATCACAATGATCACGAACACCACCAACGAGCGGATGAAAGATTGATTACACCTTGATCAATCTTGTACAACAATATAGCGTGTATGGTGGTTTATATGAAGCCTATACAATATGTATGAATATGAATACAATAGGCTTTGAGAGAGAAGAAGAAAGAAGTGTAGAAGAAGAAGATGGTGAAAACGTTTTTAGCTCTTGGATTTGTAAGACTTGTCTTGTATTTTAATGGGTTGCCCCGAGGTATCCTCCCAGCCGAAAGCCAGAAGACTAATCCTCCGTCCCTGCGGTCAGCACACGAAGTGGTAGGAGACTGGCCAAATGGTTTGCTCTATTCACATGAGCAGGGATCGAACCCCCAACTACGTGCTTAAAGGACGAGATGTTGAACCACTACGCCAACCATGTTGGTTGACTTGTCTTGTCTTTTGTTTGCTCTCTTCTTCTTCATTTTATCAAGAGTGGCCGCCCCATACTTGCCTTTTCTTCCTCTTTTTAAGTCCTTGGAAGAATATCTTGCATCATTGTGATATTCACTTGCTTACTTGGCAACACTTCATTGGATGATAATTAAGGCATTGCTTACTTGGCACTCATTGATTGGATGAGAGTTGTCATCATTTGATGACTGTATAAATCTGAAAAATATCACTTAAAAACATGTGCCAATTAGTCATAAAAACATTGCCAATTATCTCACAATCAATTCCACATAATTTGGAAGACAATTCATCTCTATTAATAACCATAAAATCGGCCACATGATTTCTTCACATGCTAAAATTTCAGTATGTGTGATATTCACAACATATTCAAAACATTGCCATGTTGGTATTAGATTAATCCCTTGAAAATGAAGAATCAAATATGTTGAATTTTAGTGCCAAATTTCAACCATATACATTCAACACATGCTAAAATTTTCAGCATGTGTACTAATCAAGACAAGTTCAAATTATTGCCATATTATCATCCAATCATTCCATTTGAATTAAAGAAATAAATAAGTCACCATTAGGCTTAAAAATTTGGCCATTATAGCACACACATGCTGAATTTTCAGCATTTGTCATATATGTGACATAGTTTGAAACATTACCTTGTGTAGCTCTCTCCTTTACGTCACCAACCTTGTATACTTCATTCTTGGCCAATCAAGATGCCAACCAGGCTCTACATATGCTCCATCAAAACTGATTTAGGCGTGTGATGTAGCATTGGCATGTGCTGAATTTTATTTTTGCAAACTTTATAAAATAGTGCACAATAATTATACACATATGGCATATTCCAATCAGCCCTAAATTGATTTTTCTAAACACTTTAGAATGTATTGAATGTGTAAAAAGTGTCTAGATTCTTGTTATATGTCATGCCAAAAACGTTCCATGTGTCGTGTTCATAGAAAACCGAATTTTTGACTTTTGTCGATTACGCAATTTTTCTCCGATTGAATTCAAAATTTTTGCACATGTTCTATATATTATGTCACACATAATATAAATAGAATAACTTGAATATTCAGCTCTAATGGCTGAAGTAAATGGCGCCCCATGTGCTTAAAAAGTTGAATTTGAAATCTCCACAATTTGGCCTTAATTGATGGTGGTTTGTGTGTGCCAACATGGAATGATTTTTTGGCTGAATATATCATGTAAGACACAAAATTTGTGGCCATTTTTTGAAGTGTAGGGGCTGACCATCTATATATGGTAAGTACGTGACACGTTAGCGAAGTTTCGGTTGTCACTCGATACGGCAATTTTTGGTTTAGAACCTTGTAACGTGTCATAATAATTTTGTCATCACCATGACTTATATCATATGATATAAAACCTGAATATACTCATAAATATGAGGTAAATATGGTGGTGTGATGTTAACGTACGTTCGTAAAATATATAACGTGTCGATAGTACGTTAGAATATATGTGTATAGTGCTTTTTTTAAAAAATCTGAATATATATATATATATATATATATATATATATATATATATATAAAGGCGTGTGATAAAGGTGTAGAAGAAACTTTCCATTCTTCAATTTGTTGCCTTTGTGCCTTCTCCAAATATATCATCATTTAATGAACTACTTAGTTCATTTAACTAAGTACTTCACTTAGTGAACTAGTATAGTTCATTAATGGTGGCACCTGAAAATAGTTCAAACACAACAAATGTTCGCCATTTGATGTAAGATTTAAAGCTTCATGGCTCGTTAGTATGACAACATTATATATGAACTATATAAGGTAGGTTTCATGCAAAAACGTGTCATGTCATAAAACGTGTCATGCATTTCTTTAGTACACGTTATTTAAATCATGTATTTTGTATTTCTCAACATATATGATGGTGTTATGTCGACGTATGTTTATGATGTGTATGACATATTGGTGAAACGCCGGGATAGAAGTATATAGTTCGGCGTTATAAAAAATATGTATATATATATATCATATATATGTGGCGTGTGTGTAAGGATGAGGAGAGGACTTTAGATTTCAAAATTTGTTGTCAAATAGTTATCTCCAAATATATTTCCTTGAGCACTTCATTTAATGAACTAGTAAGTTCATCTCCTTAAGCTCTTCATTAAATGAACTAGTTTACATCATTTATCATGGCACATGGAAATAGTATAAACACAACAAATGTTTGCATATGATGTAAGCTTTAACGCTTCATGGCACGTTAGTACGACAACGATATATATAAACATGTAAAGCATATTTATCACGTACGCATGTCAAGAAACACTTAAATCATGCATTCAGAAACACGTAACATTTAAAAATGCATTTTGGAAACACGCAACATTTAAATAATGCATTTAAATGTTAATATCTTAAGGTTTTGATTTATATTTAATAACATCCATTCACTAGTATATATTCCTATTATTGTACTATCTATGCAGGTATATATAGAGCTGGGGGTCTCACTGGAAGCAGACTCTCTATCCCTTAGGATAGAGGTATTGTTTGCCTACCACTTACTCTCCCCAGACCCTAACGATAGCTTTTGCTGTCGTTGGGATTTACTGGGTCCGGATGATGATGTTGTTGATGGTCTCACTGGAAGCAAACTCTCTATCCTTTGGGATGGAGATATTGTTTGCCTACCTCTTACCCTCCCCAGACTCTAGCGATAGCTTTTGCTGTCGTTGGGATATACTGGGTATGATTGTTGTTGTTGTTGTTGTTGTTGTATTTCAGAAACACGTAACATTTAAATCATGCATTTTCAAATCACTCAAACACTGGTTTCTCAACACCCCCTCTAGTGGTGTTTTGTGCATGTGTTACGGTCCAATATGTGTTTCTTGTTTAAGGAGAATCTATGCATGTATTTAAATATATGACACGATTTGGCTTGGTGTCTTAATCAAGATTTTACTTTTAAATTATATGGAGGGTTTTAACGTTGACTTTATCATTTGAATTAAGATTTCACGTTAAAAAGAACTTTATTGAGATGTTCAAATGTGAAACATTATAATTCTAAAAGCATTCTATGATTCAATGGAAAATCTAAGAGATAGAGATTTGATAGTTTTCTTTCATCTTTTCGAGAATAGACATTCTTGTTAAAAATGATATAGCTATGACTAGTTAATTTTGTGATTTTCTGTTGTCTTTTGTAACTTGGGACACATTTTTTCAATTATGATCGGTCATAAACTACCTTTGGAAGTTAAATTATGTAGAGATGTGTTAAATTAACTTTTTATGTGTGAAAATTAAAGTCTATCAATATAAGAATACTAAGATTTCGAAGATAGACTTGAAAGGCTTTTTTTTTGGAAAACCTTCATAATTTATTTCTCTTATAATTCTGTTCTTCCTTTAGTATTAATACTTCAATACACAACTTTAATCTTCTATTTGAGCAAACGACAAGAAGAAACCATTATATCCTAGAAGACATTTATCGCGTAGTCTAACTTATTCAATTGATGACATAAAAATGGCTTTAAGTGCACTGCAACATTTGATTGTTACACTATTTTGTTCTTCATTGTTTTCATTTTCTTTCTATTTGGTCATGGTACCTTTTTCATTTTTCCAACTTCACGGCCGTGGTTTGATGAAATTGGAGATAATCGCTGTAAAAAATTTCACCAAAGTTAGAGAGACTAGAAGATGGAATACTCGAAACAATAAAGAATGACAGAGAAATCAGCTATTGCTTCTAATGCCGCGTTGTATTGGTTACGAAAAGACAGGAAGTGGCTCTTTGTTTATACTACTTTTTAGACTATACATCAACCTTAATGAAGTTAACGACTCATCGATTATTTATTATATTACAGTTCAGTGACGACGACGACAACAACAATATTACCCTATTGCCTTAGAGGCTTCCGCCTATAGCGGGGTACAGGAGGTCGAATGTACGCAACCATGCTCATGTGTTAGAAACACACAGAGGTTGTTTCCCGATAACCTATAATGATGCGTCAAGCTTTATCGATCAGCTGATACTTCACAATATAAGAAGTGCAACCAATTTGGTAAGTCATTTTGCTTTATTCCATCATATTCCAAAGTCAAAGAAGAGTGCGTCCTTGACACCATTGGAAATGGAAATAGTACTTCAGTGACAACTATGACTAATAAACATTTATTTCAGTAGATAACAACTGTATAACTTTTAATTTAGTTGTTAAATAAAATTTCACACTTGTTCTGTTGGATTTAATGAAAAATCCCTATGACCGTCTAATCGAATCAATGGACAAAGTATCAAAATGCAAAAAATATACATTGCTCCATTGCTGTTGTTAATCTGAACACGTACGCTGCAACTGCTCTGATGACGAATCTGGCGTGATTTAAGGATTCACGACCTCCCATCAATTGTTGATACTGGTCAAGGGGTGCATCAACAATTGGTCTTCCTTTATTAAACTTAAATTTAAAACCCAATCTTATCTTCCTTTATCAAATATTATCTAATATTTAATAATAAATATTATTATTAAATATTATCTAATATTTAATTATTGTACCAATAATTATCTACTAGCCACATGTGTGTTGTCGTCTCTCGGGGAACAGATGCCGTACACTTTATGGCCGTAACACTTTGAGCCCATCTATCGCGGTTTCTGACCATATGACTTTCTACATATTCTGGGCTTCCGTTTTGACCACATTATACATCCACAAACATACCTGATGATCACTTAACGTGTGGATGTTTTACGTAATAAGTAATATTATTACGTGACATATGTGACATGTAATATTATCATACATAACGTCCACCTTATGATTAATTCGTATAAACTTTATCAACATGCTACGCATTACACGTATCTCGAATTAATCTCAACAATTTCCCACTTGGACTATGTATGTATCTTGAAGATTATATGTCACCCTTTTGAGCTCATATACTGTATGTCCTTTAGTGTATCTTCCTTTTTCCGGTCCATCAGCAAATGTTAGCAAAAGACTTAAGCCGCACGCCACCACGTTGAATTAGTGAATTGTCCCTCTTAAATCATGATACTAACATTCAACTGAATGACATGGATACTGAAATGGATATGTAGTGTGGAATTACTATGCTAAGTGATCGTACATATTAATTCCAACTTGGCCCTACTTTAGCGAGATCAATAGAATTCAGAATGTATGTCGTAACTGCTTAATGTACATTACTTCTGCAGAAAATTAAGATACGGTTTGTCTGAAATAAACAACTTTATTGAGCACAAGAAAAAACCTCATAGACTCCCACTAGGATAAAACATCCTCAACTGGACTAAGACTCATACGGCTAACATGCTTGTGGAACACAACCGGTTCCACAGCCTTAGTCAAAGGGTCGGCCACCATGGAGTCTGTACTGATATGCTCAATACTGATCAGACCACTCTGAATTGTTTCTTTAACAGCCAGATACTTCATCTCTATATATTTTGCTTTAGATGAACTCCGGTTGTTGTTTGAGTATACCATCGCAGCTTTACTGTCGCAGTAAATCCTCATTGGAGATGAGATAGTCTTCAATACTTGCAGCCCTATGACAAAATTGCGAAGCCATATCGCCTGATTGTATGCGTGGAATGATGCTACGAATTCCGCCTCTATAGTGAAAGACTCTAATAGGTCTGTTTTGCGCTTTTCCACAAGATCGCACCTCCGGCTAGAATAAACACATAGCCCGAGGTCGATTTCATTCTATCCTGGCATCCAGCAAAATCGGAATATGTATATGCAGTATCCAGTGATCTCTAACTCATCAGATCTCCTATACGTTAGTACTTGTTGCTTCGTTCCTTGTAAATATCTTAGCACCCTTTTTGCTGCGGTCCAGTGATCCTTACCCGGATTAGAGAGGTATCTTCCTAACATTCCCATAATGAATGCCAAGTCTGGTCGTGTACATACTTGGGCATACATTATACTCCCCACTACCGAAGCATAGGGAGTATTCCTCATTTCCGAACATTCAAACTCTGTTTGGGGACATTGCTTCAGGCTAAATTTGTCTCCTCTTGCCACAGGGGTATTAAGTGGTTTACACTTATCCATGCTATACCGCTTCAACACCGTTTGGATGTATGCCCGTTGTGAGAGACTAAGATACCTTGGGTACGATTCCTCCGTATCTCAAGTCCCAACACATATGAGGCTTCACCAAGATCTTTCATCTCAAAATGTTTTCTCAGAAAGGCTTTGGTGTCGCTCAACATGTTTACATTGTTTGCTGCAAGCAGTCTATTATCTACGTACAAGATCATGAATATGAACTTGCTCCCACTGAGCTTGTGATACATGCATTCGTCAATTTGGTTTGCCTCAAAACCGAAGGAGACAACCACTTTGGTGAATTTGAAGTACCACTGTCGAGACGCTTGTTTCAGCCCATAGATGGATTTCTTTAGTCAACAAACCATGCCTTTTGGATCTCCCACCTCGAATTGAGGCGGTTGAACCATGTAAATGGTTTCGTCAAGTTTTCCGTTTAAAAACATTGTCTTAACATCCATCTGATGTAGCTCAAGATCTAAGTGTGCCACTAAAGCAATGATTATCCGGAAGGAATCCTTCGTGGATACTGGAGAGAATGTTTTCGTATAGTCTATACCCTCCTTTTGGGTAAACCCTTTAGCAACAAGTCGGGCCTTATATTGTTCTACGTTGCCTTTTGAATCCTGTTTGGTTTTAAATATCCATTTACAACCAACGGGTTTCAAACCTTTAGGCAACGAGACAACTTCCCAAACCTTGTTGTCGTACATAGACTTAATCTCTTCTTTCATGTCTTTTATCCATTTTTCTGAATTTCGACATTGTAATGCTTGTTGGATGTTTTCGGGGTCATCGTCCAACATGCCAACATCGAATTCTTGTTCTTGGAGATACACCACATAGTCGCTAGGTATGTGGTTTCTCTGTTCACGAGTGGATCTCCTTAGGGACACTTGTTCTTGGGATACTGTAGGTTTCTAAACTGCATCAGCCGGCAGTTCATCAAGTTCTTCAGTAACTTCCTCAAGAACATGAACTTGTTCATGTGGAGTGTCACTACTGGGATGAGGTACCTCTGGTGCGTGTTTCGTTGATGTTATCTCCCTAAAAGATGGTTCGATTCGTATTTCTGTCGTATCTGAGTGTGCCTCATTTAAGTCTGCTGATACAAATCATTCCCCCTCCGGAACAAAAGTATCCTCAAAGAACTTTACCGAATTTGTCTCGAAAAATAATTTACTTGTGGGATCATAGAATTTATGCCCTCATGACCTTTCCGAGTAACCAACGAAATAGCAACTAATTGTTTTGGTGTTCAGCTTTCTTTCATTTGGTTTGTAAGGCTTCACCTCTGTTGGACAACCCCAAAATCTGGTTAAGGCTATGCTTACCCTTAGTACATAACTCATAAGGAGTCCTTATCGTTGCTTTAGTTAGTACTCGGTTGAAGATGTAAGCTGCGGTTTTAAGCGCTTCTCTCCAGAGGAATAATGGTAGCGTAGTTTGACTCATCATACTACGTACCATATCCATAAGTGTACGGTGTCGTCTTTCAGCTACACCATTCATACATGGTGACCCAGACATGGTGTACTGAGGGACGATTCCGTTTTCGTCTAGGTATTTAGCAAATGGTCCTGGACACTATTCTCCTGATCCAGCATATCGACTGTAGTATTCACTTCTACGGTCCGATCTGACGGCTTAATCCTTTCGTTGAGTTGTAACTCAACTTCAACTTTAAAGGATTTGAACATGTATATTGCTTGCGCTTTTTTCTTTAATCAAGAATATGCAACCATATCGCAAATAGTCGTCAATAAAGGTGATAAAATAAGAGTGGTCATTTCGAGTAACCGGATGAAATAGGCCACTAATATCGGTATGGATTAACTCTAATAGACTATTTGCACGATTTGCTTCATATCTTCGGACTTTAGTTTCTTTTCCTTTAGCATAAAATACACACGACTCTAAGTCGGTCAAGTCTAAAGGATTGGGAATTTCCGTGTTGACAAGACGTTCTATTCTATTTTTGGACACGTGTCCTAAACGTCGATGCCAAAACAATCCTGAATTCTCATGAGTTAATTTTACTTTAACGTTTCGCGTTACAACATGCAAGGTTTTCTGATTTGAAGCGACATTTATTGAATAAAGTTTATCAATTTCGGACATTATACCGTGACCAATCAATCTAGAAGCTTGAAAAAGTTGGAAATTTCCATTTCCAAAATAACCGTAATATCCACTTTTATCCAATCGATAAAATGAAATAAGATTTCATTTAAACGGTGGTACCACAAAAGTGTCGTGCAAATCTAGATAGAAACAGGATGTCAACAGCAATCTGAAATGCCCGATGGCTTCAACCTTTGTGCCACTGTCATTTCCTCAATAGACGTATCTTTCATCGTCTCTTGGTTTTCTATGGCTGAGGCAACCCTGTATAGTCGCAGATAGGTGAGTCGTAGCTCCCTATTGACCAACCACTTGGCTATATCTGAAGCAAAATTAACTTCAAAACAAACTAAGAACGTACCCTTTTTCTTGAGCCTAGAAATATAACTGGTCCAGTTCATCTTTAAATGTCCTTCTTTATTGTAAAAGAAACAAGTCATCCTGTTGGGTGCGTCAGCAGTAGGCGTCCCTTTTTCCTTTTGATTTGTCTTTTGCACAGTATCCTTTTTTGCAGCTTTACGTTTCTTTCCACCGGACTTGGTGGCGACACATTCACAACCTCATGTCCCTCATTCTTTAGCATTTCCTCCTCTTACACGCAATGCACGATAAGTTCATTCACTGTCCATTTTTCCTTTTGGCAATTGTAACTGACTAGGAAGTGTTTGAACTTTGGAGGTAAGGAGTTGAGAATCATGACAACTAGCATGTCGTCAGAGACATCCAGTTTCATGTTTCTCAATTGAGAAGCGATATGAGTCATCTCTAGGATGTACTCTCTTATGCTGCCATTTCCACGGTACTGTTTCGAGCAAAGTTTCTTTAAGAGATTGTCTGTCTCGACTTTCTCATTCTTTACATTTATTTGCTCGAGATCGGTTAAAAATTCTTTAGCCGTAGTGGATTCAGAAACGTGTCCCCGAAACATTCGGAGATAGTCTTTTGCATAATCATAAGACATGCGATTTGATCGTACCCAGCATGCTATGTGAGATTTTTCCTCACTGTTGTAGGATCTGCAAGGCACCACTAGAAGGGGGGGTTGAATAGGTGGTGCGGAAAATATGGTTTTTAAAATTTCTTTAAACCTAACCAATTCAAGTTCTGAAAACAGATTCTGTTTTCAGTACCAGTTTTAAAACGTTTTAAAACCTAGGTTAGAGGTCTCCAAAAATTATGAAATTTTGAGAGAACTTAGCCTCAGATGTTGTGAGGGTCCCCTAAAAATTTCAAATCAAAATTCAACCTTTAACCCCTTCAAAAACCGTTGGCACTCAGATTGTGCAAATCTGCCAGAAACGGTAGATGGTTTTGAAAAATTAATTCCTATTTGTGTGAATGTCCAAATGATCTGAAAATTTGACCAATAACTCCTCACACACTATATTGAAATGGTTTGAAACAGTTTTTGAAAATTCTTTTGGGAAGTAGGTCAAATACCACCAAAGTCTCAACCTTTGCAAGTCTGAAAATCAGACTGCACTAGTCTCAGAACTTTTGATGTTTGACTGACCTATACTTGTCCAAAAGGGTTGAAACTTGTGCCAAATTAACCCTAGAACGTTTATGTATGTTTCTGGAAATTTTTATAATTTTTAGAAAACGTTTACTATTTTTGCGAGCGTGAACAATATGAGTAAACAGCGCAGAAACTGAAACGTAAATGCAGAAAGTAAATTGCACCAAGAATTTTATACTGGTTCGGTTATAAACAACCTACTCCAGTCTTCAAGGAACACCTTCCTTGGTTCACACTAATTTCACACACGCAGTACACCTTACCGCAGGGTTGATAGAGTTACACCTTAACTCCAACCCTTTACAAACCTTGTATTGTGAGTACAATTTGCACGAACACCACCACCTCGCTAGAATGAAGATTGATCACACCTTGATCAATCTTTTACAAAGACGTATGAATGGTGGTTTCTATGAAGCCTATTCAAGAATGAAAGAAATAAAGTACAATAGGCTTTTTACAAGAGAAGAAAGAAAGAAAGTGTAGGAGAAGAAAGCTTTTGCACTTTGATCACTTTTGAATGTAATTCTTGGTGTTATTTTTGTTTGTTCTTCTCTTCCTCCCTTATAGCATGTAGCCGTCCCCTTGCACCCTTCTCCCCTCTTGAAACTTTCCTTTTAATTGCTTGAGAGAGTGTGAGACATCATGGTGACAATGTTTTGCTTGCTTGGCATCATTCCATTGGACCATCATTTAGTCATTGCTTACTTGGCACCTTTTGATTGGCTCAATGTTGTCATCATTTGATGACATGGATATTCTGAAAAAAACACTGAATATTTGCCAAATAATCATCACATAATACATTCCATAACTTAAGAGATATTCACATAAATTTTGAGACACAAAAATCCCTCTTTCTATCTCAAAAAAATCGGCCAGCTCCTATGATTTCAATGCTGAAATTTTCAGCATTTACCACATGAAATAACTCTAGATTTCTTCCAATTTTCTTTGAATTTCTTCCATAAAAAATACATCCATTATCTAAGGTAAGTCTTGCTACAAGATGGAGAATGAATTTGGACACCAAGGAGGGTGAAGGTTCGGCCATAACATCTTCACACATGCTGAAAAATTTCAGCATGTGTGATATGAAGAATATCACACTTAATACAATTCAAATCATTTCCATAACTCCTTTGATTTATTCCTTAATAAAAAATTGACAATTTATCTTCCTTAATGATGAAGAAAACGTCCACTTGGTATGTGACATGCTGAAATTTTCAGCATGTGACATAAGAGAGGTGTATGTTGAAAACTTACCTTTTGTAGCTTCTCTCTTTGATCCATCAACATTGTATGATTGATCCTTGACCAATCAACATGCCAACAAGGCTCCACATGTGCTCCATCTCAGCTGGGATGACGTTTTGAAAGTGTATATACATGTGCTGAAATTTATTTTTGCTAACTTTGAAAAATAGTGCACATTTAATAATACACACATGTAATATTCCAATCAGCCCTTAATTTAATTTTCTAGAACACTTTAAGATGTATATTATATGTAAAAAGTGTCTAGATACGTGCCACATCATGTTCAAGAAAAACGTTCCATGTCAAGTGCGTAGAAAACCGAATTTTCGATATTTATCGATTACCCGATTTTTCTCTAATTTAAATTCCAACTTTTGCACATGCTATACATATTATGTTATACATAATATATATAATATATACTTTAAATTTCAGCACTTGGCTGATTTAAAGTGGTACCATAAACATGTGACAAAAATAAAATTGGAATCTTCACATTTTGGCCTAAATGTGGGATGATTTGTGTGTGCCAACATGGAAAGTATTTTTGTCTCAATATACAGTGTATGGCACGAAATTATTAATAAATTTTGATGTACATGGGCTGGCCATTTATTTATGGCAAGTACGTGACACGTTGGCGAAGTTTCGGTATCGCCCGATACGACAAATTTCGGTTTAGAACCTTTTATCGTGTCGTATTTAATTTGTCATCACCATATCTTATATCATATGATATAAGATCTGAATATACTCATAAATATGAGTTAAGTATAGTGGTGTGACGTAAACGTACGTTCGTAAGATATATAACGTGTCGATAGTACGTTGGAATACATGTGTATGTGCCTTTTAAAAAAAATCTGAAAATATATATATTATGTATATGTGGCGTGTGAAATCGATGTGGGGAGGAGGAGAGAACTTTCCTTCCATAGCCATGTTGCCTTTATGCCTTTTCCAAATGCATCTTCCTTTAATGAACTACTTAGTTTATTAAACTAAGTACTTCACTTAATGAACTACTTTAGTTCATTAATTGTGGCACCTGAAAATAGTATAAACTCAACAAATGTTCGCCATATGATGTAAGCTTTAAAGCTTCATTGCTCGTTAGTACGGCAACATAATATATAAGCTAAATAAGGCAAGTTATCATGCATACATGTACACTTGTGTATATATATATATATATATCCAACGTTTATATATATATATATATATTCAAATTTCTTTATTTTGAAATCACTCAAACCCTCATATTCCTACAATCTCCCCCTTTTGATGATTTTCAAAATAACTAGTGTACATGATTTAAGTGTTATCTCTCCCCCTTGAATTATGCACAGATTTGAAATTTGAATTTTGAATTTCAAATCCGGCTCCCCCTTGATTCATGCAATTAGGATCAATCAGTGATCTCTCTCCTCCTTAAATCTCCTTAAATCTCTCTCTCCCCCTTAAATCATGCTTCTCTCTCCCCCTTTATTTTGGAAAGTTAATCAAAAGATTCCTGTCAAAAAGGAAAGTAAATCAATTAATATCGCATTAAATCACATCAACAGGAATCATGCCTAATTTAGAACGAAGAGATTCAAATGTGGCTTGATTTAAGGCCTTTGTAAATATATCCGCTACTTGCGATTCTGTGCGTACGTGATCTATGACAATATTACCATTGTTAACGTGATCACGAAGAAAATGATAGCGTACTTCTATATGCTTAGCCTTAGAGTGTAGTACGGGGTTCTTAGACAAATTTATTGCACTCATACTATCACAATATATAGGAATTTTATTTACGATTATTCCAAAGTCCGAAAGTTGTTGTTTTATCCACAACAACTGTGTGCAACAAAGGCTAAGAGCCATATACTCAGCCTCAGTAGTGGACAAAGCAACACTTGCTTGCTTTTTGGAAAACCATGAAATAAGGGAATTTCCTATAAATTGGCAAGTTCCGCTCGTGCTTTTTCTATCTATCTTGCAGCCACCATAATCTGCATCAGTGTAAGCATGTAAGTCGAATGTAGAATCCTTATCGTACCAAATACCTAAGGTGGGCGTGTGCTTAATATAACGGAATATTCTTTTTACCGCATTTAAGTGTGACACCTTGGGTTGACTTTGAAAACGAGCACACATGCATACGCTAAACATGATGTCAGGCCTACTAGCAGTTAAATATAGTAAAGAGCCTATCATTGATCGATATAATCCATTATCAACGTCTTTACCATGTTCATCTTTGTCTAATTTAGTAGTAACACTCATAGGCGTGGGGGATGGTTTCAAATTTTCAAAATTGAACTTCTTGATCATGTCATTTACGTACTTAGCTTGGCTTATATGAATTCCTTTACTCGTTTGCTTAATCTGCAAGCCAAGAAAATAATTAAGTTCACCAACCATAGACATTTCAAATTCAGCTTTCATACAATTTTCAAAATCTTTAACAAGTCTATGTGAGGTAGAACCGAAAATAATGTCATCTACGTAAATTTGAATAATAAGTAAATCTGATTTTTTCTTGTTTCAAAAATAGTGTACTATCTATAGTACCATGTTTAAAATTATTTTCTAAAAGAAAAGTGGCAAAACGATCATACCATGCTCTCGGCGCTTGCTTTAGGCCATATAGTGCCTTCTTTAGTTTGTACACGTGATCTGGATGTTTCAAATCTTCAAAACCGGGTGGTTGCTTCACGTATACTTCTTCTTGTATAAATCCATTTAGAAAAGCACTTTTGACGTCCATTTGATATAATTTAAAATCTTTCAAGCAAGCAATAGCAAGTAAGAGTCGTATAGCTTCTAAACGTGCTACGGGTGCAAATGTTTCATCGTAGTCTATTCCTTCTTCTTGATTATATCCTTGAGCTACGAGTCTTGCTTTATTTCTAACGACCTTTCCTTCCTCATTCATTTTGTTCCTAAATACCCACTTTGTGCCTATTATTGTCTTATCTTGTGGTCGTGGCACTAAATCCCATACATCATTTCTAACGAATTGATTAAGTTCGTCATGCATAGCATCAATCCAAGAAGAATCACTCAAAGCATCATGCACATTTTTAGGCTCAATTTCAGAAATCATAGCATGAAATTCATTTATCTCATCCGAAGTGATTCTTCTACGTGGTCGCACACCGTGAGTGATGTCGCCTATGATGAGATCATGTGGGTGATCTCTATGCCATCTTGGTTGATTATTTTCTAAGTTATCATGCATTTCTATATGATCATGCATTTCTAGTGTTTCATTCATCTCATGCATATCAAAAGACTCATTTTCTTCATCCAAAACGGGTTTCAAATCAAAGTCATCATCATATTCTTTTTCTTTATCAATCTCTCCAAATTCATTGAATTTAACATGAATAGATTCTATGATTTGTCTAGTGTGAGGATCATAACATCTATATGCTTTAGAGTTTATGGAATACCCAATAAAAATGCACTCAACTGATTTGGATTCAAATTTGTCTAAGTTATCTTTTGTATTTAATACAAAACATTTGCATCCAAACACACGAAAATAATCAATCTTAGGCATGCGATCATTCAAAATTTTGTAAGGCGTCTTGTTTATTTTCTTTCTTATAGATAGGCGATTTACAATATAGCATGCACAGTTTACGGCTTCTGCCCACAGAAATCTAGGCAATTTATTTTCGCAAAGCATAGTTCTAGCGATTTCTTGTAGTGTGCGATTCTTTCTTTCTACTACTCCATTTAATTGTGGAGTTCTAGGTGGCGAAAACTCATGTTTAATTCCTTTTTCTTCACAAAATGAAATCATCTCTTTATTTTTAAACTCACCGCCTCTATCGCTTCTTATTCTTTTCACATTTACGCCGTATTGATTCTCAAGTTGTTTAATTAATTTAGCGATTTCTACGGCGCTATCATCCTTATGTGCAAGAAATAAAGTCCAAGTATAACGAGAAAAGTCATCAACAATTACGCATGCATAGTGACGCCCACCAAGGCTTGTAGTGCGACTAGGACCAAACAAATCGATATGCAATAGTTCTAGTATTCTAGTCGTGCTTATCTCATTTTTAGGCTTAAGTGACTCACGTGTTTGTTTGCCTTTTATGCAAGATTCACACAACTGAAAGTTGTCTAAATCAAGCTTGGGCAATCCCCGTACTAGGTTCTTTCGTTGCAATTTTTCTAGTGTAGAAATACCTATGTGTCCTAAACGTCTATGCCACAAATTCACATTGGGTTCATTTGACATAAAGCATTTAACTTTAGCGTCTACTACATCATCCATAGATAGTGTGAATATGTTTCCTTCACGTTTTCCTTTTAAACGGTTTCTCCATTTTTATCTATTATATTACAATAAGGGTGAGTAAAACACACATTAAAACCATTGTCAACAAATTGAGAAATACTAAGAAGATTGTAAGATAAGTTGCTTACCAAAAATACGTTGGAGATTTGAAGTGTATTTGGATTGCCAATCGTACCTTTTCCAATGATCTTCCCTTCATTGTTGTCTCCAAAGGTCACGGATCCGCCTTTTGTGACCTTCTTTAATTTGGAGAACAGGCTCGGGTCACCCGTCATGTGCCTCGAGCAACCACTGTCAAGGAACCACTTTATTGATGTGTCTTTCGATGAGTGGTCTCCCTGCAATGTAAAAAGGTGATTTAGGTACCCTTTTAATTTTGGGTCCTTTCGAGTTAGTTAATCACCTTTTAGTAAAGGTACCTTTCGGTACCCATACTTGGGTGATCCTTCTCGGTCTATCAAATGGCAAGAAAGTAGATGAAGGTGCGATATAGTATACATGTGTTGCATGTACTTTGGGTCTTTGCCCAAGGACTCCTCTATACTCATTGTATGAAGGACGCTTTTGATATGTCTTTGTGTGCGTGTGCGTAGTGCGTGGATGTTATGTATTTCGTGTATGCATTGTTCTTTTCTTCTCATATCTATATGGTACAACGTTATATTTCACATGATATGAGGGAGTGGGGCGTGTGGAAGGGGGTGCTTTTTGCGTCATCTTAGACGCCACTTGATGCTTAGGGGTGTCTACTTTCTTAGACACAACAAACTTGGTTGGTTTGGTTGATACTTCGTTAGTATCAACGTATCCCAATCCAGTTTTGTCACTGTCATGCTTTTGTGATAATATGATGCGATGCAACATGTTTGACCCTGTATCGAATTGTTTCATCATTTTCTCTAAGTCTGTATTCCTTGATTTCAAATTTGAAATCTCGGATTTCATTTCATTATTTTGAGAAGTCAATGATGAGATCTTGGTTTTTAATGCAGTGATGACACATGAAGACTCTTTCTTTGAATCGCTTAATTGAGCGACAAGATTCTCGTTAGAAGATTCTAACAGTTTCTTGTCTTCAATTAAACGTTTCTTTTCTTTTGCGAGAGTCTTAGTAAATTTGTGTAATTCAAGATACTGACTAAAAAGATCATCATAAGAAGGTTCAGAGTCAGAGTCAGAATCGGATGATACCTCATTAGACGCCTTTGAAGCGAAGCAAACTTGAGCGGTCTCCTCTTCGGTCTCAGTTTCAGAGTCTGATGAGTCACTCCATGTGGAGGCCTTTAGTGCACGTTTCCTTTGTTTAGGATCTGAGACGGGTCTATTTTTGTTCCGCTCCTTTACAGGGTACTTATTAGTTTGCTTTTCTTTGTTTGGGCAGTCATATGATAAGTGTCCGAGTTTGCCGCATTCATAACATTTAATGTCCTTATCATTTGACTTGTTTTTATTTCTCTTAGATGTAGTGCCCTTGTTTTTATTTCTAAATGATTTTCTCATGAATCTTCTTAGTCCTTTTGCCAATAGAATTAAGTCATCATTATCCGATTCGGAATCACTATCATCTACGTGATCGGAGGGAGGGGAGACGTATTCATTTGATTTAAAAGCAATTGTCTTACCTTGTTTGGTTGATTCCGATTTCCGAATAATAAGTTTGTTTTCATAAACTTTGAGTGAACCAATGAGTTCTTCCATTTTTATTGATTTAGTCCTCCTTGCTTTCTTCTATAGCAGTCACTTTAGGATCCCATTCCGAAGGAAGGCTCCGTAGGACTTTCTGTACCTTTTCTGCGTTGTAAAAGCCTTACCAAGAGACTCAAGAGAATTATAGATGTTAGTCAAACGAAGATCCATATCTACAATTGACTCATTAGGCAACAACTTAAAAGACTCAAGAGTAGACATGAGCATATTAATTTTAGACTCTTTTACTTGACTTGTGCCTTCGTGTTTCATTTCTAAGATTCTCCACATTTCTTGTGCACTCGAACAATTGGACACATAACTAGACTCACTCTTACTTAAACCATTTAAGAGTAATTGCATGGCCTTAGCATTCATACTCAGTTTCTTTTTGTCTTCACTAGTATAGTCTTGTCTCGTTTTAATTACTTCTAGTGTGACTCATCTACAATGGACAATTTAGATGGGACATATGACCATCTTCAATTATTGACCAAAGGTCTATGTCTATAGCCATAAGAAAAAAGTTTCATCCTAAGTTTCCATTGAATAAAAGACTCAACCGTCAAAGAGTGGAGGCCTTTGGCTCGACACACCTTCTTGTTCGGTTTTGAGATTTGTGGATGCCATCTCACTGAATCGTTGGATTCCTTGTCGTGAGTAAACCTGGCTCTGATACCACTTGTAGGATCTGTAAGGCACCACTAGAAGGGGGGGTTGAATAGGTGGTGCGGAAAATATGGTTTTTAAAATTTCTTTAAACCTAACCAATTCAAGTTCTGAAAACAGATTCTGTTTTCAGTACCAGTTTTAAAACGTTTTAAAACCTAGGTTAGAGGTCTCCAAAAATTATGAAATTTTGAGAGAACTTAGCCTCAGATGTTATGAGGGTCTCCTAAAAATTTCAAATCAAAATTCAACCTTTAACCCCTTCAAAAACCGTTGGCACTCAGATTGTGCAAATCTGCCAGAAACGGTAGATGGTTTTGAAAAATTAATTCCTATTTGTGTGAATGTCCAAATGATCTGAAAATTTGACCAATAACTCCTCACACACTATATTGAAATGGGTTGAAACAGTTTTTGAAAATTCTTTTGGGAAGTAGGTCAAATACCACCAAAGTCTCAACCTTTGCAAGTCTGAAAATCAGACTGCACTAGTCTCAGAACTTTTGATGTTTGACTGACCTATACTTGTCCAAAAGGGTTGAAACTTGTGCCAAATTAACCCTAGAACGTTTATGTATGTTTCTGGAAATTTTTATAATTTTTAGAAAACGTTTACTATTTTTGCGAGCGTGAACAATATGAGTAAACAGCGCAGAAACTGAAACGTAAATGCAGAAAGTAAATTGCACCAAGAATTTTATACTGGTTCGGTTATAAACAACCTACTCCAGTCTTCAAGGAACACCTTCCTTGTTCCCACTAATTTCACACACGCAGTACACCTTACCGCAGGGTTGATAGAGTTACACCTTAACTCCAACCCTTTACAAACCTTGTATTGTGAGTACAATTTGCACGAACACCACCACCTCGCTAGAATGAAGATTGATCACACCTTGATCAATCTTTTACAAAGACGTATGAATGGTGGTTTCTATGAAGCCTATTCAAGAATGAAAGAAATAAAGTACAATAGGCTTTTTACAAGAGAAGAAAGAAAGAAAGTGTAGGAGAAGAAAGCTTTTGCACTTTGATCACTTTTGAATGTAATTCTTGGTGTTATTTTTGTTTGTTCTTCTCTTCCTCCCTTATAGCATGTAGCCGTCCCCTTGCACCCTTCTCCCCTCTTGAAACTTTCCTTTTAATTGCTTGAGAGAGTGTGAGACATCATGGTGACAATGTTTTGCTTGCTTGGCATCATTCCATTAGACCATCATTTAGTCATTGCTTACTTGGCACCTTTTGATTGGCTCAATGTTGTCATCATTTGATGACATGGATATTCTGAAAAAAACACTGAATATTTGCCAAATAATCATCACATAATACATTCCATAACTTAAGAGATATTCACATAAATTTTGAGACACAAAAATCCCTCTTTCTATCTCAAAAAAATCGGCCAGCTCCTATGATTTCAATGCTGAAATTTTCAGCATTTACCACATGAAATAACTCTAGATTTCTTCCAATTTTCTTTGAATTTCTTCCATAAAAAATACATCCATTATCTAAGGTAAGTCTTGCTACAAGATGGAGAATGAATTTGGACACCAAGGAGGGTGAAGGTTCGGCCATAACATCTTCACACATGCTGAAAAATTTCAGCATGTGTGATATGAAGAATATCACACTTAATACAATTCAAATCATTTCCATAACTCCTTGATTTATTCCTTAATAAAAAATTGACAATTTATCTTCCTTAATGATGAAGAAAACGTCCACTTGGTATGTGACATGCTGAAATTTTCAGCATGTGACATAAGAGAGGTGTATGTTGAAAACTTACCTTTTGTAGCTTCTCTCTTTGATCCATCAACATTGTATGATTGATCCTTGACCAATCAACATGCCAACAAGGCTCCACATGTGCTCCATCTCAGCTGGGATGACGTTTTTGAAAGTGTATATACATGTGCTGAAATTTATTTTTGCTAACTTTGAAAAATAGTGCACATTTAATAATACACACATGTAATATTCCAATCAGCCCTTAATTTAATTTTCTAGAACACTTTAAGATGTATATTATATGTAAAAGTGTCTAGATACGTGCCACATCATGTTCAAGAAAAACGTTCCATGTCAAGTGCGTAGAAAACCGAATTTTCGATATTTATCGATTACCCCGATTTTTCTCTAATTTAAATTCCAACTTTTGCACATGCTATACATATTATGTTATACATAATATATATAATATATACTTTAAATTTCAGCACTTGGCTGATTTAAAGTGGTACCATAAACATGTGACAAAAATAAAATTGGAATCTTCACATTTTGGCCTAAATGTGGGATGATTTGTGTGTGCCAACATGGAAAGTATTTTTGTCTCAATATACAGTGTATGGCACGAAATTATTAATAAATTTTGATGTACATGGGCTGGCCATTTATTTATGGCAAGTACGTGACACGTTGGCGAAGTTTCGGTATCGCCCGATACGACAAATTTCGGTTTAGAACCTTTTATCGTGTCGTATTTAATTTGTCATCACCATATCTTATATCATATGATATAAGATCTGAATATACTCATAAATATGAGTTAAGTATAGTGGTGTGACGTAAACGTACGTTCGTAAGATATATAACGTGTCGATAGTACGTTGGAATACATGTGTATGTGCCTTTTTAAAAAAAAATCTGAAAATATATATATTATGTATATGTGGCGTGTGAAATTGATGTGGGGAGGAGGAGAGAACTTTCCTTCCATAGCCATGTTGCCTTTATGCCTTTTCCAAATGCATCTTCCTTTAATGAACTACTTAGTTTATTAAACTAAGTACTTCACTAATGAACTACTTAGTTCATTAATTGTGGCACCTGAAAATAGTATAAACTCAACAAATGTTCGCCATATGATGTAAGCTTTAAAGCTTCATTGCTCGTTAGTACGGCAACATAATATATAAGCTAAATAAGGCAAGTTATCATGCATACATGTACACTTGTGTATATATATATATATATCCAACGTTTATATATATATATATTCAAATTTCTTTATTTGAAATCACTCAAACCCTCATATTCCTACAACTGTTTCGTCTGGTAGCACGGCTGTACGATCTATCTGCAATGCAGTGTCTAGATCAACAATCCCCAAAAGATCTCGAGTTGATCTTTCCATTGCTTATAGTTTGAACCGTTCAATGTAGGAATGTCCTTAATGTTATACATTATTACTGAAAAACAAACAAGAAACAGACATAAATACACAACACGTGTAATATTTAAATGCATAAAATCCGAATATCAAAATAGAACCTTAATTCCATCTACCAATTGTCTTTCACCATTAGGGCTCTTTGGAGTCATTCCAATACCTTTCAATAATTGGGTGTAGTGGTCAATATGACAGCTCTCCAAGCACGAGTTACCACCTTCCTTTGGGCCGATGAGTTAACCTATGCGTTTAAAGCTTCGCTGCCCGGGCCCATTTAGGTCCACTGCCATGCTCATATGTGCTTTCGACAATCACACCTTCTTTTGGTCCAGTCAATGATTGCTTCCAACACATACGTGCCTTTTATGATCATAACAAACATAGTGACGATGATATGATTGCCGCAATTTAAGAGAATCATATTAAAGCCCTACATTTGCTAAGTCGCGTAACTTTATGGTTCTATGTGATCTGCTGTTTCCTGACTGACCCTTTTGCATGTACCGTGCATGCTTTGACCTCAATATACCTTTTGTTTGCTTAAACCAATTCAAACTAGCTTGATTCCCTTTACGGCTCAAATAAGAACCACCTTGAACCAAGCTTGATTCTCCTTACAGTTTAAGAAAACAATATCTTATCAATCAATTTAACAAGTGATATAACCTTATGATGAGTCATATTGAGTTGTCAAATGAACCGACCCACTTGCCATAAGGGTATATTGCCATTTCACATAATTCTCAGGCCACCGGTGGAGTCACAATGGTCTCGCTTAAGTACTGGCTTTCTAGACAGCAGTACGTGTATTTATCACAATTCAATAAGTCATCTATCACGAGTTTAAACCGCATTGATTGATAAGTCCGGATATCATTGGTCAACACAGTCAACTTAGCCCATCGAATTAACTTAGTTGAACGTGGTCAAACCGGGTCAAGCAAGATTCCGATCCTTATTGGTTTAGTTCTTTAACTTTACTTTATTTCTTTATTAACTTGCATAAACATAAGATATAAATAAACAAATAACTGCATGTATATAAACAAATAATGCAATAACCGAAAATTAAACTTAACACTTGATTATTATTATTTTGGATTTCTTTAAAATAATAATAATATAATAACAAGAGTTTATTATTATTATTACTATTTCCTTAATAAACTTTAAATAATAACAATAATAAAAGAATTTATTATCATTATTATTTACTTTATTTCCTTTAAAAGAAACTTTATAATAATAATAATAATTACTTATTATTATTACTATTTTTCTTTAATAATAATAACAATAATAATTAAATTATCATCATTATTGTCGTTATTTTCTTTAAAAAGGAAACTTTAAAATAATAATAATAGTAATAATAAACAATTTATTATTACTACTATTTTTATTAAAAGAAACTTTAAATAATAATAATAAAAATTATTATTATTCACTTTATCCAAAGTAATAATATAAACCAAATAAATAAAAAAAAACTGAAAATAAAAAATTGGTGTTGGGGACCCGGCCCATTCTGAATTCCCAAATTTCTTTTTTTCTATTGAAACTGAAATTGGGCAAACCGAATAGGGCCGGATCGGCGCAGACCGCACAGCCCACCTGAAATCCTTTTTTTAATTTAAGCCTGAAATTTGGGCCGAAGCCCAATTTTAAACAAGGTTGGATCCAGATCAGGACGCCCAACCCACCTGGAGACCCATCAGCCGTCAGGAGCAAAAAAAGCTCCAATTTTTTTGCCTCCTCAGTTTCGAAACTGGGACCTTCTGCTGAATGGTCAGAGTGCTGACAACCAGGCCAGCAGGCCTTATGGTCAATATGGGGAAGCCTTTAATTTTATATTAATCCCAGAAGACAGTTTCCACAAAAACCAAAATGTAGCCGAAATTTCACAAGGAAGGGTAGAACCTGCGACCTTCGCAATGCTAGCAGAGGCGCTTGCCACCAGGCCGCCAGCGCCAGCTTTTGTCAAAATAGAGGGGTCTTTGTAAATAAACCAAAAAACAGAACCATAACTCTATTTTTTTTAGCATAATCTTGTTCCAAAAAACGTTTTTGACACAAAAAATTTTAGTTTTTCATCATGAACAGATTAACATAATTGATTCAATTAGGCTTGTTCTGATACCACTTGTTGGATTTAATGAAAAATCCCTGAATATGACTGTTTATAATCGAATCAATAGACAAAGTAACAAAATGCGGAGAATATACCTTGCTCAATTGATGTTGCTAATCTAAACACGTACGCTGCAACTATCCTGATGACGAATCTGGCGTGATCCAAGGATTCACGACCTCCCACCAATTGTTGATGCACCCCTTGACCGGTTTCAACAATTTACTGTTTCACCCGATGGAGGGGCAAGACAGTGTGAGCTTTATAGAAAATTTGGCACACCCTCCCTCTGTATACTGCATAGCTGGCAGCCACTAATTATGATACGTCTTATGCTATGAGGAGGTGAAGTCTCCTCCTTTAAATAGAGGGAGAAGGAAGAATCTGATAGGTATAGGATTTAAATTTAAACATTAAATTTAAATCTAAATTTAAAACCCACCTTATCTTCCTTTGTTAAATATTATATAATACATAATAATAAATATTATTATTAAATATTATTAAATATTTAATTATTGTACCAATAATTATCTACTAGCCACACGTGGGTTGTCGTCCCTCGGGGACCAGATGTCATACACTTTATGGTCGTAATACTTTGAGCCCATCCATCGCGGTCTCTGACCATATGACTTTCTACATATTCGGGCTTCTATTTTGACCACACTATACATTCACAAACATATCCGATGATCACTTAACGTGTGGATATTTTACGAATAATTAATATTATTGCGTGACATATGTGACATATAATATTATCATACATAATGTCCACCTTATGATTAATTCGTATAAACTTTATCAACGTACTGTGCATTACACGTATCTCGAATTAATCTCAACATATTCACTTAATAAATTATCCATACAAAACACGAGATACAATAGTACGCATACATGCCTATTGGATTTAAACTGTCCGCATAGGGCTTTACATTTTCCATTACGTTGTTTTTCTTTCGTCTGTGAGCAATATCATTTGCAACTCCATTTAGCAGTCGACGACTCCCTAGACATGGCATTGTTGATTTTAATTGTGAATGTTTGTCTTTTGGGCTAAGAGGAATTCACCTTTTATATGCAAGTGCCATACACATTCCATATTCAAATGTTTTACCACGGTTAGATATTTATATCTTTATGTTGCATATTCAAACCTTTTTAAGACTCTCTATTCCTTGGATGGGATAGAGGTATTGTCTGCCTACCACTTATCTTCCTTAGACCATAACGATAGCTTGTCTTCGTTGGGATATACTGGGTCCGGATGATGATAAGATCTTCATCTCTTTTATGTTTCGAACTAATATTTTTCGCCTAAGTTTTTAAAATGTTACGATATATATCTATTTAACAAAAAATATGATGCCAGCCATCTAAACATCCGTCGACCAAACATCAGGTCCTCTTCTTCGACGAGTTATCCGACTGCGGTTGTTTCTCCGGTGGGTTGACCACCAGCACCAGTATCCATCCGAACCAACATCTTTTTGCCTCCTTTAAATAGATAATGTTTGTAATCTCCCGCAACTCATGCGACAAAGTTTATTCTTCTCGGCAATCCGTTCTTACTTGGCGGAATCATCAGCGTCTTTTGGAAGTATTAGAAATTATGTCATTATTGTCATTATTGTAATTGGATATGATTGTATATGGTAGATATCTTAGAATATGGTAGATATTCATTATGTAATTATGGTATATATTTTGTACCTAATTTGTAGAGATTGATTAGCTTGATTGTAGAGATTAGATGGAAGGTAGATATAGTCATTATCTTGTAATCGTTTTTATTAAGGAAATATCATTACGTGATTGCACGTTTTCTTCATGGTATCAGAGACCTAATATTTTCCACCACCAACCGCCGCCGCCGCCATTGTCTTTCCGGCGAACCCATGGCTGTTGCCAATGTATCCGGCTCCACCACCGATACCGCCACCGTGACTCTCACCACCACCGATCCCAAATCCGCATACTATTTGCATCCCTCTGACCATCCCGGTCTCCTTTTTGTCACTCAAACCGTTGGGAGAGAATGGAGAGAATTATTTCGTTTGGAGGAAGTCATTTGTCAATGCTTTGCGATCTAAGAACAAAGCAGGTTTCGTTGACGGCACTATCCAACGTCCGGATATTGCCTCTGCCAACTATTCCGTTTGGCAGCAATGTAATGCGCTAGTGTTGGCGTGGCTGTCCAACTCACTTGTGAAGGAGCTCCAAGGGACTGCTGCTCATGCAGAGTCCGTCCGGGAGGTGTTGCTTGACTTGGAAGAACGTTTCACACAAGGTGTTGATGCTCGTGTGTATGAGCTGCGTCGTGCCATAGCTTCGCTTCGTCAGGACAAGAGCACAGTGTCCGTGTACTATGGCCGCCTCAAGGCTCTCTGGGGAGAGCTTCAATCTTTCGATGAGATCCCGGTTTGCAGTTGTGGGCTTTGCACGTGTGGGATGTCCAAAGCCATGGAAAAGATTCGTGAGAAAGAAATGGTCTTCGATTTTCTCATGGGTCTAGACGAAATTTTTGGTACGGTACGCTCTCATATTCTAAGTATTGATCCTCTTCCTTCACTGGGTCGTGCATAAGCAATTGTGGCGCAGGAAGAGAAGCAACGAACTGTGGCTCATAGCCTTGTCCCACAGTTCGATGCAGCGGCTCTTGCCACCTGGCAGGTACCCCAGGATGGCCGACCGTCCAAATTCAAAGGAAAGGGGGAGCGGCCACGGTGCCAACATTGTGGTAAAATTGGTCACCTCCGTGAAACCTGCTTTGATTTAATTGGTTACCCTGCTGATTGGAATCGTGGGTCGTCGAAGTAAGGTTCCTGCAGGGCCTGGATCGTCCCCAACTGTAACGAAGGGAATGGCGGCATCGGCTGTCTCTGACGCGCAGGCCGCGCCACCCACGTTCGCTGGCCTCACCCTTGCTCAACAACATCAATTGACACAATTTATTGATCAATTGAATGGAGGTAATTTTGGCCCCTCTTTGCCGCCCACAACAAAGCAGGACACGGATATTGTCTCTTCTTC
This sequence comes from Eustoma russellianum, assembly GCA_036186865.1. Lineage (NCBI taxonomy): Eukaryota > Viridiplantae > Streptophyta > Magnoliopsida > Gentianales > Gentianaceae > Eustoma > Eustoma russellianum. Next base: position 31,714,331 of record AP025043.1, on the reverse strand, counting down.
TCTTAATTCACGGTTTGGTTGGATATTGGACAGTGGTGCTAATGCGCACATTGTCAATGATTTGTCTATGCTCATATCTGTCACTACTGATAAGTTGACTGCAACCGTTCAAATTCCAAATGGTGCGTATGTCGTGGTCCGTGCGGTTGGGACTGTCTGACTGTCAGACACCTTAGTTCTTCATGGTGTCTTGGGTGTTCTAGAGTTTGCGTTTAATCTCATTTCTGTGAGTAGATTGGTGAAAGATTCAAATTACGTACTGATATTTGGTTCGAATTTTTGTGCTGTGCAGGAGATACCCTTGAGGAAGCTGATTGGAGTGGGTAAGCAGCGTGATGGCCTCTACCACCTCATAAACCATTCGGCCATTGCAGCACCTGCAGTAACCCAGTCATCTGCATCTCTTTGGCATGGCCGCATGGGTCATCTCCCTGTGTCTAAATTTCGTTTCATTCCGTCCATTTTAGTTACAAATAAAGATGTTCTGTGTGATGCTTGTAATCGAGCTAAGCAAACTCTTTTAGCTTTTCCTGTCAGCACTAGCATTACTAGTCATGCTTTTGAATTGATATATTGTGATATTTGGGGGGCCGTATAAAACACCTAGCCTTTCTGGGGAACGTTATTTTTTGACAATTGTTGATGACTACAGTCGTAGTACTTGGGTGTATTTGATGCAAACTAAATTTGATACTTGTCGCTTTCTGTTACATTTTTTGCATGGGCACATACACAATTTGGCCATCCTGTCCAACGGGTTCGCAGTGATAATGGTTTAGAATTTACTAGTCATGACATTCGCACTTATTTTGCTGAACATGGCATTGATGCTCAGACTTCTTGCGTTCACACACCCCAACAAAATGGTTGTAGTTGAACGCAAACATCGACACCTTTTAGAGGTTGCCCGCGCTCTTCGTTTTCATGCAAATTTTCCTGTGTCATTTCGGGGGGAATGTATCTTGACTGCTGTCTATCTCATTAATCGCATGCCTACTGTATCTCTTCAAAATAAAACACCATATGAACTTCTGCTTGGTCGTGTGCCCTCTTATGATCATCTCCGTGTCTTTGGTTGTCTCTGCTATGAGTATACTTATCATGGTGCCCGAGACAAGTTTGCTCCGGCTCCGCGCCTGGCATATTTCTTGGGTATCCTCATACACAAAAGGGTTATAAAATATTTGATCTTTCAAGTCGTCGAATCTATGTTAGCCGTGATGTCACATTTTATGAGGATGTCTTTCCGTTTTCTGTATCTGCTCACCCTGTCCCTGTTGCAGAATCTGTTCCTATTACTTCCCCTCCGGCTGACTGGGCTGTCGTCACCCTAACCGAGCCCACTGATCGCGTCCCAGCCGAGGCAACTTCGGCCCCCTCTTCGCTGGGTGCCTCCGGCGGGATTCAGCCGACGGCACCTTCCCTGCCGTCGGCATCTGCTGATTCACACCCATCATCTGCCGTGCTACCTCCAACTCGTAGCACGCGCACTCGTCAGTTATCCCGTCGCCTTACAGATTTCGATATTGCTTTGCCTCCTTCTCTCGTGCCATCCGAGGCTTCCCCCACTCCCACAGCAAACTCCACGGTATTTTCCTTATCTAGTTATCTTTCGTACACTCGGTTATCGTCATCTTATTATGGTTTGATTGCGGCTATCACTAATGGCGATGAGCCAGTTTCATTTAAGCAGGCAGTTAAACATGCTCATTGGCGTGACGCAATGCAGCGTGAAATTGCCGCACTGGAGGCTAATGATACTTGGACAGTTGTTCCTCTCCCTCCAGGTAAATGCACCATTGACTCTAAATGGATTTATAAGATCAAGTATCACCCTCATGGTTCTGTTGAGCGATATAAGGCTCGTCTAGTGGCGCGTGGTTATACCCAAGTTGAGGGTGTTGACTTTCATGAAACGTTCGCTTCCGTGGCTAAGCTAGTCACGGTTTAGTGTCTTTTGGCTATTGCTGTTGCGCGTGGTTGGTACATTCACCAACTAGATGTTAATAATGCTTTCTTACACGGTGATCTCACTGAGGATGTGTATATGCATATTCCACCTGGTTTTGCTCGTAAGGGGGAGAATTGTGTTTTTAAGTTACAAAAGTCTCTATATGGTTTGAAACAGGCTTCACGGAATTGGTATGCCAAGTTTACGTCCTCTTTACTAGCACTTGGTTATACTCAGTCTAATGCGGATCCGTCTTTGTTTCTTTTGACCACCTCATCTTCCATGGTTGTTGTTTTGATTTATGTTGATGATGTCATTGTTGCTGGTAATGATCTTTCTCGTATTGAGGCTCTCAAATCGTACCTTGATCACAAGTTTAAGATCAAGAACCTGGGTCCCCTTAAATATTTTCTTGGAATTGAGGTTGCTAGGTCTCCTACTGGCATGGTCCAAAATCAGCGCAAGTATGTTCTTGACATTCTGACATAATGCGGCCTCCTTGGCAGCCGCACTGCTGCCGCGCCCATGGATCAAAAGGGCCAATTTTCTGATACTGATCCCCTTTTAGATGATCCTGCCTTTTATCGTCGCATTGCTGGTCGTTTACTCTACCTCACTGTTACTCGTCCTGACATCTGTTTTGCGGTTAATACGCTTAGTCAGTTCATGCATGCTCCGCGCAAATGTCATTTAGATGCTGTGTTCTATTTACTTCGTTATCTTAAGCGTGCTCCAGGCCAAGGTTTATTTTTTCCTGCTCAGTCTCAGTTACATCTACATGCTTATTGTGATGCTGATTGGGTTGGATGTCCTACTACGTGTCGTTCTAGTTCTGGTTATATGGTTTTTCTTGGTGATGCACTTGTGTCTTGGCGTTCCAAGAAACAACCCGTCGTCTCTCGGTCTTCTGCTGAAGCTGAGTATCGTGCCATGGCACATGCCACTAGTGAGATTGTTAGGCTTCGACAACTCTTGGCCGATTTAGGCTTTTGCTCCATGCGGCCAGTTCCTCTGCGGTGTGATAATCAAGCCGCCTTGCACATTGTGGCTAACCCTGTTTTTCACAAGCGTACTAAACATATCGAGATCGATTGTCATTTTGTTCGCCAACGCTACACCAGTGGTCTCATTCACCCGTGCAAGGTTCCAGGGTCACACCGATTAGCTGATGGGTTCACTAAACCTCTTGGTCCTGACCTCTTTCGCCGTTTTTGCAGCAAGTTGGGCATGCTCGACATCCATGCGCCAACTTGAGGGGGAGTATTAGAGATTATGTCATTATTGTCATTATTGTAATTGGATATGATTGTATATGGTAGATATCTTAGAATATGGTAGATATTCATTATGTAATTATGGTATATATTTTGTACCTAATTTGTAGAGATTGATTAGCTTGATTGTAGATATTAGATGGAAGGTAGATATAGTCATTATCTTGTAATCATTTTTCATTAAGGAAATATCATTACGTGATTGCATGTTTTCTTCAGGAAGCTTCACAAAATCGATGCCGGAAAACATTTCACTTCAATCTTGTGGTCATTTAACTATAACTGAATTCGATATTTCTTGACCCAATTCGTGTTTTATGGCGATTTTTGAGGAGTCGAACCTTCATTTGGAAAATGCAGAGCTAAATAACGAGGAAGAGAAAAACACAGACAACCAAATCCTTCAGCAGCTTGGCCGTGAAGGAATCGCTGACGAGTTGCCTCACAGTCATGGCAGCGTGTAAAGGGAGCCCATGGTTGGTAGGGCCCATTGGGATTCCAGCCTCTGTTCTTGTCTTGGAAAAGAGGAGAGTTTTGTAGGAGAGATCTTGAAGTTTGTTTGCTGGGAAGACGAGGGTGGGGGGAGGTGGAAAGGAGCATTTTGCTCATTACTGTCTGCAAGCTAAATTTGGATAGGGTTGAAGATGGAAAAGATAGATGAGGGTCGAGGCTGAGGGGGCGCGTGGATTGCACTTTGCAGGTAGGTCATGGTCTGGCTTTCTTTTTAATTTTTTAGTGTAAAGAAAAAATTGGTTAACCATAGATAGGAGTTATGTTAATTATTAACTTTACGTGTTCTGTTACCAATTAACTTTCCGTTAAACGGATATAGTTGGTAATATATTTGACAACTAATAAATAAAAAAAATAAATTCAAAATGTACAGATGTAAGAATAGTCAAACATATAGATAAAACAACAAAATACTCTTAGGGACAATCCTCTATTTGAGTGTGCAGCCCTAACTTTTGTCACCTCTGTCATGTATAAGAATATAGGTGGATATTCTCTCATAAACTGTTTTCTCTTCTAACCTTTTTGTTATAAGAAAAACACTTCTCATAAAACATACATTCTAATGTATAGTAAATTAGACATACATCTATCATGCATTGACCCTGTTACGGCTCGCACCTCTGGGCTAGTTGACACAAGAACGAAGAAAATTACAACGGAATTAGAATACGATCGTTGTGCCGCTCTAAGCATAATTGAGGATGAGTACAACCTGTCATTCTCAAACCGATGGGCAGTCGGAACGGACCATTTAGACACTTGAAGACATGTTGAGGGCTTGTGTCCTAGACTTCAAAGGAAGTTGGACGGAATGATGAAGTTGATGGAATTCTCTTACAACAACAGTCACCACAGTGCAATCGACATGGCTCCTTTTAAAGCCTTATATGGAAGAAAGTGTAGGTCCCCGGTTTATTGGGATGAGGTCGGCATGAGAACCATCACCGGACCTGAGCTTCTCGAGAAGACGCTAGAAAAGGTGAAAATCATTCGAGATAGAAAGACTGCTCATGCCCGCAACAAAAGTTGGGCGGATTCCAAGCGACGACCTATAGAGTTTAAGGTAGGCGAGAAGGTTTATTTAAGGGTGTCACCTACGAAGGGTATTATGATGTTTGGAGTCAAGGGCAAGCTGAGTCCATGATTTATTGGTCCTTACAAGATATTAGAAAAAGTAAGAGACTTAGCATATCGACTGGCACTACCCCTAGTATTGGCACATGTTCACAATGTCTTCCACGTTTCACAACTAAGGAAATATGTGACGGACCCGAGTCACATACTGGAAGCACAACCCTTGGAACTCAACGGCGATGTTACTTATGAAGAGGTACCGGTGCGAATTGTGGACCGTAAGGAGCAAGTGCTACGGAGGCAAGTGATTCCCTACGTGAAGGTTCAGCGGAACAATCACACAGAACGAGAAGCTGTCTGGGAACTTGAAGAGCAGATGCAGGAGAAGTATCCTCAACTCTTCAACTAAGGTACGCAAGTTTCGAGGACAAAACTTTTTGTAAAGGGGTGGAATGACATAACCTACAATTTTTGAGCCGACATTAAATAATTAGAAAGCATCTTTAAATACAACTTTATTAATTTCATAAGTTTATAAGGGTTAGATAAATATAATATAGGGAGAAAAAATAGTCAAAAGTAGATATTGGAAAGATTAGGTCAATTGTCAAAATTGTCCTCAACTAAATGTTGAGGGAGTTAGTCAAAATATGAATAACTCCCCCATTAAGCCATTAACGACAGGTACAGGACAAAGAATGAAAATAAGGGAGGAAAGGGTGGGGGAATCGCCTGAAGGAAAAGAGGGAGAGAAAGGAAGAGAGGAAGAGAGAAAAGGAAGAAGGAAGAAGAGGAGGAAGAAGAAGAGGATCGCAGTCAGCCCTAGGTCTAATCCATTCAACATTCAATCCAATCGCCGTAAGAATTCCTAGATTCAAAGGCAAATAACTTTTCTATACGTTTTACGCAATTTTGATTCTTAGGCCCTATTTTCTACAAAGGGAAAATTGAATCACACATGGGTAAATTCTATCGTTTATGTTAATGGTGTATTCATGTGTTTGCTATACTTGTTGATGAGTTAAAAATATAATCTTTGGGCCAATTTTGATGAATAGTTGAGATAAATTCGTTTTGTGATGAATATTGCCCTAAAGTTGTTAATTTTCTTTGGGATAAATTCTTGTTGATGAATTTGCATGATTGTGGCATTATGGTTGATGGAAGGGATTGATAGTTAGAGATTTGATGAGGGTGTTGTGGTTGAGGGTTGATTTGGAGTGTGATGGGAAGAACTGGATGTGTGTGCAAGTGAGTGGTTTGAAGAAAGGTTGGAGATCAAATTGGAGTTTGGTTTTAGGTTGGAAAGCAAGGTTGTGAATGGTGGCATGGGTTTGAATCATGTTTTAGGATTGATTTTAGGTGTTCCATAGTATTGGAATGAAGAAGGATAAAGGTTGGGTCGATTTTGGGGTGAAACATGGTGAAAAGTTACAGAAACAGGGACTTGGATCGATCCCAGAGGGACATCGATCGATCCAAGTGGCCCTGGAAAGGGTTTGAAACGTTTTGGAGGACTTCAGTCGATTGACTAGGGGACATCGATCGATCGATGTCCAGGAAACTGACCATTGATCGATCAGATGGATCACATCGATCGATCGAAGTCCTGGGGTTGTAGACCTGCAACTTTTTGGAGGACATCGATCGATCAGAAGAGGTACATCGATCGATCGAAGTCATGAAGGTGAAAAGTTGAAACGCTTCTGGAGGACATCAATCGCTCAATAATAAGACATCGATCGATCGAAGTCATTAGGACATGACATCGATCGATCAAGGAGACAACATCGATCGATCGATGTGACCAGTTTTGTAAGATATAATTCTTTATCTATACAGAGGTTAGGGAATGAACATTAAGTGGTTTGAAAGTTCTTCTGAGTGGCATTTGGAAGCTAGTGTGTTCCCTGAGGGATGTCTTTAAGGTTGATGGCACTGTTCTTGATAGGTAGAGTCTGTGTACGCGTTTAGAAGTATGTGATTATGTGACATGAACATATGCATCATCACATAAGCATTTAGCATTCGACATACGTTTTGTTTGCGAAAAGATTATGAGTTTTACAAAGAGAATTTAAGGTTTGCGAAGGACAGTGTATGGCTGCTTTTGATCACAGTGTATAAATGTCACGTATGCAATAGCAGGGTATAAAAACGTGACCTGTGAATCAATGACAGGGTATAATGTATATGTTATGGGGTCGTGGACCTATCAGCACGGGGTATAAAGTTATGTTTGCTGTGGACTGATCACCGACAGGGTATAAAGTTCTGCTACGCGAAGAATAAGACAAAAAGTATTGTAAAAAAAGTTTGTGAAAGGATATGCATGGCACGATTTATGAAAATACATATGTTTGTGTTTTGTTGGTCAATGTGTGGTTTTGAAGAGAGTACATGCATCACGTCACAGAAAGCATAAGTCTGGGTTACAAGGGATGTTTTAGCCTGTGGCTGTTGATGTAATTGTGTTTAACTCTGTACGTGCTGATTTCCATTTGGTGTGTTAAATATATGACTTACTTGACTTTAATTTATAATCATGAAGATGTATTTGTTAACCTGACTACCTTATTTTGGGTATTGTTTATATATGAACATTGGTAACTCGTCGTGTGTGATTCCGTAAGGTATATAGCGAGTTACTTGCTAGCATTGTTTCGCTAAGAACAATTGTTTCATCTTTTTCAGGTGAACTTGAATATGAGATGATATTCGCAGAGGACGACGGCGAGTGGGCTCATTGGATGATAGATGTTGAATTGGAGATCGGAATGCCATTAATTGAGAGTTACTTATTGATTCATTCGTGGTTGGATGTAGATAGATATTTACCAGACACATTTTAATTCTGCTGTATTTCAGTTGGAGGATTATTGTTATCGAAGTTTTAAATTGTTACGACGTTTTCGCTGATTCATCTCATGTCATGGATGACGTATGCATTGATCTGCTTTGACGCTTCGTAGTTCTCGTAGTAGACTACGACGGGTGCACTGGTACCGATGACAGCATCAGGCTGGGGTGCTACAAGTAGGACCTGTATGGCACCACTAGAAGGGGGGTTGAATAGTGAGTGCAGAAAATCTTGTTTTTAAAAACGTTTGGCTCAAAACCCACACTTCTGAAAACAGTTTCTGTTTTCAGATCCTGATTTGAAATAATTAAACGACCTAGTTAGAGATCTCCAAAAATTATGAAATTTGGTGAAAATATACTCTCATGTGCTCTGCATATATCCCAAAAATTTCAAATTAAAGTACCACTCATAACCCCTTGAAAATACGTTCTTGGTCAGATTGCGCAAATCTGCCAGAAACCATGCTCTAACTTGAAAATTTTATTCCTATTAATTGAAGACTCCAAATGGTCTGAAAATTTAACGACAATACCCTCAAGGTATGTATTATAAGAGGTTGAAACAGTTTTCAAAAATTCTTTTGGGAAGTATATCAATCACGTTGATGTTCTCAACCTTTGTAATTCTGAAAATCAGATTGCACTAGTCTAGAACTATTCAAGTTTGATTGACTTATACTTATTCAAATGAGCTAAAACTTGCGCCAAATGAAAACTAGGAAGTGTGGATATGTTTATTACAGGCTTTGTAATTTTTGAAAAAAGTTTACTATTTTTTCTGTCGCAACACAATCGATGCAAAATGCTGGAAACTGAAAGTAAAGTGCTGAAAGTAAGAACACTAAGAATTTTATCCTGGTTCGGTTAAAAAAATCTACTCCAGTCTTCAAGGACACCTTCCTCGGTTATCACTCAACACAAAAAACACCTTACCACAAGGGTTGCTGGAGTTATACATTAACTACATCCTCTCACAAACAATACAATCAAGCACACTGAATCACGAACACCACCACCTATTGAATGAAGGTTTCATCACACCTTGATCAACCTTTTACAACAATGTATGAGTGTGGGTGGTATAATCAAAGCCTATACAATATTTTGAATATGTGAACACTAGGCTTGAGAGAAGAAGAAGAAAGAAAAAGAGAAGAAGAAAATAGTAGAATTTCTTGATCTTAAGAGAATGAGAGTTGTGGTCTTGAACTTGTTTGCACTATTCTTCTCTTTTTATCACATGTGGCCGCCCCCATAGAGTATCTTTCCTTCTTGAGAATTCTCTTTAATGCCCTTGGAAGATTGCCTGGTGTAGATGTGACACCATCTTGTTCACTTAACACACTATGATTGGAAAGATGACTTGATTTTGCTTACTTGTCACTTGATGATTGGTCCAACTTGACATCCTTTAATGTGATGTAAAAGTCTGAATAAAACTCATAAAACATGTGCCAAATAGTAGTCAAAACATACCATACAATCACATATTAATCCCCTGTTAGTGTATGTGTCTTAGGCCATGATTTGGATGTTTTATGTTATACATTTATTATTAATAAAGAGGTTTTATTATCATTATTGTTGGTTAGTATGTTACACAAGTATGATATATGTCCCTGGTTCATTATTGTTATAGAGATAAAATAATTTATAACCAGTATGAGTATGATTTGATAATCGTGAGATGATTATGTGTATGGTGATACAAATCAATCTCATAGATACTTGTTAGAGAACATTGTATTAGATAGACCCATCATGTGATTACTACATGGATTAACGTCATAAGTAAATCTCATGATAGTCATGTTTTAATCCTTAGACTTGAGATTGTCATAGTTTTCAACAGAAGGACTATTATATTTTGACATGATCTAACGTTATCCGTAACTGGATAATAATAAAGGTCATGATTGAGTATGATAGAAATTATGTAGAGGATATTGAACAATCAAGATAGAATTTGTCTCTCTCTTTTGAGAGAGATATCTTTGGGTCCCTCGATTAGCGAGACTGTGAAATGCATGGCCGTGCTCAAATGAATTGATAGTGTGATCAATATCATTTGTTTTATCAGTCTACTTAGAGATCGAGTAATCATATGTTTGAACAATATAAGTATGAGGCTGACCATGACTTATGTTCAAACTAGATATCGTGTGACAAAGGGATTAATGCATGTGCTATTATTAGGCTAGTTGGACTGTAGTCATATTAATTGGATAGTCGTAATGTCTTGCTAGAGAACAATTACGGCTTGTTAGTTTAATAGAGATTTAACCGACTGCCAATTAATATGGGCCTACACACAAGAATGCGTATGGGCTGATATTAATAATATTAATAATATTAATATTAGATATTAATTATTATTATTATTATTTTCTTTTTTAAATATATATACTTATATCATCGGATAATAACAGTAGATCCATATCTGATATGGATTTCGATTGGTCTTATCTAATACTAACAGAATTCGTATTTGATACGGATTATGATTGGCATTAACCAATTCGATCTAGAATCGGATTTTGATATCTATATATATGTATATATCCTGGTGTGTCTCGTACACAACAGAGAACAGAAAAACGAAAGACAAAATCGTTTTAGAGAAGACCAAGTTCTCAGCCATGTCGTTTCAAGAGCTAGCACTCCGGACGAAAGCATTCGTGTGGATACCGACAGAGGGTGTTCATGATTTTGCACCTCCTTCATCTGCGGATTTTGAATCTACAGAGGTAATTTTTGAGTTTCTTTCATCGAGTTAAACAAACAACATGGATCCTTGGTAGGAAATCCGAGATCAAGTTTTGTTTTTCCGCTGCGTGTTTTTGCAGTGATCATGCGATTACCCAACATTCCCTTCAATTTTGGAATAAAATTGAAGACAAAAATGCTCCAAAATTTATTAACTTAAGTACTTCACTTAATGAACTAGTTTAGTTCATTAATGGTGGCACCTGAAAAAAGTTCAAAGACAACAAATGTTTGCCATATGATGTAAGCTTTAAGCTTCATGGCTTGTTAGTACGGCAACAATATATATAAAGCATATGAGGCATGTATATCATAAAAATGTGTCAAGTAATAAATTTGTCATGCATTTCGTAAACTTGTACTATTTAAATCATGCGTTTGTAAATCATTTAAATAATTTTTCTCAACAATCTCCCCCTTTTAATGATTTGCAAAATAACATTAGTTCATGATTTAAATATGACCGCTCCCCCTCCAATTTGTCACAAATTCGAGTTTTGAATTTTTATAGTGTCGTTGTCTCCCCTTAAATTGTGCAATCATGCTTTCTCTCCCCTTTTAACTCATTCTCTATCCCCCTTAAATCATGCACTCTCTCTCCCCCTTAATTTTGTAAATAATATCAAAAGTGCATGTGAGAAAGAAATAACAGTTTATAGTATATCAACAAAAATCATGCATTTTAAGAGCGTTCTGAAGGGTTATTTATTTAACCCTTTGCAAATATACCTTCTGGTACCCAAACTTGGGTGACCTTCCTAGGTCTTCGAAAAGGTAAGAAAAGAGATGAAGAAGCAATGTAATAGATATTCGGTGCAAATTCGTTTGACCTTTGGCCGAGAATCCCATCATGCACATGGTATGATTTTTGTTTTTGATATGCATTTTGGTTTCTAAGAATAGTTTGTGATCTAGATGCATTAGTCTGATACGAATGTCGCGTATGCATTAATGATTTTCTTTCATATCTATGTGGTACATGATTATACTTTGTATGATATGAATAGTAAGAAGCACGATGAGATGAGATGAGTGGTGTATTAGTCTTCTTCTTAGGTTGTATTATTGCATGTGGTTTCTTAGATGAGGATAAAATAAATTTCGTTGACTTGTTTTGTACTTTATTATCTTCCATATACCCTAATCCGGATTTGTCGCTATCATGCTTTTGTGAAGAGATGATAAGATCTGCATGTTTGTACCTGTGTCAAACTATTTCACCATTTTTTCTAGATCTGCATTCCTTGATTTCAAATTTGAAATCTCGGATTTTATTTTATTATTTTGTGTTTTCAAAGATGAAATTTCAGACTTTAATGAATTTATCATGCAAGAAGACTCTTCTTTTGAATCGTTTAATTTAGATACAAGATTCGAGTTAGAAGATTCTAACAATTTCTTGTCTTCAATTAAACATTTCTTTTCTTTTACAAGAGCCTTAGAGAACTTATGCAACTCAAGATATTAACTAAAAAAATCACCATAAGAGGGTCCAGAATCAGAATCAAAATCAGAAGATACCTCGTTTGATGCTTTGGATGCAAAGCATACTTGTGTTGCTTCTTCTTCGGTTCCTTCAGTCTTAGAATCAGATGAGGGTGTTGTGGTTGAGGGTTGATTTGGAGTGTGATGGGAAGAACTGGATGTGTGTGCAAGTGAGTGGTTTGAAGAAAGGTTGGAGATCAAATTGGAGTTTGGTTTTAGGTTGGAAAGCAAGGTTGTGAATGGTGGCATGGGTTTGAATCATGTTTTAAGATTGATTTTAGGTGTTCTATAGTATTGGAATGAAGAAGGATAAAGGTTGGGTCGATTTTGGGGTGAAACATGGTGAAAAGTTACAGAAACAGGGACTTGGATCGATCCCAGAGGGACATCGATCGATCCAAGTGGCCCTGGAAAGGGTTTGAAACGTTCTGGAGGACTTCAGTCGATTGACTAGGGGACATCGATCAATCGATGTCCAGGAAATTGAACATTGATCGATCAGATGGACCACATCGATCGATCGAAGTCCTGGGGTTGTAGACCTGCAACTTTTTGGAGGACATCGATCGATCAGAAGAGGTATATCGATCGATCGAATTCCTGAAGGTGAAAAGTTGAAACGCTTCTAGAGGACATCAATCGCTCAATAATAAGACATCGATCGATCGAAGTCCTTACGACATGACATCGATCGATCAAGGAGACAACATCGATCGATCGATGTGACCAGTTTTGTAAGATATAATTCTTTATCTATACAGAGGTTAGGGAATGAACATTAAGTGGTTTGAAAGTTCTTCTGAGTGGCATTTGGAAGCTAGTGTGTTCCCTGAGGGATGTCTTTAAGGTTGATGGCACTGTTCTTGATAGGTAGAGTCTGTGTACGCGTTTAGAAGTATGTGATTATGTGACATGAACATATGCATCATCACATAAGCATTTAGCATTCGACATACGTTTTGTTTGCGAAAAGATTATGAGTTTTACAAAGAGAATTTAAGGTTTGCGAAGGACAGTGTATGGCTGCTTTTGATCACAGTGTATAAAAGTCACGTCTGCAATAGCAGGGTATAAAAGTGTGACCTGTGAATCAATGACAGGGTATAAAGTATATGTTATGGGGTCGTGGACCTATCAGCACGGGGTATAAAGTTATGTTTGCTGTGGACTGATCACCGACAGGGTATAAAGTTCTGCTACGCGAAGAATAAGACAAAAAGTATTGTAAAAAAAGTTTGTGAAAGGATATGCATGGCACGATTTATGAAAAGACATATGTTTGTGTTTTGTTGGTCAATGTGTGGTTTTGAAGAGAGTACATGCATCACGTCACAGAAAGCATAAGTCTGGGTTACAAGGGATGTTTTAGCCTGTGGCTGTTGATGTAATTGTGTTTAACTCTGTACGTGCTGATTTCCATTTGGTGTGTTAAATATATGACTTACTTGACTTTAATTTATGATCATGAAGATGTATTTGTTAACCTGACTACCTTATTTTGGGTATTGTTTATATATGAACATTGGTAACTCGTCGTGTGTGATTCCGTAAGGTATATAGCGAGTTACTTGCTAGCATTGTTTCGCTAAGAACAATTGTTTCATCTTTTTCAGGTGAACTTGAATATGAGATGATATTCGCAGAGGACGACGGCGAGTGGGCTCATTGGATGATAGATGTTGAATTGGAGATCGGAATGCCATTAATTGAGAGTTACTTATTGATTCATTCGTGGTTGGATGTAGATAGATATTTACCAGACACATTTTAATTCTGCTGTATTTCAGTTGGAGGATTATTGTTATCGAAGTTTTAAATTGTTATGACGTTTTCGCTGATTCATCTCATGCCATGGATGACGTATGCATTGATCTGCTTTGACGCTTCGTAGTTCTCGTAGTAGACTACGACGGGTGCACTGGTACCGATGACAGCATCAGGCTGGGGTGCTACAAGTAGGACCTGTATGGCACCACTAGAAGGGGGGTTGAATAGTGAGTGCAGAAAATCTTGTTTTTAAAAACGTTTGGCTTAAAACCCCCACTTCTGAAAACAGTTTCTGTTTTCAGATCCTGATTTGAAATAATTAAACGACCTAGTTAGAGATCTCCAAAAATTATGAAATTTGGTGAAAATCTACTCTCATGTGCTCTGCGTATATCCCAAAAATTTCAAATTAAAGTACCACTCATAACCCCTTGAAAATACGTTCTTGTTCAGATTGCGCAAATCTGCTAGAAACCGTGCTCTGACTTGAAAAATTTATTCCTATTAATTGGAGACTCCAAATGGTCTGAAAATTTAATGACAATACCCTCAAGGTATGTATTATAATAGGTTGAAACAGTTTTCAAAAATTCTTTTGGGAAGTATATCAATCACGTTGATGTTCTCAACCTTTGTAATTCTGAAAATCAGATTGCACTAGTCTAGAACTATTCAAGTTTGATTGACTTATACTTATTCAAATGAGCTGAAACTTGCGCCAAATGAAAACTAGGAAGTGTGGATATGTTTCTGAAAGGATTTGTAATTTTTGAAAAAAGTCTACTAATTTTTCTGTCGTAACAAAATCGATGCAAAATGCTGGAAACTGAAAGTAAAGTGCTGAAAGTAAGAACACTAAGAATTTTATACTGGTTCGCCTAAAAAAATCTACTCCAGTCTTCAAGGACACCTTTCTCGGTTATCACTAAACACCAAAAACACCTTACCACAAGGGTTGCTGGAGTTATACATTAACTACATCCTCTCACAAACAATACAATCAAGCACACTGAATCACGAACACCACCACCTATTGAATGAAGGTTTCATCACGCCTTGATCAATTTACAACAATGTATGAGTGTGTGTGGTATAATCAAAGCCTATACAATATTTTGAATATATGAACACTAGGCTTGAGAGAAGAAGAAGAAAGAAAAAGAGAAGAAGAAAATAGTATAATTTCTTGATCTTAAGAGAATGAGAGTTGTGGTCTTGAACTTGTTTGCACTATTCTTCTCTTTTTATCACATGTGGCCGCCCCCCATAGAGTATCTTTCCTTCTTGAGAATTCTCTTTAATGCCCTTGGAAGATTGCCTGGTGTAGATGTGACACCATCTTGCTCACTTGACACACTATGATAGGAAAGATGACTTGATTTTGCTTACTTGTCACTTGATGATTGGTACAACTTGGCATCCTTTAATGTGCTGTAAAAGTCTGAATAAAACTCATAAAACATGTGCCAAATAGTAGTCAAAACATACCATACAATCACATATTAATCCCCTGTTAGTGTATGTGTCTTAGGCCATGATTTGGATGTTTTATGTTATACATTTATTATTAATAAAGAGGTTTTATTATCATTATTGTTGGTTAGTATGTTACACAATTATGATATATGTCCCTGGTTCATTATTGTTATAGAGATAAAATAATTTATAACCAGTATGAGTATGATTTGATAATCGTGAGATGATTATGTGTATGGTGATACAAATCAATCTCATAGATACTTGTTAGAGAACATTGTATTAGATAGACCCATCATGCGATTACTACATGGATTAACGTCATAAGTAAATCTCATGATAGTCATGTTTTAATCCTTAGACTTGAGATTGTCATAGTTTTTAACAGAAGGACTATTATATTTTGACATGATCTAAAGTTATCCGTAACTAGATAATAATAAAGGTCATGATTGAGTATGATAGAAATTATATAGAGGATATTGAATAATCAAGATAGAATTTGTCTCTCTTTTAAGAGAGATATATTTGGATCCCTCGATTAGCGAGACTGTGAAATGCATGGCCGTGCTCAAATGAATTGATAGTGTGATCAATATCATTTGTTTTATCAGTCTACTTAGAGATCGAGTAATCATATGTTTGAACAATATAAGTATGAGGCTGACCAGGACTTATGTTCAAACTAGATATCGTGTGACAAAGGGATTAATGCATGTGCTATTATTAGGCTAGTTGGACTGTAGTCGTATTAATTGGATAGTCGTAATGTCTTGCTAGAGAACAATTACGGCTTGTTGGTTTAATAGAGATTTAACCGACTGCCAATTAATATGGGCCTACACACAAGAATGCGTATGGGCTGATATTAATAATATTAATAATATTAATATTAGATATTAATTATTATTATTATTATTTTCTTTTTTATATATATACTTATATCATCGGATAATAACAATAGATCCATATCTGATATGGATTTCGATTGGTCTTATCTAATGCTAACAGAATTCGTATTTGATACGGATTATGATTGGCATTAACCAATTCGATCTAGAATCGGATTTTGATATCTATATATATGTATATATCCTGGTGTGTCTCGTACACAACAGAGAACAGAAAAACGAAAGACAAAATCGTTTTAGAGAAGACCAAGTTCTCAGCCATGTCGTTTCAAGAGCTAGAACTCCGGGCGAAAGCATTCGTGTGGATACCGACAGAGGGTGTTCATGATTTTGCACCTCCTTCATCTGCGGATTTTGAATCTACAGAGGTAATTTTTGAGTTTCTTTCATCGAGTTAAACAAACAACATGGATCCTTGGTAGGAAATCCGAGATCAAGTTTTGTTTTTCCGCTGCGTGTTTTTGCAGTGATCATGCGATTTCCCAACATCCCCTTCAATTTTGGAATAAAATTGTAGACAAAAATGCTCCAAAATTTATTAACTTAAGTACTTCACTTAATGAACTAGTTTAGTTCGTTAATGGTGGCACCTGAAAAAAATTCAAAGACAACAAATGTTTGCCATATGATGTAAGCTTTAAGCTTCATGGCTTGTTAGTACGGCAACAATATATATAAAGCATATGAGGCATGTATATCATAAAAACGTGTCAAGTAATAAATTTGTCATGCATTTCGTAAACTTGTACTATTTAAATCATGCGTTTGTAAATCATTTAAATAATTTTTCTCAACAATCTCTCCCTTTTGATGATTTGCAAAATAACATTAGTTCATGATTTAAATATGACCTCTCCCTCTCCAATTTGTCACAAATTCGAGTTTTGAATTTTTATAGTGTCGTTGTCTCCCCTTAAATTGTGCAATCTTGTTTTCTCTCCCCTTTAACTCATTCTCTATCCCCCTTAAATCATGCACTCTCTCTCCTCCTTAATTTTGTAAATAATATCAAAAGTGCATGTGAGAAAGAAATAACAGTTTATAGTATATCAACAAAAATCATGCATTTTAAGAGCGTTCTGAAGGGTTATTTATTTAACCCTTTGCAAATATACCTTCTGGTACCCAAACTTGGGTGACCTTCCTAGGTCTTCCAAAAGGCAAGAAAAGAGATGAAGAAGCAATGTAATAGATATTCGGTGCAAATTCGTTTGACCTTTGGCCGAGAATCCCATCATGCACATGGTATGATTTTCGTTTTTGATATGCATTTTGGTTTCTAAGAATAGTTTGTGATCTAGATGCATTAGTCTGATATGAATGTCGCGTATGCATTAATGATTTTCTTTCATATCTATATGGTACATGATTATACTTTGTATGATATGAATAGTAAGAAGCACGATGAGATGAGATGAGTGGTGTATTAGTCTTCTTCTTAGGTTGTATTATTGCATGTGGTTTCTTAGATGAGGATAAAATAAATTTCGTTGACTTGTTTTGTACTTTATTATCTTCCACATACCCTAATCCGGATTTGTCGCTATCATGCTTTTGTGAAGAGATGATAAGATCTGCATGTTTGTACCTGTGTCAAACTATTTCACCATTTTTTCTAGATCTGCATTCCTTGATTTCAAATTTGAAATCTCGGATTTTATTTCATTATTTGGTGTTTTCAAAGATGAAATTTAGACTTTAATGAATTTATCATGCAAGAAGACTCTTCTTTTGAATCGTTTAATTTAGATACAAGATTCGAGTTAGAAGATTCTAACAATTTCTTGTCTTCAATTAAACATTTCTTTTCTTTTACAAGAGTCTTAGAGAACTTATGCAACTCAAGATATTAACTAAAAAAATCATCATAAGAGGGTCCAGAATCAGAATCAAAATCAGAAGATACCTCGTTTGATGCTTTGGATGCAAAGCATACTTGTGCCGCTTCTTCTTCGGTTCCTTCAGTCTCAAAATCAGATGAGTCACTCCATGTGGAGGCTTTGAAGGCTCTTCTC
Organism: Eustoma russellianum; assembly: GCA_036186865.1. Lineage (NCBI taxonomy): Eukaryota > Viridiplantae > Streptophyta > Magnoliopsida > Gentianales > Gentianaceae > Eustoma > Eustoma russellianum. The sequence continues at coordinate 31,696,234 of AP025043.1, read as the reverse complement.
CATTGTTTAGGTTTTGAAGTGAGTCTAGTTTTGTTCTAGTCCTTTTCACGGTTTTTGTTTGTTTGTCCTTGTTCGGGCAGTCATATGACAAGTGTCCAAGTTTTCCACATTCGTAGCACTTTATGTCCTCATTATTTTTATTTCTATGATTCTTAGATGAAGTGGGTTTAGGTTTGTTTTTAATCGATTTTCTCATGATCTTTCTTAATCTTTTAGCCAACGTGATTAGTTCTTCATCATCGGAATCTGTGTCACTATCATCTACGCGATCATAAGAAGTAGAGACGTATTCAATTGATTTAAACGCTATAACCTTATCTTGTTTAGAAGTAGATTCAGAATTTCGTAAAGTGAGTTTGTTTTCATGTACCTTTAATGATCCGATCAATTCCTCCATTTTTATCGATTTTGTTTCCTTACTTTCCTCAATCGCCGTGACTTTGGGGTCCCATTCGGATGGGAGACTTCTTAGCACCTTATGTACTTTTTTCTGTGTTGAAAAAGCTTTTCTAAGAGACTCAAGAGAATTATAGATGTTAGTCAAGCATAAGTCCATATCAACAAAAGATTCATTTGGCAATAATTTAAAGGACTCAAGAGTGGACATAAGCATATTTATTTTAGACTCTTTGACTTGACTAGTCCCTTCATGTTTCATCTCAAGAATTCTCCACATCTCTTGAGCACTAGAGCAATTAGACAAGTAGCTTGATTTGCTTTTACTTAGCCCATTTAGAAGTAGTTGCATGACTCTAGTATTCATACTCAATTTCTTTTTGTCATCACTAGTATATTCTTGTTTCGGTTTTATAACCTCTAGTGTGATACCATCAACAATAGATAAGTTAGAAGGGATAAAAGGACCATCTTCCATAATGGACCATAAGTCTATATTAATGTCCATAAAGAAAAGTTCCATTCTAAGTTGCCATTGTATAAAAGACTCATCATCGAAAAGAGGAGGCCTTACAGTTGACATTCCTTCTTGCTCAGTTTTGTAACTAGTGGTTGACATCTCACAAAGATCGTTGGATCCTTTTGTCGTGAATGTGCCTGTGCTCTGATACCACTTTTAGGACCTGTATAGTACCACTAGAAGGGGGGGTTGAATAGTTAGTGCGGAAAATCTTGTTTTTAAAAACATTTGGCCCCAAAACCCCACTTCTGAAAACAATTCCTGTTTTCAGATCCTGATTTGAAATAATTAAACGACCTAGTTAGATACCTCCAAAAATTATGAAATTCGGTTAGAATCTACTCTTAGATGTTCTGAGTATCTCCTAAAACATTAAAATTAAAATACCGCTCTTAACCCCTTGAAAATATGTTCTTGGTCAGATTGCGAGAATCTGTCACAAATCGTGCTTCGACTTGAAAAATTTATTCCTATTAATTGGAGACTCCAAATGACCTGAAACTTTAATGACAACACCCTCAAGGTATGTATTATAATGTGTTGAAACAGTTCTCAAAAATTCCTTTGGGAAGCATATCAATCACGTTGATGTTCTCAACCTTTGCAGCTCTGAAAATCAAATTGCACTAGTCTCAGAACTATTCAAGTTTGATTGACTTATACTTATCCAAATGAGTTGAAACTTGCACCAAATGAAAACTAGGAGGTGTGGCTATGTTTCTAAAAAGTTTTGTAATTTTTGAAAAACTTTTACTATTTTTCTGCCACAATGAAATTAATACAAAATGCTAGAAACTGAAAGTAAAGTGCTGAAAGTAAGAACACCAAGAATTTTATACTGGTTCGGTTAAAACAACCTACTTCAGTCTTCGAGGACACCTTCTTCGATTATCACTAAACACCAAAAACACCTTACCACAAGGGTTGCTGGAGTTATACACTAACTCCATCCTTTCACAAACAATACAATCAAGCACATCGAATCACGAACACAACCACCTATTGAATGAAGGTTTGATCACACCTTAATCAACCTTTTACAACAATGTATGAGTGTGGGTGGTATAATCAAATCCTATACAATATTTTGAATATATGAACAGTAGGCTTGAGAGAAGAAGAAGAAAGAAAAAGGGAAGAAGAAAATAGTAGAACTTCTTGATCATAAGAGAATGAGAGTTGTGGTCTTGAACTTTTTTGCACTATTCTTCTCCTTTTATCATATGTGGCCTCCCCCTAGGGTATCTTCCCTCGAGAATTCTCTTTAATGCCCTTGGAAGATTGCCTTGTGTAGATATGACACCATCTTGCTCACTTGGCACACTATGATTGGAAGGATGACTTGACCTTACTTACTTATCACTTGATGATTGATGCAACTTGCCATCCTTTAATGTACTGTAAAAGTCTGAATAAAACTCATAAAAAATGTTCCAATAGTAGTCAAAACATTACCATACAATCACACATTAATCCCCTTCAATTTTAGAATAAAATTGAAGACAAAAATGCTCTAAAATTCTTCCATAATAAACCACATGTGCTGAAATTTCAGCATGTGCTGTATTTTGAATTGTTTCTTTGTGTATTGCCCTCTTCAATGTGACCAATCATGTGTGGCTTATTTTCCGCCAATTAAAGTGCCAAATAAGCCCCATCTGGGCTCTAACAAAGCTGAAAATGGAGTGTGAAATTCCTGCACATGTGCTGAATTTTGTTTTAGTAAGCTTTGTCAAATAATACACGATATTTACATATATATGGTAAATTGCAATCAGCCCTAATTTGAATTTTCTAGAACACTTTAACATGTCTTGAATGTCTGAAAAGTGTCTAGATACATGTTACATCTCATGCCAAAAAAATGTTCCATGTGTTGTGTTCGTAGAAAACCGAATTTTTGACTTTCGTCGATTACGCGATTTTTCTCCGATTAAATTCAAACTTATATGTCACATATAATACTCATAAAATAAAGTAGATATTCATCTTATAAGGCTGATGTAAGTGGCACCTCCATGTGCTCAAAAAGTTGAAATTGAAATCTCCACAAATTTAGCCTAATTTGTGGGTGATTTGTGTGTGCCAACATGGAATGATTTAGTGGCTGAATTTAACATGTGAGCCACGAAAGTTTTGGATATTTTTGAATTATATGGTCTGGCCATCTTTATATGCAATTACATGACACGTCGATGAAGTTTCGGTAGTCACCCGATATGACAATTTTCGATTTATAGCCTTGTAATGTGTCATTATAATTTTCTCATCACCATGACTTATATCATATGATATAATACCTGAATATACTCATAAATATTAGGTGTATATAGTGGTGTGACATTGACGTACGTTTGTAATATATGTAACGTATCTGTAGTACGTCGAAATATATGTGTATTGTGCCTTTTTTTAAAAATCTGAATATAATATACATATATATATAGATAGGCGTGTATCTTGAAGGAATAAGGAGACTTTCCATTTTTTAATTTGTTGCCATCAAGCCTTCTCTAAATATATCTCCATTTAATGAAATAGTTAGTTAATTAATTTAAGTATTTCACTTTTTTTTTTGGCAGAAGGATATTTATTATAAGATTGTTCCTCACTTAAGGTGGAGGGAAACCATTATACAACAATGTCTTCATAATTAACGAAATAATGCAGAAACGTAAGGATTGCCATTCTCCAATTATATATGATATGCCGCATTAAAACCTTGCCAAGTAAAACCACCCTTGTGGATAAAACCTTGGCGAAGGAAAAAGCGTACATATTTATATAATTGGATCGAAACTGTGTGGCAAAATGAATTACAAACATGAATTTAAAATAATCTTCAAGTCTAGCCATGTGCTTTTGATGGATGCCGAGGACGGATGTTGTTGACACTGTTGGCTTTAGAGCTCGCATGATCGAAGTGTATATGCCATCATAACCCATGCAGCAAAGATAGGATACATCAAAACTGAAGCCATAATATCGTATGCGCGAAGTAATATTGCTGAAGAAAATGAGTGACGTACCGACGTTGTCTGCACTCCAATGAAGCACAGACAACAAAGAAGATGTAGTAGACATTATCTGCCGAAACCATATGTTCCACCAAGCATTCAGCCATGTGCCATTCCATGTGTCTCGCAAGGTAGTCAGAGCACAAAGTATGTAAGAAACAATATATGCTAATGTAATCACAAGTTGGAGAAAACAATGTAATACCGTTGCTGCCTGTATCCATGCAATGATACAGGCAGGCGAAGTTAAGCTAGTCATGAGCTGGACGAAAAGCTGGAGCGGATAAGTCCATGACAATGCAGCCTCTGACTACCGGGGGCAACTGTGAGGACGATGCAAAAACACATAAAGATGGATGTTGCATCGCATGAAATGCTAAATGATGAGCAGCAGAATTTGTTTCTCGGGGCGTATATTGCAGAGAAGATTTTGTTATGTGAATGAAGTTGCCCAGTCTCTGTAAATCATACTGCATCTCCCCGGTTGAGCCTCGCACAGATAGCAGCGATTGGATGCTTGAACAATCTGTTTCAATAATCAGTCTTGAATGTTGCTGTGAGAAGAATATTAAAGAGTATAGCAGAGCTTGTATCTCTGCCCGCAGTGGGGGTAAGCGGGGCAACGTAAATGCAATTGCCTTAACAAAACATCCAGTTGAATCACGGATAATGGCACCTGCAGCAGCCTTGCCGCGTCCTGCTGCAGCATCTACATTTAGTTTTAATCTTCCTGGGGGTGGAGTACTCCATCTTACCAAAGTTAGTCTACGCAGACGTAGAACAGGAGACAAACCCAATGTAACTAAGGAGGGAATAGTTACAGCAATTTTCTTTCCTGATATTGATGCACACCAACTATAGACATCCATACGAATACGCTCCTCCATTAGACGTGGCTGTAACTGTTCATTCCCAAATGTTACACCTGCATATTCTTTCCAAACATTCCAGCATATATAGTGAGGAACTATGACTTTCAAATGTCCTTGTAGAGAATTAGAAGATGAATTTAACCACCAGCTCCAGAGTGCCGAACGCAAAGAACTGTAAGTGTGGCATGGGCCATCAAACCAGACCGTGTATTTTTGCCATACTGGTGCAATTATAGGGCATTGCAAAAATAGATGATCAATGGTGCTCTTATTGTTTTTGCAAAACGGACACTGTGAGGGGTATATGACCATGAATTTAGACAAGTTGTCTGGCAGTGGCAATGCACCATTACAAAGCTTCCATATGAGTATTTTGCAAGAAGATGAGACACCTGGCCACCAAATATACTTGGTGCTTCGTAATGTTGATTTAACACTTCTGCATTCTTCATAAGCACTCTTTAACGTAAACTGTCCATTTGAATCCGGCAACCAAGCCCAGCCTGCCTGTTCACAGTGTGAACTGTCCTGACAAAAGCCATTAATTTTGCATATTCTTTTCCAAACTGGAGAATCGTATAGCATAGGTCTATAGTGCCCTCTCCTTCCATATTTCTGCTGCATGTATGTGGCCCATAATGTGGAGCCTTGATGAAATGCCCACCAAATTTTACAATCAAATGCCAATTGTAATGCAGTTAGTGATCGAATTCCTACGCCACCTTCGGACACTGGATAGCACAATTCCTGCCATGATCTCCATCGATGCTTATTGCCCCAAAAGAAAGCTGACATTCTCCTTTCCAACTCTTTAATTATGCTGGCAGGTAAGCGTGATGCAGCAAATAGGTGTAATGGGATAGAAGATAAAACCGAATTAATTAAAACCAACCGCCCTGCAGTACTTAGGAGTTTGGTCGACCACCCATTTATACGTTTCTCAAAATGCTGAATTAGTGTAGAGCAATGGTTGCTGCGGCAAATGCCTTTGTGAATTGGTGCTCCAAGATATCTCATTGGCAGAGCCCCCAGACGCATTCCTAGTAGACTTGCTATACCATGTCCGTTTGCTCCAGAACTTACTACCACAGAGCTTTTATGGAAATTGATCAGCTGGCCGGAGGCTTGTTGATACATTTGTAAAAAGGATATAAAATGACGCAAATTTCTTGGTGATGCATTAAGGAATATAAGAAGATCGTCTGCATATCCCAAATGAGAAGGTGTCTGTAGTCTGCCATCATGAAATCCCTTGAGCCGTCCAGAATGAATCAAGGCCTTGAGTCCTCTGCTAAAACCTTCAGATGCCAATATAAATAAAATGGGAGACAATGGATCTCCTTGCTTGACACCTCGGCCTGGGGCAAAGAAACCACATGGTTTGCCATTAATCAGGACCGAGCACTTGGTGGCAGAAAGGTTGTTTATGATCAGCCTCACAAAGAGTGGCTTGAAGCCCATCTTCAGCAACACCAGACGCAAATATGTCCAAGACACCCTATCAAATGCTTTTGCCATGTCAAGTTTGATGATGGCACCCGAAAATAGTTCAAAGACAACAAATGTTTGCCATATGATGTAAGCTTTAATGCTTCATGGCTTGTTAGTACGGCAACAATATATATAAAGCATATGAGGCATGTGTATCACAAAAACGTATCAAGTAATAAATTTGTCATGTATTTCGTAAACTTGTACTACTTAAATTATGCGTTTGTAAATCATTCAAACACTTTTTCTCAACAGTAACACCATGTTGGATGATCAGGATTCATAGACGGTACTTGAGACTACTCAAGGGATCATTCGGTATGTCTTGGTTACCGTTCTTACGATAAGAAAAATGCTATAGCCAATACATGATTTGCCATGTTTATGAATGTTACGAAATGATATGTTTCTAAATGTTTTACGATGCATGCATCATGTACATACCTCATTAGTACTTGAAACCATTTATGTCATTATCACTCCCAAACTTTGCCCTAGTGTGACAGATACATAGATACCGGTAGGCGCATGGAACCGGCCTTATAAAGGATTATGGTTTAGGGTAATCAAGATTATACAGAAGATAACTAAGTTCCCGAAATACAGTTCATTAATGATTTAAAATACTCTGTTACCTGTTCTATTTACTTATGTTATTTACGTTGCATGTTATTGCATTGTTTTGCGGAGGCGGTTCATGTTCTTTATTTTTCTGTATTTATTTCATTACCCTGTCTTCCATGCATGATGCACATGACGAACCTAGGCGGAAATACTTGCTGAGCGATTCATTATCGCTCACTCCTTATTTTACACCTTGGAGAGCCTCAGCAGCCCAAGCTGAAGTATATAGACGACGAGCCGAGAGAGCAGGTTCCCATGAGCAGTCTATTGTACCTAGTAGTTCTAGATTTTGTATTTTTTCATTTCAACCATGTAAATCGATGCACTGTAGATGTTGTACTTTGATTTATCGATGATGTACGCATGTGGTTTATGTTTCCGTTCTATTTATTTAATGATGCTTCCGCTATTCATGTTTATGACAATGTGCATATAGATGTTATCGGCACCTTGTACTTCTCGTAGCAGAGTACGATTGGTGCACCATGCCGAGACCCTAGTCCCAGGCAGGGCGCTACAGGTGGTATCAGAGCCACGGCTCCAAATCCACAGCGGCAAACATAAAGTAAGCAATGACATGTGTTATGCTATGATAATAGAACCTAAGTTACGATTGTAGAACCTAAGTTATGACTGTAGACCCTAAGAAGAAATCGTAGAGTCTAAGTGTCTGATTTAGACTGAGCGAGACAGCCTTAGAATAGCTCCCCTAGAATGGTTTAGTGAAAATAACTAGAATAATCCTGTTTTCCCTTAGTGTCGGTTGACTTAAATTAGAACATATACTTACTACCTTCCATAGAATTTGAATAACACACTGAAAACTTAGAATTTTGTTTCGGTTTATATATATTAACTAACTGCGTCAACCTAACTGTTTGAAATAGGATGGCATCGCGACCCCGTTAAACAGACTCAATCGCCTTTCCCACAGGGGTTATCATCGGCCTCGGAGCGGACACCATCACCACAGGCACCTATTCCACCTCCACAGACACATTTTCCGGGGGAGATACTCCACTCATTTTTTGAGGCCTTGATACGGTTGAGTCAGATAGGCGGGTCAGAACAGACCCCACCACCACTTTCACCCCACAACCACAGCCTTAGAGAAGAAGCAGTGTGTTCTATTATAGAGAGCTGGTAAGAGCACGAGTTATAAGTTTTGACAGAGAGTCGGATACAAATAAGGCAGAGAGATGGTTAGATAAAATTGAGAGCGGCTTCCAGATGGCGTAGGTGCCTGAAGAGGTGAATGAATAGATTATTCAACCGTTTCTGGTTGGTAGAGCTAGTCAGTGGTGGATGATTTATATTCAGCCAGTGTCCTGACTAGTAGCTTGGACAAACTTTCTAGAGGAGTTCTGCAGATTCTACCTCCCTGCGGCACTGATGATACAGAGGATTGGATAGTTTGATGCACTGAAGGAGAAAGCAGGAGTCTCAGTCTCGAAGTACGTCCGTCGATTCATCACACTAGGCTGCATGTTCCTTCCATGATGATTGATGAAAGGTTTAAGATGGTTAAGTTCATAAGCGGGCTAGATTCACGGATCCTGACCTGGTTAGTTGATGCACATTCAAGAAATTTTGAAGAGTTACTAGATGACTGCTACAGAGCAGAGCACATTATTACACTACAAGACATATAGGATAGAAATAGGGGACCTCGAGAGTATATTGAGGAATGGACTGGGAGATGGGGAACATATCCGCATAGGGCAGGAAGACGACCTCCGCATCAATCATATAGCTGGCCTCAGTCACAACATCGACAATAGCGGTGGAAGCAGCTATTTCGATATGTCGACGATGCCTAAGACAACATACTGGTGAGTGCCACTTGGGGACAGATGCATGCTTTAGATGCGGAGAGATTGGACACTAATGAGAAACTGCCCCAGGATGAGAAGAGGCTTACCAGGTGAAGCACAACAGCAAGAAGGGCCATCACAGACCGATGTTCAGGATTAGGAGGCTTTAGACACATGCCAAATACTATAGCAGGTATGTTACGTTATATGATTTAATCCAATCAGTACTACTAAAGTTTGAAATTTTGACCGAATTAGAAGTTACTTTGAATTAAGCAAATAAGAAGAGGTTTGATCCGAGTAACGCGACGGAGGTGTGGGAGTTCGTATACTCTAAGAAAGTGATTTAAAAGACTCTCACCAATAACCAAATAATCAGATTTCTAAATAGAGCCACGTAAGTTATGATTCTAGAAAAGCATATCCGAATGCCAGAGCGGTGTACGGGGTGATGGATAAGTTCGAGACACGAGATAAGGGTGAATTTAGTCGGGCAACTTTAAGCAGCAGATTACAATTGGACTTATAAGTTTCGGGGATGAAATTTTTTATAGTGAGAAATGTTACGACCCGCACCCCGGGCTAGTTGACAAAGAGAACGAAGGAAATTACAACAGAATTAGAATACGATCGTTGCGCCACACTAAGCAGTATAAATAAAATTTTTCTACGCACTAAGACAAATCAAATCCAACCTTAAGGTGATCAAGTAAGTTAGAAAATTTATTAAAAAAGAAATACAAATAGGACACAAATTTCCTTTTCAATTAAATAAAAATAAAAGGAAAATAGGACATAGGACAAATGGTAAGGGCCAAGTACTTTCCCACCCCCCACAGACCTTGACCGCCACCTCACCCCCTTTGGAAGACAAAGTTGTCTTCATTTCTCTTCCATCACTTCCCTCTTACACAATTTTCTTACACCCATCTCCTCTCACTCTTTCCAACCACAATACAAGACAATATTATACCCACTTGCACCCCCACCCCACTTGCCCAGCCACCCCTTTAATTTCCTCAAAATGTTTACATTTTTCTCTTTTCCTTTTCCCCTCATCACTTCACCCCTCTTACACAAAGCAATTGGGAACCAATCAAATTGCATGCAAGTATATTTCCCCTCCACTAACTCTCCAACCCAAGAGTGTAATCATTAATTCCCCCGCTACTCCTTACCAATTTCAGCCATAAGGGGGTTGAGGAGTAAGACTTCAACCCCACTCCATTTTTCCTCCTCTCATTTTCACCCCAAACACTTCACTCTCTAAACATTCTCTCCACTCTCACTCTCTCTGACTAGAAAGAGACTTCTTCCACCCCCATCTTCCTCTTGTACACTGAGAACCCCAAAACCAAGGAAGAAGAAGAATTATTCCATTTGCAAGCACCCGTCAAGCTCAAGTGCAAGGATTCTCAAGGTAAAGAACCTTCTCTTCCTCTATATACCTCGCTTCCATCATCCATTCTCTCACAAAGGCTCCAATGCCCTTCATCTAGGCCCCCAACCCGTCAGCCAAGCCAAAAGAGTAAAAGGTGTAGTATTAATCAAGAAAGGAGAATCTTCAAGCCATTCAAAGGTAAGATTCATTAAGATTGAGTTTTAGAACATTCATAGCTTCTTCTCTTTCAAAAAATGACTAACTCTTCCTTCCTTTTGGACATCTAGGCTGTCTACCCCCTCACACCAAGAGAAAGAAGGAATCTTTCACTCTTAAGTGTAAGATTCAAGAACAAAGGCAAGTATTCCTTTTAGTTCCTTCATGAATCTTCAAAAATGAGTCATCTATGTTCATATAAAAGCTTGGATCATGCATGCATACATTCAAATGAAGTTTTCATCACAATGATACAAAAAGTGTACTTGCATGCCCAATCTATGTAGCATTGTGTGTAGTACTTGTATGGATTCATGCCTATGGCTAGGATGAGATTTAAGAAGGTAGTGCATGGCCAAATTTTGGTGTATTCATCCCTCTTAGGGGCGTGCATGGCATGTAGGAGAAGACTTAGTCATGCATGCTCCAATTCCATGAAAATTGTTGGTAGCATAGTACACTTTCTTGAAAAAGTGTACTAATAACCTTACTTTGCATCATCTTTATGTATGTGTTTAGGATGATCATCACCTTCATGATCTCATATGTTTTCTAGTGTATTTGTATGATCATGGTCATGATTTAGTATACTTATGATGCATCATAAATTATACTTCAATGCGTGCCATAAAAGATAGCTTCTTTTATGATCATTTTCATGCATGTTCCTCCTAAGATGGGGCTGTTTTGGCCTCTATCATTAGGCATGATTTCATCACCATCATCATGATCTGTATCTTGATGATCATGGCCTATGGAGGTGTATTTTCATGGTTTTCATTCTCTTATGTGTTTGCATATAGTAGCATCATGATGATCAACATGATCATGGTTCTTATGATCATGATTATGGTGGATGTGGCCACACTTGAATGATAGCATGTTAAGATCATAATATCACTGCATCATCATGCACCTTCATGATAGATATTCATGGTAGATTAAAGGGCAAGATGGTTGTTATCATTCTAGCATACATGTTAGCATGAACAAGTTGAAAAATAGATGTTGTGGGTTGAGACACATTCTGCCGAGAGGCCATATTTGATACCATGATGATGTTCCAATTTACTTGAGTATGCATGTGTAAATATATGTATAATGTATATTAGATATGTGGTAAATTAATGGTTGAGCAAACAAAGAAATTAAGAAAGGAGGACACACTAAAAAAGGGGTTATTTTGTCATTTGGCCGAAAGCCCCTCTAATGACAAAAAGGGTAATTTTCATACTAAAGAAATATGAAAAAGTGGGTTGTTTTGGAAGACTTATAATAAAATAAGTAATGGACATATTAAGGGAATAAAATAAATGCTTAAGAGCCAAAAAAAGGGGTTGTTTTGGGCAAGAAACCGAGGCCACCCTAATAGTCATTCCACATAAGAACTTGATATGAAAATTGGACTAAGTGATGGAATTAGGGGCTGAGATGAATAGAGACCTAAAACCAGTCCGGAAACTGAGAATTCACCTATGCATATGACAACATGATTTTGAAAACAAAATATTTTATCCAACGATCACGTTTACGAAATGGTTATTGCATAAGATGTTTTAAGCGCACTTTTACGAATAAAGAACTGTACTGAGAGACGAATGATTCCATACGACTAATGTATGTTTATGTGGGCTGAGTGTAACACCTTGTTTGGGACAAGAGATCTCCGCCTTTATATACATATATGATGTGATGTTTATGGAGAGCTGCCTGACATCAGGTCCTGGGGGAGGATGTCAGGGGCAAAATATACATTACGGTTGAGTGTAACACCGTGTCCAGGACTCAAGATCTCTGCCATAATGCATCACTATTAGTTCTATGTACATATGATGTAACACTGTGGTTGGACCATCGGGATTCATAGACGGTACTTGAGACTACTCAAGGGATCATTCGGTATGTCTTGGGTACCGTTCTTATGATAGGAAAAGTGCTATAGCCAATACATGACTTGCCATGTTTATAAATGTTGCGAAATGATATGTTTCTAAATGTTTTACGATGCATGCATCACGTACATACCTCATGAGCACTTGAAGCCATTTATGTCATTATCACTCCCACACTTTGCCCTAGTGTGACAGATACATAGATACCGGTAGGCACATGGAACCGGCCTTATAAAGGATTATGGTTTAGGGTAATAAAGATTATACGAAAGATAAATACAGTTCATGAATGATTTAAAATACTTTGTTACCTGTTATATTTACTTGTGTCATACCCCGTGACTTTTAAGCACGACTTTCAATACTTAAAGGTGAACCTTAAATGCAATTTAATTAATGATATAGGATGTGAGACTTAGTTACTTAAAATATAGAAAAATAAGAAAAAGGGGTTAAAAGTAGAATTAAAGGTAATTAAGGAAAATTACCTAAAAGGTCCCCACTAAAGGATAGGGGAGTTACACAACACATAGTATAACTCCCCATTCATCCAAGGGGGACGGTTAAAACAGAGGAAAAAGGGAGAGAAACCGCAGGAGAAAAGAGAAGGAGAAAAGGAGAGAAAGCAGAATAAGAGAAGAAGAAAAAGGGAGGAAGAAGGTCAATCTAAGTGCAATCCTTACCGAAATTCTGCAGTAAATTCGTAAGCTTAACTAGAAACAAAGGCAAGTAATCTTTCTATACGCTTTACGCAAATTTTGATACCATAGGCCCTATGTTCTTACAAAGAGAAAACTTGGATCACACATTAGTAGCTTTGGTTTGTTTATGTTAAATGCTTTACTATATGTAATTGTTGTTGTTGTTGATGGTGTATAGTCATGTTCTTTGTGCCAATTTCTGAAAATGGTTATGTGGTGATCTTTGTTGAAAATTTGCCCATAAAAGTTTTATCCGTAATGTGTTCCTTGGTTTGGTATGAGTTCTTGTGTTCATTAAGTACATCCTAAGTGTTTTGAGTGTATTTGCAGAAGGTTGAAGGAGTAAAGATGACATTGTTGTAGGTTTGTTGTGCTGGAAAGTTTGAAGAGATTGGAAGTGTGGTTGATAGAGGGCTTAAGATGGACACTAGTTTATGTGTTTAAGAATCAACTCATGTTAGTTGGGTGTTAAGCATGATGGATCTAGGTGCTAAGATGGATCTTGAAGTGTAAACATGCAAAGGTTGAAGGAGGAAGGTGAGGGAGAGAAGTTACTGCAGAAAAACTACAGTTCTGAACCGTCAGAACACTTCGAACACCTACATTAAGCGCTTCAAGTCACACTAGGCGCCTAATGTAGGCGTTCAATGTGTCCCAGAGCATCCCCGTACACTTCGAACACCTACATTAGGCGCTTCAACTCACATTAGGCGCCTCATGTAGGCGTTCGATGTATATGGCACCTCCCCGAATACTTCGATCGCCTAGTATAGGCGCCCCATGTCCACATTAGGCGCCTCATGTGGCGTTCGAAGTATACTGGAAGCCTTTTTGACCCTTTAGGCGCCCTATGTATGTGTAGTAACTCTATACACTTCTTTTGAACATAAAATGCAAGGGTATTTGAGGTGTAATTGAGGAATAGATGGTAAGTTCGACTAAGTAAGAGTAAGATTGAATCCCAAGTGAATTAGTGAGACGAACGGACTTGGAATGATACGAACATGGAATGTTTGAGGTGCAAGACCGTATACTTGATATGTAAGATGTGTGTGTGTATGTTACATGTTTGATACGAAGTTGCATGAACATCTTGCATCATGACATGGGCACTTGCATTTGACTTGAGAATTGCTTTGCGAAAGAACATGTGTTTACAAGAGAAGTTTAAAGTTTTCGAAAGGCAAACTATGGCTGCTGGTTGATCGCAGGGTATAAAAGTCACGCCTGCGAAAGCAGGGTATAAAAGCGTGACCTGTGAATCAACAGCATGGTATAAAATATTTTATGGGGCCGTGGACCTATCATCACGGATATATGATATATGTAATGGGGCCGTGGACCTTTCAGCACGGGGTATAAAGCTATATGTTATGGGGCCGTGGACCTTTCAGCATGGGGTATAAAGTTATGTTTGTTGTGGACTGATCACCCACAGGGTATAAAGTTCTGCTACGTGAAGAATGTGATAAGAAGAGTTATGGAATGTTTTGTGAAATGACACGCATGACATGTTTATGAAAGAAGACATATGCATGGGTGTTGTGTGTGGTTTTAAAGAAGTACATGCATCATGATATACGAAGCATAAGATTTGACATGCAAGAAGTGTGACTAGTTTATGCCTTGTTTATGTGATATGTTGTTTTAGTACATGTTTGCTCTCGTATCCGCGTATCATTTATGTTATTTTATCTGTTTTGAGGAATTCTTATAAAGATTCTATTTACTAACCCGAGCACTTTATTTTGGGCAATGACTTATACACTGGTGACTCGTCGCGTGTGATCCCGTAAGGTGTATAGACGGGTAACTTGCTGACGATATTTTCGCTAAGAACAGATACTATATTCCTTTTCAGGTGAGCCAGAATATGAAATGATATTTGTCGAAGACGATGGCGAGTGGGCTCAATGGGATGACGGGCATGGAAGTAGATAGATGCTGGATTACTCTCTTTAAGTTTGGAAACTTAATGTTTATTATGTTGTACTGGAAGTTATGTTAGACAGTTGGTCGAACACCTTTTATTTCCGCTGTATTTTCTGGTTACATTAGTGATGGTGAAGTTTTAAATTTTACAACATTTCCGCTGATTTATCTTACGTCATGGATGATGTATGCTTGATCTGCTTTGACAGTTCGTAGTTTTCATAGTAGACTACGGCGGGTGCACTGGTTCCGATGACAGTTTCGGGCCGGGGCGCTACAGGTGGTATCAGAGACTAGGCTTCAGATCTATCTCGGAAACTTAAGTTCATGACCTTTTAGCAAATTAAGATATGATTTTCCCTTAAGTTTGATCCTTAGATATAAGTGTTGATTTCTTTAGAGTTTAAGTATGATCAGGGTTGGGTGTGTGTGAGCGCATTTAGCATTTAATTTTTGCATTAATATTTTATTTTATACCTCACCCATTCTTGTGCATTCAAGCTTTCAGTAACATCTTGTATTTACTGAATGCTAATGCAATGTTGACCTTTCAGAGAAAATGCCTCCAAGAAGAGAGAACACAGGAAACTCTGGCAATGGACAGGAGAACCAGCCACCACAAGTGGTTTTACCCCAGGTGCTCACTGATGCACTAATGCTGATCGCACAAGGATTTGCTCAATAGCATCAGCCTCTGATGCCTCCGCCACCACAACACAATATCCGGTTCATCTACGGAGAGATGAGGAAGGTGAGAGTTCTGGAGTTTGGAGGATGTACTGATCCGGAGGAGGCTCAACATTGGTTGGCTGAGGTGGAGAAATGTTTTCGGTTAGTGCAAGTGCCGGAGGAGATAAAGGTTGATGTGGCCACACCCCTTCTAAGTGGCAAGGCTGGTGAATGGTGGGACGGAATGGTGTTGAGGATGACCTCACCAATCTCATGGGCGCTGTTTTGTGATGTTTTCCTAAAGTATTATGTACCGGAGACTGCAATATTGGAAGAGATAAGAGCGTTTGACAGATTGGAGCAAGGAAGGATGACGGTGTCATAGTATGCGGATCGTTTTCATGCCTTGGGTAAGTTAGCCCCGGCGATTGTGTCTGATAATCGCCTTAGGATGACGAAGTTCGAGAGGGGTTTGGACTCGAGGATACAAACGGCAATAGTGAACGCAGGAATGAAAACTTACGAGGACATGTTGGATGCATGTTTTCGGGTTAAGAGCGATTTCCGCAGAGTAGCGGCAAGAGCAGCTAGTGCAGGAGGGTCTGATAGAGGCAAAAGGCCAAGAGATGATGTGAGAGTTGGTGGAAGACCCGGACGTTGGGTCAAGATTCCGAAAAGAGGCCCAGTTGGAAATTTTCAAAGACTCCCACCCCAGAATCCAGTAGTTCAGCAGGCTATAGGAGTTTGTCCACATTGCAATAAGAATCACGTCGGAGAGTGTAGAAAGGTGGCTGGAGCATGCTATCGATGCGGTCAAGTGGGTCACATGATTAGGGATTGCCCGGAGATGAAGAAAAATATTCCTGGAAAGGCGCTCAGCAGCCGAGAGCAAAGCCACGAGCAAATGCCCATGTGCATCTCATGACGGACACTGATGTGCATGAGGCTACCGATGTAGTAGCAGGTACCATTTAAACTAAGTTTAAATCCTTATTGAACTAAGTTTAAATCCTTATTGAATTAGGTGCGATTTTAGTAAATAAGGTACCTGCCAACGTGCTATTTGATAGCGGCGCAAGCCACTCCTTCGTAGCAAAGAGATTCACTAAACACCTTGGTAGTTTGCCTGAATGGTTAGAAACTCCGTATCGTGTTCAAGCGGCCGAAGATCAAATTATGGTTTCGTATCATCAGTACCGAGATTGCGAATTAGAGTTTGAAGGACAAACATTCTCCGCCACACTGATCCCCATTCAGATGTATGACTTTGACGTGATATTGGGAATGGACTGGTTGGCCAAGTATCACACCAACATTGATTGTCGATTGAAGCAAGTGACAGTCAAGAGTGCTAAGATGGAAAAGGTAATGCTTCAAGGAGATGCGGAACGAAAGAAAGTTCACAAGAAGGTATATGTGTCCATTGCACAAGCACGCAAAGCCTTGAGGAAAGGTGCTGAGGGATCTCTAGTGTATGCCATGGGCGCTACTCAGGAAGTACCATCTATTGAGCAAATTTCAGTGGTTAATGAATTTCTTGATGTGTTTCCAGAAGATTTACCAGGAGTACCACCCCCGAGGGAAGTCGAGTTCGAGATAAACTTGGTTCCAGGAACTGAACCTATCTCTAAAGCCCCTTATAGAATGGCTCCAGCAAAGTTGAGAGAGTTGAAGGAACAACTGCCGGAGTTATTAGACAAGAAGTTTATCCGCGCTAGTGTATCGCCCTGGGGAGCACCTGTTTTGTTTGTAAAGAAGAAAGATGGTAGCATGAGACTTTGTATCGATCATAGAGAGTTGAATAAAGTTACCATCAAGAATAAGTATCCCCTTCCACGAATTGAGGATCTATTTGACCAGCTCAAGGGTGCTAAAATCTTCTCTAAAATTGATCTCCGTTCAGGGTATCATTAGTTGCGAGTGAAGGCCGAGGACATCGCAAAGACAGCCTTTCGCACTAGATATGGCCATTATGAGTTTTTAGTGATGCCGTTTGGATTAACAAATTCCCCTGCAGCTTTTATGGACCTTATGAATACCGTCTTTCGAGAACAGTTAGACAAGTTTGTAGTGGTATTCATAGATGATATTCTGGTGTATTCTCCTGACGAACAAACTCACGCTGAGCTTTTGAGAACCGTTCTAGGTATTTTGAGGCAGAAACAACTATACGCCAAGTTTAGCAAGTGTGAGTTTTGGTTAAAAAGTGTGGCTTTTCTGGGTCAAGTGATATCAGAGGAGGGGATTGCTGTTGACCCGAAGAAGGTGGAAGCTATAACTGAATGGCCTAGACCTACCAACGTCACCGAAGTGCGAAGTTTCTTGGGTCTAGCGGTTATTACAGAAAGTTTGTTGAGGGATTCTCAAGGATATAGCCGTACCTCTCAGTCGCCTTACTCAAAAGAAGTCCAAGTTTGAGTGGACGGCGGAATGCGAGCAAAGCTTCACGGAGCTTAAGAAGAGGTTAACGACAGCTCCAGTATTGGCTCAACCCTCCGGAACTGATGGGTTTGTGATTTATAGTGATGCATCGAAGAACGGTTTAGGTACGTAAACTGTAGTATAAGGTTATGATCTTGCATACCAATTAAGTTTAGACTAATACATTGTTTGTAGGTTGTGTTTTGATGCAAAACGAACGAGTCATTGCATATTCCTCAAGACAGCTAAAGCCTTATGAGCAAAGCTACCCAACACACGATCTTGAACTCGCCGCAGTTGTATTCACCTTAAAGATTTGGCGGCACTATTTATATGGAGAAAAGTGTGCGGTATTCACGGACCACAAGAGTTTAAAGTATTTATTCTCTCAGAAAGAATTGAACATGAGGCAGCGGAGATGGTTGGAGTTGCTAAAAGACTATGATTTGACAATCCATTACCACCCAGGAAAGGCTAATAAAGTGGCAGATGCGTTAAGTAGGAAGTCTAGCCATGCGCGACAATCACCATTGGAAAGAGAGATAGAGGAATTCGGTTTAGATTTGGTTGACTCCACAGTGAATGCTTTGACAACATTGACTATCACACCAAGTTTGGTTGATCGGATAAAGGAGGCTCAGAAGAATGATAAGACCCTCAGTGAAATAATGGAAAGGGTGAAACATAGTCAAGCTGAAGGATTTCGGACCAAAGAGGATGGGAGCTTATGGTTTAGAGAAAGATTATGTGTACCTGATGTTGACGAACTTAGAAAGGAAATTTTGCAAAAAAAACTCATAGTTCGAGGTTATCAATACACCCTGGTAGCACGAAAATGTATAGAGATCTCAAGCAATATTATTGGTGGTCCGGAATGAAACGACATGTTGCTGAATTTATAGAAAGGTGCTTAGTTTGTCAACAAGTCAAAGCGGAACACCAACGGCCTGGTGGATTGTTGATGCCATTAGAAATTCCAGAATGGAAATGGGAACATGTCACGATGGATTTCGTAGCTGGTTTACCAAAGACAAGAAGTAGATATGACATGATTTGGGTCATCGTGGATCGTTTAACAAAGTCTGTCCATTTCCTACCCGTTTCAAGTGAAGCACCTCTTGACAAGTTAGTGAATTTATATATAGAGAATATCGTTAGCTTGCATGGTGTTCCAGTAAGTATAGTGTCCGACCGAGATTCACGGTTTACATCCAAGTTTTGGACAGCATTCCAGAAAGTCATGGGTACAGAATTAAGGTTGAGTATGGTGTATCATCCCCAAACCGATGGATAGTCCGAGCGGACTATTCAGACCTTGGAAGATATGATAAGGGCTTGCGTGTTGGATTTTAAAGGGAGTTGGGATGGAATGGTAAAGCTAATGGAGTTTTCTTATAACAACAGTTACCACAGCGCAATTGACATGACTCCTTTTGAAGCTTTGTATGGAAGGAAATGTAGGTCCCCGGTTTATTGGGACAAAGTAGTTGTGAGGACCATCACCGGACCTGAGCTATTGGAGAAAACTCTAGAAAAGGTGAAAGTTATTTGGGAAAGACTCAAGGCAGCTCAAGATCGCAGCAAGAGTTGGACAGATTCCAAACGACGACCATTGAAATTTAACGTGGGTGAAAAAGTCTATTTGAGGGTATCACCTACGAAGGGTGTTATGAGGTTTGGAGTAGAAGGCAAGCTAAGCCCTCGTTTTATTGGTCCTTACGAAATACTTGAGAAGGTGGGAGCCTTGGCATATAGGTTAGCGTTACCTCCGGTGTTGGTGCAAGTTCACAACGTATTCCACGTGTCACAATTAAGGAAGTACGTGACGGATCCAAGTCATGTACTTGAAGCTCAACCTTTGGAACTCAAGGATGATGTTACATACGAGGAGATACCTGTGAAAATTGTAGACCGAAAGGACCAAGTGTTGAGGAAGCGGGTGATTCCTTATGTAAAAGTCCAGTGGAGCAACCACACAGAACGTGAGGCCACATGGGAACTCGAAGAACAAATGCGGGAGAGGTATTCTCAGCTCTTGGACTAAGGTACGTAAGTTTCGAGGACGAAACTTTTTGTAAGGGGGGTGGAATGTCATACCCCGTGACTTTTAAGCACGACTTTCAATACTTAAAGGTCAACCTTAAATGCAATTTAATTAATGATGTAGGATGTGAGACTTAGTTACTTAAAATATAGAAAAATAAGAAAAAAGGGTTAAAAGTTGAATTAAAGGTAATTAAGGAAAATTACCTAAAAGGTCCCTACTAAAGGATAGGGGAGTTACACAACACATAGTATAACTCCCCATTCATCCAACGAGTCGGTTAAAACAGAGGAAAAAGGGAGAGAAACCGCAGGAGAAAAGAGAAGGAGAAACGGAGAGGAAGAAGAAGAAGAGAAGAAGAAAAAGGGAGGAAGAAGGCCAATCTAAGTGCAATCCTTACCGAAATTCTGCAGTAAATTCATAAGCTTAACTAGAAACAAAGGCAAGTAATCTTTCTATACGCTTTACGCAAATTTTGATACCATAGGCCCTATGTTCTTACAAAGAGAAAACTTGGATCACACATTAGTAGCTTTGGTTTGTTTATGTTAAATGCTTTACTATATGTAATTGTTGTTGTTGCTGATGGTGTATAGTCATGTTCTTTGGGCCAATTTCTGAAAATGGTTATGTGGTGATCTTTGTTGAAAATTTGCCCATAAAAGTTTTATCCGTAATGTGTTCCTTGTTTTGGTATGAGTTCTTGTGTTCATTAAGTACATCCTAAGTGTTTTGAGTGTATTTGCAGAAGGTTGAAAGAGTAAAGATGACATTGTTGTAGGTTTGTTGTGCTGGAAAGTTTGAAGAGATTGGAAGTGTGGTTGATAGAGGGCTTAAGATGGACACTAGTTTATGTGTTTAAGAATCAACTCATGTTAGTTGGGTGTTAAGCATGATGGATCTAGGTGCTAAGATGGATCTTGAAGTGTAAACATGCAAAGGTTGAAGGAGGAAGGTGAGGGAGAGAAGTTACTGCAGAAAAACTACAGTTCTGAACCGTCAGAACACTTCGAACACCTACATTAAGCGCTTCAAGTCACACTAGGCGCCTAATGTAGGCGTTCAATGTGTCCCAGAGCATCCCCGTACACTTCGAACACCTACATTAGGCGCTTCAACTCACATTAGGCGCCTCATGTAGGCGTTCGATGTATACGGCACCTCCCCGAACACTTCGATCGCCTAGTATAGGCGCCCCATGTCCACATTAGGCGCCTCATGTGGCGTTCGAAGTATACTGGAAGCCTTTTTGACCCTTTAGGCGCCCTATGTATGTGTAGTAACTCTATACACTTCTTTTGAACATAAAATGCAAAGGTATTTGAGGTGTAATTGAGGAATAGATGGTAAGTTCGACTAAGTAAGAGTAAGATTGAATCCCAAGTGAATTAGTGAGACGAACGGACTTGGAAAGATACGAACATGGAGTGTTTGAGGTGCAAGACCGTATCCTTGATATGTAAGTTGTGTGTGTGTATGTTACTTGTTTGATATGAAGTTGCATGAGCATCCTGCATCATGACATGGGCACTTGCATTTGACTTGAGAATTGCTTTGCGAAAGAACATGTGTTTACAAGAGAAGTTTAAAGTTTTCGAAAGGAAAACTATGGCTACTGGTTGATCGCAGGGTATAAAAGTCACACCTGCGAAAGCAGGGTATAAAAGCGTGACCTGTGAATCAACAGCATGGTATAAAATATTTTATGGGGCCGTGGACCTATCATCACGGATATATCATATATGTAATGGGGCCGTGGACCTTTCAGCACGGGGTATAAAGCTATATGTTATGGGCCGTGGACCTTTCAGCACGGGGTATAAAGTTCTGTTTGCTATGGACTGATCACCCATAGGGTATAAAGTTCTGCTACGTGAAGAATGTGATAAGAAGAGTTATGGAATGTTTTGTGAAATGACACGCATGACATGTTTATGAAAGAAGACATATGCATGGGTGTTGTGTGTGGTTTTAAAGAAGTACATGCATCATGATATACGAAGCATAAGATTTGACATGCAAGAAGTGTGACTAGTTTATGCCTTGTTTATGTGATATGTTGTTTTAGTACATGTTTGCTCTCGTATCCGCGTATCATTTATGTGATTTTATCTGTTTTGAGGAATTCTTATAAAGATGCTATTTGCTGATCTGAGCACTTTATTTTGGGCAATGACTTATACACTGGTGACTCGTCGTGTGTGATCCCGTAAGGTGTATAGACGGGTTACTTGCTGGCGATATTTTCGCTAAGAACAGATACTCTATTCCTTTTCAGGTGAGCCGGAATATGAAATAATATTTGTCGAAGACGATGGCGAGTGAGCTCAATGGGATGACGGGCATGGAAGTAGATATATGCTGGATTACTCTATTTAAGTTTGGAAACTCAATGTTTATTATGTTGTACTGGAAGTTATGTTAGACAGTTGATCAAACACCTTTTATTTCCGCTGTATTTTCTGGTTACATTAATGATGGTGAAGTTTTAAATTTTACAATGTTTCCGCTGATTTATCTTACGTCATGGATGATGTATGCTTGATCTGCTTTGACGCTTCGTAGTTCTCATAGTAGACTACAGCGGGTGCACTGGTTCCGATGACAGTTTCGGGCCAGGGCGCTACAACTTATGTTATTTACGTTGCCTGTTATGGCATTGTTTTACGGAGGCGGTTCATGTTGTTTATTTTACTGTATTTATTTCATGACCATGTCTCTCATGCATGATCCACATGACGAACCTAGACGGAAATACTTGCTGAGCAATTCATTATCGCTCACTCCTTATTTTACACCTTGGAGAGCCTCAGCAGCCCAAGCTGGAGTATATAGACGACGAGCCAAGAGAGCAGGTTCCCATGAGCAGTCTATTGTACCTAGTAGTTCCAGCTTTTGTATTTTTTTCATTCAGCCATGTACTGATGTATCAATGCACTGCAGATGTTGTACTTTGATTTATCAATGATGTACGCATGTCATTTATGTTTCCGTTCTATCTATTTAATGATGCTTCTGCTATTCGATACATGTTTATGACAATGTGCATATAGATGTTATCGACGCCTTGTACTTCTCATAGCAGAGTACGGCGGGTGCACCATGCCGAGACCCTAGTCCCGGGCAGGGCGCTACAGGTGGTATCAGAGCCACAGCTCCAGATCCACACCAGGAAACATAAAGTAAGCAATGACATGTGTTAAGCTATGCCGGTAGAACCTAAGTTACGATTGTAGAACCTTAGTTATGACTGTAGACCCTAAGCAGAAATCGTATATTCTAAGTGTCTGATTTAGACTGAGTGCGACAGCCTTAGAATAGCTCCCCTAGAATGGTTTAGTGAAAATAACTAGAATAATCATGTTTTCCCTTGGTGTGAGTTGACTTAAATTAGAATGATATACTTACTACCTTCCATAGAATATAAATAACACTGAAAACTTAGAATTTTATTTCTGTTTACATATATTAACTAACTGCGTCAACCTAACTGTTTGAAATAGGATGGCTTCGCGACCCATTAGACAGACTCCATCGCCTTTCCCACAGGGGTTATCATCGGCCTCGGACTGGACGCGGTCACCACAGGCGCATGTTCCACCTCCACAGACACATTTTCCCGGAGAGATACTCCACTCATTTTTCGAGTCCCTGATACGGTTGAGTCAGATAGGCGGGTCAACACAGACCCCACCACCACTTTCACCCCCACAGCCACAGCCTCAGAAGAAGCAGTGTTTTATTATAGACAGCTGGTAAGAGCATGAGTTATGAGTTTTGACGGAGAGTCGGATAAAGATAAGGCAGAGAGATGGTTAGATGAAATTGAGAGCGGCTTCCAGCTGACACAGGTGCCTGAAGTGGTGAAGGAATAGATTATTCAGCCACTTCTGGTTGGTAGAGCCAGTCAGTGGTCGAGGATTTATATCCAGCCACTGTCCTGACTAGTAGCTTGGACAAAGTTTATAGAGGAGTTCTGCAGATTCTACCTCCCTCTGGCACTGATGATACAGAGGATTGGATAGTTTGATGCACTGAAGGAGGAAGCATGAGTCTCAGTCTTGGAGTACGTCTGTCAATTCATCACACTGGACCACTATGTTCCTTCCATGATGGTTGATGAGAGGTTTAAGATGGTTAAGTTCATACATGGACTAGATTCACGGATCCGGACCTGGTTAGTTGATGCATATTCAAGAAATTTTGAAGAGTTACTAGATGACTGCTACAGAGTAGAGCCCATTATTACTCTACAGGACATAGAGGCCAGAAACAGGGGACCTCGAGAGTATATTGAGGAATGGACTGGGAGATGGGGCCCATATCCGCAAAGGGTAGGCAGACGACCTCCGAAGCAATCATATAGCCGGCCTCAGTCACATCATCAGCAACAGTGGTGGAAGCAGCTGTTCCGATATGTCGGTGATGCCTGAGGCAACATACTGGTGAGTGCTGCTTGGGGACAGATGCATGCTTTAGATGCGGAGAGATTGGACACTGATGAGAAACTGCCCCAGAATGAGAAGAGGCTTACCAGGTGAAGCACAACAGCAAGAAGGGCCATCACGGATCGATGTTCGGGATTAAGAAGTGTCAGACACATGCCAAATACCATAGCAGGTATGTTACGTTATGTGATTTAATCCAATCAGTACTACTAAAGTTTGAAATTTTGACTGAATTAGAAGTTACTTTGAATTAAGCAAATAAGAAGAGGTTTGATCCGAGTAACGCGACGGAGGTGTGGGAGTTAGTATACTCTAAGCAAGTGATTTAAAAGACTCACCAATAACCAAACAATCAGATTCCTAAATAGAGCCACATAAGTTATGATTCTAGAAAAGCATGTCCGAACGCCAGAGTGGTGTACGAGGTGATGGATAAGCTCGAGACACGTGATAAGGGTGAATGTAATCAGGCAACTTTAAGCAACAGATTACAATTGGACTTACAAGTTTCGGGGATGAAACTTTTTATAAGGAGGGAGGAATATTACAACCCGCACCCCGGGCTAGTTGACAAAAAGAACGAATGAAATTACAACGGAATCAGAATACGATCGTTATGCTGCGCTAAGCAGTATAAATAAAATTTTTCTACGCACCAAGACAAATCAAATCCAACCTTAAGCTGATCAAGTAAGTTAGATAATTTAATTAAATAGAAATAAAATAGGACAAAAATTTCCTTCCCAATTAAATAAATATAAAAGGAAAATAAGACATAAGACAAAATGGTAAGGGCCAAGTACTTTCCCACCCCCATTAGCCTTGACCGCCACCTCACCCCCTTGGAAGACAAAGTTGTCTTCATTTCTCTTCCATCACTTCCCTCTTACACAATTTTCTTACACCCATCACCTCTCACTCTTTCCAACCACAATACAAGACAATATTATACCCACTTTCACCCCCACCCCACTTACCCAGCCACCCCCCTAAATTCCCCAAAAATTTTACATTTTTCTCTTTTTCTTTTCCCCTCATCACTTCACCCCTCTTACACAAAGCAATTGGCAACCAATCAAATTGCATGCAAGTATATTTCCCCTCCACTAACTCTCCAACCCAAGAGTGTAATCATTAATTCCCCCGCTATTCCTTACCAATTTCGGCCATGAGGGGGTTGAGGAGTAAGACTTCAACCCCACTCCATTTTTCCTCCTCTCATTTTCACCCCAAACACTTCACTCTCTAAACATTCTCTCCACTCTCACTCTCTCTGACTAGAAAGAGATTTCTTCCACCCCCATCTTCCTCTTGTAAACCGAGAACCCCAAATCCAAGGAAGAAGAAGAATTATTCCATTTGCAAGCACCCTTCAAGCTCAAGTGCAAGGATTCTCAAGGTAAAGAACCTTCTCTTCCTCTCTATACCTCGCTTCCATCATCCATTCTCTCACAAAGGCTCTAATGCCCTTCATCTAGGCCCCCAACCCGTCAGCCAAGCCAGAAGAGTAGAAGGTGTAGTATTAATCAACAAAGGAAAATCTTCAAGCCATTCAAAGGTAATATTCATTAAGATTGAGTTTTAGAACATTCATAGCTTCTTCTCTTCCAAAAAATGACTAACTCTTCCTTCCTTTTGGACATCTAGGCCGTCTACCCCCTCACACCAAGAGAAAGAAAGAATCTTTCACTCTTAAGTGTAAGATTCAAGAACAAAGGCAAGTATTCCTCTTAGTTCCTTCATGAATCTTCAAAAATGAGTCATCTATGTTCATATAAAAGTTTGGATCATGCATGCATACATTCAAATGAATTTTTCATCACAATGATACAAAAAGTGTACTTGCATGCCCAATCTATGTAGCATTGTGTGTAGTACTTGTATGAATTCATGCTTATGGCTAGGATGAGATTTAAGAAGGTAGTGCATGGCCAAATTTTGGTGTATTCATCCCTCTTAGGGGCGTGCATGGCATGTAGGAGAAGACTTAGTCATGCATGCTCCAATTCCATGAAAATTGTTGGTAGCTTAGTACACTTTCTTGAAAAAGTGTACTAATAACCTTACATTGCATCATCTTTATGTATGTGTTTAGGATGATCATCATCTTCATGATCTCATATGTTTTCTAGTGTATTTGTATGATCATGGTCATGATTTAGTATACTTATGGTGCATCATAAATTATACTTCAATGCGTGCCATAAAAGATAGCTTCTTTTATGATCATTTTCATGCATTTTCCTCCTAAGATGGGGCTGTTTTGGCCTCTATCATTAGGCATGATTTCATCACCATCATCATGATCTGTATCTTGATGATCATGGCCTATGGAGGTGTATTTTCATGGTTTTCATTCTCTTATGTGTTTGCATATAGTAGCATCATGATGATCAACATGATCATGGTTCTTATGATCATGATTATGGTGGATGTGGCCACACTTGAATGATAGCATGTTAAGATCATAATATCACTGCATCATCATGCACCTTCATGATAGATATTCATGGTAGATTAAAGGGCAAGATGGTTGTTATCATTCTAGTATACATGTTAACATGAACAAGTTGAAAAATCGATGTTGTGGGTTGAGACACATTCGGCCGAGAGGCCATATTTGATACCATGATGATGTTCCAATTTACTTGAGTATGCATGTGTAAATATATGTATAATGTATATTAGATATGTGGTAAATTAATGGTTGAGCAAACAAAGAAATTAAGAAAGGAGGACACACTAAAAAAGGGGTTGTTTTGTCATTTGGCCGAAAGCCCCTCTAATGACAAAAAGGGTAATTTTCAAACTCAAGAAATATGAAAAAGTGGGTTGTTTTGGAAGACTTATAATAAAATAAGTAATGGACATATTAAGGGAATAAAATAAATGCTTAAGAGCCAAAAAGGGGTTGTTTTGGACAAGAAACCGAGGCCACCCTAATAGTCATTCCACATAAGAATTTGATATGAAAATTGGACTAAGTGATGGACTTAGGGGCTGAGATGAATAGAGACCTAAAACCAGTCCGGAAACTAAGAATTCACCTATGCATATGACAACATGATTTTGAAAACAAAATATTTTATCCAACGATCACGTTTATGAAATGGTTATTGCATAAAATGTTTTAAACGGACTTTTACGAATAAAAAACCATACCGCGAGATGAATGATTCCATACGACTTATATATATTTATGTTGGCTGAGTGTAACACCTTGTCCGAGACAAGAGATCCCCGCCTTTATAATACATTTATGATGTGATGTTTATGGAGAGCTGTCTGACATCAGGTCCCTGGGGAGGATGTCAGGGCAAAATATACGTTATAATTGAGTGTAACACTGTGTCCAGGACTCAGGATCTCCGTCATAATGCATCGTTGTTAGTTCTATGTACCTATGATGTAACACCGTGGTTGGACCACCAGGATTCATAGATGGTACTTGAGACCACTCGGGGGATCATTCGGTATGTCTTGGGTACCATTCTTGCGATACAAAAAGTGCTATAGCCAATATATGATTTGCCGTGTTTATGAAAGTTACGAAATGATATGTTTCTAAATGTTTTATAATGCATGCATCACGTACATACCTTAGAGCACTTGATACCATTTATGTCATTATCACTCCCATACTTTGCCGTAGTGTGAGAGATAGACAGATAGCGATAGGCACATGGAACCAGACTTATAAAGGATTATGGTTTATGGTAATCAAGATTATACGGAAGATAACTAAGTTTCTAAAATACAGTTCATGAATGATTTAAAATACTCTGTTATCTGTTCTATTTACAATTATTTACATTGCCTATTATTGCATTGTTTTATGGAGGCGGTTCATGTTCTTTATTTTACTGTATTTATTTCATCACCCCGTCTCCCATGCATGATCCATATGACAAACCTAGGCAGAAATTCTTGTTGAGCGATTCATTATCACTCACTCCTTATTTTACACCTTGCAGAGCCTCATGAGCCCAAGCTGGTGTATATAGACGTCGAGCCGAGAGAGTAGGTTCCCATGAGCAGTCTATTGTACCTACTAGGTCCAGGTTTTGTATTTTTCTCATTTCAGCCATGTACTGATGTATCGATGCACTGCAGATGTTGTACTCTGATTTAGCGATGATGTACTGATAAGTGCAAGAGTGGACCTTTCTTTAAATCAAAAGCTTCTCCTCCAAATATGGTTTAGGCACAATGAAGATAGCTTCACCTTGTTTCCAAATAAGTTGAAGAAAACCTTTGGAACATAAGTTATCCAATGAGTTCTACATAACCCAAGCAAGATACCTCTCTCTTGGATGTTTTTCTCCTCGGAATTGGACAACTCTCACAAGGATGTTCAAGCCTTGAAAAACTGTAGCTTTGATTTTGAATATGAACCAAGAAAACACACAAGAATCACCCTTGAAAAAGAAGAAATTTTCATTGAAGGTGTGAGATTACAAGGATTCTCTTATGTGTCTTTTATGGGCTAAAAAATACCACAAGACAACAAACTATCTTACAAATTGAAATGATGATTGAAAATACTACACACTTCTAAAAACTATTCATGTAGGCTCCATAAAAACTAGTCTTGAAAGTCTTGAATGATGATTGAAAAGACTACACACTTTCAAATACTATTCATGCAGGCTCCATAAAAACTAGTCTTACAAATCTTGAATGATGATTTTCAGAGTAGGTCCCTCAAGTACTATTCATTGAAGACTTTAAGGAATTGTCTTCAACTTGAAATATTTTTTGGTTTAAGACTAGTTTTTGGACACCTTCCAATTCGACCTAAGCTTTGCCTTTTTTTTAGAGAATTTTAGCCCATTGAGTGTAGAATATAACCATATAAAGTTCTTTGCATTTGGCCCAACCAATGAGGAGATACATCCAAATTGCTGAAGGTACGTCACGGAATTCTATAGAAACAGTAATTCAACTTGCATACTGTTTTTTTGCTATCAAGACGACCGGTTTTGTAAAAAGCACAAGACATGAAAGTTGTAGATCTTTGTCTTAGCTTTCCAACACATCTTGAAACTCCTAATTTGGCCTTGTGTTTGGAGATATCGTCAATTCTACCAAAACTGGTAGTGCTGAAACTCACAATCTGAGACGGGCCTAAACTAATACAACATAAACATTTAAAAAGAAAAATAAAGAACACATTTTAACTTAATGATATTTTACAATGGTTCTAAAAACTCTTATAAATCATGTTATAGGTTCAATAAGGTGATCCCAATGTATAAATTTCTTTGGTTCATCTTGCACATGGTTAAATAGGAAAACCCCTACTTCATTAATTAGTTTCTTAGTTTTACTTCTTGTTAAGGGTCCTTGATCTTGCATTTTTGTAACATTATGTGCATTCTCGTTATCTTAACATGGATGAGGGTTATGGATCTCATCATTCTGTTGAAAAAAACGGGTTTGAGTGATTACAAAATACATGATTTAAATAACGTGTATTAAATAAATGCATGACACGTTTTATGACTTGACACGTTTTTGCATGAAACTTGCCTTATATAGTTCATATATAATGTTGCCGTACTAACGAGCCATGAAGCTTTAAAGCTTACATCAAATGGCAAACATTTGTTGTGTTTGAACTATTTTCATGTGCCACCATTAATGAACTAAACTAGTTCACTAAGTGAAGTACTTAGTTAAATGAATTAAGTAGTTCATTAAATGGTGATATATTTGGAGAATGCACAAAGGCAACAAATTGAAGAATGGAAAGTTTTCTCCTCTCCTTTATACACACCTTTTAACATATATGTATATATATATTCAGATTTTTTTTAAAAGGCACTATACAAATATATTCCGACGTACTACCGATACGTTATATATTTTACGAACGTACGTTAACGTCACACCACTATATTTACCTCATATTTATGAGTATATTCAGGTCTTATATCATATGATATAAGTCATGGTTATGATAAAATTATTACGACATGTTATAAGGTTCTAAACCAAAGATTGTCGTATCGGGTGGCTACCAAAACTTCACCAACGTGTCACGTACTTGCCATATATAGATGGCCAGCCCCTAGACTTCAAAAATGGCCACAAATTTTGTGGCTCACGTGGTATATTCAGCCATAAAAACATTCCATGTTGGCACACACAAATCACCCCCAATTAAGGCCAAATTGTGCAGATTTCAAATTCAACATTTTTGTCACATGGGGCGCCACTTACTTCAGCCATTAGAGCTGAATTTTCAAGTTATTCTATGTATATTATGTGTGACATAATATATATAACATATGCAAAAATTTTGAATTCAATCGGAGAAAAATTGCGTAATTGACAAAAGTCGAAAATTCGGTTTTCTACGAACATGACACATGGAACATTTTTGGCATGACATATAACATGTATCCAGACACTTTTTACATACCCTATACATTATAAAATGTTCTAGAAAAATCAATTAACGGCTGATTGAAATATACCATATATGTATAATTATTGTGCACTATTTTACAAAGTTAACAAAAATGAAATTCAGCACATGCTCAAGCCTCATACACGCCTAGCTCAGCCTTAATGGAGCATATGTGGAGCTTCTTTGACATCTTGATTGGCCAAGAATGAAGTATACAAGGTTGGTGACATAAAGAAGGGAGCTACACAAGGAAATGTTTCAAACTATGTCACATATATGACACATGCTGAAAATTCAGCATGTGTGTGCTATAATGGCCGATTTTTGTCAACTTAATGGTGATAAATTTGCTTCTCAATATTCAAGGATTGATATAATACTAAAATGGCAATATTTTGAATATATCTTGAATATTGCACAAGCTAAAAATTTCAGCATGTGTAGCATGAGGTGGGGCGATTTTATGGATGTAAATGGTGATCAATTTGCCTTCCAAATTATGTGGGATTGATTGTAAGACAATTGGCATTGTTTTTATGACTAATTGGCACATGTTTTAAGTGATCTTTTTTTAGATTTATACAGTCATCAAATGATGACAAGTCTCATCCAATCAATGAGTGCCAAGTAAGCAAGGTCTTAATGATCATCCAATGAAGTGGTACCAAGTAAGCAAGTGAATGTCACAATGATGCAAGATATTCTTCCAAGGACTTAAAAGATAATTTTAAAGAGGAAGAAAAGCAAAAAGGGGGCGTCCACAACTTGATAAAAAGAGGAGAAGGAGAGCAAACAAAATAGAAGACAAGTCTCACAAGTGCTATAGTGCAAAAATGTTCATCATCTTCTTCTTCTACCTTTCTTTCTTCTTCTCTCTAAAAGCCTATTGTATTCATATTCATACATATTGAATAGGCTTCATATATACCACCATACATGCTATATTGTTGTAAAAGATTGATCAAGGTGTGATCAATCTTGCATCCGCTCGGTGGTGGTGTTCGTGATCATTGTAATCACTTACAAGGTTTGTAAAGGGTTGGAGTTGGTGTGTAACTCCATCAACCCTGTGTGATAAGGTGTTGATTGTTGTTTTATGATTAGTGATAACCGAGGAAGGTGTCCTCGAAGACTGGAGTAGGTTGATTTAACCGAACCAGTATAAAATTCTTTGTGTTCTTTACTTTTCAGCACTTACTTTCAGTTTCCAGCACAGTGCATCATTTTCATCACGTTCTTAAAATAGCAAACGTACTTCAAAAATCACCAAACTTTCCAGAAACATAGCCACACGTTTTAAGGTTCATTGGCGCAAGTTTTAACCCTTTTGGACAAGTATAAGTCATCCAAACGCCAAAAGATCTGAGACTAATGCAGTCTAATTTTTAGACTTGCAAAGGCTGAGAGTTTGTACGTATTTGACTAACTTCCCAAAAGAATTTTTTAAAAATGTTTCAACCAAATTAAATAAACATAATAAGGGGTTTGTCATTAAATTTTCAGAGCATTTGGGGTCACGGTTTAATCGGAATTAATTTTTCAAATCAGACTACCGTTTCTGGCAGATTTGTGCAATCTGACCAACAACGATTTTTAAAGGGGTTAAAGGTTGAATTTTAATATGAAGTTTTTAGGAGATACTCATAATATCTGAGACTAAGATCTCTCCAATTTTCAGAATTTTTAAAGACCTATAACCTAGTTTCCCAAACGTTGCAAACCAGGTCCTGAAAAACAGAAACTGTTTTCAGAAGTTGGGTTTTTGGTTTAAAACAATTTTAAAAACCAAATTTTCCGCACCCACTATTCAACCTCCCCCTTCTAGTGGTGCCTTGCAGGTCCTACAAGTGGTATCAGAGTGCAGAAACACTCACAACAAGAAGATCCAACGATCTAAGTGAGATGGCAACCACTAGCTACAACACCGTGCAAGAAGGAATGTCAACCATAAGGCCTCCTCTTTTCAATGGTGAGTCTTTTATTCAATGGAAATTAAGAATGAAACTTTTTCTTATGGATATTGATATTGATCTATGGTCCAATCATAGAAGACGGTCCATTTGTTCCTTCTAAGTTGTCAATTGTTGATGGTGTCACACTAGAGGTTATAAAAACGAAACAAGAATACACTAGTGATGACAAAAAGAAGTTGAGTATGAATGCTAAAGCTATGCAACTACTCTTAAACGGTCTAAGTAAAAGTGAGTCTAGTTACGTGTCTAATTGTTTTAGTGCTCAAGAGATATGGAGAATTCTTGAAATGAAACATGAAGGGAGTAGCCAAGTAAAGGAGTCCAAGATTAATATGCTTATGTCCAACACACTTGAGTCCTTTAAATTATTGCCAAATGAGTCTATTGTTGAGATGGATTTACGATTGACTAACATCTATAATTCTCTTGAGTCTCTTGGAAAAGCTTTCTCCGCGCAGGAAAAGGTCCAGAAGGTACTACGAAGTCTTCCATCTGAATGGGACCCTAAAGTCATAGCAATAGAGGAAAGTAAGGAAACCAAATCAATAAAAATGGAGGAACTAATCGGATCTTTAAAGGTATATGAAAACAAACTCACTTTAAGAAATTTCGAGTCTATTTCTAAAAATGATAAGGCTATAGCATTTAAATCAAATGAATATGTCGTAGACAGTGACACAGATTCCGATGATGAGGATTTAATCACGATGGCTAAAAGATTAATAAAAATCTTGAGAAAATCGATTAAAAATAAATATAAGTCTACTTCATCTAAGGATTATAGAAATAAAAATAAGGAAGTAAAGTGCTATGAATGTGGACAACATGGACACTTGTCATATGATTGTTCGAACAAGGACAAACAAAAGAACAAATACCTTGACAAGGATCAGACCAAAACTAGACTCGTCTCAGAACCTAAACAAAGGAGAAGAGCATTCAACCAAGATAGTTTTAAGAGTGTGGTTGGTTAAGTAATGGCAAATCAAGTTTTCTAACAATTTCAACACTTGCCACATTAGTACAGGATCTAGAGTCAATAATCAAAGTTCAAAATTTTCCTCTAACCATGCAATGGATATGAAAAATGGTGTCTCTGTGTTGATCTTGTTCATCAATCTTAACATGTGCATTAAGAGCTCTTCTAACAACCAAGAATTCTTTTTATGCAAGTTCTTCATCCTCACTCACACTTTTCTCATTTTCATCATGATTTTCCTCAACATTAACATGTTCCTCTTCCTCATCATCAATATAATATTCATTAGACTCTTCAATAAACACGATATGTTTAAGGTTGTGACATTGATTTGCAAAATGACATTTACCTAAACTTTTAAAGCATTGAATGTCTCTAAATCTAGTAGTGGAATTAGGATTGTTACCTTCAACCTTGTTTTTCCCTTTGTCCAAGTTCGTTGAGGTGGTTGAGGTGGTCTTTGATTTGGCTAAGTCTTTCCTTGGAACTCACGGCCTTGAGGTGCTGTTAGCCTGAAACTTATGCCTTGATTTGTCCTAGGCGGCATTCTTGGATAGGATGAAGAATTAGCTCAAAAAGATAAACTAGATGTAAGGGGTTTTACCTTGAGTTTGTAGGACCTGCAAGGCACCACTAGAAGGGGGGTTGAATAGTGGTTGCGGAAAATTTGGATTTTAAAATGTTTTTGATCCAAAAACTCAACTTTTGAAAACAGTTTCTGTTTTCAGGACTAGTTTTGCAACGTTTGAAAAACTAGGTTACAGGCCTTCAAAAATTCTGAAATTTGGAGAGATTTGAGTCTCAGATGTTCTGAGTATCTCCTAAAAATTTCAGATCAAAATTCAATCTTTAACCCTTTGAATATCGTTTGTGGTCAGATTGCGCAAATCTGCCAGAAACGGCAGTCTGACTTGAAAAATTTATTGCGATTAAACCGTGGATCCAAATGGTCTGAAAATTTAATGACAAACCCCTTACTATGTGTATTTAATTGAGTTGAAACAGTTTTGAAAAATTCCTTTGGTAAGTAATTCAAATACGTTCAAAGTCTCAACCTTTGCAAGTCTGAAAAACAGACTGCACTAGTCTCAGAACTATTGACATTTGAATGACTTATACTTATCCAAAAGGGTTGAAACTTGCGCCAAATGAAACTTATAAAGTGTGGCTATGTTTCTGGAAAGTTTCGTGATTTTTAAAATTCGTTTGATATTTTTCCTATTGCAATGAAAATGATGCACTGTGCTGGAAACTGAAAGTACTGTGCAGAAAAGTAGAGAACACAAGGACTTTTATACTGTTCGGTTAAATCGACCTACTCCAGTCTTCGAAGACACCTTCCTTGGTTATCACTAAACAAAATAACACCTTACCACACAGGGTTGATGGAGTTATACACCAACTCCAACCCTTTACAATCAAAACAAACAATCACAATGATCACGAACACTACCACCGAATGGATGATGGTTTGATCACACCTTGATCAACCTTTCACAAGAATTTGGCGTGTATGGTGGTTTATATGAAGCCTATACAATGTATTTGAATGTAGATACAATAGGCTTTTAGAGAGAAGAAGAAAGAAAGGTAGAAGAAGAAGATGTAGAAAACGTTTTTGCACTATAGCATTTGTGAGACTTGTCTTGTATTTGATTTTCTCTTCTTCTTCTTCTCTTTTTAACAAGTGTGGCCATCCCCTCTTAGACTTTTCTTCCCCTTGGAAATTATCTTTTAAGTCTTTGGAAGAATACCTTGTATAATTGTGACATCAACTTGCTTACTTGGCAACACTTCATTGGATGATCATCTTGGCCTTGCTTACTTGGCACTCATTGATTGAATGAGATTTGTTATCATTCGATGACTGAATAAATCTAAACATTACACTTAAAACATGTGCCAAATTAGTGTTTAAAATATTGCCAAAAGTCACATAATCAATCCCATAAAATTTGCAAGACAAGTTGATCCCCATTAAGCTTAAAAAATCGGCAAACTAATTCAACACATGCTGAAATTTTCAGCATGTGCACTATTCAAGAAATATTCAAAATATTGCCATGTTATCATCAAATCAATCCATTTAAATTAAAGAGGCAAAAAAATTATCATTTAGATGAAAATTTCGGCCAACTTAATGTACACATGCTGAAATTTTCAGCATTGGTCACATATGTGACATAGTTTAAAACATTATCTTGTGTAGCTCCCTCCTTCATGTCCCTAACCTTGTATACTCCATTCTTGACCAATCAAGATGCCGACTAGGCTCCATATAAGCTCCATCAAGGCTGAGCTAGGCGTGTGACAAAGCTTGAACATGTGCTGAATTTATTTTTGCAAACTTTGTAAAATAGTGCACAATAATTAT
This sequence comes from Eustoma russellianum, assembly GCA_036186865.1. Taxonomy (NCBI): domain Eukaryota; kingdom Viridiplantae; phylum Streptophyta; class Magnoliopsida; order Gentianales; family Gentianaceae; genus Eustoma; species Eustoma russellianum. Next base: position 31,660,055 of record AP025043.1, on the reverse strand, counting down.
ACACATATGGTATATTCCAATCAGCCCTAAATTGAATATTCTAGAACACTTTATTATGTATTGAATATGTAAAAAGTGTCTAGATACATGCTACATGTCATGCCAAGAAAACGTTCCATGTGTTGTGTTCGTAGAAAATCGACTTTTCGACTTTTGTCGATTACGCGATTTTTCTCCGATTAAATTCAAACTTTTTGCACATGTTATATATATTATGTCAGACATAATATACATAGAATAACTTGAATATTCAGCTCTAAAGGCTGAAGTAAATGGTGCCCCATGTGCTTAAAATGTTGAATTTGAAATCTCCACAATTTGGCCTTAATTAGGGGTGATTTGTGTGTTTCAACATGGAATAATTTTGTGGCTGAAAATACCATGTAAGCCACGAAATTTGTGGCCTTTTTTAAAGTGTAGGGGCTGGCCATCTATATATGGCAAGTACGTGACACGTTAGCGAAGTTTCGGTGGTCACCCGATACGACAATTTTTGGTTTAGAACCTTGTAACGTGTCGTAATAATTTTTCCATCACCATGACTTATATCATATGATATAAGACCTGAATATACTTATAAATATGAGGTAAGTATGGTGGTATAACGTTGACGTACGTTCGTAAATATATAACGTGTCGGTAGTACGTTGGAGTATATGTGTATAGTGCATTTTAAAAAAATCTGAATATATATATATATATTAAAAACGTGTGATTAAGGGTAGAAGGAGATTTTCCATTTCCATGTTTGTTGTCTTTATGCCTTCTCCAAATATTTCTCCATTTAATGAACTACTTAGTTCATTTAACTAAGTAATTCACTTAATAAACTGGTTTAGTTCATTAATGGTGGCACCTGAAAATAGTTCAAACACAACATATGTTTTTCATTTGATGTAAGCTTTAAAGCTTCATGGCTTGTTAGTACGGCAACATTATATATAAAGTATATAAGAGAGGTTTGTCGCAAAAACATGTCAAGTCATAAAATGTGTCATGCATTTCTTTAGCACACGTTATTTAAATCATGCATTTTGTGAATCACTCAAACTCCTTTTTCTCAACAATCTCCCCCTTTTGATGATTTACAAAATAACATAAGCTTATGATTTAAATTTAGTCGCTCCCCCTCCAATCGTGCACAAATTCAAATTTCGAATTTTGAATTCTCTCCCCCCTTGATTTTTGCAATCAATCACTCTCACTCTCCTTTAAATCATGCACTCTATCCCCCTTTATTTTGGAAATAAAATCAAAAGTGCATGTAAGAAAGAAATAGTAATTTGTATAACAACAAAAATCATGCATTTCAAGTGTATTGTGCAATAATATCAAAAGTGCGTTCTTAAGGGTTATTTATTCAACCCTTTGCGAATGTCCCTTTTGGTACCCAAATTTGGGTGACCTTTCTAGGTCGTTCAGAAGGTGAGAAAAGAGATGAAGATGCAATATAATATATGTTAAGGGCAAATGCGTTTGGCCTTTGGCTGAGAATCCCATCATGCACATACTATGATCTTTGTCTTTGATATGCATTTGTATTCATGTGTATACTGCGTGATCTAAATGGAATTGTGTTGTATGCTCATCGCATATGCATCGATGGTTTCTTTTCAAATCTATATGGTACATGATTATACTTTGCACGTGATGAGAAAGAAGAAGTGCGATGAGGTATAATAGGTGACTCGCTAGTTTTGATGTTCACCTTCTTAGGCTTTTCAATCCTTTTGAACACATATGGTTGCTTAGATGAAGATAAGACAAAGTTTGTAGATTTATTTTGTTCCTCATTATCTTCAAGGTACCCTAATCCAGTTTTGTCACTTTCATGCTTTTGCGAAGAAATGAGACAATCTGGCGTGCAAGTTCCTCTATCGAATTGTTTTACTGTCTTTTCTAGATCTTCGTTTCTTGATCTCAAATCTGAGATCTCGGCTTTTATTACCATATTTTTGGATTTCAAGGATTGAATTTCCGATCTCAATGACACAATCAAAATTGACGACTCCTCTTTTGAATCGTTTAATTGACATACAAGATTTGCGTTAGAGGATTCTGACGATTCCTTGTCTTCAATTAAGTGTTTCTTTCCTTTTACAAGAGTTCTAGCATACTTATGTAATTCAAGATATTCAACATACAAATCATTAAAAGATAGTTCAGAATCGGAATCGGAATCGGAATCGGAATTTACCTCACTATCAAAGGGCGGAGGCCTTTGTCTTGACATATCTTCTTGCTCGGTTTTGTCGCTAGTGGTTGCCATCTCACTAAGATCATTGGATCTCCTTGTCGTGAGTGTGCCTGCTCTGATATCACTTGTAGGACCTGCAAGGCACCACTAGAAGGGGGGTTGAATAGTGGGTGCGTAAAATTTGGTTTTTAAAATGTTTTTGATCCAAAAACCCAACTTCTGAAAACATTTTCTGTTTTCAGGACTTGTTTTGCAACATTTGAAAAACTAGGTTACAGGACTTCAAAAATTCTGAAATTTGGAGAGATTTTAGTCTCAGATGTTCTGAGTATCTCCTAAAAATTTCAGATCAAAATTCAACCTTTAACCCTTTGAAAAATCATTTGTGGTCAGATTGCGCAAATCTGCCAGAAACGATAGTCTGACTTGAAAAATTTATTGCGATTAAACCGTGGCTCCAAATGGTCTGAAAATTTAATGACAAACCCCTTACTATGTGTATTTAATTGAGTTGAAACAGTTTTGAAAAATTCCTTTGGCAAGTAATTCAAATACGTTCAAAGTCTCAACCTTTGCAAGTCTGAAAAACAGACTGCACTAGTCTCAGAACTATTGACATTTGAATGACTTATACTTATCAAAAAGGGTTGAAACTTGCGCCAAATGAAACTTATAAAGTGTGGCTATGTTTCTGGAAAGTTTCGTGATTTTTAAAATTCGTTTGATATTTTTCCTATTGCAATGAAAATGATGCACTGTGCTGGAAACTGAAAGTACTGTGCAGAAAAGTAGAGAACACAAGGACTTTTATACTGTTCGGTTAAATCGACCTACTCCAGTCTTCGAAGACACCTTCCTCGGTTATCACTAAACAAAATAACACCTTACCACACAGGGTTGATGGAGTTATACACCAACTCCAACCCTTTACAATCAAAACAAGCAATCATAATGATCACGAACACCACCACCGAACGGATGAAGGTTTGATCACACCTTGATCAACCTTTCACAGGAATATAGCGTGTATGGTGGTTTATATGAAGCCTATACAATGTATTTGAATGTAGATACAATAGGCTTTTAGAGAGAAGAAGAAAGAAAGGTAGAAGAAGAAGATGTAACGTTTTTGCACTATAGCATTTGTGAGACTTGTCTTGTAATTTAATTTGCTCTTCTTCTTCTCTTTTTAACAAGTGTGGCCGTCCCCTCTTAGCCTTTTCTTCCCCTTGGAAATTATCTTTTAAGTCCTTGGAAGAATACCTTGTATAATTGTGACATCAACTTGCTTACTTGGCAACACTTCATTGGATGATCATCTTCCCCTTGCTTACTTGGCACTCATTGATTGGATGAGATTTGTCATCATTTGATGACTGTATAAATCTGACCATTACACTTAAAACATATGCCAAAATAGTGTTTAAAATATTGCCAAAAGTCACATGTTCAATCCCATAGAATTTGCAAGACAAATTGATCTCCATTAAGCTTAAAAAATCGGCCAACTCATTCAACACGTGCTGAAATTTTCAACATGTGCACTATTCAAGACATATTTAAAATATTGCCATTTTATCATCAAATCAATCCATTTAAATTAAAGAGGCAAATATATTATCATTAAGATGAAAATTTCAGCCAACTTAACGTACACATGCTGAAATTTTCAGCATGTATCACATATGTGACATAGTTTAAAACATTACCTTGTGCAGCTCCCTACTTCATGTCACTAACCTTGTATACTCCATTCTTGACCAATCAAGATGCCGACTAGGCTCCACATAAGCTCCATCAAGGCTGATCTAGGCCTGTGACAAAGCTTGAACATGTGCTAATTTATTTTTGCAAACTTTGTAAAATAGTGCACAATAATTATACATATACGGTATATTCCAATCAGCCCTAAATTGAATATTCTAGAACACTTTATTATGTATTGAATATGTAAAAAGTGTCTAGATACATGCTACATGTCATGCCAAGAAAACGTTCCATGTGTTGTGTTCGTAGAAAATTGAATTTTTGACTTTTGTCGATTACGCGATTTTTCTCCGATTAAATTCCAACTTTTTGTACATGTTATATATATATTATGTCACACATAATATACATAGAATAACTTGAATATTCAACTCTAAAGGCTGAAGTAAGTGGTGCCACATGTGCTTAAAATGTTGAATTTGAAATCTCCACAATTTAGCCTTACTTGGGGATGATTTGTGTGTGCCAACATGGAATAATTTTATGGCTGAAAATACCATGTAAGCCACGAAATTTTTGGCCATTTTTAAAGTGTAGGGGCTGCCATCTATATATGGCAAGTACGTGACACGTTAGCGAAGTTTCGATAGTCACCCGATAGGACAATTTTTGGTTTAGAACCTTGTAACGTGTCGTAATAATTTTGCCATCACCATGACTTATATCATATGATATAAGACCTGAATATACTCATAAATATGATTTAAGTAAGGTGGTATGACATTGACGTACGTTCGTAAAATATATAACGTGTCGGTAGTACGTTGGAGTATATGTGTATAGTGCATTTTAAAAAAATCTGAATATATATATATATATATATATTAAAAACGTGTGATTAAGGGTAGAAGGAGACTTTCCATTTCCATGTTTGTTGTCTTTATGACTTCTCCAAATATTTCTCCATTTAATGAACTACTTAGTTCATTTAACTAAGTACTTCACTTAATGAACTAGTTTAGTTCATTAATGGTGGCACCTGAAAATAGTTCAAACACAACAAATGTTTGCCATTTGATGTAAGCTTTGAAGCTTCATGACTTGTTAGTACGACAACATTATATATAAAGTATATAAGGCAGGTTTGTCACAAGTCATAAAATGTGTCATGCATTTCTTTAGCACACGTTATTTAAATCATGCATTTTGTGAATCATTCAAACCCCTTTTTCTCGACAGAGTTGTCTCTCAATCTTTTCAGCTTTATGAACCATGGAAGTCATATCAATATGCGTGGTAAGTTCAACTCTGTTTGCAATTTCCTGATTCAATCCAGCTAGGAATCTTGCTATGGTAGCTTCCTCTGGTTCTTCAATGTCAGCTCTTATTAATAAGATCTATAAGTCTTTGAAATACGCATCTACACTACGGCTTCCTTGAGTAAGTTTTTGCAAGTTTTGATAGATGGTTCTTTCATAGTCTGAAGGAATGAATTTTTTTCTCATCTCAATTTTCATTTCTTCCCAAGTAGAGATTGGTGCTTGTCTGGTTCTTCTCCTTACATTGTGTAGTTGATCCCACCAAATTAAGACATAATCTGCAAACTCTATAGCTGCATTGCGCACTTTAGTCAAATCAGTATAATTTGTGCAAGAGTATATGTGATCTACTTTTTTCTCCCATTCAAAATATGCCTCAGCACCACTCTTTCCATGGAATGTGGGGATGTTCACTTTTGTTGTGATGAATTCATCTTCTTGTGGGTTATTCTTTTGATTCCCACGGTTTTAGAACTGGTTGTACTCTTCCTCAATGTTATAGTCATCAAACCTTTGGTTTGGTTCATCTTCTCTTTCATCAAAGGTCCTCATAGGTATGAAATCAATAGTAAGCCTTCTTCCTCTGCCTCTGCCTCTTCCTCTTTCCGGAGCAAAAGACCCATGGCTTTCAAGCCTATGTTCCGATACATGTGATGTTTGTCCTTCATGTAAAGGATTTCTAGATGAGATTGTGTCTGTTTTTCTAGGCCCTCTACACGGCTACTCATCAATTTCATTTCCTACAACATCATTTGCATTAGTTGTGCTAAATCGTCCACGTATGTGGGCAATCTTTCTCCTTCTTTGTTAAGACTCATGGTACTCTCAGGTGTCTTATCCATGGTATAATTGCCTGAAATTGAACAAGAAAAAAAAGAAAAAGGAAAAATTTTTAGGTGCAGCAATTGTCCCGTGGCGCGTATGCTGGTGGGCCAAGTCACAGTCGAATGTCGTGGGCGCTTGTGTGTGCTGAATGCACTACAAGGCTAGGGTATGCGCATCTCCTGTCACGAATTGGTTTTGGGAGAGTTGGTAGCGCCTGAGGTCCTACAAGTGGTATCAGAGCCAAGGTCACGGGTTCGATTCCCAGCGGGAGCAAATGCTGAGGGGGAGATTTTTAGGTACAGCAATTGTCCCGTGGCGCGTATGCTGGTGGGCCAAGTCACAGTCGAATGCCGTGGGCGCTTGTGTGTGATGAATGCACTACAAGGCTAGGGTATGCGCATCTCCTGTCACCAATTGGTTTTGGGAGAGTTGGTAGCGCATGAGGTCCTATAAAATTAACACAAAGATAAAAGAAACTTGATTATGTTAGTGGAAAACAAAAAAACCAAGTGTTTGTTCCTCTCTCTCTCTCTCTTTTTAGTTCACACAATCTTGTGTCTCCTTGAAGAATTTGAGGCTAGAACAATTCAAAGCAAACTTGCCAAGTGAGTATCAATTCCGATAGCTTCAATCATGTAAAGTACATTTTCTTCATAAGTCTCCCACCAATTAATTCACAATTCTAATGTTATAAACAACAAACTTGGATTGTACTAAGATTCAAAGAGAATCGAAACCGAATTTGATGTAATAGGCTAAGCCAAAGAAATGCTAAGGGGTTGTCCTTGGTAATCCTTAACTTAAACATAGGCTTTAAGCAAGCTAGATGCAAGCATGATTGGACTAGAAGCACTCAAGTGTTCAAAAGTGAAAACAAATGGGTACTTCGGGTTTATGAAGGAAACAAAACCAGTTCTTTTGCTCTTTGCACCTTCAATTGTTTTGTACAAACTTTTCTTTGAAATAAGCTTTTCTTTCTTTTTCTTTTTCCCTTGTTCAAAGATAAACAAGGTATATATATCTTGGTAAAATTGATTGGTAAGGCTTTGTATGTTTGTTTTGGATGGATATGTTGACGTTTTTGTGTGTAGTAGGCTGTCAAGTTGTTCAAAATGAACAAATTGATTTTCTTTCTTGTCAAGGCTGCCAAATCAGATATTGAACACAAAAAATACAACAACTAAACTCACCACACAATATAACTAAACAAACACAAAGTCTAAAACAAGTTAAGAGCTACGATAACAACAAGAATATAAAAAAGACCAAGGTAAATATATAAGCAATAGACTGAATATAACTAATGCGGAAAAGCTTCTAAACGAAGAACTTAAAGTCCAAGAAAGTGTCTAAACACAAAGGAAATGAAATCCAACCGAATGAAATAAACAAACCATAAATCATCACAAATAAATAATCTTTAAGTGTTTTATGAGATGTTTGTCCTTAGCCCTTTCCAATTTCATATAGGTCCAGCATCACGGTAATTTTCCAGAGTCCAATCCGACCTTTCCAATTTCATATAGGTCCAGCGTTACAATAATTTTTCAGAGTCCAATCCAACCTTTTCAATTTCATATAGGTTCAACGTTACGGTAATTTTCCAGAGTCCAATCCAACCTTATATCACCAAATGATATGGTAAGCTTTTATATTGATTTGTTTGAGTTTTTTTGCTTGTTGAACCGGAAGAAGCAAAGAAACTTGATAAACTACAAGATGACACTTTTTTTTGAATGATGGACAACAAAGAAAACAAGATGTAACCGAAAAAGAAGTGAATATCAAACTTTTTTTGACAAAAAAATGAACTAGAAAACACACGGATAAACTGTTTTGATTTTGATTTTTTTTGTTTCTGAATTATACAATTCAAAACAAGAAGAAGACATTAAACCAAATAGAATTCAACCTTCTAAGAAGATGGTCGAATGGTAGATGAAGAGAAGAACGAAAGAAAAGAAAATTTGACACAAAGTAAATGATAAGGTGAATTAAAGAAAAACCTTCACTTTGATACCACTTTCATACGTGCAAGAATGGATCGTTCTTTAACTCTAAAGCTTCTCCTCCAAATATGGTTTAGGCACAATGAAGATAGCTTCACCTTGCTTCCAAATAAGTTGAAGAAAATCTTTTAAACACAAGCAAGATGCCTCCCTCTTGGATGTTTCTCTCTCTGGAATTGGACAACTCTCACAAGGATATTCAAGTCTTGAAAGATTCTAACCTTGATTTTAAAAATGAACCAAGAAAACATACAAGAATTACTCTTGAAGAAGAATAAATTTTCATTGAAGGTGTGAGGTTACAAGGCTTCCCTTATATGCCTTTTGTAGGAAAAAAAGATACTACAAGAGAACAAACTATCTTACAAATTGAAATGATGATTGAAAAGACTACACACTTCTAAAAACTATTCATGTAGGCTCCATAAAAACTAGCCTTGCAAGTCTCGAATGATGATTGAAAAGAATCACACTTTCAAATATTATTCATGTAGGCTCCATAAAAACTAGTCTTCTAAGTCTTGAATGATGATTTTCAAAGTAGGTCCCTTAAGTAAGTAATATCCATGGAAGACTTTAAGGATTTGTCTTCAACTTGAAATCTTTCCTGGTTTGTGACAGGTTTTAGGACACCTTCCAATTTGACCTAGACCTTGCCTTTTTTTAGAGAATTATAGCCCATTGAGTGTAGAAAATAAAAATATAAAGTTCTTTGCATTTGGCCCAACCAATGAGGAGATACATCCAAATTACTTAAGGTATGTCACAGAATATGGTAGAAACAGTACTTCAACTTGCATGCTGTTGTTGGCTATCAAGACGACCGATTTTGGAAAAAGCACAAGAAATGAAAGTTGTAGATCTTTGTCTTAGCTTTCCAACACATATTGAAACTCCTAATTGGGCCTTGTGTTTGGAGAGATACATCAATTCTACTGAAACTGGTCCTGCAGAAATTCACAATCCGATATGGGCCTAAACTAATACAACATAAACATTTAAAAAGCAAAATAAATAACACATTTTAACTTAATGATATTTTACAATGGCTCTAAAAACTCTTATAAATCATGTTATAGGTTCAATAAGGTGAACCTAATGTATAAATTCCTTTGGTTCATCTTGCACATGTTTAAATAGGAAGGCACCTACTTCATGTATTAGTTTCTTAGTTTTACTTCTTGTTAAAGGTCCTTGATTATTTTGTAACATTATATGCATTCTCATTATCATGACATGGATGAGGGTTATGGACCTCATCGTTTTATTTTATGATGCTTCTGCTATTCGATACATATTTATGATGATATGCATATAGATGTTATTGACGTCTTGTACTTCTGGTAGCAGAATGCAGCGGGTGCACGTGCCAAGACCGTAGACCTGGCGGGACGCTACAGACCCAACTTTCAAAAAACATATATTCTAATGTATAGGAAATTAGACATACATCTACTATGTATTGACCCACATGTACTACGTATGTTAGTGTTTCAGGAGGATGGAGTTTATAAGAGTGTCTCCTCTCAAAAAGTAGGTCATTGAACAAGAGTAAAGATCACCTCCTAACATGATCTATCTTCTAAACCAATTCTTAAGTGTAATATGACATAGTATTGTTAAAAGGGAAAAAACATTCATTGAAGATGTGATTAGAGGGGGGGGGGGGGAAGAAAAAACAACATATGACATATCTTTAGCGTAATTTTTTTAACAAAATTAAGTAGTATTACCCGAGTTCACCCCTTGTGTTTAACAAAATCAGACAGCCAGGGTGGTAATCTTATGTGGTTGCCAACTCCAATGGGGGAATTTTCACTAAAAAGTGCTTACGATATTTGCCGGATATCTTCTCCTAAACTGCTCTCTGCTACATTTATTTGGTCCAAGCATCTCACTCCTACTGTTCAATTGTTTTTATGGAGGCTTTTTAATTCGGCAATACCTTTTGAGGATTATATTGGCCAATATTCAACGGCTCGACCAACACAATGCCCATTCTGTAAAGGTGCATCAGCCACTGTTGATCATGTCTTTCTATATTGCTCCTATGTGCGACCTCTGTGGCAATATTTTGCAAGCGAGCTACATTGCCCTCTTCCATCCACATTACGGCTTCGTCAGTATCTTCTTTCTTGGTGGTATCGTTCATCCTTTACTACTATCATTGGAGTTTATAAACTTGTTGTCCCGGCAATTATACTATATAACACCTGGTGCGGATATACCTCCATAGTCTATGGAGACAAGACTCAGGTCACGGCAATCTCGCTGCAACATTCTGTACGCTATGCTATTACCTTATGGCACAAATCGCTTGAGGGTTCCAAACTTGCTATAGGCTCACGACAGCAATTTTCTTGGCTACCAGCATTCCGTAATCCGGCACCTTTGTTGATTCGATGGGCTACCCCACCAGTAGGGCGGTTGAAATTAAATGTCGATGCGGCGGTTGGTAGATACTATTCAGCAGGGAGTGCGATATTGCGTGATCATATGGGGTCATGCATAGGAGCGATTTCCTTTAGACTCCCTCCATGTGCACCATTGCAAGCAGAGATTCAGGCAGCTGTATTTGGGATTCTTTATTTTCTTCCACTCCATCGCATGCTCATCCTTGAGTCAGATTGTGCTCAGCTGATAGATCGGTTATCGCGGCAACAACAGGTCCATGGAAACTATCATCTTCGGCAGCTACATATGCTAGTTCATCTTCATCGCCTTCAGTTCCGTCATATTTACCGCGAAGCAAACATGGCAGCACATTACTTAGCACAACATGCTATGTTCAATCCTCGAACACAATATTATACTTCTCAGACTCTGCCATCACTCGTCCGTGCCGCAGTCTCGTTAGACCTCACTTGCTCTCACTTAAGACTGCCTTGACGACCTGAAGTCTTCCATATGGATTGGCGCATTTTCGAACATACTGCCTGTTTCCTTTGGGATCCAGGCAGGCATGGTATGGTTATGTATTCATTAATCTATATTCTGTGCTACTTCTTTCGCATATATAACAGATTTCATCCTATTTCCCCTGGCATGGACCGATTATCTTGTGGCATCACATTCATTCGAGGACTGCATTGCTGGTTTAGCGATGGCTACATTTTCACGCTTGTCTTCCACATGGATTGGCGTCTCAGGACTCTCCCTGCCTGTCTCCTAAGGGATACAGGCAGGTTTGGTACGTTTTGCTATCTATTGGACTTCAATTTCTATGATTCCCTTCTGTTTCATAACTTCCTCTTTATGCTTGCTCTCTCATGTCTTGGACTATATATACTGGTGGCGAGATATATTTCTTATACACGGGCGGACACAAGAGTCTTTCTGCATCGTCCATCTAAAACAAGGCTGTTCTTCGCTACTGGAATCATGGCCCTTAGGCTTCTTTCTGGAATACTCCCGAATGAGACAACATCATACAACAACTACTGCAGCATCAAATGGCGCACTCGAACCACGTCTCGGACAGCGGAATTCACATACTTTCACTCAGACTCATATTTCATACATGTCAATGAAGGTCGTATAAATATGTACGCTTTTTCCTTCGCTAGGGTTTTATCCACAAGGGTGGTTTTTCCTAGCAAGGTTTTAATGCGGCATATCATATACGACTGGAGATATGCTCTTATTAGTTCGTTAATTCATTTATTCACATACTCTGATGCTTTGTAATATGGTTTCCCTCCACCATAAGTGAGGTTTTGTTTTAATAAAATATACGGCTTTATAAAAAAAAAAAAATTAAGTAGTATTACACTTCAACATAGACTCAGGAGACATTACCTAAACAAGAAATGGAAATTTTGAGTAATATACAAAAGAAACACCCTTATAGTAGAAACAAACATTTAAAAGAAAAAAAAAGTTCATCACTATGAAAATATAAGACCTGAACTCCTAAAATTCTCCCTCTAAAAGAAAATAAAACCCTAATTATTGACCCTCTAGAAAAGAAAGTGAGATCCTAATCACTCCCAATCTGTAAAAGAAAATTAAACCCTTAAATCATTTTGCCCCTAAACGAATACAGGCCTATGAACATACAATATCTGAAACTGGGATGAAGAAGCTATTAACCAAGTAGTGAAGGTTTATAGAGCTTATGGTTTTGTGCAATCTGAATCAGATCGCGCGGATCGTTCATGGTTTCATCTCTCAAAGCCTGAAGAATCGCCTCACAGGACGCCACCCTGAGAACAGATCAACCAAACTGATTAATATCTCCAGATTTTACAAACAATCACTTGCCCAAAGGCTTATATGTAAATTTCATCATGATAGAAATACGGATTTGCTAATATCAACCTCACTATTAGTATTTTATATAACGTCTTCAAGATTGCACACAGCTCGACTGGAGCGACGTGCTTATTTTCGTTGGGATTAAAGACATTCAAGGAAGGCTGACTGAGCAGCTCATAAAAAGCTTTCACCGCAGATACTCCCTGTGAAAGACGAAATGCTTAGAGGATATCTGCAGCAGATTTAGTTCAAAAATAATTCTAGAAATACACTGTGCAGAGAGAATTACGGAACCATGATCAGCATGTTGGTAAAGAGATTTCCGAAGTTCAAATTATTTTTCAATCTTATCATTAGGCCACAGGCTCAACCTGTCTTCTCACATTCAATGAAGACACAACAGGCAAAAAGGCGTATTGGGTAAAGAACCTAACCCTGTTTTTTATGTTGTTCGTGAATAGGAAAGACAGCATATGAGCACAAATGAAATGAGAAACTAGCAATTGCAGAATTCACGAGGCAAAAGAAGCACTGTAAAAACACATTCACACAAAAGGGGGCCATTGGGCTCAACCTTCAACATGTGTACCTTCTATTAAAACGCCATTATCCAAAACGAGGCAAAAGATTCCAGAGTAATAAATTCTGTCTCAACGTATTGGTAAAACATGACAGAGTAAAATGGGTTTTAGAAGACATTCGAGCAAAGGGGTGCAGGAAAATTACCTGGATCATCCCCTTTCCCTTGATGATATCACCCATCTCCAGGTTCAGTTCCCCCTGGGCAAGCTTGTGGCCGTACCATGCATTTCGACCTTTTAACAGTGACATATGTATCAGCCAACAGAGGGCCTGCAAGCTTCTCAGGTCCTTCCGCCAGAAGATGAGTAATAAATATCATCTCCGAGGTACAATGTGCAAAATATACAGATTTACTAGTTGCACTCTCGTTGGTTAGAGCAGCCACCATGCCTGTCAAATGCAAAATAGCCATAATGTGGAAAGGAACACAAAATGTCGGCAACCCAAATTTACTTTCCATTTCCAATGGAGCCAAGGACACACTATTCCTTCACTTTGGAATATGATGGAATAAAGCAAAATGACTTACTAAATTGGTTGCGCTTCTTATAGTGTGAAGTAGCAGTTGATCGATACGCAAATTTTAATTATGGGTCATCAGGAAACAACATCTGTGTTTTTCTAACACATGGGTATGGTTGCGTACATCCGACCCCCATACCCCGCTATAGGCGGGAGCCTTTAAGGCAATGGGGTATTATTGTTGTTGTTCTTGTTGTTGTTGTAATCCTTTATTTATTTTTCTCATGGAACAAACAAGCGAAAGAAAAGTTTCCTGGTTCAGTTTCTCTGGAGCTTGTTTAATTACTACAACGTCCTGCAATCATGTACTAGTCTCAGAATAGTCGGCCAATTGAGAAATTAAGCAATGCGACAAACATACCTTATTGGTTCTTTTTCTTGGGTGCCTTAGGAAACTTATTATCATTGATTTTCACGGGTCTGCTCTCATCTATTCCCAGAGCAAAATAAATACACTTACAAAATTCTTCCACTAACTAGAGAGGCGGTATGCATAAATTACTGAAACAATAAACGTCCTGCCTGCAATAACAATGTCCCGCTATAGAAAGACTTCATATTTTTGAGTCAAATACAATTGTCCAGCTAAAATCTACCCTGGCTACTGCTCTGTCAACACCTTCGTCCTATTTCCAGTTAGTTTGTTATCACATATTTAACCAAATACTCTTGTCACCATATACTGCTCTCCCCGAGTCTTAGTGGATAACCTGGAAAACCAGCAAGCTACTCACTTGACTCAGAAGTAAAAAGTCTTTCAGGTGGCCTGTTTGACACATCAGTTTGGGTACATAAACTGATACGAAAAAGGAAGCTAAGTTTCAGCACATTAGGGTCAGCCACACTATAGGACAAAAAGGAAGAAAAAGAAGAGAATTTGAGTAAATTCCAAATCCAATCAAGATGAGATTGCAATCAACCTTTTGAAGATTGAGATAAGATTATCATGCCATAAAAATGGATCTCCAAAGTCCCTCAAAAAGGCAAGAAATCGGCTGCATTAGTAGGAGAAGGAATATTTCATTTCCAAGATTGTTCTTTTAGGAAAATTGCAATTTATCTCTTTTAACTTTTTGGTAGGTATTAGATAGAGATTATTTTTTCCTTTTTGATTATTTTTGGCTGAAATTTTCAGCCTATAAATAGCACAAGGCCGCCGGCCTCATGGAACAACTTTTCATCAATAATATTTTGTGTTTTCTTCTCCAAGTGAGTGAAACTTTGTTTTCTTGATTTTGCACTAAAAATCAAGGCTAATATCACTCAATCTTGAACAAATTGAGGGTGATTGCCAAGGGTTGAAATGACCGTCTAGGAGGGCCTATTGAAGGTTTGCCTACAAACGCACACTTGAATCTAAGGTATTGCTTAAGCCGGCAATTTCTACACAACGGAAGCAAGGAGAAGTTTACTTCTTTGTGCCTAAACCCTTGTGGATAGGTTGTTGGAGGTGGAAAAGCGGATCCTACGCTTGTCAGCTTGCATCAAATTGGTATCAGAGCCTCAGGTCACTCAATTCCACCAACTATCCTGCATTTTTTCTTTTCATTTATTCTTCATCCATAATCTGAATTTTATTTTTCTTTTCACCATACACGTTTCCTTTTCATCAAAAAAAAATTCTTTATCCGATTTATTTAAAAAAAAAGATTGCATTTTTCTTTGACAACTTGAGCATTTAGGATCGTTGGTAGAATTTCAATTCAGCATGACAAATATTTGCCTACATTATCCAAAAAGCCACCTAGTTATATTCAATCTTGTTGCTACCGAAGCTATTGGTTGATTTTGATTTTTATGTGGCTTGATTTCATATTGTGACTGAATTCATAGATTGATCTTTGTTCAAGTATCAATTTTCAGCATTCAGCTCATTTGACCCAAAAAAAAAGTCTCAGCCAACCCCCCCAAGAAGCACCTACCCCACCCCCACCCCTACTGGCCGCACCTACCCCCCAGGCCAAAATTCATCAGCACCCAAAAATCATCTAAACACCTCATAAACAGCCCCAATTGACCCAAATCCCTAATTCAATTCATCAAAATCCCAAATTAGCCCAAAACCCTAATCTTGTCTAACCCTAATTTTTGTTTTTGGCCAAATTCTCACTAATCCAAGGATGTTTCTTGAAATTGAAGGTACCACGGTGATCACGGAGTTCAATTCTACTTTCTGCCCAAAAACAGAATTTTTGAGGGTAAAAGTGTAAAATTACGATTTTGCCCCCGAAAAAAAAGGGAAAAAAATCAGAATCTGAAAATAAAAAAAGGACAGAAAAAGGGCAGAAAAGTGAAGAAAGAAAAGCAAAAGCAAAAGGAAAACCGTTGGACCTTTATTACACCATTGTGGCCATATTGCGTGTTCTTGCGAAACTCACCAAAAATAGCCCGCACACTCAGTTTTATAGCCATAATCTGACCCATATACATTGCTTCCCACTTGAATATTTGATTTTTGTATGCAGTTGAGCCATTTTGTGATTTTAAGTGCATAGGATCAAAATTGACTAAAGATTGCCCACGGCAACCCCTGGTCCTTTGATTCAGCCTTTTACATCATTTTTGGTTTCATTTCTTCTTTGAATCGTAGTTACATTGTCCAAGTTGGTGTCCCAATCGTTGGAGTCTATTTTGGTGAGATTTGATATCCTTTTTGGTGCAAGTTGAGAGTTTTGATACCCGGATTAATTGCTGATTTTACTGCTGATTTCTACTGTTTTGGAGCTGTTTTTCCACTGTTTTTAAGGGTATATAGGTGCTGGAATTTGCTGATTTGGTACAGCACCAAGTTGGGACGAAACCGGACTATTTCGGAGCATTTTTATCGCGTTTTGAGGACTGTTTTAGCTGCAGATCAGCAGCTGTTTGGGACTGATTTCAGCGTCATTTTGATGCCAAATACGCGTCAAAACAGTCGGTTTTGGTCCATTGTGGGTTAGATTCGATTTGGACAAGTTTGGTAAAAACTGTGCACTAAATTTCCGTATCGGGTATATTGTAAGAGACTTGGCATTCACCTATCTTTATTGCTCTCTTTGACATTTATTCGCCTCAGATTGATCAAGAAACAAG
Organism: Eustoma russellianum; assembly: GCA_036186865.1. Classification (NCBI taxonomy): domain Eukaryota; kingdom Viridiplantae; phylum Streptophyta; class Magnoliopsida; order Gentianales; family Gentianaceae; genus Eustoma; species Eustoma russellianum. The sequence goes on along the minus strand of AP025043.1, from coordinate 31,643,565 downwards.
GTGGTAAGAGAGAGAAAAGAAAGTTAGACGAGTGCACAAATTTCTATTTCCATTTACCCGTTCGGATTATTTGCTTTTGGTATCTTGTGTTCTTTGTTGTTTCTGATCTTTTCAGGTTCACCATGTCCATTCCAACCATTTGGGGAGTACTCTGCCCTAGACAAGAGTATGAAAATCTTGACAGTCGTATGTACCACTTTGAACAAACTCAAGACCTTTGGGTAAGCTATTGGAGACAAGGAGTTCCAAGGCATCAATCTCTTCCACAGGATGATCTTTGTGTTCATGATTACTACAATGAGTTATTAGATCATTTATGTCATGCAAATATTAAGGAAAACGAAAACCTAACAATGATTAGATTTCTTGCTGGCCTAAACAATGAAATAATTGAACGTTTACCTAACGTTAGATATAGAAATCTTGCTCATTTATTTATGTTTGCTGATGGTTGTGAAAAACTAATGGCTTTCGAAGCAAGGCAAACATACCTAAAAGAAAAAGAACAAAGGAAATGGGAAGAAATGAAGTTAACATTGGACTCTTGGGTACTTGCATTACAAGCTAAAGAAACTAAAAATTTGCATGAATCTAACCCTACTTCTAATGAAACGAACGTTAATGACAATAATGAAGTAGTTGAGCTTGATTTGCATGCAACCCATTCTGATTTACATGAATTAGATGTTACTACTCCTGCTTTTTGTGATGAGCTAGAATGCATTGATAACGTTAAGCATGAAGTAGATAACATACAAGTTGATTTATCTCATGAATTGCCATATTTCGATGATTCATCGTATGTTGATCTATGTGCCATACATGATGATTTGAGTGATGACGTGAGTGAGCTTTCAAGTGAGTTTGATAGTACACTTAAGCATGATAACTTAGAAAAGAATGAATGGCATGTTTTCAACGATTCCTTATTTGAATATGATAAACATGATTCAACGTTATTTGAAATACCTGATTTACATTCAAATCACATTGTACATGACAATTCTATGTTTAATCATGGTTATGAAACTGCTTTCTATGACAAGGAAGAGTTTATCTCAAATGGTTCAGAACATGATTCAAGGCTTCAGGGTATATTTCTTAAAACCCCAATTACGCCACATTTGTCACAAAATCACGCCACATTATATGACATTTGTGTGTTTTCCTTGAGTGTTGTTTACATGCATAAGACATCTGACCTTTCAATGATTATGCATCATAAACATACTAGGAAGAAGCACTTGTTCAATACTTCATTTCAAACACTACTTTTAGGATGTGAGCATGCGTACATTGAGTTGCATTATGAAAGTCACATCTTCATGCATCCTAAACACGTAAGAAAAAGGACTTTCCTATTGTGTATGCATGTTAAAATCAACCTATGCATGTTGGAAGGTGCATGTTTCTTAATTAGGTTGCTTATTCACCCTAAACATATCAAGGGGAAAGTGTGCATATATGTGTGTCTTATATCTTTGTTACATTGTATAGGATCTTTCACCCTCATGGCATACATGCTAAGATTCGGGACGAATCTTTTTCAAGAAGGAGGGATTGATACGAAAAAGGAAGCTAAATTTCATCACATTAGGGCCAGCCACACTATAGGACAAAAAGGAAGAAAAAGAAGAGAATTTGAGTAAATTCCAAATCCAATCAAGATGAGATTGCAATCAACCTTTTGAAGATTGAGATAAGATTATCATGCCATAAAAATGGATCTCCAAAGTCCCTCAAAAAGGCAAGAAATCGGCTGCATTAGTAGGAGAAGGAATATTTCATTTCCAAGATTGTTCTTTTAGGAAAATTGTAATTTATCTCTTTTAACTTTTTGGTAGGTATTAGATAGAGATTATTTTTTCCTTTTTGATTGTTTTTGGCTGAAATTTTCAGCCTATAAATAGCACAAGGCCGCCGGCCTCATGGAACAACTTTTCATCAATAATATTTTGTGTTTTCTTCTCCAAGTGAGTGAAACTTTGTTTTCTTGATTTTGCACTAAAAATCAAGGCTAATATCTCTCAATCTTGAGCAAATTGAGGGTGATTGCCAAGGGTTGAAGTGACCGTCTAGGAGGGCCTATTGAAGGTTTGCCTACAAACGCACACTTGAATCTAAGGTATTGCTTAAGCCGGCAATTTCTACACAACGGAAGCAAAGAGAAGTTTACTTCTTTGTGCCTAAACCCTTGTGGATAGGTTGTTGGAGGTGGAAGAGGGGATCCTACGCTTGTCAGCTTGCATCAAAAACTAACAAGACAGAACTATCAGGCCAAATAAGCAATGACAATGTACATTGAATACCAAAGAGAAGATCAGAGAACTTAAACCTCAATGCCACAAAAAAAAAGAAAAAAAACTTCCCAAGAGAACAATCACGGACTAACCGTATGATTCTCCATCTGAATAACTTCGTTATTTATGCATCTAAGCCTCTCTGAAATAGATCAACCCAGACATGGGGTGGAAACACTTCCATACTCTTTTAATTAATCATTCGCTAATAAACAGACAGTATCTCAGCATTTCAGGTAATCAGTTCGCACTTCTGAAAATTCCTTATTCAGGTATTAAATAGACTTGAAATAAGAGAACCACACAGACACCCAAAAAAAAGGCAAAGGAAATACCAGCTCCGATGGCATAAACATTCTTCAGACCACCCATGACTTCATGAGTGACAAGATCCTCATTGTCCCAGACAATAAAATGGGGCTGCCTCAGAAACCTTGCGAGAGGTTTTCTCCACCTTTCAGCTCCACAAATCCGAGCATTAGCATATTCTTTGTTGTAAATTTCTGAGGCAATATTAGGTCCACCAAGATATAGTATATTCTCTATAGGGATTCCAGCTGCAGAACATAAATTCTTGCATAATAAAATAGATAAAGATACACCAAGGTTAATGCAAAGCTAACCAAAACTTGCCACCAAAGCTTTCTTGGAGTTTATTCATGTTGAGCAAAATGCAATATAGAACATCATTTAGTACTATTGCAATATATGAGTATATGAGGCACAGAATTGAGGAAAATTGGAAGTATTGACAAAATAAAGCACACACAACTGCATTACTCCAACTGAATGTTAAATGTTAGCATCTTATGGTAATCCTATGAACCTCTGTGGATAAATATAATCTCCAATCAACCATATGATGACAGGACACGAAGGCCTGTGTCGAAAGTCAAGAACTTTTAACAGGAAGAGCTCCTTGTATACTTAATAGCAGTCTAGAGAAGCAAAAGTTCAACATTTACTGATTGACATAACCCAAACGCTTTGCTCTTTTGGGAAATATTTATTCCCTTCAAATGGACCAGTACAGGAAGATGGACAGCAACTCAGACCATTGCAGAAGGACCTTAACGAACTTAAAAAAATAATTGTTAATTTGTTTATGCTGTCAACCAGAAACAAAATGCAGTCAATATCATTTTGCACAAGCGGTGGAAGCAATTTTTATTTGTGAATAGAACACTCATTCACATTAATCCCATTGTTAAACCCCCCCCCCCCCCCACATCTCCTCCTTCTAGCCCCTCAAAAAGAAAAAGAAGACAAAAGCACAAGTTTATCTCCATAAAATATGTTAAATGCACAATTTTCATTATACAGGACTTCCAACAAATAGTTGTTATTTGTAGATCAAGATCTGCACCATGTAAATTTGCAAAAGCAAAGGAATTCAATACAACTTCTAATACATAAGTTTTTCTCTGTTAACTTGACACCAAGAGAAAAAAAAATGAGACTTAGATAGCTCAAAGGAGCTTGGCAGATAAAAAGCAAACCGTAACCTCAGTAAAGCAATTAAATGAATAAGCAGTGCAATTTTTTATTTTTATTTTTTTGGTTACTATAAGCAGTGTACTTACCATAATGTGTCTTTGGTTTATAAAAGAAGCATGCAACTCACTTAGCTAATAATCCATGTCGTGAAATGAGTACTCGATACCATGGTACAGAAAAATAAACAGGAAAAAGAAGATGAATACTAACTGGCACGGTGGATCATCTGAGTGGGAGTAATTATGCGAGGTTCAGGCTCTAATTCAGCCTCTATCCCCTTTGCCAAAGAGATTATCACCGGAGCAGTAATTCTTTCTTTCCAATATTGCTGAATTTCTTCGAAAACCTCTCGAGTTTCTGTTGAGGGCAAGCCATTGATAACAACATCAGCATCCCACACAGCTTCCTGTAAGTTGGTAACTACTTTTAAAGGACAAAGTGGAGTATCAATCATATTCAAACAAAATCCATCCTTCAGAATCTCATCAGCAAATAGCGTTCGGTCACCCAATCTTCCCTCCACATATTTCAAGTAGGCACATCGTCTTATCAGCCTCCTTAGCACATCTTCTCGCGAGTTAATAACCTCGAAGAGGTGTTCAGCTGTTGCTCTATTCACAGACCTCCCAGGTCTTCTCCATACTCGAATCTGGACCTTTTCGAGAAGGTTACCATATGCATCCTGCAGCATTGCAGCAAAAACACTCCCCCAAGCTCCAGCTCCAACCCCAACAATCCTCAATGGATCTGTTTTTCCAAGGAGCCCACGGAGCTCGTCAACTTTTTCTTCCAAAGAACCATTCTGGCCATGAATTGGTCCATTCAAGTCCAAGCCATTAACAATTGCCTCGTCGGACCCAACCATCTTCTTTGGTTAACCAGAAAAATTCCAATTCAAGACAGGAATGGCTTCACAAATGGCAGAAGCAAAACTGTACCAAAATCCAACTAAAATATAAGATATGAGCTGCTAATTTTGCGCATTTAGTAACATGAAGTGAAAATAGCCAAATCAAACACTTCGAAAAATCCCACCAGAACAGAGCTTCCCCTTCCACCAAGATTTTCACCAACCCCGTTTATAACAAGCCTAACCATTTACTCCTCTTGGATTTTCCCCAAAGAAAGCAAGACAATCAACGTGGCCCAAAAGAGTTTCATCTACGCGCACCAAAAGTCCAATTGGAAAACCGCCCCCAATGCCTTTCTCCGGTATGCTGAATTAAGGCGGTCGATTTTGAGCACTATTGTCCTTTTCTCTAAGTTTGCACCTGAAATAAGGCGACAAAGTGGAGATGGAGAAGTTGTGGACGAAATCACCAAAGGAAATGTTTCAGAAACACTGCCCGAAGAGAAGTCTGAAATTTTCTGTGAGTTTCTTGATTTCTTCCTGATTTGGATTTGCCGCCTGGCAGCGCGGTTTATGTGCTGTATTCAAGGGGCGACGACATTCCGTCCTGTTTTGACTATTTTATCAATATATTAATTGCATTTAGCAACCGTATTACTTTATTTTAATTGCTGTATTACTTCATTTTAGTTTACTATCATTCAGAATAGCTGGCACCAAAAATAGTTACGGTAGTACTCTTTTTCTTTCTTTTTGGAGCAGGTTCCCCTAGTTTTGTGGGATAGGATCCTTCACTCATTTTCCTTCACCTCATGAGTCACCGCAAGACACATGGCAGTAGGAGGTGGTGATGCTAGATGAAGGTCACTTGCATGTAGCCTCACCATGCCACTATGCTGCCACGTGTCGCATAGTCATGAATGAGGTGAGAGGATTGAGAGGCAAGAAATCTCATCCCTAATTTTGTCAATGTGTTATAACCAATTTCCTGTCCCTTAATCGATGTGACGTGCGTATAAAGAGGAAATCTCTTGATTTGGACCTTCAATTACGTAGGTGATAATTCTAGCAAAGTTATTGGTACACTTTGGTTGGAAAGAAGGAAAAAAAACAGTAGTTTTATTTGAAGGCTAGTCGGCTAAACACATTTTTAGCTAAGGTGTTATCAACCGGATGAGATCTGAGGAGGAAGAATATGAGGTAGAATATGAGGCCTCCAATCACGCGACGCCACGTGTACAAAAGGACTTTTTTAAAAAAAGAAAAAAAAATAAACAGCGGGCCCTTTTGTACACGTGGCGTCGCGTGATTGGAGGCCTCATATTCTACCTCATATTCTTCCTCCTCAGATCTCATCCGGTTATCAACATGATTGATAACTTACTTTATGTGACTATTAGTCGACTGGACGCATTGCATGACATGTGTTTATGTGATAGATTTCAAAGCATGTCTAACAAATCGCATATACTTGTTATAAATCGAATTTTTAGATATTTGAAAGGTGTGTTAAACTTTGAGTTGTTTTATTCTAAAAATGGATGTTTTGATTTAAGAATATAAAGCGATTCACATTATGTTGGGAATCTTGTAGATTGAACAGGCACATCCGGCACTTATCCATTTCTTGATGACTTTTTTTTTAGTTTTTAAAGAAACAAAATAGTGTATCACTTTCTACAACGGAATCTGAATATGTCGGCCATCTCATGTTGTCCACAATTTCTTTGAATAACACACACATTAAATGACTATACTATTAAGTTTGACAAAGCGCCTATTTTATGTGATAATACCTCAGCAAATATAACACAAAACCCAATTCTTTACAGTAGAACCAATCATATTGATGTTAGACATCACTTCATAAGAGATTGTATGCATAAGAGGTTAGATTGTATTGAATTTGTCTCTCTGCAACTTTAGAATCTCAAATTCAGGGAAAACATATAGTGAGGGGCAAGAACACTTCAAAGAGACCAAGAACCTCAAATGATGGTAAAAGAGGGTCAAATAATATTTCTCAAGGCTCAAATGCACATCCCCAAGTTCTTATTTCTCCAAAACCGAGACGGGTAGGGCTAGAGGAACAAATTTTTCCATGGCAGAGGGATTGGCAGAACTTAGGAGGGGGTTGATCATCTACAACTTTCCTTGGATAAAACTCGCTGACTCTAAAGATGCCTTAGATGATCTAGAGACACAGGCACTTTAACTACATCTTCTCACATGCTATTTATTAAGTGGGAATGATAGATGAGAGGACAACCACTGCCTTGAAGTTGTTTAAAATCAAGGATTTTGAGAAAGATGCTGACTTGAAATCAATTATAGATTAGATAGATGTTCAAAAATGAAGGCCTCTTTGGAATGAGAAGTAGAACAAAATGTCTAGGATGTACACTAGGGTATTTTATGCAAACTTGTAGATAGAATACATGAAAGTTTTTCCTATGCACTGGTTAGTGTGATTCATGGTACACCTTAGAATTGGATGTTGGGACTATAAATGATTTTCTTGGGGTTCTTAGTGATGGGTCAGATGAATTTGATACATAGAAATAGGATGAGGCACGATGGACGGTCACCGAGGAACGATTTAAAAGCTTCTTAGGTTTTTATCCTACCAAGAACAAAGACGATATGTGTAGCGACCTGTCCCGAGCCCTAGTACTCGAAACGACTCACCCGCTGTATTTCGCTAAGAAAAATACGAGGCATCCAAAATGATACAATTACACGTCAGCAAAGTGACGCAAATCAATGTCAGCGGAAGTCATAAAATAAAAATTCAATAAAATAATCATCTTCATCGATATATAAACGTCTAGACAAATCTAGTTCGATACAATTGTCAGCGTAGATAATAATACTAACTCTCCAAATACATAAACCTCGAATAACAAAATATCTGCCCCTACTAAATCCTCACCGAGCCTTATCGGAACATCCTTGAACCTCCATATCTCCACTCCTAATCATCCTCGATGTAAACTTATCTTAATACTTGTTTGTCTGCAAAACAAGAACAACAGCGTATTGTATGAGTGACATAAATCGCCAGTAAGTAGTCGCACTGTACTTACCATGGGATCTTACACGTGGAAACAAGTGTTATAAAATAAATGACGATATATAAAATAGCATATTTCCATTCGCAAATAAAGTTAATACTATGCCCTTAAACAATCAAACAACAAAGACAACTGAATCCAATTATCAAGTCAAACAAGTTGAAAGCCAATCAAATGTTAGTCTAAGTCAAAAATCAATGATGCAATTTCCAAATTGATGCGATGTAAAGTCAAAATCAAATTCCAAAATTTTCAAATTCCAATGTTTCCAAATCCAAAGCCAAATCCGGTTCCATACGGTCCAAAACCAAATGTCCAAATGTCCGATCCAACCCAGTCCAAATCCAAATATCCAAATCCATCTTAGCCGGTCAAAAGTCCAAAATCCAATGCAATGGCTATAGCACTTTCCTTACAAGTGACTTATACCGTAAGACTTACGAATTGATTTTCCCAAAAACCAAATATACTACAGACACCTTTTCCTAGACCAGGTCGTTACGTCTGTAGTGCCAAATATATGCTTTCGTACCCTGTCCTAGACTATGTAGTTACGCTCAAGCCCAAATATGCATACAGAATCCTTGTCTCTAACAAGGTAGTTATATCTGCAGCAATCCAAATAGGCATACAGAAACCCTGTCCCTGAGGAGGTAGTTACATCTGCAGCGCTTGATAACCAAATAGGAACCAACCCTGCTTACCGATATATTTTCCTTGTAAGAGTGAATTTTCAAAATATGCGATGCATGATTTCTAAAACAATTTCAAAGATTCGATGTTCCAAAACAATTTCCAAAGGTCTGATATTTCAAATATTTTTCGAAACCAAATAATTTCCAAACAACACCAAACAATACAAATAACCAAACATTGAATATCAAAGTCCAAATACCAAATCTTATATCGATTTTCCAAATAACTACCACTCACGTGTATCTATATACATACATATGCCCACACCCATACATGTGCATATACACATATATACATACACGGTTCTCTCTCGACCCACTTTTCCTCCAACCCACTACCCAACTCACCTCACCCCTCACCTTGGCACCCTCAGCCCACACTGACGAGCAAATTCATTACTTATACATTCAGAGGCTGTTGAGCAATGAATGTTTCAATTTTTTCTTGCAAGCTTTAGTCATGGTTATTGTTTTAGAGTCGTATTTTTTCTGTGTTATGCGCCTTTGTTGTGGTTTTGTAATAAATTTGCATACTAGCTATGCTTCATTCGCATACTAGCTATGCTTCATCCGTTATTTTCATATGATGACATTAACTTTGATGTAATATGGTTTCCCTCCGCCATAAGTGAGGAATTTCAATAATAAATTCGCTTCATAAAAAAATATGTATATACATTTATATAACTCTACATATAAGCGGAACATAAATTATATACTGCTCTATTCCTTTAATTATCACAGTTCAAATAATGACCTTGAAGAAAAGTCGACCACAGCAAATAGGTTTTAGTATTTCGACCCTCCTTTTTTAAACATGTCATACTCAAATCAATATACATAAATAATTATGCACTGCCTGCAACTTATGTTGTTATAGCCGTTAATTTTTTAAAAATATATATATAAAATAATTATTAGTTATCTATTAATAAAGGATAGAGATGAATAAATAGAATTAGAGTTGTACTAGGAATATTAAATTATAGTCTATCTAGGAATTACAACTAAACCTATCCTAACCTCACCTAACATCTATAAATACATGACACACAACACAAACTCCCACAATTCCCCCATCGCCTCGCTGCCGCCATTCTCCCACACAAAGGAAAAAAAATATTAAAACTCCATTCTTTTTTTTGGAGTTGGCCGCCCCACCCTAGAATAAAATATAATATATTTCAACACCAAGAATAGAGGCAACCAAGGTGTAGGGATGTCCCCAGGACATAGCTCAACTGGTTCCGGATAAGAGTTCTCGAAAAGGAGGTCAATGGTTCAATTCTTGCCAAAGTCAAGAGAGTCCCTTTCCAGCAAGTGCATAGTATGGGAGCTCCTTGGCCTGTAGGCTTGCCTGCAGTGCTGGGGGCTCCTTATGCAGACTACTGTGTATAAGAGCAAGCTTCTGCTAGCGGGCCGTTGGGTACCTGATTTACATCCCTACACTACCTTTGGGACTGGGTGTGGCAGGGACCCTTATTGGTTGGGGTTCAACCTTTAACCAAGGTGTAAGGAGAAGAAGAAGTTTTCATAGAGTATTTGCCGAAAAAAGGTAGGTGCCTATTCCCCCTTGTTTTGGTACAAATCAAGCATGTTCGATCGGTATCCTATTTGCCTTATGTGAAATTATTGTTTTAATGCTAAATTCATGTGTTTCAATTCAAAGACATGACTTTTACTCCATTAGATATTACCATGGCCAATCTTCGTCATGCTTTGCAGCTATCTTGAGGTCTTCCATATGGATTGGCACAATTTGGCATTTGCTGTCTGTATTCATGTGAATACAGGCAGACATGGTAAGGTGTTTTCTCTGATGTGGAATCTCTCTAGTTTGCTCCATTGGTGTCTCTTATTGACGCTAATATTTCTTTTTTGTTATGCATGGGAACTGATGACTTTGGTTGGCAACTCTACTGGAGTATACCATTGGCAACTCCTACACGCTACTATATGGATACTTGGCTGCACTACAGAAAAATCATTTGGGATAAATATGTACTCTTTTTCCTTCGTGTAAGATTTTATCCACAAGGATAGTTTTGTTTGCCAAGGTTTTAATGAGGCATATCATATTCCATTTGGCACATGTTATTTAACCAATTTTCATGGCTACATAATTCGGCCTTTAAGTTGTTTTATATTGTTATGCTTTGAACTACTTTGTATTAAAGGTATTCCTCCGCCATAAGTGAGGGCATACATCTTAATAGAATATAGGAGCAATGTCTCCTTTTATAAAAAAAATATATTACATGTGTAAGAAGTTTGAAATTAATCGGAGAAAAATCGCGTAATCAACGAAAGTCGAAAATTTGATTTTCTTACGAACTTACATACATGGAACGTTTTTGACATATATGTAACATGTATCTAGACACTTTTTACACATTCAAGACATGTTAAAGTGTTCTAGAAACTTCAAATTCAGACTGATTATAATTTACCATATCTGTGTGAATATTGTGCATTATTTGACAAAGTTTACCAAAGAAAAATTTCAGCACATGCAGCCCCCTCTCACACGCCATTCTCAGCATTCTTAGAGCCTAGGTTGTAGCGCCCTGCACCCGGCCTAGCCAGAGTCGGTGCACCCGCCGTACTTTACTAAGGAGAGTACCAGGCGTCAATCCATAACATGTCAAGGTCCATGATATAATGCATGGATTTTTCGCGCTTACACGTCAATAAGTAAGCAAAACCGAGGCAGAATCAAAACTTCAAATTAAAAACATCCACGAGATCATCCTTAGTTTTACATCCCAAGTCAAATGTACCGAAATTCTCAAAAGTACATAGATGTTCCCCATTACAAATACAAAATCAGTCATCAATCACAACCGGCAAGTCATGTCTCCTAATCCATCCATCCTTTGCTGCACTCACGGGTAGGGGACCCTAGGTTCATCCTCAATCCATTCTACCTTGTTCCCTGCAGTCTCTGGGAGAAAAAAAAGGGGGTGAGTGACAAAGTCACCAGAAAGTATACTATAATAATCGAGGATTAAATGGAAAGTACATACAAGAACCGAACCCCAAAAATATCGGTTTAGAAACATACCTGTCCTCCGTCCATTACTCGATAGTGATCAAGACTTAATGCGTCAAGATCATAACTTATGCAAGATCGTTACTTAATAAAGAACATAACAATAAAAGACCGCAACTTGCATAAATTCGTAGCATATCAAGGATCATTACTAAATGAGGTCATACTTAGGAGCTACCAAGTTATAACAACTTAGTCTAAATATCATGTGTCACTGCACGATGACTCAATAAACGCGACATGCATACATATGTACGTGTGATGCATCATGATAAAAATGAGATTATAATCTTTCATGCTTTTCTTTCAAAACATCATCGTCAAGAAAACAATAGAGTGTTCAGATCTATCTTCCCGGATCTGAGGCGGTCACGTCTCCCCTTCGAATCTATTATTCCCAGATTCAGAACGGTAACGTCATCACTTATCGGGTCTATTCTCTCCGGGCCCAAATGGTTCATATCAGGTCTATTCTCTCCGGGCCTGAACAGTCCATATCATCAGATCAATTAACTCCGGATCTGAGCGGGTCCTTACTGGCAAGGAACATACACACACGGTACCGGTGGGAAGCGTTCTTTTGAAACAGAATCTTTTCTTTGAAAACGCTTTTCATCTTTCTTTCGCATAAAACCAATGCCATAAATCATGTAAATGACGATGATGCAATGCATGACATGTATTATGCAAACCATGACATCATGCGTTACATATACACGTACGTACAACTCATTCTTTATGCTGAAAAATTTTAGCATTATCAATCCATATACTCGGCCTCAATCCCTTATGGTTAGGCCCACTAACACGAATGCTTGTCATGCGTATGCATAAAAATGCCCTATTTGTTCATAATAAAATTCTCGTGACGATACAAAAATGCGTAAGACACTTAGTGTAATTAATCATGAAACAAGGCTGCTGAATTTCGGCAATTCAGCGCCCCTTTCTTTGGTCTTTCATGTAAGCCCATTAACCTCTTTTAATTTGGGTAAGCTTTGGAAACTTATTATAAACATTCCATTAATGGATGATTGTAAGCCCAAGTCGTATAACTAGCCTAAGTCCATTCGAATAAGGCCTTATAATAAGTTCCTCAATTCTGCCCAAAATCTCAGATTAGTACCCTTCAATTAGTCATTCTAAAATAAGTGGCTTACATAGACAGTTTCACCTATGTTTTAAGTAGTTGGTAAATAAATTTTGCGGATTTATAATATCGTTAGAGGTATCATTTATTCTCTTTCCTAAAACCGTTACATGCTGATTTCTGGATTGACCGATTTTACTACAAATTTTAGTGTGACCACCCCGTAAATCCTTTTTCCGAAATTCCAGCTCTCAAGCTTAGTAAACACCTAGGGCTAGTATCCTACCAAAAATTAGCCCAATTGCATATTCCTAAGGTCCATTTTTCTGGTTACTCATTATGTCATATAAAATCTGTCTAGCCCAGTAAAATTTCCAGCATGACCAGTTTTAGTAAAAACTTCACTAAAAATAATCTGTAACTCCTTTTAACAAAATTCCAACTCTCATATCTAATATACACATAAGGCTAGTGTCACACCAAAAATTAACTAAATTGAAGGTCCCTAAGATCTCTTTTCGGGTCTCACAAAACATCCTAAAATCTGCCCTGCTCCAGTAAATTTCATAGCTTGCCACATTTCATTCCTAAATGGCCCTAAATTTCATTGTTTGTCATAAACACTTTATTAAACTTCAAACTTACCCTTTTCATGGGAAATTTACAGATTCAATCACGCTACAAGCATCATACACAAATCATTACAAAACAGCTTGTGTGCCACATACATCACCTCTTGGCCATACTCACCATATTCCCACTTAAACAACCCTTAGCCAAGTTTGGTGCACACGCACCCCAGCCCGTTTATGTACATGCAAGGCCAAATAACATATCCATAATGATCATACTAAGCTTAACATACAAAAGCATAAATCTTGTTCACATCTTAACCCATATCTCATCACTTCATGCAAAAACTACCCCTATTTCTTTTAACCCCTTCCACCGTATGCCCTATCCATGGAAAAGAAGGGATCTTTAGCATGTTAATCTTGGATTATCACATAATAGTGCTTAAAACCAATAAAGAATCCACCTTTAAGCAAAACTTACACATACACGCCACTTAACCCCTAGGCTGAAAGTTTCATGCATCAAGGCTTAGCATTTCACATCTAAAATTGAATCTTAAGGTTATCTAGTCATTCATGCAAGCACTTTCACATTCAAGCCACAAAAAGTATAGTGTACTTGCCTTTTCAACTTTCTCCTTTGGAAAGATGTATGGAAAGTTGAAACCTTTCTCCTCTTTTATGCAAGTATCCCACGGTGGTGGAAAGGAAAAGAGGTAAATGGTTAGTTTACATCCTTATATTAAAATATTCATTTTGTAAGGGCTAGATGGACTTACCAAAATGGAGCTTGAGTAGTATTCAAGCCTCTCAAGACTAGGATCCACAAAAGTTTGAGACTTGTTGAGCCTAGTGACCTTGAAGGTCACGGTTATGAGCAAGAAAATAGCACCATAAGTTTCCTCTTATGAAAATGTAGATATTTTCTCAAGAAGGTTAGAAATGCTTACCTAACACCCCTTAGTCTTGGAAGAACCTAGACCTTCTTGGTTGCTCCTTTGGCCGTGTGGTTTGGAGAGAAAGGAAGAGAATGAACTCCTCTTGCACTAGAAGTCTTTTGAGTGTTTGGAAATGTTTAGAGAATTCTCAAGTGTGGTTTTTGGAGGGAAGTCTCTCTTTTGGCTATGTTTTAGCCGTTGGGGGAGGGGTGTAAGAGGGTTAAGGTTACCATGGTAAGGTTAAGGGGAGTAACCTTGGTTATTTTAGTAAACCAAGGTTACTTTATCATTAACCTTAGTTACTTTAATCTAACCATGATTACTTTAATCATGGTATAGTAATATCTCTCCCTTGGTTGGCCATCCCCCCTCACATCCAGCGGTTGGGGTCTTTAATAACCCCAACAATGCCTTAATTAAGGTAATTTCCCCCTTCTTCTTATTTATTTTATTTTCTTTTCCCCTTCTTTCTTTTTTAAAATGGTTAATTAGGAAAGAAATGTTTGAGCCCTCTTTGGGCTAAGGGCTGAAAATGGGTGTTGGTTGAAACCAAATTTTTCTTGCCATTACCCATACTTGTTTAGTGGCTTATTGGTTTACTTAGAAGATGACCCTTACAATCCTAAGAAATTCCATTAAGGCCTTTCTTAACCTTAGGGCCGAAACCTCCCAAGCAATTGGGGGTGAATTGGGCCCCTCCCGATGGTCCAATATTCATGCTCAAAATTATATATATATATATATATATATATTACTTTCCATACGTAATCTAAAATAATAATCATCGACTCAATAAATTGTAATTGCAAACATATCTTGTCATATATTCTCTTAAATAGATCTCAAGTACAAAAGGGTTCCTAGTTGGTTACATCATCCTCCCCCTTATTACAAGTTTCGTCCTCGAAACTTAAAAGTGCTAGTCAAAGAGGTGAGGGTACAAGTTTTTCATGCTTTCTTCTACTTCCCAGGTAGCTTCATCAACGGAATGGTTCTTCCACTGCACCTTGACCATAGGTATCGATCGTCTCCTTAACACCTTTTCCTTACGATCAATTATCCTTTCCAGTTCTTCCACATATGTCGTGTCGGCTTCGAATTTCAAGGGTTGTTCCTCTATAACATGGCTAGGTTCGTGCACATACCGACGAAGTTGAGATACATGAAACACATCATGTAATTGAGATAGTGAGGGCGGTAGTGCGAGTCGATAAGCAACTTCTCCGATTCTTTCAAGAATCTCATAGGGTCCAATGAATCTTGGGCTAATTTCCCTTTGATACCGAATCTTTTAACTCCTTTTGTCGGTGATACCTTTATGAACACTTTTTCCCCGACTTGAAGTTCTAATGGTCGCCGCTTCTCATCTGCCCAAACCTTGCTTCTATCTTGGGCCGCTTGTAACTTTTGCCTTATGATTCTTATTTTCTCTCAAGTCTGCTCCACTAGGTCGGGTCCAGTAAGAATCTTATCTCCGATTTCATCCCAGTAGAGTGGGGATCGGCACTTTCTTCCATAAAGTACTTCATACGGAGCCATCCCTATGGATCAATGGTAACTATTGTTATAAGAAAATTCTACCAGTTTGAGGCTCTGATCCCAGCTTCCCCCAAAGTCAAGTACGCAAGATCACAGCATGTCTTCCAATGTCTGAATGGTCCTTTCCGATTGACCATCAGTTTGGGGATGAAATGCCGAGCTCATGTGGATCTCAGTGCCCATCGCTTGAAAAGCTGTCCAAAATTGTGATGTGAAGCGAGGGTCGCGGTCACACACAATACTTAGGGGTACTCCATGAAGACTCACAATTTGTTCAACATACATCGTAGCCAATTTCTCCATTGGAGCCTTGATTGCCATAGCCATGAAGTGGGCGGACTTTGTTAGGCGATCAACGACTACCCAAATGGTATCGTATCTGTTCCTTGTTCTGGGCAGGTCCGTAACAAAATTCATAGTAATGTAGTCCCATTTCCATTCGGGAACTTCAAGAGGTTGTAGCAACCCAGTGGGTTTCTGATGTTCCGCTTTCACCTTCTGGCAAACGAGGCACTTCTCTACGAATTCCGCAATATGTCTTTTCATGCCATGCCACCAGAATCGTTGCTTCAAATCTTGATACATCTTATTGGCTCCAGGGTGAATAGAAAACCGAGAGTTGTGGGCTTCCCGCAGAACTTCATTCATTATGTCCTTGTTATTGGGTACACACAGCCTTTCTCGAAACCACAAGCTGTTGTCTGACTTTAAACTCTTCAGATGGTTTCATTTTTGCCCGGTCCTTTATCTTCTTTAGGGTTTCATCCTTTTCTTGTCCTTCTTTAATTTTGTCTACCAGCGAAGGAATCAGCGCCAACTTTGCAAGCATGCCTTCAATTGAATCAGCCTCCTTCAGATCAAATCCTTCCATGTCAAGCTGCAAAGGTGGTTGGCGCGGATGGCTTGTTTTTCTACTTAATGCGTCAGCTACCTTGTTGGCTTTTCCCGGATGATACTGAATTGATAGGTCGTAGTCTTTCATTAATTCTAGCCATCTGCGCTGACGCATGTTTAGTTCTTTTTGGGTGAACAGATACTTGAGGCTCTTGTGGTCTGTGAAAATTACGCACTTCTCACCGTACAGATAGTGCCTCCATATTTTTAGTGCAAAGACTACGACTGCTAATTCGAGGTCATGTACCGGGTAGTTTTGTTCAAATGGCTTTAAATGTCGGGATGCATACGCAATCACTTAGTCTTTTTGCATTAGTACGCATCCCAGCCCATTCTTAGAGGCATCACTGTATACTACAAAGTTTTCACCAGGAATGGGTTGGGCTAAAACTGGGGCGAAGGTTAGCTTCTTCTTTAATTCGGTAAAACTCTTTTCGCAATCTGAGGTCCATTCAATCTTGGTTTTCTTTTGGGTCAAATGGGTAAGAGGCATAGCGATTCGAGAAAATCCTTCCACAAACTTACTGTAGTAACCGGCGAGACCGAGAAAACTTCGTACCTCTGTAACATTGGTCGGTCTGGGCCATTTTGTGATTGCCTAGATTTTCTTGGGGTCTACGGATATACCCTCTTCAGATATTACATGTCCCAGAAATGCTACACTTCGTAGCCAGAATTCACATTTACTAAATTTAGCGTACAGTTGTTTTCTTCGTAGAATGTCCAGAACGACCCTTAAATGGTTTGCGTGGGTCTCTTCATCAGGTGAGTAGATCAAAATATCGTCGATGAAGACTGCAACGAACTTGTCTAGTTGGTCTTGAAAGACTCGATTCATTAGATCTATAAACGCTGCGGGGGCGTTGGTCAGTCCGAATGGCATTACTAGAAATTCGTAATGTCCATAACGGGTTCTAAATGCAGTTTTCTGGACGTCCTCAGCCTTGATCTTCAATTGGAAATATCCTGAGTGAAGATTAACTTTACTAAAAATCCTTGCCCCTGCATCATGATACCTTTAGGTAGGGTTTATAATAGACTCATTACTAAAATAAAGTTTTAGTTTGCTTACCCGAAGCTGATCGAACATATCGTCGATTCTTGGCAATGGGTACTTATTCTTTATAGTGATTTTGTTGAGCTCCCGATAGTCAATACATAACCGCATACTTCCATCCTTTTTCTTGACGAACAGTACGGGAGCTCCCCAAGGTGAAACACTAGGGCGAATAAGTTTCTTTTCCAGCAGTTCGCGCAGCTGTTCCTTCAGCTCTTTTAGTTCTGTTGGTGCCATTCGGTAGGGAGCCTTTGATATTGGTTCAGCTCCCGGAACCAAGTTGATTTCAAAAGATATCTCCCGGTCTGGAGGAAGACCTGGTAACTCTTCTAGAAAAACATCTGGGTATTCACGAACTACTGGGACTTGAGAAAGGTCTGAGGGCGCTTGATCGGCATTTATTGCATAGACAAGATATCCCTCATGTCCTTTCTTCAGTGCCTTATTAGCGCGAATCGCATTTACATAAACATTCTTAGGACACTTCCGTAACTTCGATCCTCCTTGAAAGGTCACTTCTTTACGTGTGGGATCCTTGAAGTTAACTTGTTTTTCACTACAATTGATGCTGACATAATTCTTGGAAAGCCAATCCATCCTAAGAATCACATCGAAGTCCGTCATGGGTATGGAAATCAAATCGGCGTCAAACTGATGGTTATCGAACTCGAGTTCACAGTTTTTGAAAACATGGTAAGCTACAAGCACCTGTTCCCCAGCTGCTTGGATTCTATAGGGTGTATCACTATAGGTTGGGTTTTGCTCAATATTCTTTGCAAATTTCTTAGATATGAAGGAGTGACTAGCGCCACTATCAAATAACACATTGGCAGGTACTAAACACACTAGGATGGCTCCTGAATCATGCAATACTTACTAAGCAACTATAGGGAAACAGTACTTATAAGAATTATCACAATTTATCAAAAAATACCTGTCACCACGTCATTGGCCTCTTCAGCAGCTGGGTCAGTCATGGCGTGAACTCGTGCGTTGGTACGCTGACGCTGAGGTTTTGGTGGTTGTTGCTGCTGCTGGGCCCCCTTCTCCGGACATTCCTTGGCCATATGTCCTGTTTTCCGGCATCCAAAGCAGGTGGTTCCCTTATCTGGAGAGTCCTTAAGGATGTGGCCTGCCTTGCTGCATCCGAAACATTTTCCCATCTGGTAATAACATTCTCCCACATGGCGTCTACCGCAGTGAGAGCAGCTCGGAATGGCAGATTGTTGGCCTTGGTTCTTTGGCTGATTCTTTTGGGAACGGCGTTGGAACCGATTCTTCCCTTGACGCCCTGAGCCCCTTGTATTTTGCTTAGCGGATTTGCGGGGCCCTCCGCTCCCAGACACTTCTCGTCCTCTTTTCTGGCCGAACTCATCACGGCGAATGATATCCCTTTTAATTCTGTAGCATGCGTCTAGAAGTGCGCCAAAATTTGCCGGATTTGCATTGACCAGCCATGTTCGAATTCTAGGGTTCAGTCCTCTTTCAAATTTTAACATTTTGGTCTCTTCATCATTCATGGTGGATGGTTGGAATCTTCCCAGAGCTATAAACTTGTTGGCGTAGTTAGCGACTGTCATTCCCTGTTCTTGTATTAGGGACTCAAACTCATGCGTTTTCTGTAATTTGACGGAGGGTGGTATGTAGAACTTGTTGAATTCCTGGAGAAACCTTTTCCAGGAAATTGGTCTTGGTAGAGCTTGCAGATTGGCCTTCCACCACTGGTTGGCCTCTCCTAGCAGAAATGGTCTAACTGCCTGAGTCTTTACTTCCTCTGGGGCTCTAATTAGTTCGAAGCAGTTCTCTACCTCATCTAGCCACTTCTCAGCGGCATTTGAATCTGACTTTCCTTCAAACGGCGGAACATTGGCTCTTTTCAACTTTTCGAAATAATATTGGGCATCTCTGACCGGCTCGTGAGGTTGTGGGTTATTCTGTTGCAGCATCACTTGCCCAATTTGAGTGACTGTCTTGCAAAAGTTCTGAAAAACATTAATATCAGGAATCATTTGTGGAAAGGATTCTTGGGGTGGAGGAACATTCTGGGCTGGAGGCGGATTTTGGTCTTACGGTGGCGGCGGTGGAGGGACCTGTGTAGGTGGAGGAGGAATAGGCTCCTGCACCTCTTGCCTTGCTCTTGCTGGTCGGCCCCTTGGTCGCACCATCTGCATTATGCAGCGTCGGATTTTATTCAATCTGGGAAAGTCATAACAGGTAGCTGAATTTAATCTATACCAATAGCATATCTGGCATGCACATACATACTTTATAAATTATATTCTGGGATTTGTCGTTAATTAGGGTCTTATCAATGGGTCGAGCCCTAATTTTCCAGTCTAAGTCATCCTAGTCTAAGGTCAACTCTCCTCTAGGATCAGAACTTAGATCTAAGATCAAGCTTAATGGTCTACAATCATGACCTAGTTCTACATTCTGCCTGGATCTGGAGCCTCAGCTCTAATACCACCTGTAGCACCCCGCACCCGGCCAGCCGGAGTCGGTGCACCGCCGTACTTCACTAAGGAGAGTACCAGGCGTCGATCCATAACATGTCAAGGTCCATGATATAATGCATGGATTTTTCACGCTTACACGTCAATAAGTAAGCGAAACCGAGGCAGAATTAAAACTTCAAATTAAAAGCATCCACGAGATCAACCTTAGTTTTACATCCCAAGTCAAATGTACCGAAATTCTCAAAAGTACATAGATGTTCCCCATCACAAATACAAAATCAGTCATCAATCACAACCGGCAAGTCATGTCTCCTAATCCGTCCATCCTTTGCTGCACTCACGGGTAGGGGACCCTAGGTTCATCCTCAATCCATTCTACCTTGTTCCCTGCAGTCTCTGGGAGGAAAAATAGGGGGCGAGTGACAAAGTCACCAGCAAGTATACTATAATAATCGAGGATTAAATGGAAAGTACATACAAGAACCGAACCCCAAAAATTTCAGTTTAGAAACATACCTGTCCTTCGTACATTACCCGATAGTGATCAACACTTAATGCGTCAAGATCATAACTTAAGCAAGATCGTTACTTAATAAAGAACATAACAATAAAAGACCGCAACTTGCATAAATTCGTAGCATATCAAGGATCATTACTAAATGAGGTCATACTTAGGAGCTACTAAGTTATAACAACTTAGTCTAAATATCATGTGTCACTACACGATGACTCAATAAACGTGACATGCATACATATGTACGTGTGATGCATCATGATAAAAATGATATTATGATCTTTCATGCTTTTCTTTCAAAACATCATCGTCAAGAAAACAATAGAGTGTTCAGATCTATCTTCCCGGATCTGAGGCGGTCACGTCTCTCCTTCGAATCTATTATTCCCAGATTCGGAACGGTAACGTCATCACTTATCGGGTCTATTCTCTCCGGGCCTGAACGGTCCATATAGGCTTTGATAATACCACCTACACTCATTCATTTCTTGTAAAAGGTTGATCAATGTGTGATCAAACCTTCATTCGATCGGTGGTGGTGTTCGTGATTGGTTTGTTTGATTGTAATAAGGTGGAGTTGGTGTTCAACTCCAGTCACCCTAGTGGTAAGGTGTTTTTGTGTTTAGTGAAAACCGAGGAAGGTGTCCTCAAAGACTGGAGTAGGTTGTTTTAACTGAACCATTATAAAATTCTCGGTGTTCTTACTTTTCAACACTTTTACTTTCAGTTCCTGTTTTCTGCATCGTTTTCAACAGTAAAAATAGCAAACGATTTTTAACAATCACAAAACTTTGCAGAAACATAGCCACGTTCTAACTTTCATTTGGCACAAGTTTCACCTCATTTGGATAAGTATAAGTTAGTCAAACGTTAATAGTTCTGAGACTAGTACAATCTGATTCTTAGATTTGCAAAGGTTGAGAACATCAACGTGGTTGACATACTTACCAAGGGAATTTTCAAAATCTATTTTAACCCATTAAAATACACATCTTGAGGGTCAAACCATAAAATTTTCAAATCATTTAGAGTTCCCAATCAATAGGAATAAATTTTTTATTTCGGAGTACAGTTTCTGGCAGATTGACGCAATTTATACAAAAATGTGTTTTCAAGGGGTTAAGCTTGGAATTTTAATTTGAAATTTTAGTGAGACACTCACAACATCTGAGAGCACATCCTCAATAATTTTTGAAGGTCTATAACCATGTCATCTAGATTAATCAAATTAGGATCTGAAAACAGAAACTGTTTTCAGAAGTGAGTTTTTTGGTCCAAAAGTTTTTAAAAACTGAATTTTTCGCGCTCACTATTCAGCCCCTCCCCTCTTCTAGTGGTGCTATACAGGTCCTACAAGTGGTATCAGAACGCAGACACAATCACTGCATGAAGATCCAACAATCTTTGTGAGATGACATCCACTAGTCATAAAACCAAGCAAGGTATGTCAAGCCAAAGGCCTCCACCTTTTGATAGTAAGGTAAATTCTGATTCTGATTCTGAACCATCGTATCATGATTTATATATTCAATATCTTGAATTACATAAGTTTGCTAAGGCCTTGCAAAAGAAAAGAAACCTTAATTGAAGACAAGAAATTTTGTTAGAATCATCTAACACAAATCTTGTATCTCAATTAAACGATTCAAAAGAGGAGTTGTCTAATTTGACTATTTATTGAGATCTGAAATTCAATCCTTGACATCTGAAAATGTGGTAATGAAAGCTGAGATCTCAGATTTTAGATCAAGAAACGAAGATCTAGAAAAGACGGTAAAACAATTCGATAGAGGAACTTGTATGTTAGATCGTCTCATTTCTTTGCAAAAACATGAAACTGACAAAACTTGATTTGGGTATTTTGAAGATAATCAGGTACAAAAAAAATCTACAAATTTTATTTTATTTTCATCTAAGCGACAACATGTATTTAAAACGATGGTAAAGCCTAAGAAGGCGACAATACAATCTAGCAGGCCCAACGTTGTGTCTCATTGCACTACTTCTTTTTTATCATATGGAAAATATAATTATATGCCATATAGATATGAAAGAAAGCTATTGATGCATATGCGACATTTATATCATACAAATGCATCTAGATCACGCATCGTACATACAAACCGAAATACATATCAATGCCGAAAATCACCTTATTTTTACAATGATAGATTCGGCCATCATAGGTCAAATAGAGGTGATCACAACATGTACTATATTCCTTATTCATCTTTCTTATCACCTTTTGCAAGACAAAGAAAGGTCACCCAAGTTTGGGTACCAAAAGATATTCTTACGAAGGGTTGAATCACTAACCATTAAGGACCCTAAAATATAAGAGTATCTACATGATTGTTTGCTTTGCAGGGATGATATCAAACAAGAGATGCAACAAACAAGTGGTATCACATTATAATGCTGTAAAAAGAATATTTCGATAGAAAAATCAAACAAGTGGTATCATGAGGGGTGATCGAAGTCTATTCTCAAAAAGAAGGTCACAAAAAGAGGATTCGTAACCTTTGGAGACAAGAAAGGTACGATAATTGGAAAAGGAACAATCGGAGATCCAAGAACCCTTCATATCTCCAACGTATTCTTGGTAAGAAATTTATCCTACGACTTGTTTGGATAATTCACAAATTATTATGACGGTTTTGATGTGAAGTTGTGACATAGAAGAAAATAGCATACATGATGAGCATGACACACTAAATTTGCATAATTTCCATTGATATATTATAAGTTGATCTTTCTTCCATTCTTATGCTTTTTGACGTGATTTACAAAATAAAGGGGGAGAGAAAAGCATGACATAAGGGGGAGAGAGCCAGATTTAAGCGGGAGAGGGAGAACGATATGAAATTCAAATTTTAAAATTGTGCATAATTGTAGGTGGAGCGATCACATCTAAATCATGGACCAATGTTATTTTGCAAATCATCAAAAGGGGGAGATTGTTGAGAAAAATGGTTTAAGTGATTAACAAATGCATGATTTAAATGTTACTTACGAAACGCATGAATAATTTTTACTACACATATTGATGTGATAAAAGTGCTTTACATGTTAATATATAATGTTGCCGTACTAACAAGCCATGAAGCATTAAAGCTTACATCATATGGCAAACATTTGTTGTTTTTGTACTATTTTCAGGTGCCATGATTAATGAACTAAACTAGTTCATTAAGTGAAGTGCTTAAGTTAATGAACTAACTAGTTCATTAAATGAAGACATATTTGGAGAGAGCTATATGGCAACAAATTTGAAATGGAAAGTCTCCTCATCCCATTCATTTCACATGCCATTTATATATATAATATATATCTATATTTTTTAAAAGGCACTATATACGTATATTCCGATATATCACCGACACATCACATATATTATAAACCTACGTCGACGCCACACCACTATGTACACATCATGTTTAAAAGTATATTCAGGTCTTATCTCATATGTTGTGAATCATGGTGATGTCAAAATTATAACAAAATGTTACAAGGTCATAAACCCGAAATTGCCGTATCGGGTGACTACCGAAACTTCACCGACATGTCACGTACTTGCCATATAAAGGTGTCCAGCCTATATATATCAAAATTATTCAAACATTTCGTGATCCACATGTTACAATCAGCCACAAAGTCATACCATGTTTGCACACACAAATCACACACAATTTAGCCTAGATTTGTGGATAATTCAAACTTAATTCTATTTTCGCAAATGGGGTGTTTTTCTACACAGATTTGGTGCTGAATATGAACCTCATTTTATGTATATTATGTGTGATATAATATATATTACATGTGTAAGAAGTTTGAAATTAATCGGAGAAAATTGTGTAATCGACGAAAGTCGAAAATTCGGTTTTCTACGAACTTACATATATGGAACATTTTTGGCATAGATGTAACATGTATCTAGGCACTTTTTACACATTCAAGACATGTTAAAGTGTTCTAGAAAATTCAAATTAAGGCTGATTATAATTTACCATGTATGTGTGAATATTGTGCATTATTTGACAAAGCTTACCAAAAGAAAATTTCAGCACATGCAGCCTCCTCTCATATGCCATTCTCAGCATTCTTGGAGCCTAGGTGGAGGTTATTTAGCACTTCAATTGGTGGAGGACATGCCACACAAGATTGGTGACATTGAAGAGGGAAACACATAAGGAAAAAATTCAAAAGAAATCACATGCTGAAAATTTCAGCACATGCTTTGTTATGGCTGATTTTTTACCTAGTTCGTGTCTTCAATTGTCTTCCAAAATTTGAGGGAATTGAATTGTGATTATATGGTAATTTTATTTACCTTGATTTTGACCATATGCCTCAGATTGTTTTGAAGAATTTATGGCTCTTTTAAAGGGTGCCAAGGTGGATTAATGATGACCAATCAACAAGTGACAACTAGGCAAAGACAAGTTATCCCTCGAATCATATTGCACCAAGTAAGCAAGGTTGTGTCATCTTTTACACAAAGCAATCTTCCAAGGGCATTAAGACAATTCTCAAGGAGGAAGAATAACCCTAGGGGGCAGCTAAGAGGTTATAAAAAGAAGAAGATGGTGCAAGACAAAGCTAAGCAAAAATTGATATTCTTACAAGTGCAAAATGAAAGACTACTCTCTTCTTCTTAGCCTCAAGCCTATCATTCATATATTCCATATATTATATAGGCTTTGATTATACCACCTACACTCGTTCATTTCTTGTAAAAGATTGATCAAGATGTGATTAAACCTTCATTTGATCCGTGGTGGTGTTCGTGATTGGTTTGTTTGATTGTTTGATTGTAAAAGGGTGGAGTTGGTGTTCAACTCCAGTTAACCTTATGGTAAGGTGTTTTTGTGTTTAGTGAAAACCGAGGAAGATGTCCTTGAAGACTAGAGTAGGTTGTTTTAACCGAACCAGTATAACATTCTCGGTGTTATTACTTTTCAGCTCTTTTACTTTTAGTTCCTGTTTCTGCATCGTTTTTATTGCAATGGTAAAAATAGCAAACGATTTTCAAAAATCACAAAATTTTGCATACACATATCCACACATCCTAGATTTCATTTGGAACAAGTTTCACCTCATTTGGATAAGTATAAGTTAGTCAAACATTAATAGTTCTGAGACTAGTGCAATCTGATTTTCAGATTTACAAAGGTTGAGAATATCAACGTGGTTGACATACTTACCATGAGAATTTTCAAAAACTGTTTTAACCCATTAAAATACACATCTTGAGGGTCAAACCATAAAAGTTTCAAGTTATTTAGAATTCCCAATCAATAGGAATAAATTTTTCCTTTCAGAGTACAGTTTCTGGCAGATTGACGCAATCTATAGAAAAACATGTTTTCAAGGGGTTAAGCTTGGAATTTTAATTTGAAATGTTTGTGAGAGACTCACAACATCTGAGAGCACATCCTCATCAAATTTCATAACTTTTAGAGGTCTATAACCAGGTCATCTAGATTAATCAAATTAGGATCTTAAAACAGAAACTGTTTTCAGAAGTGAGTTTTTTGGTCCAAAAGTTTTAAAAACCGAATTTTCCGCACTAACTATTCAACCCCCCCTCCATTCTAGTGGTGCTATAGAGGTCCTACACAAGTAACCATCAGAGGTTCTGGCATGAAGGAGATCATTTTCCAGGGAAACTCTAAACTAAAAAGGAGCCAAAGGGAATATATTTGACACCAGCGCAGGCTTGTCGGGCATTCAGAAAGGGTAGTGAAGGTTTGTCTATGCTATGGACGTTGAGCAGGAGGTTCCATATAGTGACCAGATGCCGGTGGTAAACAAGTTAAAGGATGTCTTCCCCGACAAATTACAATGTCTACCACCGAATCGAGAGGTTGAATTTGCGATCAATCTTATTCCAGGTGCTGAGCCTATATCGAAAGCATCACATTGTATGTCCCCAGCGGAGCTCAAGGAGTTGAAAGAGCAGCTACAAGAATTGTTGGACCACAAATTCATCTACCCTAGTGTCTCCCCGTGGGGAGCTCCTGTTCTATTTGTGAAGAAGAAAGATGGGAGCCTGAGATTGTGCATCGATTATGGAAATATACCCCGGATCGAGGACCTTTTCGACCAATTGAAGGGTGCAAAAGTATATTCCAGGATTATCTTCGTTCAGGTTATCATAAGCTAAGGATCAAAGTAGAGGATATTCCGAAGACTGCCATTCGCACTAGATACGACCACTATGAGTTGTTAGTGATATCGTTTGGACTGACCAATGCTCCAGCTGCCTTCATGGACCTGATGAATACAACATTTAGAGATCAGCTGGATAAGTTCGTGGTGGTTTTCATTGATGATATCTTGGTCATTCTCATGATGAAGAGATACATAGCCGAGTTTATTGAGAGGTGTCTCGTTTGTCAGCAAGTTAAAACAGAGCATCAGAGGCTTGAAGGTTTGATGTTGCCATTGGAGATACCTGATTGGAAGTGGGAGCATGTGACGATGAATTTTGTAGTGTGGCTCCCAAGAACAAGAAACAACAATGATAGTATTTGGAATATTGTGGATAGATTGACGAAATCTACTCATTTTCTACCCATACCGAGTGACGTGAATTTAGAGAGATTAGTGACACTCTATACTGATAATATTGTCAGTCTTCATGGAGTTCCAAACACTATAGTCTCGGATAGCCAGTCGAGGTTTACTTCTAGGTTTTATTCGATATGTTAGAAGAGGATGGGGACTGAGTTACGTCTAAGTACTGCATTTCATCCTCAAACTGATGGTCAGTCAGAGAGGACGAATCCAGACATTGGAAGATATGTTGAGAGCGTGCACTTTGGATTTCAAGGGAAACTGGGACGGCATGGTCAAGTTGATCGAGTTCTCTAATAATAACAGTCACCATAGTGCCATCTATATGACACCATTTGAGGCTCTTTATAGGCGCAAATGTAGATCTCCTATCTATTGGGACGAAGTTAGAGAGAAAGCTATCACCGGACCGGAGTTAGTCGAGCAAACAAAAGAAAAAGTGAATATCATCCGTGATAGGCTCAAGGCCGCACAAGATAGGAACAAAAGTTGGGCTGATACTAAGAGACATCCTTTAGAGTTTGAAGTAGGAGAGAAAGTTTACCTTAAGGTGTCACCCACAAAGGGTGTGATGCGATTTGGAGATAAAGGTAAACTAAGTCAGCGTTACGTAGGTCTATATGAGATACTTGATCGAGTAGGTACTTTGGTATCATTTGACACTACCCCCTGCCTTGCCTCAAGTGCACAACGTCTTTCACGTATCAAAGTTGAGGAGGTATGTTTCAGACCCGAGTCATGTGTTGGATGCTAGGCCACTGAAGGTGCACGCTGATGCTACCTACGAGGAGACCCCTATTCGAATCGTAGATCGTAAGGACCAAGTGTTAAGACGTCGGGTCATTCCTTATGTGAAAGTGCAGTGGACCATCCATATGGAGCGAGAAGCGACTTGGGAGGTCGAAGAGTTTATGCACGGGCGCTAGCCACATCCATTCGAATAAGGGTATGCAAGTTTCGAGGACGAAATTTTTTTGTAATGAGGGAAGAATGTTACATCCATTAAATTTTTTTAAAAATATATATAACATAATTATTAGTTATCTATTAATAAAGGATAGAGATGAATAAGTAGAATTAGAGCTGTAGTAGGAATCCTAAATTATAGTCTATCTAGGAATTACAACTAAACCTATCCTAACCTCACCTAACATCTATAAATACATGAAATACAACACACAAACCCCCACGATTTCTCCATCCCCTCCCTGCCGCCATTGCCCCCCACAAAAAGGAAAAAATATATATTAAAACTGCATTCTTTTTCTTGGAGTTGCCGCCCCACCCTAGAAAAAAATATATTTCAACACCAAGCATAAAGGCAACCAAGGTGTAGGGAGAAGAAGAAGTTTGCATTGAGTATTTGCCGGAAAAAGGTAGGTACCTATTCCACCTTGTTTTGGTATGAATCAAGCATGCCTGATAGATATCCTATTTGCTTTATGTGAAATTGTTGTTTTAATTGCTAAATTCATGTGTTTTAATTCAAAGGCATGACTTTTACTCCGTCTGATTGTATATGTATGTGTGCGTGCTATGTTGATGATTATGTGACCCGAGAAGGAATTAAAAAGAATGAATTTTTACGTGATAAAATGGATAATTGCATGAAAAGCCTTAGAAATAGGTCACGTAGCCTGGAAATTAGGTTGGAATTAGACTGGAAATCGAAAAACGGGTCTGACGGGAGCGCTCAGGGGAGGCCTGTGGGGCCCACGCACGGCCCCTGATAGCGCGTGCATGATGCGTGCTAACATGTTCAGTTGCAGTAGATGCGTCGCGTTAAACGGAGCAAAAGGAAATTGGGTTGGGTCAATTCGGAGTTAAAACGAAGATTTTATTGAGGTTAGTAGGAAATAGGATTTAATTGAAAAAAGAAAGAAAATAAAATCCAGGTCTGCTGGGTCGGGTTGACCCGTGCTAACCTGGATCCAGAGCTGAGTTGACCCGCCTGGTCTGGACTGGTCTGACTAGAATTTGGGCCAGACCGAAATTAATTGAAAAAGAAAGGGGATGCGAACCGGCTAAGCTATCTGCCCGGATGGCCAGCGGGCCACACTAGGGCAGCAGGCCAGCACATTTATCTGATATTTAAAAAAAGAGAGAAATTCTTGAAATTAATTTCTGAAAATAATAAATAATAAGTAATTAATTAATTTTAGTTTAAAAGAGTTATAATTAAATTCAAGAAAATATAAAATGCTAAAAATAAAATATTTCCACTTAATTTTTGAAGTTGTATTAATTTAAATAATTAAAATAATTAGGAAAAAAGGAAAAATAAGGAAAAATAGTAGAATATGCTGGAAACTCTATAAAAGCCATAGAAAATATATTTGATGGCAAATACCGACTTGTCATCTTTCGGATGATTAATAAACCAAGGAATAAACGCGAGGCAAGAAAAGAGTGCATGGACCCTAGAAAATATGGAAAGATGAAATTCGCATTATATTAATGGCACGAGCATGGCATTTATGGTGTATTATGACGCAAGGGTCACAGGCATTCAGATATGGTGGATTGTGACACACAGATCACATGTACTCAGATATGGTGGATTGTGAAGCACGTGTCACAGGCACTCAGGTATGGTGGCTTGTAGCGCATGGACAACAGACACCATGTTCAGGTGGCCGGTGGTGGGGGGTCCCACAGCCACAACCCTCGGGGGTCATGTGTTGTACGCTAGAGATATGAATATATCGCACGACATGACCTTTATTTGTGTGTGACACGAAGAAGAAGGGACATGCATTATGAAGTTGTGCATTATTATGTGGAGAGACTTACTTTACGCAGTTATTTATTTTATGCCTACGTGCTGTTATTTGGATTATGTGGTTATATGTATATACCATTGTTGTACGCTCGTTTCGCATCGGATAGAGGTGGGTACCTACTGAGTGATGCCATGTCACTCACCCCTACTCCCCCCCACTCCAGGTAAGTAGGATTTTGATTATACCTTCGTTGAGGACGGTTCTAACCAGGCTAGTTGGGGAGAGTCTAACTATGAGATTTATTTGCGAGATATTTGATGGGTTACCAGATTTATTTCTTTTATGTCAGACTTTCAGATTTCAATTGATGTATCGGGTTTACTCAGCCCGAAACCATTCTTTATTTTTCGTATTAAGATTATTTATAGATTGAATTTGAATTTTAATTATTGTTTCCGTGAAAAAGTTTCTACGTTATTTTAGACGTGTAAGAAGTTTGAACGACACCTTGTAGTTCTCATAGTAGACTATGGTGGGTGCACCGTTCTGATGCTAGGGTTCGGGAGCGGGGCGCTACATGTGTCATATACTATTTATATATTCATTATATACCAAAGTACCTAACTTTGTCCGAATTCCAGTGGTGTTGATATATATATTTTTAATTCGCCAGTTTACCCAAAAGTTACCAAACTTTCTACATTTACATTTATGTATTTTTTTTATGATAAGAAGATTTTATTGAGTTGGAGCCTGACTTTTGGCGGAGGAAAACCTTGTTACAACAAATGTCTACAGTAAAGCATAACGAAAGAAAAACGCCAATGATTACCATCTTCCAAATATATATAATATGCGGCATTAAAACCTTGCCAAGTAAAACCACCCTCGTGGATAAAACCTTGGCGAAGAAAAAAGCGTACATATTTATATAATTGGAGAGATGGTCTACAATACAGCACATAGTGAAAAAGAAAATAATTTCAGCCGACCACGATAGGATCCGTGTAATGTCAAGCCTCAAAGAATGTCGCCTGGTGAGTTGCTGCATCATCCTCCTGTGATTGCAAAATGCTTCCATGCCCAAGATTTTGATGGTATTAAGACTCGCGTCCGCCCATGTACATGTGAAGGAAAGTGAAAAGTTAAACCAGTAGACTAGCCATGATAAGAAAAAGAGCACCAAGGGAATGCAAAGCGTACCGAGGCTGCCTGCACCCCGCAGGATACAGGCAGAAAGAAAAAATGTATGCCAATCCATATGGAAGACTGAAATAGCTTCAGGTATGCGCACTTGTACTGATGAGAGATCCAAAGCAATAGAGGCACGAATTAGCGATGGAAGATTGTGACAAGTGTAATGCTGCGTCCGAGGAAATAGCATCGCATGTTATGCAAGATAGTGAGCCGCCATGTTTGCTTCTCTGTAAACATGTATAAATTCTAGCCGATGGAGATGAAGCAGGGTCTGTAATAACCGCAAATGGAAATTTCCAGAAACCCTCTGTGGCCGCTTGAGGCGCAATAGTATTTGTTCACAATCAGTCTCTAAAATTATAGAGCGATGAAGTGGAAGGAAGTATAGCAGCCCAAACAACACTACTTGTGTCTCTGCATTAAGAGGTGTACTCGTAGGTAATTGAAAGGAGACTGCTCCCACACAAATACCCGAAGCATCTCGCAAAATAGTCCCCCCTGAAGCATAATGCTGACCAACCGCTGCATCTACATTTAATTTCAACCGGCCTGAAGGAGGTGTTCGCCACCGAATTACTTGTAGACGTGGGGAGCGAAGGGTTGGAATCCATGAAAGTTGTAGTGGTGGTCCTGTTGCAAGTTTTGATCCATGAATTATTTGAAGCCACGCTTCAATGTCACATTGAATAGTGGCCCGAATGGCGGAAGGGACAAAAGAAGTCGACTCCCCATATACCAGAGAAGCATAGGCGCGCCATATGTTAGATATGCCAATAGCTGGTACTACAATTTTTAAGACCCCAAAGAGTGTTGAAGATGTGGATCGATACCACCACGATAGCAGATATTGTCGAAGATACAAAGATATAGGCGCTAATCCGTGTAGCTCGGTGCCAAAAAAATCCCATATAGCACGAATGGTAATGCAGTATAAAAAGACATGATCAACAGTGGCAGAGGCTTTCTTGCAAAAAGGACACTGTGTTGGACGAGCTGCTGAGTACTTACCAATGTAATCCTCAAAAGGCATAGCAGAATGAAAAAGGCGCCATAATAATAGCTTGGTGGCTGGTGAGTGATGCTTGAACCAAATAAATCTAGCTGATATTAGTGTTGGGCGTTGCGTCCGGCAAATGTCATAAGAAGTGCGTAAGGAGAAATCCCCCAACATAGACGGCGTCCAAGTAAGCAGAGATCCATGGCCTGTAGACTGAGCTAAGCATGTAGGATGAATCTGACAGATAAGTCTGCATACTGGCGAATCCGGTAGGCGCGGTATGTAGTCCCCTCGGCGCCCGTATTTAGATGCATATATTGACTCCAAAGCATGTCGTGCTTCTGATATGTCCACTATATCCTACAATGATAAGCTTGTTGTAACTTGCTAAGATCTCGAAGGCCCAAACCACCTTCCTCCAAATGTGTCGTAATAGTAGACCAAGCAACCCAATGATGTCGATGTCCCCAGTAAAATGCGCCATTTTTCTTTCTATGGCTTTGATGATGGATTTAGGCAAACCTCTTGCTGCAAGAACATGTAATGGAAGAGTTGAGATCACAGAACGAAGTAATACCAGACGTCCTGCGGAAGAAAGAAACCGGGAGTGCCATCCATGCAATCGGTCATCAATATGTTGAAGCAGAGAAGTACAATATTGAGTGCGATTGATACCCTTATGTAAATAGGAGCCTAGGTATCGAAAAGGTAAAGCAGAGCAGCGCATGCCCAACACGGCCTCAAAAGCACGTCGCTGGCGTGTAGTGGTGCGAGCAGATGGAATAAAGCTGCTCTTCTGAAAATTTACCTTCTGACCAGAAGCAGCTTCATATGATGCTAAGAATGTGGGAAATCTGCTTAAATTACGCTGTGTACCTCTCAAGAAGACAAGAAGGTCGTCCGCATATGCCAAATGGGTAATAGTAAAAGAGACCCTGCTTACCCTAAAAGGCTGTAGTGCGCCGGAGGCAACCATGAATTTTAGGCCTCTACTGAAACCCTCAGAAGAGAGAATAAAATGTAAAGGAGAGAGGGGGTCACCTTGCTTGACGCCCCTATAGGGCCGAAATGACATAGATGGCTGGCCATTAATCAATACTGATAGGGTAGTGGCGCGTAAATGATTCAGAATTAGCCGAATAAAGAAATTTGAGAAACCAAATTTTCGCAGCAGCAATTCCAGATATTCCCAGCTGACTCTATCGAAGGCCTTCATCATGTCTAGCTTTAAACATAACTAGGAGCCTCCCTTGTCAAGCATATGAACCATCTCACGTGCCATTAAGACTTGCGTCGAAATATCATGGCTGGGTAAGAAACTTGTCTGTTCTGGAGATATCAACTTGGGTAGCAGGCTACTCAAGAGGGAGGCAATGATTCGAGTACAAACTTTACTCAGGAAGTTTGTGAGACAAATGGGTCAAAAATCACCAAATGTTTGAGGAGATGATGTCTTTGGAATCAACGTGATAAGTGCACTAGCCATCACTGATGGCTGAGGAACTCCAAGAAAAAATTTCTGTACTGCTTTAACAACATTCGAGTGAATAAAAGGCCAACAAGAACGATAAAACTCACCATGAAATCCATCTGGTCCTGCTGCACTATGGGGGTCTAAATGCCACACTGCATCCTTGACCTCTGTCTCCATAGGTAACTGTGTAAGCATGGTGTTGTCTTCATCCGTGATCAGACAAGGTATATTGGATAAAATAACTGTGTGATTCTGCGTTACCTCCTTAGCAAATAAAGAAGTGTAGAAAAAGACTGCTTCGGACATGATATCTGTAGGGGTCGTACACTGATCACCATTGACAGTTCAGATTTGCTGAATCCGTAACTGAGATTGTCGGCCTTTAACAATAGAATGAAAATAACGTGTATTGGCATCACCTTCTTTAAGCCATTTTACTCTTGCCTTTTGTTTCCAAAAGTGAAGTTCATATTTGGATGCACGTATATAATCAGCCTTAGCACGATGATATGTCTCACGTGTCCCTGCAATAGGATCCGCTAGCCATGACGACTCCGCTGTGTTAAGGCGAGATTCCGCATGAGTAGATTGGTAAAGATATTACCAAAGATTTCCTTATTCCATCGCCGAATGTCACGCTTTAATAAAAATAATTTAGAATAGAAGCCATACATTCCGCCAGTAGTGGGATACGATGACTAAGCATCCTGTGCATAAGAGTGGAAATCCAGATGTAATAACCACGAATCTAGAAACCGGAAAGAGCGTGTACCGCCAGTCAGACTTTGTCTACATATAAACAATAATGGCGTGTGGTCTGAAGTTACTCGCATGAGATGTGTGAGCTGCATGTCTTCAAATACCTCTTGGAATGCAGAGTTTATAAAAAGCCAATCCAATCTACGACAAACACGTCCTAATCCCCTCCCATCAATCCAAGTGAATCTGGGGCCATGATACTGTGGAGCCATAAGAGAGCAAGACTCAATACATTCATTAAAGTCTTGTAACGCTGTAACACTGGGATGTGAGCGACCACTATGATCATCAAGCGCTCGAAAGGTGTTGAAATCTCCACCCACCATCCATGGCAAAGAGGACGCCCTGGAAAAATCACATAAAGATTTCCAAAGAGCGCGGCGCAGAGCTGACGTATGCTTGGCATATACTATCGACAATACAAACGTAAATTGAAGTGGGCGAAAGAGCAAAGTAAAATACACCACTTGATCTTGATCCTGCGTAGCAAGCAGTTGAAAATCTGTGTCACGCCAGAAAAACCATATACGTTCCGAATGAGAAGCATAACTATGCGTAAAACCAAGACGCAAACAAAACCCATTAATCCGTGAGGCGGGAAGTTTTGGTTCAATCAGCGCAAGTGAGTGTAATCGATGTTCACGTATCAAACCATGCAATCAAGGTATAGAGGCACGCATGCCTCTGATATTCCATATTAATGTATTCATTGAAAAAGATTGGAGTTACTTCCCTGCAAGACGTGCGAAGCACTACGTGTTAATATGTTTGATGGTGGCAAAGGTGGCAGATCCTTCTTAGACCGGCATTTTCGACGTGGCACCACTGGTATGAATTCGGCCTCTTCAACAGGCTCCTACAGGCGCGAGATCAAAACTTCCTCCTCTAGTGACGGAGGTAGTAACTGCATGTGTCGAACGACGTCCTCTGAGACACTTTGCAACTCCTCTATAGGCTCTTCTGTAGGTAGTTCAGTATCGGAGCAATGGCCCATGTCGCAGTGAATGGGATTATGAGTGATTGGAGGTTCAGCTGACGCGTCAAAAACATCCGACTGCATTTCGTTTGCCTGTTCAAAAGGAACGGCATTATCAGAAACATGCTGATTAGCAGCAGGTTGATCCGTAGGTGCTACGCAGGGGGAGGATTATCTACATGGGGATCCGCTACAGTTTTTCACTTTATTGGTGTCCATCGCTGAGCCCTTGGACAAGGAGGTGGAGGCGGCGGCGGAGGTGGTGGCACAGCTGTAGTAATTTTTTCAGGACATAAATCCACTGCATGCAGTAAACGACGACACGAGGGGCAAAACGAGGGAAGATCTTCATAAACCACGGATTGCAGAATAAATCTGTTCTTAGCCTGCAAATAAATTTACATTTATGTATATACGTACACGGCCATACATTAATAGTTACCCATCCATTTATGCAAACACATATACTCATACATGATCTATGATTTTGATACGAAAATACAAATACGAATTTCACAAATTCACGCAAAGTACAGAAACGATACTTACATTTATGCGTATTTACAATGCCGAATGATTGAATTATGGTTTGTTGGATTGAAAAATCCTCCTTTCTTTCTCCTCGAATGGGCTGGCCGAATTCCTCTTTGTAAAGAGGAGGGGTGTCCAAATGCGTGTTTAATGTGTAGGTATATGTATATATGTATGTATATAAAGATAGGTTTTTTTTTGGTTTGGGCAATTTTTTTTCTTTCTCCTCTTCTTGGGTGGTGGCGGCAGGGTGTGGGAATTGGGGAAAGGGAGGCTGCCGCTGGAAAGGCGGGGGAGGGGGAAATTGGGTTCCTGTGGTAGGGAAGAAAAATTGCAATTCTTCTTTGGGGGGGGGGGGGGGGTAAGCCAGCAGTGGGTAGGGGGTAGATTTAGTGTTTGAAGATTGTGTGTGTACATACATATTTATAGACAAGTGTAGATCGGAATTAGGTAGTTTCCTATTAGGTTTAGGTTATTATTTGTAAGGTACTCTCCTAATCTTTCAACTCTATCACCTATTTTCCTATCTCAATCATATACGTAAGACAACTATTTCCTAGTAATTACACTTTATAACTTTTCCTTTTATATTATATAACCCTTTTTCTTTTTTCTTTTTTATTTCCTTTGCCCTAATGGGCACTGTCATAACAATATGTCATTAGAATATTGAGTGTTGACTGCAATAGTCAGATTTTGTATGAATAGAAAATCTTCTAAGCTCCCTAACAGCTTGACTTCTACATACCCTACCGCCTCACCAACATGAAACTTTTGAACTTTCGAGAGTATTTATGTCAAAGATGATGGAAGCCACCACTGCCACCACTAAATCAAACAAATCCCTTCCCTATTGCAATCTCATCTACTCTATGTTAAAGAAATCAGGCATGTAGATAAAAGAAAATGATATTGAGAAGATTACCCATAATTTTTTTTATGATAATAACCACATCAAAGAAGTCTTCAAGGGTAGAAAAGAAAAAGAGCATTATCTGGATGAAAACATTGTCCCTTCCCAGCGAGATTCTAGTTTAGTACTCATTTTGTATTAAACCTGTCTCTTAGAAACTTGCATGATTAAATACCTTCTTTCCATTTCCTTTATGCGATATTTTCGTTGTGCATTATTGTCTTTTCATGACTATAAAAAGGGAGAGAAAAATGTAAGAATATATGGTATATATAATAAGGAGTATACATATGTGGCATGTGATGCAATATAATGTTGATATAAGGTGATATGTAATTGAAGGTTAATGTGCATAAGCAAACATGAGTTTAAGATATAAGTAAGACATGTGCTTTTAAGTGTATTTGGGATATGTTAACGTGGCAAATATGAGTATGGTATATGACGAGGGGGAGCACGAATACTTTGAATAAGAGGAATTGATGTCTTTTGTTTTGTCTTATTGTATTTTGATGATTAAAAAAGGACGTGAATGGCAATAGCGGTATCGATATATATATTTTGATATATATATCAATATATTTTTTATATAGAAGGACGGGCGGTACCGTCCGACATTTTATTAATAAAATATGCCATCACTTGTGGCGCAGGAATACCGTGGTTACATATAAAGTCCTATATTGGAGGGAGACTCTCCCAAAGTGGAAATAAAACAAAACAGAAGTCCTATCGTAAATGTTCAATAAGCTGAAGAATATACAATTGTAATAAACAATAAAAACATCATAAATCCTATTGAGTGTGATGCCGCAGACGTGATGGCTGACTCCAGTATGGACAACAGTTAGACCGTTATATAGACAGCAGTCGACGAGGCAAACATGACAAAATAGGAGATTAGTAGCGAAAGTATTGATCATGATGAATAAAGAATGTACATGCAGATATAGCAAGGTTAAGGGACGTACCAATGTTACCTCAGTCAAAAGTTGACCGAGGTAATGTATATATAAACGCCAACCCATTTGGGAGACATCAATCCATACAGTGTCCATAATAGATGTTCCTCGATGGAAGAGCAGACCCAAGGGATTAATGTTCAAAGTAGGATTCATGAACGAATAATATATCATAAATAAATAGCATAGACTTACCCAGGTTGCCCGAAGCCTAATGGCTGCGCGCAACAGTCGAAAGCAATAGCAGTCCAAGAGGTAACTAAATCCATGTGCAGATATCGGGCTAACAATGAATGCATCGTCTAGGCTGAAGGAGATGTCCTTGCTACTATCCGCCAGTACCTCATCATACTCAGGAAAATAGAAAGCATTATCCATAAACAGTATAGCGAAATGCAGCAGCATGAAAAGAAGCATGAGAAAGGAGTCAAAAACATACCGACGTTGCCTATGCCAACTGATGACATAGGCAACCAAAGAATATGTCCGCCAACCCATCGGGAGGCCTTTTAAAGCCGCATATGCGGCACTGAGTTATCGAGAGAAATAGGACCTCGTACTTTGCACGGCAGAGCAGTAAGCGATGAAAATAATCGAAATCCTACTGCATGTAAACCATGCTTGGAGAGTGTGTGGGCTGAACTATTTGCTTCTCTAGGACAATAACATAGCGTGGATGCATTGAGACATAGTATATGAACCGTGCGCTGCAGGTCAATCAATAATGAGCCCGTATATCTGTCCAGATTTGAGAGCGCACTTAACAACTGTTTGCAATCTGTCTCCACAATAATCTGATCGTAGTTCAACGCATAAAAGATTAATGCATACAAAACAGCTATCAACTCTGCCCGGAATGGAGTAGCATGAGTCATAGTAAAACAAATGGCTGAGAAAAAAACGCCCTGGTCATTACGAAGCATCGCTCCTCCTGCTACCGAAGAGCGGCCAATGGTTGCATCAACATTCAATTTCAATTTGCCGCATGGTGGCAATTTCCATCGGATGACCCGATGTCGACGAACCTGTAATGGTGGAGAGAAAGAACGTGCAATTAAATCAAGGATAGGATGCGAAAACATGCGACCCTGTGTTAAAGCACACCAAGAGTAGATATGACCACAAACTCTCTCAAATAAGTGTCTGTATGAGAAGCTGCTTTCCCCAAATCTAATAGATGTGTACTCCTTCCAAATAACCCATGTAACAAGTGAAGACGCTACTGCTCTCAATTGCCCAACCATGGAGTAGAAGAGGAGATCCTCCACCATCGAAGTAAATATGCTCGAATAGTCGACTGACGAGGCATTGGACCAGAGCACATAATTGCAATTTCTTGCCATAAAGGTGTAATTGTTGGACGCATCAAAAAGATATGATCATTTTGGTCAGAGTGTGTTTTGCAAAAACACACTGAGAAGGATATATTGTTTGCCAAGACTGAATATTATCTGGTAATGGTAACACCCTGCTCCAAAGTTTCAACAGAAATAGCCGCGCCCCCGAGGGAGAACTCTTCCACCAAATAAACTTAGAGCAATCAAATGAAACTGAGTCTGAAAACAGTAGGCTATAAGCCGAGCTTAACGTAAATTGCTCGGATGGGTCAGCGAGCCAATTTAGGCCTTCATCCGTGTGTTGCACACGGGGTGCATATAAAGATGAATTTGACAAATACACTTCGATACAGCGGAGTCATAAATATGTGCATACACCCCACTGCGATGACCATAGCGTGTGCGACAGGAAGTAGCCCACAATGAATTAGATTGATGATTTTTCCATCACAAAAGACTACACCTTTTCAAGGTTACTGTAGCGCCCCGTTCCCGAGCCCTAACATCGGGAACAGTGCATCCGCCGTATCTCGCTCAGGAGAATACAAGGCGTCGATACAAATCAACTACACGTCATCATAATAACGCAAATCGATGTCAGCAGAAGTCATTATTAAAACCCTCGATAAAATAATCATCATCATTAACACAATGTCTAAAAATTTCTAATCAATACAATAGTCAAATGTATGTAAACACTAATCTCATAACTTCGAATATCGAAATAACGGTCTCAACCAACCCTTGAAAGCCTTTTCTGAATATCTTAGTCTCAAGATCTCCCGTCTCGAACTTCCACGGTATACCAACTCCTGTGTAAGCATACCCTAACTTCTCATGCCTGCAAAACTGGTGAGTGGTGGTGTGAGCCAAAATCAACGGGCTCAGTAAGCAACCTACATATACTTGTTATAGAAATCATACATGCAGAAGCAAATACACATAACCTTTACAGTTAACATACATGTCCTTAGTCCACAAATAATTTCACTTAATTATCTTAACAGTTAATACTTCAAGAACACAAAATAAATAATTCATCAGTTCAGCCTCAATTACCGTCACGCATGCTCTTCCTAAATATGACATACACAGCAACCAAATAATCACATAACAAAGAAGAGAATAACACATACCAATCAAGTAGATAAACTGCGGAAGGTAAGTCACTCCATATAACAATGCGCAACTTCATGATGCATGCTCAATGAACGTGTCACACGCAACGAGAATCATGTCATGCAATATGCCCCTAGACCTATATGCAATGCATGCTCCCGGGTCCTAAATCCAGCGTCGTGGTCTCTAGCCACCACTTGCCGTTTGGACACCCACGCCCTATAGACGCAGTATACCTCATGCAATGCACGTGCCATGAATGCAAATGCATATCATACGAAATCTGGTGTATCCATACTCATTAGCCCGCGCCCATACACGTGCCTATATACGTGTATGTATACCCTCACACATCCATATACATATACAATACGCATTGAAATCGTACAGCCTACATACACCCAGTTTACATACCTGTCTCCCATATACACACAACTCACATATAGAGAAAATCCAATTACAGATATGCAACAAACAACACACTAATGCATGATAAACATAACAAGCACAAATTGACTACTTACATCTGATGCATGACAACATAACGAGCATAGATAGACCACTTACCTCGAATCCGGTATTCACTTCCTTCTCTTCTAGGCTCGAATCTAAATAATATTATAAAATCAATACGAATAATAAAGGTTAATTTGACTTACTTAAAATAATTAGTGCATAGCTTTTTATTTTTTTTCCCTATTTGTCAAACCAACATATATATATATATACATATATATATATACATACATATATATATATATATATATATATATATATATATATAATACGAACAACAAAATACATGAAGAGTGTGTAATATGCAGCATTGGAGTAATAATATTATAATTATAAGTGCGTGCTTTGTGTGTAGGTTTAAGTGTTATTGCAGATATGTGTATGTGTTGTAAAATATATCTAGCAACGGCTAGAAAAAGTAAAATATGCATTCAGTAAGCTTTTAGTAATGCTTGACTCATATGTATGGTGCATGCTTTTTTTTTTGTTGCAAAAATATTATATATTAAATAACGTGCTATGTAAGAAGAATTATAAAAGTATGCGTGACTTTGTATTAATCCTACAGTAAATAATTACTTAATATATAATATTGTAGATACAAGTGACAACAAAATTATACATATATTTACATTTACACAAACTCCTACTTAAGTGCGTATGAACATTTCTAATACCTTACTATACGTAGATGATTTATCCTTAATAAACCTGTAGTAAAAGAGTAACACACCACTAGCGTATCTTTTAACAATGTGTTACAACTTAATATAATCATAGTGTGTGCATACCCACACATGAAAACCCACATAAAATTTTGCATATTCATCAATTTTGTCAGCGGCCATATGAAATGAATTCAACAAAGCTCCTATATCTTTCATACGTATATACACATAATCGTTATATATATACAACAAATACATACGTATATACATCAATATATGCAAATCACACTCACGTATGCATGATCTATTTTGATATGAAAATAGTATAACAACTTTGTAAAAACATAGAAAATATAGCAAGGATACTTACATTGTGTGTCGATTATACGCAATACACGAAGAATCGTGGTTGAAAATAGATCAAAATCACTTGTTCTTGGCCTAGGGCTGGCGGCCGCTTGTTGCATGATTGGAAGAATGTGAGGTCGG
This sequence comes from Eustoma russellianum, assembly GCA_036186865.1. Classification (NCBI taxonomy): domain Eukaryota; kingdom Viridiplantae; phylum Streptophyta; class Magnoliopsida; order Gentianales; family Gentianaceae; genus Eustoma; species Eustoma russellianum. Next base: position 31,601,794 of record AP025043.1, on the reverse strand, counting down.
CTGCTGTGATGCCATGGGAGGGCTCCGTTGCTGAGGACTTTATTTTGAGATAAATTTAGGCAGCGAAAGTTTGAAATATGAATATTAAAGAAATTGCATTTTGGAAGAAAGGGTTTGCTTCTTCTTAAAATTTGCAGAAGCATGGCTGCACTTGAAAAAATAGGGCCGGCTGGGGCTCATGAAGGATGGCCGAATTTTGTTTAATGAATATAGGGGAATTTATTTGTGTATTAGGTGGGTATAGATTGTTGGAAAATATGTATATGGCACAAGAAAACCAAACAAGAAAGACAATGAAAGCCGAGACGAGTTTCGGGATAACTCTGTCCTTAAAGCAATTTAGCCTCTACCGGTGAGCAAGGTAAACTGCAATGGCTAATGCTTCCTAAGATATAACGGCTTACTCTCTTTAGTTTGCTCTACTAGAGAGAGTTTGAACTTGATGGTAGAAGAAGTTGATAGTAGAGAGAATGAAGAAAAAGTACTGCAGAAAATTTTCACAAGTTATCAAGAGTTTTTCATGTATATGTTGAAGATATCAAAGCCCAATATTTATAGGCTTTTTTTTCAAAAAACATGTTTAAAAGACCCTTTTCTGCTGCTTATTTCTCCCTAGGATCGGCCATGGACGTTAGAGATGAAAGGAGATGTCATTTGGAGGAGAAGATGCATCTTTTGTGAATAGTCAGGTCACATTAGGCGCCTAATGTCACTTCGAACACTGTACAAAATGACATCGAACGACTGTACAAAATGACATAGGAGCTTCATGTGACATCGAACGACCCATTAGGCGCCTAATGTCACTTTGAACGACTGTACAAAATGACATTAGGCGCTTCATGTGACATTGAACGATTGTACAAAATCACATTAGGCGCTTCATGTGACATTGAACGCCTACAAGGTGTTCAAAGTGTTCTGGAAGTGTCCCCGAACACTTCGAACGCCACATGAGGCGCTTCAAGTGTTCTGGAAATGTTCCAGAACACTTCGAACGCCTACATTAGGCGCATAAAGTGTTTGGAACACCCCCATTTCCTTCCATTGTTCATAAAACACTCCAAACTTCATCCAATCTCCTATCAAAAGGTTACATAACATTATACAAGGTTGGATCACAAGATTTAAAGTACTTTTAAGTACTTTTTCCAACAATCCCCCACATGATCCAATCTTGTATAGTCACAAACGAACGACCATAAACCAACCTTTCTACTATCAACCAAAGATAATGATACATAACGGATACGATGACTTATGGTCTTGAATTGCCGGTAGTACAACTTGAGTTATATAAACGGAAGTAAGATGAACTTCGTCTTGAATCTTACTCCATTATTGTTTATATGAACAACAAGGAGACATATCATTATCTACTTCTTCAAGTTCGCGGTTTTGGTGCGATATCGGCCATGCACCTATCTCGGGATTCATAAGCTCTCTAGAGAGTTTTCCAAGCTCTCACAGGAAGCGGCACCACTTCCAAACTTATATAGGTGAAATTCATCAAGTGTGCACTGTTCACACCACCATAAAACATGGCTATGAATTTTCATTAAGAGATTCTCAAAATCTCACCCTCAAATTTTTACAGTGAGCACTATCAACAACAACACCTTAGGGAGGAACACTTTGATAGTGCAACATAGAACTCTTTCATGACTTGTTTTTACCGCATTGAACCCCGTTTGTAGGATCTCTACTAATAGTGGGTTGGGTTTCCGTCATGAAGAATTCTCTACAGATGGAATAAGTCCCATCCCCCTCGATGTTTCATAGACCAACTTCTTATTTAGTCCTTTAGTTAAGGGGTCAGCAAGGTTAAACTTGGTTCTTACAAACTCCAAGTTTACCACCCCTGAACTTATCAACTCACGCACAATATTGTGCCTTAGACGAATATGCCGGCTCTTCCCATTATAAATCTTGTTCTTTGCACGTGCGATCGCAGTCTGAGAATCACAATGAATAGATACAGAAGGCATAGGTTTAGACCACAAAGGAATATCAACAAGTAAATTCCTTAACCACTCAGCCTCTGTACTAGCAAGTTCTAACGTAATAAATTCAGACTCCATTGTAGATTTGGCACTACAAGTTTGTTTACATGATTTCCAAGAGATAGCTCCACCACCCAATGTAAACACATATCCACTAGTGGAGTTTATCTCATCATTATCTGTCACCTAATTAGCATCACAATAGCCTTCTAAAACAGAGGGTGAACCACTAAACATGAGTCCTAAATTCATTGTACCTTTAAGATATCTCAATAACCGTCTTAATGCACACCAATGTTTCTCATTGGGATTATGAGTATATCTTGCAAGTCTATTTACGGCGTATGCAATGTCGGGTCTAGTACAATTCATCAAGTACATTACACTACCAATTATTCTAGCATATTCACATTGAGACACACTTTCAAATTTATTCTTCGTCAATGTCACATGTGAATCATAAGGAGAACTAACTGGTTTCACATCATAATGATTAAACTTTTTCAATATTTTCTCAACATAGTGTTCTTGAGAAAGTAGGTAACCCCCACATTTCTCCACTAACTTAAGTCCAAGAATCAAATCTGCCTTTCTCATATCTTTCATGTCAAACAAAGTAGATAACAATGATTTTGTATCATTAACAACATTTATGCTGGTTCCAAATATCAACATATCATCAACATAGAGGCAAATAATGACATCATCACAATCATTAAACTTACTATACACACAACGGTCACTTTCATTTACTATATAACCATTAGACACTAATGCGTTATCAAACTTCTCGTGCCATTGTTTAGGTGCTTGCTTAAGACCATACAAAGATTTCTTAAGCCTACACACTTTGTGTTCTTGACCTTTAACTATCATATCCTCCGGTTGCTTCATATAGATATCTTCTTCTAAGTCTCCATTCAAGAAGGCTGTTTTCACATCCATTTGGTGAATAACAAGCTTGTGAATAGAGGCAAGTGCTACTAGGACTCTAATCGTAGTGATCCTAGCAACCGGTGAGTAAGTGTCAAAGAAGTCTATACCTTCTTGTTGTGTGAACCCTTTTGCTACAAGCCTAGCCTTAAACTTATCAATTGTTCCATCCGCCTTTAGTTTCTTCCTAAAGACCCACTTACAACTGATAGGTTTACACCCTCTAGGCAAGTCCACTAACTCCCAAGTATTGTTACTTAGTATAGATTCAAGTTCACTATCTATGGCTTCCTTCCAAAATTTAGAATCTATCGATCTAATCGCTTCTCCGTAAGTTTTGGGATCATCCTCTAAAATGAAGGCTGTTATGAAGTCACTTCCAAATGACTTCTCTGTTCTTTGTCTCTTACTTCGTCTAGGTTCATCAATCTCTTGTTCAACTACGGATTTACTTGATTCACCTGTCTCAAATTTAGACACACCAATAGATTGTTTGCTCATAGGAAATATATGCTCAAAAAACTCAGCATCTTTAGATTCCAATATTGAACTATTATCTATAGTCATGAATCTATATGCTGCACTATTTTGAGCATACCCGATGAACACACAATCTCTTGTCTTAGACCCGATTTTACTTTTCTTAAAATCAGGAATGCCAACTTTGGCTAGACACCCCCACACTTTCAAGTAATTTAAGTTAGGAGCATAGCCTTTCCACAACTCATAAGGAGTTTTATCTAACTTCTTATGAGGTAACCTGTTAAAAATATGACAAGCAGTCAAGATTGCCTCCCCCCACAAGTTGTCCGGCAATCCTGAACTAACCAACATGGCATTCATCATATTTTTGAGTGTTCTATTCTTTCTTTCGGCTACTCCGTTGGATTGAGGTGTATACGGAGGTGTGACCTCATGAATAATGCCATTTTCTTTACAAAACCTTTGTAAAGAATCTGTACTATATTCACCACCTCTATCAGTCCTAAGCCTTTTGATCTTTAAATCTAACTGATTTTCAACTTCATTTTTGTAACTTATAAACATAGACTCAGTCTCATCCTTATGACTTAACAGATATACCTTAGCATATCTAGAGTAATCATCAATAAAAGTAACATAATATCTTTTACCGCCTTTACTCATATGATTCTTAAAATCACCTAAGTCACTATGGATCAAACCAAGTTTTTGAGAAACTCTATCCACTTTCTTAAATGGTCTCTTATGATGTTTAGCCTCAACACAATGTTCACATTTATCAAAATTCTCACCATCATATGAAATCATATTCATGTTTTTGAGTTTCTTAATGATTCCTATGTTTGCATGTCCTAATCTAGCATGCCACATATCAAGAGACTCAGTAAAGTAAACAGAACTAGATGCTTCTTTATTGTTAGACAAACAAATAGCGTCAAGAACAAGTAGCCCCCCATTACAAAATCCCTTACCAACAAACTCTGCATTTCTAGATAAGACAAGTTTATCAGACTCAAGAACAAGTTTAATGTTGGCCTTGTTCAGCAGCACTCCGGAGATCAGGTTCCTACGCATGGCAGGAACATGCAACACATTGCTTAGCTCCAGTCTCTTCCCAGAAGTCAACTTGAGAAGCACCTTACCCTTTCCGAGGACTTGGGTACTATGTGCATCTCCCAAGAAGACCTGTTCATCACTGCCTATTTCTTTATATTCAGAGAATAGGTCTTTACTGGTAGCAATATGCCTGGTAGCACCCGTGTCTACCACCCATTCTATAGTACCGCCAACAAGGTTTACCTCTGTTAAGACGACCGCTGCGATGATGTCGTCTGCTGCTCCCTTGGCCTCTATCAAATTCGCCTGGTTGCTTGGTTGACCCGTCCGTTTCCTGCAATTGACAGCTCGGTGTCCTGGTTTTCCGCACATCCAGCATACTCCTTTCATCTTGTTGTGGCCCTGTACAACAACTTTCTTACCTTTACCTCCACCGTTGTAGGCGCCACTGTTGTTGTGAAACTTGGGCTTCTTCGCAGCATGCTCTACAACATTGGCTTTGACGCCCTCTTCACGGTGAGACTCATCTTCCATCCTGTTATTCTCTTCGATGCGTATGTGTTTGATTATAGCATCTAGAGACAACTTGGCATCATCATGCTTTCCTCTCTTCTTGTATTTGCTCCAAGAAGGAGGAAGTTTCTCAAGTAACGCTGCAGCCTGGAAGGTCTTATCGATCTTGATTCCTTTTTGTTCCAGATTATCCACCAGTTGTTGGAAATGATGGATTTGATCATTGATTGAAACATGATCAACCATCTGGAACTTCAAAAATTCGCTCACCACGTATTTGCGCTTACCTACATCCTCAACACCATATTTGCTTTCAAGTGCTGACCATATCTCCTTAGCCGAAGTAAACTTGACATAGATGTCAAACAATGAGTTTGACAAAAAGTGCAGAATATGACCTCTGCATGTTGTATTGTCCGAATCATACTTGCGTGCCTCTGTTTCATCTGTAGGTTTGTCCATCTTGAGCACGTATGAAACAGAGAGCATCTCGAGAAAAAACAGCACCTTGGCCGCCCATCTCTTGTAGAACTTGCCATCAAATGGCTCCAATTTTGTCATATCCGGAAGAGCTTGCTTGGTTGCCATAGTAAATTTGCTTTAAGATTGTTGGAAAATATGTATATGGCACAAGAAAACCAAACAAGAAAGACAATGAAAGCCCAGACGAGTTTCGGGATAACTCTGTCCTTAAAGCAATTTAGCCTCTACCGTGAGCAAGGTAGACTGCAATGGCTAATGCTTCACAAGATATAACGGCTTACTCTCTTTAGTTTGCTCTACTAGAGAGAGTTTGAACTTGATGGTAGAAGAAGTTGATAGTAGAGAGAATGAAGAAAAAGTACTGCAGAAAATTTTCACAAGTTATCTAGAGTTTTTCATGTATATGTTGAAGATATCAAAGCCCAATATTTATAGGCTTTTTTTTTTCAAAAAACAGGTTTAAAATACCCTTTTCTGCAGCTTATTTCTCCCTAGGATCGGCCATGGACGTTAGAGATGAAAGGAGATGTCATTTGGAGGAGAAGATGCATCTTTTGTGAACAGTCAGGTCACATTAGGCGCCTAATGTCACTTTGAACGACTGTACAAAATGACATCGAACGACTGTACAAAATGACATAGGAGCTTCATGTGACATCGAACGACCCATTAGGCGCCTAATGTCACTTTGAACGACTGTACAAAATGACATTAGGCGCTTCATGTGACATTGAACGACTGTACAAAATCACATTAGGCGCTTCATGTGACATTGAACGCCTACAAGGTGTTCGAAGTGTTCTGGAAGTGTCCCCGAACACTTCGAACGCCACATGAGGCGCTTCAAGTGTTCTGGAAATGTTCCAGAACACTTCGAACGCCTACATTAGGCGCTTAAAGTGTTTGGAACACCCCCATTTCCTTCCATTGTTCATAAAACACTCCAAACTTCATCCAATCTCCTATCAAAAGGTTACATAACATTATACAAGGTTGGATCACAAGATTTAAAGTACTTTTAAGTACTTTTTCCAACATAGATATATGTGCATATTAGGTAAACTTCCTAAGATATTTAGGTTATCTTGTTCTAATTTGAATTTGTGATTTGATTAAACTTTATATACTCTTCACTTCCTAATCATATTAGGATTCTAGTGTTTTATTTTATGTAGTCTTTATTTATTTTTTTTTATTTTTCCTTTTTCAGGCACGAGCTGTAACAGACCTCCCCCCTTACAATAAGTTTCGTCCTCGAAACTTGCATAAGGCGTAATACCTAGTGTGGTTATACTTAATCTATTAAGTTAGATAATGACTTAGCTGAATATCCATTGCATATGTTAATATCACACTTCCTTGACATAGGAGTAAATCCTCAAAATCATTCAAAATCATTCCTTGTATATATACAAAGTAAATTTAAATCCATTTCTCTTCGCTTACTAAAATCATAACCTAATATTTTTTATAACTATAGATCAACTCAATAGCATCGTCACTATACTAAGGGTTCTATAACCCAATCATCAGTCAATATCGTACTTATATCTACGGTTATCAGCTGTCTTCTAAGATCAGTTCTTAGATGCACTATAATCTTTAACTTAATTATCTATAATTTCAACTTTTAAACCTCCACGTACACTACTTGACGTGTATCATCCTACTAATATACATGTAATCTACAATTTCGAATTCTTAACTCATCACATAGGATTCACCCCCTAGATAATTAATCAAACTAATATCCAATGAGTATCCTAATATGTTAACCATCACTTTTTCTCTATTATCGAGCCAAGTTCTTGAAGTCAATTCTTATACTTACCAACTAGTTCAATGGTCATGTTCTTACTATTCCGGAGATATTGTCAACAACCTAATAAACGAAGTATGTGCATCGACATGTTTCTCTTCAATTTAAAGAAGTTTACGTAACTATAATTTGAAAATATAGCTTTATTTGTTTAAAATAACATAACTTCTAATTTTTGTAAACACACGATCCAAAGTATCATGTATTTGTTTTCGCAACGCATTGTCTCAACTAACCATTTATAAAATAATGGTACAGCTTACTTTGCAAGAGTATTACGGTTAAAGTATTTTAAACCAATTGAGACACAATAATCGTAAAATTTTACTCTTTTTTTTTCTTTACATAACGATTTGAACACGAGGTTTTTTTTCTTTTCAACGAAATATATATTTTGAAAAAGCTACGTTTTGTTTCGTAAAATACAACAACTGAAAATTCAGGGATTATAACGTTTTATAAAACAATTTGAATACAGTACCTTTCTTTTTTTTTCTTTCAAAAAAAATAGGTACCTATATTTTGAAACTATTTCTGCATCGCAAAATTAAATAAATTCATTGCAAGCAGGTAAATATATTCAAAAGAAGTTAATAGTAAAATGCTTGCAATATTGATAATTGACAAATAAAATTATTTTAGCAAAATAAATATATCTAAACAAAATTTTTGAAAAATATAAGAGATATATAAATATATCGTTGTTCGAAAACATCAATATTTTGAAATGTATCAGTTTTGTCAGGATAGTCGAAATTCTATTAGGAGGCTTTATGAATTCGGAAAAGAATATAGCCTTGTAAAGTAATAGACTATATAGGATAATAAAGGTAGTTGAAATACTTAGAAGCAAAAAAAAATCTTTTAAATATAGAGTATATCTTGGTGTACATACTTGTAAGAAAACGTTTAACTACTTGAAAAAAAATAATAGTTCAATACTTTGTATAATTTTTCTAAGTCACCCCTTAGTGTCAAATGAAAAATCCACCTATGCACCGTTTCCTATAAATCTTTAACTTATTTTTTTCCCGATCCTAGTATGACATACTAAGTATTGATCGACTTAGCGCATTCTAATTCACCATGATTCCGTGCGCCACATTGATACACCGTACTTCTGTACTTGGTTATTTCAATTGTTAATTCTAATTTCGTTAGATCTCACCTAAAAGAAACCACTACTTGTTCATACTTATTGTATTTCAATTCAAGCCTACTCGATACATCAGTACCTACGTGTTCCTAGGAATCAACATTTAACCCAAATTTGTAATAAATTTGTCATTACACTGTACTCATTTTGGTAATCCTTGCTTATCACTATCAATCAATATCCCTAAATAAGACTAATATCTTCGGCTTATGTGATACTCTACAATCCAACATCTTAATCATAACTATAAACCCGTTTGTACGGCATTCTTTTCTAAACTCTACTGATCATAGTGCTAATAAATCGCTACTTAATCATTACCATTTTACTACAAATCATCTCTTAAGAACTACGATTTCCGCTTAAACCTAGTTGCGTTCTGACACTACTGTCAATGTAAAGGCATGAACTTGCTTTATTTATCATAACGGTACCAGTTTGCAGGGGTCACATCTAAGGAATTTTACAAATAGTTATAATCATCGCTTAGGTGAGACAAATAATTCAGAGTTGTATGGAGTGTCCTAGGTATACATGGGCATATTTTTTATCTGATCATCACTTAGGTCTAATGTCATGACTTACCTCTAGAATTGATACTTGGTATGATAATATCTTACGTCTAAAATCGTTACTTATTTCTAAGTTTGGTGCTTAGAATATAACCATCGCTTATGACTAAAATCAATGCTTATGCTCAAATCATCTCTGATGTTCAAATCACCACTTATGTCTAAGATCGCTTCTTACTTCCAAATAATACTTAGCATATAATCAGTGTTTATGACTAAAATCAATGCTTGAGTCGAAAATCAATTCTTAATCAAGATCGTCACTTACGTCTAAACTCGTGACTTTACGGGTAGAATCATCCCTTAACCTCTAAGGACACATTTTAATTCTAATAACATGCCCATCATATAATCATTAATTGCGGCAAAAGATCGGTACTTATGTCCAGTATTACTCTTAATCAAATCGTCACTTATGTCTAAGATCGTGGCTTAAGGGCAAAATTGTAACTTAATTTCTAAGATCATAGCCTAAATCTATGCTTCCGCCGTGGATCTAGAGCCAGTCTCTGATACCACCTGTAGCGCCCCGCTCCCGAGCCCTAACATCGGGAACAGTGCACCCGCCGTATCTCGCTCAGGAGAATACAAGGCGTCGATACAAATCAACTACACGTCATCATAATAACGCAAATCGATGTCAGCAGAAGTCATTATTAAAACCCTCGATAAAATAATCATCATCATTAACACAATGTCTAAAAATTTCTAATCAATACAATAGTCAAATGTATGTAAACACTAATCTCATAACTTCGAATATCGAAATAACGGTCTCAACCAACCCTTGAAAGCCTTTTCTGAATATCTTAGTCTCAAGATCTCCCGTCTCGAACTTCCACGGTATACCAACTCCTGTGTAAGCATACCCTAACTTCTCATGCCTGCAAAACTGGTGAATGGTGGTGTGAGCCAAAATCAACGGGCTCAGTAAGCAACCTACATATACTTGTTATAGAAATCATACATGCAGAAGCAAATACACATAACCTTTACAGTTAACATACATGTCCTTAGTCCACAAATAATTTCACTTAATTATCTTAACAGTTAATACTTCAAGAACACAAAATAAATAATTCATCAGTTCAGCCTCAATTACCGTCACGCATGCTCTTCCTAAATATGACATACACAGCAACCAAATAATCACATAACAAAGAAGAGAATAACACATACCAATCAAGTAGATAAACTGCGGAAGGTAAGTCACTCCATATAACAATGCGCAACTTCATGATGCATGCTCAATCAACGTGTCACACGCAACGAGAATCATGTCATGCAATATGCCCCTAGACCTATATGCAATGCATGCTCCCGGGTCCTAAATCCAGCGTCGTGGTCTCTAGCCACCACTTGCCGTTTGGACACCCACGACCTATAGACGCAGTATACCTCATGCAATGCACGTGCCATGAATGCAAATGCATATCATACGAAATCTGGTGTATCCATACTCATACATATGCCCACGCCCATACACGTGCCTATATACGTGTATGTATACCCTCACACATCCATATACATATACAATACGCATTGAAATCGTACAGCCTACATACACCCAGTTTACATACCTGTCTCCCATATACATACAACTCACATATAGAGAAAATCCAATTACAGATATGCAACAAACAACACACTAATGCATGATAAACATAACAAGCACAAATAGACTACTTACATCTGATGCATGACAACATAACGAGCATAGATAGACCACTTACCTCGAATCCGGTATTCACTTCCTTCTCTTCTAGGCTCGAATCTAAATAATATTATAAAATTAATACGAATAATAAAGGTTAATTTGACTTACTTAAAATAATTAGTGCATAGCTTTTTATTTTTTTCCCTATTTGTCAAACCAACACACACACACACACACACACACACACACACACACACACACACACACACATATATATATATATATATATATAATACGAACAACAAAATACATGAAGAGTGTGTAATATGCAGCATTGGAGTAATAATATTATAATTATAAGTGCGTGCTTTGTGTGTAGGTTTAAGTGTTATTGCAGATATGTGTATGTGTTGTAAAATATATCTAGCAACGGCTAGAAAAAGTAAAATATGCATTCAGTAAGCTTTTAGTAATGCTTGACTGATATATATGGTGCATGCTTCTTTTTTTGTTGCAAAAATATTACATATTAAATAACGTGCTGTGTAAGAAGAATTATAAAAGTATGCGTGACTTTGTATTAATCCTACAGTAAATAATTACTTAATATATAATATTGTAGATACAAGTGACAACAAAATTATACATATATTTACATTTACACAAACTCCTACTTAAGTGCGTATGAACATTTCTAATACCTTACTATACGTAGATGTATTATCCTTAATAAACCTGTAGTAAAAGAGTAACACACCACTAGCGTATCTTTTAACAATGTGTTACAACTTAATATAATCATAGTGTGTGCATACCCACACATGAAAACCCACATAAAATTTTGCATATTCATCAATTTTGTCAGCGGCCATATGAAATGAATTCAACAAGGCTCCTATATCTTTCATACGTATATACACATAATCGTTATATATATACAACAAATACATACGTATATACATCAATATATGCAAATCACACTCACGTATGCATGATCCATTTTGATATGAAAATAGTATAACAACTTTGTAAAAACATAGAAAATATAGCAAGGATACTTACATTGTGTGTCGATTATACGCAATACACGAAGAATCGGGGTTGAAAATAGATCAAAATCACTTGTTCTTGGCCTAGGGCTGGCGGCCTCTTGTTGCATGATTGGAAGAATGTGAGGTCGGCTGCTGTGATGCCATGGGAGGGCTCCGTTGCTGAGGACTTTATTTTGAGATAAATTTAGGCAGCGAAAGTTTGAAATATTAATATTAAAGAAATTGCATTTTGGAAGAAAGGGTTTGCTTCTTCTTAAAATTTGCAGCAGCATGTCTGCACTTGAAAAAATAGGGCCGGCTGGGGCTCATGAAGGATGGCCGAATTTTGTTTAATGAATATAGGGGAATTTATTTGTGTATTAGGTGGGTATAGATATAGGTGCATATTAGGTAAACTTCCTAAGATATTTAGGTTATCTTGTTCTAATTTGAATTTGTGATTTGATTAAACTTTATCTACTCTTCACTTCCTAATCATATTAGGATTCTAGTGTTTTATTTTATGTAGTCTTTATTTATTTTATTTTATTTTTCCTTTTTCAGGCACGGGCTGTAACAGTTACGAATCCCAAAATCTCCATATTCTATGGGGCAGCAAAGACTCTCCCAAGCTTGCCAATGATGACGGCCATTCCAAAAGAAATTCGACATTTTACGATTCAAAGCCCATAAGACACTTTTAGGTAAATGTGAGCTGTCAATAATATGCAAAGGCATAGCGCACAGTACATGACGTATTAAAACAAGACGACCAGCCGAGGATAATAATTTAGATGACAAATAATTCAATTTGGAGTCAAAATGTGCCAATAATGTTGTACAATAATCCGCCCTATTAATACCTTTGTAAAGAAAGGAGCCAAGATACTTTATGGACAGAGAAGCCAATCGCATGCCCAATGCCTGAGATACTCACTAGCCCGAGACTCTTGAGCCAACCACCACCTGACTCTTATGAAAATTTACTAACTGCCCCGATGCCAGCTGATAAGAGTCAAGAAAGTTTCGGAAATGGCACAAATTATGTAGAGAGCATTCATAAAGATCACAAGATCATCTGCAAAGCCTAAATGCGATACCTGCGGAACTCGCCCTGCCTGAAATCCTTTTATAGGACCAGCCGACATAAGAGAATTTAGCCCACGCAAAAAGCCTTCAGAGGACAGAATGAACAAAAGAGGTGATAAAGGGTCACCTTGTTTCACTCCGCGATATACTGAAAAGTAACCCACTGGCTTACCGCTGATTAATACGGAACATCTCGTGACAGCTAAATTATTCATAAGTATCCTGACTAAACGAGGGTGAAAACCCATCTTTAACAGAAGCTGACTGAGATATGACCAACTCACCCTATCGAACGCTTTTGCCATATCCAGTTTAATAATGACATGGCCCCCGCGTGACTACCGATATAAGACATGTACCATTTCCTGCGCTAATAGAATTTGCTTTGTGATATCTCTACCTCTCATGAAGCCAGCCTGCTCAGGAGATATAAGTCGCAGAAGTAGGATTGTCAAGCATGTGGCAATCAACCGTGTAATAACCTTGGCCAAAAAATTCGTCAAACAAATCGATCTATAGTTAGAAAAAGTTTGTGGATTTGGTACCTTAGGAATAAGCGTAATAAGTGCCGCAGCAACCTGATTAGGCGGTTGAACACCAATAAAAAAAATTCATGAACCGCTTTGTGAACTTCCTCATATATAACATGCCAGAAATGTCAGTAAAAAGAGCTCGGAAAACCATATGGTCGAGCCGCACTTGTTGGACTTAAATCCCACACTGCCGTCTTAACTTCTTGCAAATCCGGTAGTGCTAATAATGAATTGTTGTCCTCTGCCGCTAGCATAGTAGGGATAAATTGTAAAATCGACTCTGGTGAAGAAGTAACATTAGCTTCAAATAACGTCTTGTAATACCGCAGAGCCTCTTGCGCAATGTCCGCCAGATCATCACACTCCACCCCATCTTCTCGTATAATTCTGCGAATAGCCTGCTTACGTCTCATGTCTTTCACAGTCTGATAATAGAATCGGGTACTAGCATCTCCGTCCTTCATCCATTTGACATTGGCATTCTGCTTCCAATAAAGGAGGGATCGAGATTGCGCGAGACGCGGTCTAGCCATACTCTGATGATAGGCCTGCCGCGTATCTGAGGATGGGCTTGTATCAAAAGCGCGTTCACATTGTAGAGCCTTAGTCTCGGCTACTTGTAGGATCTGCAAGGCACCACTAGAAGGGGGGGGGGTTGAATAGATGGTGCGGAAAGTGTGCTTTTTAAAATTTCTTTAACCTTGAACAATTCAAGTTCTGAAAACAGATTCTGTTTTCAGGACCTGTTTTAAAACATTTTTAAAACCAGGTTAGAGGTCTCCAAAAATTATGAAATTTTGAGAGAACTTAGCCTCAGATGTTATGAGGGTCCCCTAAAAATTTCAAATCAAAATTCAACCTTTAACCCCTTCAAAAACCGTTGGCACTCAGATTGTGCAAATCTGCCAGAAACGGTAGATGGTTTTGAAAAATTAATTCCTATTTGTGTGAATGTCCAAATGATCTGAAAATTTGACCAATAACTCCTCACACACTATATTTAAATGGGTTGAAACAGTTTTTGAAAATTCTTTTGGAAAGTAGGTCAAATACCACCAAAGTCTCAACCTTTGCAAGTCTGAAAATCAGACTGCACTAGTCTCAGAACTTTTGATGTTTGACTGACCTATACTTGTCCAAAAGGGTTGAAACTTGTGCCAAATTAACCCTAGAACGTTTATGTATGTTTCTGGAAAGTTTTATAATTTTTAGAAAACGTTTACTATTTTTGTGAACGTGAACAATATGAGTAAACAGCGCAGAAACTGAAACGTAAATGCAGAAAGTAAATTGCACCAAGAATTTTATACTGGTTCGGTTATAAACAACCTACTCCAGTCTTCAAGGAACACCTTCCTTGGTTCACACTAATTTCACATACGCAGTACACCTTACCGCAGGGTTGATAGAGTTACACCTTAACTCCAACCCTTTACAAACCTTGTATTGTGAGTACAATTTGCACGAACACCACCACCTCGCTAGAATGAAGATTGATCACACCTTGATCAATCTTTTACAAAGATGTATGAATGGTGGTTTCTATGAAGCCTATTCAAGGATGAAAGAAATAAAATACAATAGGCTTTTTACAAGAGAAGAAAGAAAGAAAGTGAAGGAGAAGAAAGCTTTTGCACTTTGATCACTTTTGAATGTAATTCTTGGTGTTGTTTTTGTTTGTTCTCCTCTTCTCCTTATAGAATGTCCAGCCGTCCCCTATGCATCCTTCTCCCCTCTTGAAAATTTCCTTTTAAGTGCTTGAGAGGGTGTGAGACATCATGGTGACAATGTTTTGCTTACTTGGCATCACTCCATTGGACCATCATTTAGTCATTGCTTACTTGTCATCTTTTGATTGGCTCAATGTTGTCATCATTTTGATGACATGGATATTCTAAAAAAAACACTAAATATATGCCAAATAATCAATTACTAAATCATGCCATAATAGTCACAATTTGTCATAAAGTGTGAGACACAAAAATCCTTCTTTCCACCCTTGAAAAATTCGGCCATATCACATTGTTAATGCTGAAATTTTCAGCATTTACCATATGAGATAAATCAATATTTCTTCCATTTTTCTTTGAATTTCTTCCATAAAAATACATCCATTATTTAAGGTAAGTCTTGCTACAAGATTGAGAATGAACTTGGACACCAAAGGAGAGTCACATTCGGCCATAACCAACTTCACACATGCTGAAAAATTTCAGCATGTGTGATATAAAGAATATCACACTTAATAACCTTACATACAATTCAAATCATTTCCATAACTCCTTTGATTTATTCCTTAATGAAAAATCAACAAAATATCTCCCTTAATGTTGAAGAAATCGGCCACAAGATGTGTGACATGCTGAAATTTTCAGCATGTGACATAAGAGAGGTGTATGTTGAAAACTTACCTTTTGTAGCTTCTCTCTTTGATTCATCAACATTGTATGATTGATTCTTGACCAATCAACATGCCAACAAGACTCCACATGTGCTCCATCTCAGCTGGGGTGACGTTTAAGTGTGTATATGCATGTGCTGAAATTTATTTTTGCTAACTTTGTAAAATAGTGCACATTTAATATTACACACATGTAATATTCCAATCAGCCCTTAATTTAATTTTCTAGAACACTTTAAGATGTATATTATATGTAAAAAGTGTCTAGATACGTGCCACATCATGTTCAAGAAAAACGTTCCATGTCATGTGCGTAGAAAACCGAATTTTCGATATTTATCGATTACCCGATTTTTCTCTAATTTAAATTCCAACTTTTGCACATGCTACATATATTATGTTATACATAATATATATAATATATACTTTAAATTTCAGCACTTGGCTGATTTAAAGTGGTACCATAAACATGTGACAAAAATAAAATTGGAATCTTCACATTTTGGCCTAAATGTGGGGTGAATTGTGTGTGCCAACATGGAAAGTATTTTTGTCTCAATATACAGTCATGTGCACGAAAATATCATCAATTTTTGATGTATATGGGCTGGCCATTTATTTATGGCAAGTACGTGACACGTTGGCGAAGTTTCGGTATCGCCCGATACGACAAATTTCGGTTTAGAACCTTTTATCGTGTCGTATTTAATTTGTCATCACCATATCTTATATCATATGATATAAGACCTGAATATACTCATAACTATGAGTTAAGCATAGTGGTGTGACGTTAACGTACGTACGTAAGATATATAACGTGTCGGTAGTACGTTGGAATACATGTGTATGTGCCTTTTATAAAAAATCTGAAAATATAGTATATATATATGTATAAAACGTGTGAAATTGATGTGGGGAGGAGGAGAGGACTTTCCTTCCATAGCCATGTTGCCTTTATGCCTTTTCCAAATGCATCTTCCTTTAATGAACTACTTAGTTTATTAAACTAAGTACTTCACTTAATGAACTACTTTAGTTCATTAATTGTGGCACCTGTAAATAGTATAAACTCAACAAATGTTCGCCATATGATGTAAGCTTTAAAGCTTCATGGCTCGTTAGTACGGCAACATAATATATAAGCTAAATAAGGCAAGTTATCATGCATACATGTACATATATATATATCCAACGTTTATATATATATATACGTATTCAAATTTCTTTATTTTGAAATCACTCAAACCCTCATATTTCTACAATCTCCCCCTTTTGATGATTTTCAAAATAACTAGTGTACATGATTTAAGTGTTATATCTCCCCCTTGAATTATGCACAGATTTGAAATTTGAATTTCGAATTTCAAATCCGGCTCCCCCTTGATTCATGCAATTAGGATCAATCAGTGATCTCTCTCCCCCTTAAATCTCTCTCTCCCCCTTAAATCATGCTTCTCTCTCCCCCTTTATTTTGGAAAGTTAATCAAAAGATTCCTGTCAAAAAGGAAAGTAAATCAATGATATCGCATTAAATCACGTCAACAGGAAGCATGCCTAATTTAGAACGGAGAGATTCAAATGTGGCTTGATTTAAGGCCTTTGTAAATATATCCGCTACTTGCGATTCTGTGCGTACGTGATCTATGACAATATTACCATTGTTAACGTGATCACGAAGAAAATGATAGCGAACTTCTATATGCTTAGCCTTAGAGTGTAATACGGGGTTCTTAGACAAATTTATTGCACTCATACTATCACAATATATAGGGATTTTATCTACGGTAATTCCAAAGTCTGAAAGTTGTTGTTTTATCCACAACAACTGTGTGCAGCAAAGGCTAAGAGCCATATACTCAGCCTCAGTAGTGGACAAAGCAACACTTGCTTGCTTTTTGGAAAACCACGAAATGAGGGAATTTCCTATAAATTGGCAAGTTCCGCTCGTGCTTTTTCTATCTATTTTGCAGCCACCATAATCTGCATCAGTATAAGCATGTAAGTCGAATGTAGAATCCTTATCGTACCAAATACCTAAGGTGGGCGTGTGCTTAATATAACGGAATATTCTTTTTACCGCATTTAAGTGTGACACCTTGGGTTGACTTTGAAAACGAGCACACATACATACGCTAAACATGATGTCAGGCCTACTAGCAGTTAAATATAGTAAAGAACCTATCATAGATCTATATAATCCATTATCAACATCTTTACCATGTTCATCTTTGTCTAATTTAGTAGTGACACTCATAGGCGTGGGGGATGGTTTCAAATTTTCAAAATTGAACTTCTTGATCATGTCGTTTACGTACTTAGCTTGGCTTATATGAATTCCTTTACTCGTTTGCTTAATCTGCAAGCCCAGAGAGTAATTAAGTTCACCAACCATAGACATTTCAAATTCAGCTTTCATACAATTTTCAAAATCTTTAACGAGTCTATGTGAGGTAGAACCGAAAATAATGTCATCTACGTAAATTTGAATAATAAGTAAATCTGATTTTTCTTGTTTCAAAAATAGTGTACTATCTATAGTACCACGTTTAAAATTATTTGCTAAAAGAAAAGTAGCAAAACGATCATACCATGCTCTAGGCGCTTGCTTTAGTCCATATAGTGCCTTCTTTAGTTTGTACACGTGATCAGGATGTTTCAAATCTTCAAAACCGGGTGGTTGCTTCACGTATACTTCTTCTTGTATAAATCCATTTAGAAAAGCACTTTTGACGTCCATTTGATACAATTTAAAATCTTTCATGCAAGCAATAGCAAGTAAGAGTCGTATGGCTTCTAAACGTGCTACGGGTGCAAATGTTTCATCGTAGTCTATTCCTTCTTCTTGATTATATCCTTGAGCTACGAGTCTTGCTTTGTTTCTAACGACCTTTCCTTCTTCATTCATTTTGTTCCTAAACACCCACTTTGTGCCTATTATTGTCTTATCTTGTGGTCGTGGCACTAAATCCCATACATCATTTCTAACGAATTGATTAAGTTCGTCATGCATAGCATCAATCCAAGATGAATCACTCAAAGCATCATGCACATTTTTAGGCTCAATTTCAGAAATCATAGCATGAAATTCATTTATTTCATCTTCTACGTGGTCGCACACCGTGAGTGATGTCGCCTATGATGAGATCATGTGGGTGATCTCTATGCCATCTTGGTTGATTATTTTCTAAGTTATCATGCATTTCTATATGATCATGCATTTCTAGTGTTTCATTCATCTCATGCATATCAAAAGATTCATTTTCTTCATCCAAAACGGGTTTTAATTCAAAATCATCATCATATTCCTTTTCTTTATCAATCTCTCCAAATTCATTGAATTTAACATGAATAGATTCTATGATTTGTCTAGTGAGAGGATCATAACATCTATATGCTTTTGAATTTATGGAATACCCAATAAAAATGCACTCAATCGATTTGGATTCAAATTTATCTAAGTTATCTTTTGTATTCAAGACAAAACATTTGCATCCAAACACACGAAAATAATCTATCTTAGGCATGCGATCATTCAAAATTTCGTAAGGCGTCTTGTTTATTTTCTTTCTTATTGATAGGCGATTTACAATATAGCATGCACAATTTACGGCTTCCGCCCGCAGAAATCTAGGCAATTTATTTTCGCAAAGCATGGTTCTAGCGATTTCTTGTAGTGTGCGATTCTTTCTTTCTACTACTCCATTTAATTGTGGAGTTCTAGGTGGCGAAAACTCATGTTTAATTCCTTTTTCTTCACAAAATGAAATCATCTCTTTATTTTTGAACTCACCGCCTTTATCGCTTCTTATTCTTTTCACATTTACGCCGTATTGATTTTTAAGTTGTTTAATTAATTTAGCGATTTCTACGGCGCTATCATCCTTATGTGCAAGAAATAAAGTCCAAGTATAGCGAGAAAAGTCATCAACAATTACGCATACATAGTGACGCCCACCAAGGCTTGTAGTGCGACTAGGACCAAACAAATCGATATGCAATAGTTCTAGTATTCTAGTCGTGCTTATCTCATTTTTAGGCTTAAGTGACTCACGTGTTTGTTTGCCTTTTATGCAAGATTCACACAACTGAAAGTTGTCTAAATCGAGCGTAGGCAATCCCCGTACTAGGTTCTTTCGTTGCAATTTTTCTAGTGTAGAAATACCTATGTGTCCTAAATGTCTATGCCACAAATTCACATTGGGTTCATTTGACATGAAACATTTAACTTTAGCGTCTTCTACATCATCCATAGATAGTGTGAATATATTTCCTTCACGTTTTCCTTTTAAAACGGTTTCTCCATTTTTATTTATTATATTACAATAAGGGTGAGTAAAACACACATTGAAACCATTGTCAACAAATTGAGAAATACTAAGAAGATTGTAAGATAAGTTGCTTACCAAAAACACGTTGGAGATTTGAAGTGTATTCGGATTGCCAATCGTACCTTTTCCAATGATCTTGCCTTCATTGTTGTCTCCAAAGGTCACGGATCCGCCTTTTGTGACCTTCTTTAATTTGGAGAACAGGCTCGGGTCACCCGTCATGTGCCTCGAGCAACCACTGTCAAGGAACCACTTTATTGATGTGTCTTTCGATGAGTGGTCTCCCTGCAATGTGAAGAGGTGATTTAGGTACCCTTTTAATTTTGGGTCCTTTCGAGTTAGTTAATCACCTTTTGGTAAAGGTACCTTTCGGTACCCATACTTGGATGATCCTTCTCGGTCTATCAAATGGCAAGAATGTAGATGAAGGTGCGATATAGTATACATGTGATGCATGTATTTTGGGTCTTTGCCCAAGGACTCCTTTATACTCATTATATGAAGGACGTTTGTGATATGTCCTTGTGTGCGTGTGCGTAGTGCGTGGATGATATGTATTTCGTGTATGCATTGTTCTTTTCTTCTCATATCTATATGGTACAACGTTATATTTCACATGATATGAGGGAGTGGGGCGTGTGGAAGGGGGTGCTTTTTGCGTCATCTTAGACGCCACTTGATGCTTAGGGGTGTCTACTTTCTTAGACACAACAAACTTGGTTGGTTTGGTTGATACTTCGTTAGTATCAACGTATCCCAATCCAGTTTTGTCACTGTCATGCTTTTGTGATAATATGATGCGATGCAACATGTTTGACCCTGTATCGAATTGTTTCATCATTTTCTCTAAGTCTGTATTCCTTGATTTCAAATTTGAAATCTCGGATTTCATTTCATTATTTTGAGAAGTCAATGATGAGATCTCGGTTTTTAATGCAGTGATGACACATGAAGACTCTTTCTTTGAATCGCTTAATTGAGCGACAAGATTCTCGTTAGAAGATTCTAACAGTTTCTTGTCTTCAATTAAACGTTTCTTTTCTTTTGCGAGAGTCTTAGTGAATTTATGTAACTCAAGATATTGACTAAAAAGATCATCGTAAGAAGGTTCAGAGTCAGAGTCAGAATCGGATGATACCTCGTTAGACGCCTTTGAAGCGAAGCAAACTTGAGCGGTCTCCTCTTCGGTCTCAGTTTCAGAGTCTGATGAGTCACTCCATGTGGAGGCCTTTAGTGCACGTTTCCTTTGTTTAGGATCTGAGACGAGTCTATTTTTGTTCCGCTCCTTGTCAGGGTATTTATTAGTTTGCTTTTCTTTGTTTGGGCAGTCATATGATAAGTGTCCGAGTTTGCCGCATTCATAACATTTAATGTCCTTATCATTTGACTTGTTTTTATTTCTCTTAGATGTAGTGCCCTTGTTTTTATTTCTAAATGACTTTCTCATGAATCTTCTTAGTCCTTTAGCCAATAGAATCAAATCATCATTATCTGATTCGGAATCACTATTATCTACGTGATCGGAGGGAGGGGAGACATATTCATTTGATTTAAAAGCAATTGTCTTACCTTGTTTGGTTGATTCCGATTTCCGAATAATAAGTTTGTTTTCATAAACTTTGAGTGAACCAATGAGTTCTTCCATTTTTATTGACTTAGTCTCCTTGCTTTCTTCTATAGCAGTCACTTTAGGATCCCATTCCGAAGGAAGGCTCCGTAGGACTTTCTGTACCTTTTCCTGCGTAGTAAAAGCCTTACCAAGAGACTCAAGAGAGTTATAGATGTTAGTCAAATGAAGATCCATATCTACAATTGACTCATTAGGCAACAACTTAAAAGACTCAAGAGTAGACATGAGCATATTAATTTTAGACTCTTTTACTTGACTTGTGCCTTCGTGTTTCATTTCTAAGATTCTCCACATTTCTTGTGCACTCGAACAATTGGACACATAACTAGACTCACTCTTACTTAAACCATTTAAGAGTAATTGCATGGCCTTAGCATTCATACTCAGTTTCTTTTTGTCTTCACTAGTATAGTCTTGTCTCGTTTTAATTACTTCTAGTGTGACTCCATCTACAATGGACAATTTAGATGGGACATATGGACCATCTTCAATTATTGACCAAAGGTCTATGTCTATAGCCATAAGAAAAAGTTTCATCCTAAGTTTCCATTGAATAAAAGACTCACCGTCAAAGAGTGGAGGCCTTTGGCTCGACATACCTTCTTGTTCGGTTTTGAGATTTGTGGATGCCATCTCACTGAATCGTTGGATTCCTTGTCGTGAGTATTCCTGCGCTCTGATACCACTTGTAGGATCTGCAAGGCACCACTAGAAGGGGGGAGGGGTTGAATAGATGGTGCGGAAAGTGTGCTTTTTAAAATTTCTTTAACCTTGAACAATTCAAGTTCTGAAAACAGATTCTGTTTTCAGGACCTGTTTTAAAACGTTTTTAAAACCAGGTTAGAGGTCTCCAAAAATTATGAAATTTTGAGAGAACTTAGCCTCAGATGTTATGAGGGTCCCCTAAAAATTTCAAATCAAAATTCAACCTTTAACCCCTTCAAAAACCGTTGGCACTCAGATTGTGCAAATCTGCCAGAAACGGTAGATGGTTTTGAAAAATTAATTCCTATTTGTGTGAATGTCCAAATGATCTGAAAATTTGACCAATAACTCCTCACACACTATATTTAAATGGGTTGAAACAGTTTTTGAAAATTCTTTTGGGAAGTAGGTCAAATACCACCAAAGTCTCAACCTTTGCAAGTCTGAAAATCAGACTGCACTAGTGTCAGAACTTTTGATGTTTGACTGACCTATACTTGTCCAAAAGGGTTGAAACTTGTGCCAAATTAACCCTAGAACGTTTATGTATGTTTCTGGAAATTTGTATAATTTTTAGAAAACGTTTACTATTTTTGCGAACGTGAACAATATGAGTAAACAGCGCAGAAACTGAAACGTAAATGCAGAAAGTAAATTGCACCAAGAATTTTATACTGGTTCGGTTATAAACAACCTACTCCAGTCTTCAAGGAACACCTTCCTTGGTTCACACTAATTTCACACACGCAGTACACCTTACCGCAGGGTTGATAGAGTTACACCTTAACTCCAACCCTTTACAAACCTTGTATTGTGAGTACAATTTGCACGAACACCACCACCTCGCTAGAATGAAGATTGATCACACCTTGATCAATCTTTTACAAAGATGTATGAATGGTGGTTTCTATGAAGCCTATTCAAGGATGAAAGAAATAAAATACAATAGGCTTTTTACAAGAGAAGAAAGAAAGAAAGTGAAGGAGAAGAAAGCTTTTGCACTTTGATCACTTTTGAATGTAATTCTTGGTGTTGTTTTTGTTTGTTCTCCTCTTCTCCTTATAGAATGTCCAGCCGTCCCCTATGCATCCTTCTCCCCTCTTGAAAATTTCCTTTTAAGTGCTTGAGAGGGTGTGAGACATCATGGTGACAATGTTTTGCTTACTTGGCATCACTCCATTGGACCATCATTTAGTCATTGCTTACTTGTCATCTTTTGATTGGCTCAATGTTGTCATCATTTTGATGACATTGATATTCTGAAAAAAACACTAAATATATGCCAAATAATCAATTACTAAATCATGCCATAATAGTCACAATTTGTCATAAAGTGTGAGACACAAAAATCCTTCCTTCCACCCTTGAAAAATTCGGCCATATCACATTGTTAATGCTGAAATTTTCAGCATTTACCATATGAGATAAATCAATATTTCTTCCATTTTTCTTTGAATTTCTTCCATAAAAATACATCCATTATTTAAGGTAAGTCTTGCTACAAGATTGAGAATGAACTTGGACACCAAAGGAGAGTCACATTCGGCCATAACCAACTTCACACATGCTGAAAAATTTCAGCATGTGTGATATAAAGAATATCACACTTAATAACCTTACATACAATTCAAATCATTTCCATAACTCCTTTGATTTATTCCTTAACGAAAAATCAACAAAATATCTCCCTTAATGTTGAAGAAATCGGCCACAAGATGTGTGACATGCTGAAATTTTCAGCATGTGACATAAGAGAGGTGTATGTTGAAAACTTACCTTTTGTAGCTTCTCTCTTTGATTCATCAACATTGTATGATTGATTCTTGACCAATCAACATGCCAACAAGACTCCACATGTGCTCCATCTCAGCTGGGGTGACGTTTAAGTGTGTATATGCATGTGCTGAAATTTATTTTTGCTAACTTTGTAAAATAGTGCACATTTAATATTACACACATGTAATATTCCAATCAGCCCTTAATTTAATTTTCTAGAACACTTTAAGATGTATATTATATGTAAAAAGTGTCTAGATACGTGCCACATCATGTTCAAGAAAAACGTTCCATGTCATGTGCGTAGAAAACCGAATTTTCGATATTTATCGATTACCCGATTTTTCTCTAATTTAAATTCCAACTTTTGCACATGCTACATATATTATGTTATACATAATATATATAATATATACTTTAAATTTCAGCACTTGGCTGATTTAAAGTGGTATCATAAACATGTGACAAAAATAAAATTGGAATCTTCACATTTTGGCCTAAATGTGGGGTGAATTGTGTGTGCCAACATGGAAAGTATTTTTGTCTCAATATACAGTCATGTGCACGAAAATATCATCAATTTTTGATGTATATGGGCTGGCCATTTATTTATGGCAAGTACGTGACACGTTGGCGAAGTTTCGGTATCGCCCGATACGACAAATTTCGGTTTAGAACCTTTTATCATGTCGTATTTAATTTGTCATCACCATATCTTATATCATATGATATAAGACCTGAATATACTCATAACTATGAGTTAAGCATAGTGGTGTGACGTTAACGTACGTACGTAAGATATATAACGTGTCGGTAGTACGTTGGAATACATGTGTATGTGCCTTTTATAAAAAATCTGAAAATATAGTATATATATATGTATAAAACGTGTGAAATTGATGTGGGGAGGAGGAGAGGACTTTCCTTCCATAGCCATGTTGCCTTTATGCCTTTTCCAAATGCATCTTCCTTTAATGAACTACTTAGTTTATTAAACTAAGTACTTCACTTAATGAACTACTTTAGTTCATTAATTGTGGCACCTGTAAATAGTATAAACTCAACAAATGTTCGCCATATGATGTAAGCTTTAAAGCTTCATGGCTCGTTAGTACGGCAACATAATATATAAGCTAAATAAGGCAAGTTATCATGCAT
Source organism: Eustoma russellianum (assembly GCA_036186865.1). Classification (NCBI taxonomy): domain Eukaryota; kingdom Viridiplantae; phylum Streptophyta; class Magnoliopsida; order Gentianales; family Gentianaceae; genus Eustoma; species Eustoma russellianum. The sequence continues at coordinate 31,576,468 of AP025043.1, read as the reverse complement.
ACATGTACATATATATATATATCCAACGTTTATATATATATATATACGTATTCAAATTTCTTTATTTTGAAATCACTCAAACCCTCATATTTCTACACTACTATCATGACATCAAAAATATTTCCAAACACATCCCTGCTCCACTGCCGGAGGTGATGCTTGAGCTGACGTAGTTTAGAATAAAAACCCCACATACCACCCACTGTCTGATAAGACTTCCAATGATGGAAAACAAAACTATCGAAATCTAAGTGTGTTGACCATACATCCAAGTACCTGAAAGATGCACTGGTGTGAGGAGTATCCATAGAACATTCCAAATAAAGCGGCCGGGCAATGATCAGAAGTAGTCCGATTAAGATTCTGATAAGACACCCAAAAAATAGATCAAAAAAACCAGGCGAACAAATAAAACGATCCAAACGATGCCAAACTCTGCCAATCCTTGTCCATCACACCAAGTGTAAGGGGATCCTTGGTAATTAATCGGTTGCAGAGAACATGCAGCTGCACAATCATTGAAATCCTGCAATGTGCGAAGGGGTGGTGCAGATCGGCCTTTATGCTCATCAAGTGTCAAAAACGTATTAAAATCTCCACCAATTATCCATGGTAAATCAATTGCAGTACAAATAGATAAGATATCCGCCCAAAGGGGGCGATGCGATGCAATAGAATGTAAGCCGTAGACAAAAGTACACCAAAATGAATCTCCAGAAGGCAACCAACAAAATCGCATTGAATGGTTTTGTATGCCCGGGCGTTCTGCTTCCAGGCAAAAGGTGGCATCTCTCTAGAATATCCATATATGATCATTACATGCAGACACTACCTGAGAAAATCCAAGATGAAGACGATAGGAGATCAATGATGAAGGCCTAGCCTTAGGTTCAATAACAACCAGTATGTGTAAATGATAACGACGAACTAGTGATAGAAGTCGATCAATAGAGGCACAAATACCTCAAAAATTCCAAACCATAATCTTCATTGGGATGTCAAAACGTCAAAAGAGTTAGAGAGTGCTGCCCGCGATCGAGTGAGTGGAGGAGAAAGAATCTCAGGAGGTTTATGATGCCGACGTAATAATTTGGGAGGTATATGAAACCTGCCATCTTCACCCACAACCGGTGGAGTAGTTGGCGCTTGATCTTGTGCTGCTGCTTCAATTATCAACTCTTGAATCTCCTTCTTCAATTCTAGTAATAAACTGGCGATGTCCTCATCTGTTGGAAGTGCAATTATCTGCCTGTCTTCAGTATAAACTGGATCCTTAGTATCCGAATGGGAATAGATCTCAGTAGGAGCATGCAAGTCTTTCAACATAATATCATCTATTCCTTGCAACTGCGAAATATTCTGTGAATGAGATATAGGCACATTTCTGACAATATCAGGAGACATCATTACCGTTTGCTATTGTTCAACAGCCGAAGAGTCAACATCTATAGAATGAGACTTATCCAGTGTCTCAGGCTGTGTTTTCTTTGGAGTCCAAGGCTGCAGGGGTTCTTTAGACATTTGTATCGGCCGTTTCCCCCAATCATGAGCAGAACCTGCTGTTGTTCTTTCCCATAATTGATCGCTGCATGACCTAGCCGACAGCTGGAGATGCAATACAAAGGAAGATCTTCATATATAACAGTCTGATTGAGAATGCAATTTGATACCTGGATAAAAACTCGAGAGGGTAGATCTTGAGAAATATCGATCTCCATACACATTCGCGCTACCGGTGGACGAATAACCTCCATTGTTGCCATGTCAAGCTTCATAGGCGTTCCAAGCATCTGTCCAATCTGGAATAAGGCATCCTTTTGATGAAAGTGTATGAGTAAGCCAGGGAACGCTACCCATATTCGAACAATTGGGACATCGATCTTCGGATTGTAAGTTGGAGTCCATTTAGTGACACACATATATTTGCCTGCAATGGTACAACTTTTCCTTGCAAAGCAGCAGAGATAATCTGGTTCCTGATCAAAGTGCAGCAATATATGAGTCTCATCAAGTAAGCCCGTGCGAACAGTACCTGTGAATCCGATGCGATCAATGCTCGCTCGAATGGTAGCCATCGGTGGTCGTCCATGCCAAAATATGCCAACTAACATAAAATGGTAAGGACCCGCAAGGGAAGCTATTTCATCATCAGAGAATTCAATGATGGCCTCCTTTTATACCTTTGAATCGACTTCGGGGAGATCGTTGGCGCAATTGTCTCGGTGAATAGCGAAGCATATGTTTTTGCCTCAGTCGCACGTTCCGACCGTGAGGATGAAGGTTGTGAAGCCCGTGTCGAAGCCATGATCAGCAAAGTGGTCACCGATTAAGAAGGGAGAAAGGTAGAATTGGAATGCAGGAAAGAAAGAAGGCAGAAGGAGAACGGCGGTGGCTATGCCGCCATCCTCTGAGAATCGCACCAGTGACGATGGGAGGGCATTTTCCTTCTTGGCCATAGGCACATTTTTTTGATGAAGCATATTTTATTAAAAATACGGCCTCACTTATGGCGGAGGAAAACCATATTCCATAATGGAGTCATCGTATGGAAAAAGAGAGTGCAAAGAAGAAATAATTGTCAACCTCCAATCATATACGATAAGCCGTATTAAAACCTTGCCAAGTAAAACCACACTTGTGGATAAAACCTTGGCGAAGGAAAAAGCGTACATATTTATATGATTGGACTGTTGATACATGACAAAGTACATAAAAGAATGGAATGTAAGCCAAGAAGATGCTATATCCGTCCCTGTTTGCGTTATGAAGCACCATATCGTTGAGTCAGTTAACTGCATATGCACCCATTTCCATCCGTTGTTGTACTCAAGAGCACCCTCACGCGGCCACAACAGCAACCATGCATGCCAAAAGCAAACGTTAGTGCTGTACATATAGATAACACGTAAAAGGACCGATGTACATGTATAAAACGTACCGACGGTGCCTGTATTCTTCTGGAATACATGCAACCACCAAAGAATGACGGTCAAGATCGCTACAGGCCACTTCAAAGGAATATATGTTTTTTTGGCAATGTACTCCCAGATATTATGAGCATAAACCGCAACAAATAGACCTCGCAACAGCAGTGTTCCATAACATTCATGGAAAAAGCAATGTAAATAGCAATGCAATGGAATATGAAAGCTACAGCAGGAAAAACATAGTACCTGTGCTACCTGCATCAATAAGACGATACAGGCAGATATAAGACGTCTAGCCATATTCTGCACGAATCACGGACTATGGAACCTCTTGCAGCGCCCTTTCTTCCTGCAGAGGCATCCATATTGAGCTTCAAACGGCTAGACAGAGGGGGTGCCATCGGACTATTGAAAGTCTGTGCGAATGAATATGTGGAGATAAACCCATTGACACCAAGTCTAGCAGTTGATAGGCAAATCTTTTCCCAGACACCGGAGAACACCAACTGTAAATATCCATCCGAATTCTCTCATCTAATCTGTCATACCTATACTGCTCCAAGCCGAAGATAATGCCAGCGTATTCCTTCCATATATTCCAACATACAACGTGAGGTACCACCTTCAACTGACCTCTCATAGATGATGTAGACGTCTGTAACCACCAGCTCATAAGATAAGAACGTAACGAGGTAAGGGAATACATCAGACCATCAACCAACATAGTATATTTCTGCCATATTGTTGCAATCGTTGGGCAATGTAAAAATAAATGATTAGTGTCGCTGGAAGCACTTCGACAGAAAGGACATTGTGTGGGAAATGAGTTCATAAAAAGCATCCAATTATCAGGTAAGGGTAACGCCCCATAACATAGTTTCCATAGGAAGACCTGGCCACCAAATGTATCTACAGCTGCGCAAAGATGCTCGCGTTTGGCGACACTCATTATAGTAAAATTTACCTGCTGACGCGATGCTTGCTGATATAATTGAAGAAAGTCTATGAACCGCTGTAAATTACTTGATGTTGCATTTAGAAAAATCAGCAAATCATCTGCATAGCCCAAGTGTGTAGGTGTTGCCACTCGGCCTTCCTTAAAACCACATATTAAGCGTCTTTCCATCAAGGCCTTCAAACCACTACTGAACCCTTCCGCTGCAAGTATGAATAGAATGGGGGATAACGGGTCTCCTTGTTTTACACCGCAACCAGGGCTAAAAAATCCACTTTATTTGCCATTAATTAAGACCGAGCATTTTGTAGCATCTAAATTATTAAGAATGAGTCTGACAAAGAAAGGATGGAAACCCATTTTCAACAGAAGTAGCCAAAGATATTCCCAACTTACTCATCAAAAGCTTTAGCCATATCCAATTTGATGATTGTGCGGCCTCCCCGTTGTGGCCTATAAAGTAGATGGACCATCTCTTTTGCGATCAAAATTTGTTCTGCAATGCCCCTTCCTGGCAAAAATCCAGACTGTTATGGAGAAATCAGTTTGAGAAGCAGTGGTGCTAGCCACGTAGATATGAGACGTGTTACCACCTTTTATATGAAATTGGTGAGACAGATTTGACGAAAATCTGCAAAAGTTTCTGGAGAGTTTACCTTTAGCATCAATGTCATTAGAGATGCCACCATTGATGTTGGCATTTGTACCCCCAATAAAAAATTCCTGTCTGCTTTGAGAACATCATGTTGTATAATATCCCAGCAACTTTTATAAAATCTACTGTGATAACCATCAGGACCTGCAACACTTGTTGGACTAAGTGCCCACACCGCTTCTTTAACTTCTAAAAGTTGTGGCATAGCAATCAAAACCTCATTTTCCAATTCTGTTATCATAGAATGTATATATAGTAAAATATCACCATGATTCGATGTGAGTTGGGCTTGAAATGATGCAGAATAATATCGCACTGCCTCCATTTGTATACCATCCTCCAGCTCATATTCCTGGCCATTAACAGATTTAATCCGATCAATACGTTGTTTGCGCCTGTTATCTTTCACTATGTTATGAAAGTAGACTGTATTTGCATCCCCTTCCTGTATCCAATGTACCCTTGCTTTTTGTTGCCAATATTGACAAATGCGAGATTGGGCTAACAATAGTTTTTCTTTTGCCTGATGTTATTTTTCGTGGTGAGAATCGGATGGACTGGTATCATATATTGTTTCGGCCCGAACTACTCCAATTTCCGCTTCAGCCACTGCGTCAAAAACATTGCCAAATATTGTTTTGTTCCATTGTCACAAATCCGTCTTCAGACGTTGCAACTTATTATAGAGACCATGCATGCCTCCAGTTATGGGGTAAGAGTCCCATGTATGACGAATAAAATTCATGAAGTCTGGATGTGACAGCCAGACATCCAAAAAAACAAAAAGAGCGTGGCCCCGTCACATGAGAATCATGGCATGTAAGAAATAACGGCGCATGGTCTGATGTGGCACGATTTAGATGCTGAACTAGCAATATGTCAAAAAAGTCATAAAAAGATGGGGAGCATAGAAATCTATCAAGTCTTCTACTCACCCTTCCGAGGCCGCGACCATCTGAACAAGTGTATTTAGATCCCTGATAAGGCAATTCAACCAAACCCACTGTATCAATCCATTGCGTGAAATCTGATGTTTGTCGAACCGTAGGGGCAGTTGCACCTTGATGCTCATCTAATGAAGCAAATGTGTTGAAATCTCCTCCAACTATCCATGGATCTTGGATGTTATGCGAAACATCAATTAAATCTGTCCACATCTCCCTACGCACTGTCATTGTATATGGTCCATACACAGCAGTCCACCAGAAATATGTTCCAGAAGGAAACCAATGAAAACAAAAAGAAATATGTCTGTAGCCATGTTTCAACTCTATTTGATGCAGCATAGCAGAAGCCCAAAAAACCCATATGTTATGATCTTGCGAAACTGCTGCATTGGCAAATCCTAGCTTAAGCCGATAGTATTCTAATTTTGATTCAGGCAATTTAGGCTCAATGACTACAAGCAAGTGAATATGATGTTGTCGCACCAAATATTGCACACGTTGATAGGATGTGTGCAATATCCTTACATTCCTTGTTAGGCAATTCATTTGGAGATGTTGGACCGTGCACCTGTAATAAACACTACTAGAAGGGGAGGGGGTGAATAATGGTTAGCAGAAATTACACTAGTACCCTTGATTAAAAACCCTTTTGAAAACAGAATCTGAAACTGCCTCAGATTCAAAACCCGTTTTTGAAAAATTCAAAAACAATTGTACACAACTCCAAACATTATGAAAATTTCCAGAATTTAACTTCAATGAGTTAAGAAGACTCTGTCCAAAAATCAGACAAAAATAAGATCGCTTGGCCCTTCAAACAAATAAAAAGATTCAGATGGTCAATATGGACAGAATTGGACAGAATGTTGCTGATTTTGCAAAACGTGTTTCTCTTTGAATACGCAACCAAAAAGGTTGATCTTTATTTCAAAACACTCCTTAGGATGGGTAGATGATGTTTCCAAAAGGTCAAGACCTTAAACAATTTTTGATAAATATAGAATTTAAGTTTTCTCAAAACGGGTCAGATTGCAGCCAGATTGGAGCAGTTATCTTGCAAAGACTGAAAGACTAACTTTCCCTTTCTCAAATCAAGTGATTCTTGTTGCAAATGAAAGCTAACAGTCTGAAGTATAACTCCACCAAAAATCACGAATTTTGAAAATGTTTAGCTACTTTTTCAAATTGTGAGCAATTGTGTGAAAACTGTAATAAAAACGGGCAGAAAACAGAAATAAAGAAACAAGACAAGAACACCGAGAATTTATCCTGGTTCGGTCAATGTGACCTACTCCAGTTCCAAGGAACACGTTTTCTTGGATTTCACTATCAAATGAATCATCTTACAACAAGAACCAAGCTTGATCCTTGGGTTATACACCAACCCTATTCAAGACTTGAATAATCACGTTCTAAGCAACACTTAGTTGCAACTCCTCTAACACCTATTGATATAGCCTTATAAGAATGGCTAATCAATCTTACAAATGAAGCTCAAGAGGCTTGTAGCACAACAAAAACATCAAGAACACCTTTGCTACAAAGAATGGAACAAGAACAACAACAACAAGAAGATGATAGCTAGACAATTCAATAAATGCTTGTGAGCTTCAAGTGTGTTTCATCTTCTTCACCATTGCCTCTATTTATAGTGTGATTTGAGCCTTAGAGATAAGACTTCCAATGTGTCACCATCTTCATCATCTAGTCCAAATGTCTTCTTATCATTGGTTGGCCTTTGTACACTTGGCAAAATGAGACAACATAATTGGTCCACCTTGGATATCACCTCGTTGGCCAATTTTCTACCTTGGAATTGCCTTGAATTATCCTTAACAAGAATAGATAATATGGAGAAGATAATTGCACCAAAATAACCTCAACTCCTTGCTTGAGAATAGGCACGTGTGATTTGAAGAATTCAAATACAAAAATTCAGCTCCAACAATTCTCAAAGTAGCTGTTGGCTACTTCATTTTTATTAAAAATAGTTTTGATTTTCTTTAATGAAATAAGAAAGGATCATACCACCAAATTATCCTCAACTCCAAGCACAACAATAGGACATGTGAAGTCTTCATTTGACTTCAAAAATCTGTTGAAAAATATCAATAAAGACCAATTAGCCGTTGGCTACAAATTTGAAAAATCCAAGTCGGCAATTTTGCTAACTAGCTCCTTTTTGGTTGGTCCACTTGTCTCCAACTCACAAAATGAATACACCATCATATACATCTGAATATACACGTTTTTCAACATATATAAATGTGTAGCAACTCAGATTTTCTGAAGAAGAAATCAATAGATAATAGTTGACAAGATTATGTCAACGTGTAACACAGAAATCTCCAATATTTCTTCTTATATTTCATGAATATTTCCACACCTTTGACACCTTTAATATCTCTGAATAATGATGATAAATGTTCTCTTATAACATATATAAGAGGGTCTTCAAGAAAAAATAGAATGTGACATCTCAAATCGTCACATATCCAGCTATAGTCAATAATATCATCATGTGAGAGAAAGAGATCAAGAATCACCATATTATCTTCAAGTTAAAAATAAATCAGCTGCAGAATGCAGATAATAATATGCTCAAGAGAATCCTTGAGTGAAAATACCAAAAATACCCTCGGGGATAAAATGACCAAAATACCCCTGGTATATGAAAACTCCAGAAATGATCCGGATGGTCAGAAATAATCATGATATCACCTTTGTCATGATAAATATAATGAGAATACATCCTTGAAATATTTTCACCATGTGATGTTCCTATAAAACTCAAAATACCAATATTGCCCTTTTTGGTAAGTTGTAGAAACTTCCAAGGCACGTCTGTCACAAAACATTTATAAACACCAAAAACACATATTAATCACATAACAAAAATGTATAAATCATATACAAATGAAAACAACCAGTTTAACATTTTTTAGAAAAATATTTCTAAAAACCCTACACATTCTGTGAGACGTGGATCGATCCATGTGAGGGGCTGACGTACGTCGATCGATCCACGTGAGGGGCTGACATACGTAGATCGATCCACGTGAGAGATCGACGTCTTACAGTAAGTTTTGTTTCTTCTCAGTTCAACATGGATCGATCCACGTGTGGGGCTGATGTACATGGATCGATCTATGTGTCTCTGCCTGAGAGATCCACGTCATTTTTCTTCACTTTTTCAACCTTTAATCACTTATAACACCATATATGACATTTCTAAGTATTCACCACTTAAAATCATGACTTTGAAAATTATCCAAACATATTTCTCAACATTCTCCCCCTTTTGGATGATTTTCAAAATAACTTAACATGATTTTAATGTCAAAACTCATAACCAATTGTTTAACATCATAAATCTTACCAATTGTTTTCAAACTTTGTTTTCAACAAAAATTATGCTCCCCTTCAACTTATACTCTTCCCCTTAACCTATACTCAACTTATACAAATTGAAACTTATCATACCAAATCATGACTTACCAATCATACCAAATCATGACTTACCAACTAAAATCATGTTCTTATTCTATCTCCCCCTTTATTTTTCAAATCATGCGAAAGATAGAACTATACAATAGTGTCGTAAGTCATCATACCTAACTTGGCTCGTAAGTTTTCAAACGTGGCTTGATTAAGGGGTTTGGTAAAGATATCAGCGATTTGGTGATCAGTTCTTATATAGTTTGTGACTATATCCTCATTTTGAACATGATCGCGAAGAAAGTGGTATCGCACCTCAATGTGTTTGGCCTTAGAATGAAGCATCGAATTTCATGAAAGATTGATCGCACTTGTGCTATCGCAGAAAATTGGAATCTTTTTCACTTTAATGCCAAAATCACTAAGTTGCTGTTTAAGCCAAAGTATTTGGGTAGTACATAGACTCAAAGCAATATACTCGGCTTCAGTGGTAGAAAGAGCTACACTAGCTTGCTTTTTAGAAAACCAAGAGATCAAGTTGGTTCCTATGAATTGACATGTACTGCTAGTGGATTTTCTATCTAATTTTCAACCACCATAATCAGCATCACTATATGCGTGTAATTCCAACTTAGCATTTATATCATACCATAGTCCTAAGTGAGGTGTATGCTTAAGATGTCTAAAGATCTTTTTCACTGCATTGTAATGGATACCTTGGGACAAGATTGAAACCTAGCACACATACACACACTAAACATGATATCAGGTCATGATGAAGTTAAGTATAACAGTGATCCAATCATAGACCTATAGAGTGTGTCATCAAAAGGTTTACCATTTTCATCCTTATCTAGTTTGGTGCTAACACTCATGGGTGTAGGTGTTGGTTTCAAATCTTCAAAGCCAAACTTTTTAATCATATCATTGACATACTTAAGTTGACTAATGTGAATTCCTTGAGGGGTTTGTTTGATTTGAAGTCCTAAGAAATAATTCAACTCTCCTACCAATGACATTTCAAATTCTGACTTCATACACTCTTTGAAGTCTTTTACTAAGATAGGGTTGGTTGAACCAAAGATAATATCATCTACATATATTTGAACTATTAACAAGTCATTATCTTTTCTTCTTAGAAATAATGTGTTGTCGATGGTCCCCCTTTGATAATTATAAGCAATAAGAAAGTTTACAAATCTATCATACCAAGCTCTTGGAGCTTGTTTCAAACCATATAGAGCTTTCTTAATCTTGTAAACATGGTTAGGATTCTTTGGATCTTCGAATCCAGGGGGTTGTTTGACAAACACCTCTTCTTGGATGTATCTATTCAAGAATGCACTCTTGACATCCATTTGGAAGAGTTTAATATTACATATACTTGCAATAGCAAGTAACAATCTAGTTGTTTCTAGTCGTGCAACGGGTGCAAAGGTTTCTTCATAATCTATACCTTCTTTTTGATTATAGCCTTGTGCGACTAGCCTAGCCTTATTCCTTGTAATATTTCCTTGTTCGTCTATTTTATTCCTAAAGACCCACTTATTTCCTATTATAGACTTGTCTTCAGGTTTAGGTACTAAGTCCCACACATTGTTCCTTGTGAATTGATTTAATTCTTCATGCATAGCATCTATCCAAGATATATCACCTAAGGATTCCTTTACATTCTTAGGTTCTAATTATGAGATTAAGCTATGTCTTTCAAGTTGACTTATATTTCTATGTGTTCTAACCCCAACACTTGGATCCCCAATTATTAATTCTTTAGGGTGCCACCAATTCCTAGATTGACTAGGTTCACCCTCATCTTGTTCAAATGTTTCATTAGTGTGAACGTTATCATATGTAATTGGATCATTAGTTGTGTCTTCCAATTGCAAAGTTTCTTCATTTATTTCATATAAGGGTTCATGCATGTCTTGTTCAGGGGGAGTTGGTTCTAGATGATTAAGTACATGCTCAAGTAATACATCATCATCATACATATTTTCAACATTTCTTTCTTATTTATGTTGATGTTTATCACTAACTTCAAAGCATGTATTTTCATTGAATTTCACATGTATGGATTCAATTATCTTTCTAGATACAGGATTGTAACACCTACATGCTCTTGAGTTAGTTGAATACCCAACAAATATGCGTTCAATATACTTTTGTTCAAATTTATCTAGATTATCCTTAGTGTTCGGCACAAAACATTTATATCCAAATACTTTAAGATAATCTATCTTAGGTTGTCTATTGTTTAGCAATTCATAAGGCATTTTATTTAGTTTCTTTCTAATAGTAAGCCTATTTATAATATAGCATGCACAACTAACAGCTTCAGCCCATAAATATTTAGGTAATTTATTTTCACAAAGCATTGTCCTAGCAACTTCTTGAATTGTTCTATTTTTGCGTTCAACAACTCCATTGAGTTGTGGTGTTCTAGGTGGTGAGAATTCATGTTTAATTCCATAAAGTTCACAAAATTTGATTACATCTTTGTTTTTAAATTCTCCACCTCTATCACTTCTAAATCTCTTAACATTTTCTTCGTAAATGTTTTCAAGTTGCTTAATAAGGGTTTCAATTGCTAATGGAGCATCGTCTTTGTGTGTTAAGAACAATGTCCATGTGTAGCGTGAGTAATCATCTACTATGACACACACATAGTAGTGTCCACCTGGACTTCTTGTCCTACTTGGACCAAATAAGTCTAAGTGAAGCAATTCTATTACATGACTAGCACTCACTTCATGTTTCGGTTTTAAGGTTTCTTTAATGTGTTTTTCCTTAATACATGTTTCACACATTTGAAAATTATCTAAGTCTAACTTAGGCATTCCTCTAATTAAATTCTTCTTAGATAATTTCTTAATGGTTGAAATTCCTATATGGCCTAATCTTCTATGCCATGAATTCACATCTAAGTCATGTGATATTGGAAACTTAACCTTAGCATCTAACATGTTATCTAAGGTAAGAGTATAAATATTACCATCTCTATTTCCTTTTAAAACCGTTTCTCCTTTTTCATTTATTATATCACAAGAATTGGGAAGAAAAGAGACACTATAACCACAATCTATAAGTTGAGAAATACTAAGTAAATTATAAGAGAGATTGCTTAGTAACAACACATTTCGTATTTGAAATGTGTTAGAGTCCCCAATTGTTCTTTTTCCAACAACTTATCCTTTGTTGTTGTCACCAAATGTTACTTTTCCACCATTCTTGATATGTTCCAATTCGATGAATAGTTTGGGGTTCCCCGTCATATGCCTCGAACATCCACTATCTAAAAACCATTTGGTTTTCAGATTCTTTGACTTTGCCTCCTTCTTGCATTCTTTGCGTTTTTCCTCGTTGGATACGAAGTAGACTTGATTTTCCTCAGTTTCGGATTCCGAGTCGGATGAGTCGCTCCATGTGCTCACCTTCATTGCTCGTTTCCTTTCCTTGTCTTAGATTCCTTTGTCTTTGTCATTTGTGCCTCCTTGTCCTTGGCTTGTTTATTATTTTTGTTATTATTATTATTTGTCTTCGTGGGACAATCATCTGAAATATGTCCTTTTTGACCGCATTCATAACACTTTAATTCTTTATTATACCATTTGTTTGTGTTATTTTTCCTAGGGTGAGAAGAAGAAGAAGAAGAGCGTTGTCTACTCCTATTAGGACGTTTGAAAAACTTCCTAAGTTTTCTTGCTATCAACATCAAGTCATCATCTAATTCAGTATCAGTATTACTGTCATCATTATTTGTATGTGTTTCAGTTGTTTTGAAAGCTATAGACTTACTTGATGATTTAGATGACTCGGACTTCCGTTGGTTTAGTTTTACCTCATAGACTTTAAGAGACCCGATCAATTCATCCATCTTAGTGATTGACTTTGTCTCCTCGATTGCAGTCACCTTTGGATCCCATTCAGCAAGAAGGCTTCATAGCACCTTTTGAACCTTTTCATTGTTCGAAAATGACTTCCCTAAAGCTTCAAGGGCATTGAAAATATTAGTAATCCTCAAATCCATAGATGTTATGGATTCATTCAGCAACATTTTGAAAGTCTCTAATTCAGTCATAAGCATGTTTATTTTTGACTCTTTAACACCACTAGTACCTTCATGCTTTAATACAAGTGATTTCCACATGTCGTGTGCGCTTGTGCAATTTAAAACATATCCTGCTTCAGACGTTGTAAGTCCATTAAAGAGTAATTGCATAGCTTTAGCATTCATTGACATTTTCTTTTTATCTTCCGATGTCCATTCACTTTTATATTTTTCTACTTCTTGAGTGACTCCACTAACTTGTACAACTTTCATTGGAATGTACGGCCCATCTTCAACTATAGACCATAAATCGATGTCTATAGACATTAAAAATAACCTCATTCTTAGTTTCCAATGAATAAAATTATTGCCATCAAAAAGAGGAGGGCGTTGGGTGGACATACCTTCCAACTCACCTTTGTGTAGCCTACTAGTCTCAAAACAAAGGTATTTACATTGGCAATATTTGGCAATGTTCTTAACAAGAATAGATAATATGGAGAAGATAATTGCACCCAAATAACCTCAACTCCTTTCTTGAGAATAGGCATGTGTGATTTGAAGAATTCAAATACAAAAATTCAGCTCCAACAATTCTCAAAGTAGCCATTGGCTACTTTATTTTTATCAAAAATAGTTTTGATTTTCTTTAATAAAATAAGAAAGGATAATACCACCAAATTATCCTCAACTCCAAGCACAACAATAGAACGTGTGAAGTCTTCATTTGACTTCAAAAATCTGCTGAAAAATATCCATAAAGACCAAGTAGCCGTTGGCTACAAATTTGAAAAATCCAAGTTGGCAATTTTGCCAACTAGCTCCTTTTTGGCTGGTCCACTTGTCTCCAACTCACAAAATTAATACACCATCATATACATCTGAATATACACGTTTTTCAACATATATAAATGTGTAGCAACTCAGATTTTCAGAAGAAGAAATCAATAGATAATAGTTGACAAAATTATGTCAACGTGTAACACAGAAATCTCCAATATTTCTTCTTATATTTCATGAATATTTCCACACCTTTGACACCTTTAATATCTCTGAATAATGATGATAAATGTTCTCTTATAACATATATAAGAGGGTCTTCAAGAAAAAATAGAATGTGACATCTCAAATCGTCACATATCCAGCTATAGTCAATAATATCATCATGTGAGAGAAAGAGATCAAGAATCACCATATTATCTTCAAGTTAAAAAAAATCAGCTGCAGAATGCAGATAATAATATGCTCAAGAGAATCCTTGAGTGAAAATACCAAAAATACCCTCGGGGGAAAATGACCAAAATACCCCTGGTATATGAAAACTCCAGAAATGACCCGAATGGTCAGAAATAATCATGATATCACCTTTGTCATGATAAATATAATGAGAATACATCCTTGAAATATTTTCACTATTTGATGTTCCTACAAAACTCAAAATACCAATTTTGCCCTTTTTGGTAAGTTGTAGAAACTTCTAAGGCAAGTTAGTCACAAAACATTTATAAAAACAAAAACACATATTAATCACATAATAAACATGTATAAATCATATACAAATCAAAACAACCACTTTAACATTTTTTAGAAAAATATTTCTAAAAAGACTACACATTCTGTGTGACATGGATCGATCCATGTGAGGGGCTGACGTACGTCGATCGATTCACGTGAGGGGCTGACGTACGTCAATCAATCCATGTGAGAGATCGACGTCTCATAGTAAGTTTTGGTTCTTCTCAGTTCAACATGGATCGATCCACGTGAGGGGCTGATGTACATAGATCGATCCATGTGTCTCTGCCTGAGAGATCCACATCATTTTTCTTCACTTTTTCAACCTTTAATCACTTATAACACCATATGTGACATTTCTAAGTATTCACCACTTAAAATCATGACTTTGAAAATTATCCAAACATATTTCTCAACAGCAGATAGGGGCTCCAAGTTTGAAGTAGCCCTTGTTACGATTCTCGATGGAGCGGTCTAGGCATATCTTTTTTCTTGGTACGGTGGCGTTTCTGACTACAAACCATTACACCACTCAACAGTGCATGATCTTACTGTGCTGCTGGTTTGTCTGATAATCCCTGTTGCATTCGCAATGAAAGGTCTTGGGCCGATACATGAATATCCGTGTCATCATTGGATGGCTCTAGTTGAATTGCCTCCGTGTCAGAGGCATGTCCCGACCGCGGTGAATGAGCTTGTGTAGGCTGAGGCAAAGGCTCCACTGATGTTGAAATGAGCCGCGAAAGATCTTGCTTTTCAGAAACATCAATATCGGAACCATGTGTCTCCTCATACGCCTGCTGAAGTATATCATCTTGAGAGGACAAGTTTTCTAGCATGGTGTTATTCTGTTGATGCTGATTGCCCTAGGCCTCATCGAAGGGAGTGCAGGTGTTTAAGTTTTGTTCAGACACTGTTGGCACAACAGAGGACTTCAATATGGTAGTGTGAGTTTCTGGTGGTGGACCAAATTTTTTTGGTGTCCAACGCTGGGGTGGCTTGGAAACTTGTTTTGGTAACGAAGATGGAGGAACTGTGGTTGTTGGTTCAGTGTCCCCTGGTGTGTCTTTTTTACATGCAGTCGTTGAATGCCCTAAAATACGACATGTACTACAATACCCAGGCAAATTTTCATATTATACTGGCTGGAAAAAGTGATGATCATCGCTTTGAATATATAATTTCTGCGGTAGCTCCTAAGAAACATCAGTCTCAATACAAAATAACCACCGATGGTCTCAGTAAATTTGTGGTTGTAGAATCTGCTCAAAGCGGGGTTCCTATCATTCGTGCTTTTTCAAACAACGCTTCCTGCTTGTGTAGATAAACCAGAAGGCCAGGTAATGAAATCCAAACTGGAACAATGGGCACGTCTATCTTTGGATCAAAATCATACGTCCATTTTGTAACTCTCATATGATATCCAAGAACTGTCCATGTGCGTCGAGAAAAACAACGGTGATAATCTACCTCAGCATCGAAATTCAGTAGAATATGAGTAGGATTAAATAATGTATTTTTACGTCTACGGAGAAACCAATCCGATCAAAACACTTGTGAATGGCGTCCAACTTAGGTCGACCATACCAAAACGTTCCTACTAGACAATGTTGAAAAGTAACCAATAATGCTGACTCCTTGCGTGTGAATTTGATTGTAGGAAATCCTTTGAATCGTGTGATTTCACGAGGAGGGATGATCGTTGCCAGTGGCTTGAGTAAGGAGGCGTAGGATCGCTGCGGATCCATGGCCTTCAAAGTTGATCGCAGCAGCCTCCCTTGGAACCCCGATCCGTGGAAAACGATTGGATCTTCTGAATAAAATGCCAATAAACAACGAAAAGGAATAACATGTATCGGAAGAAACAAGAAGACGATGAAGAGAAGAAGGCTGCGGCATGACGCCGCCGCTGTCAATGCAGTTGCCCGTGCGTTTCAAGATTCGCCATTTTTCCTTGGATATATGTATATATAGAATATAAAAAAAACTCGATGCTGCCCTTCTCCGGCGATTTCGCCTGGTTGGTGGCGTAGCCGCCGTCGGCTACCGCATGCATCAACTCTCTCCCTCACTACTGCATTCCTTCATCCCTATTTCTCTCTTTGCTTCCTCCCATGGCGAACGATCCCGCTGTGACGGCTCCGCAAACGACGCTCAATAGGTCATTTGCATCCTTGTTTTCGTCCCCCACCCCCGCCTCACAAATCCACCCCAAACCAGTCCAGAAGTTCAAGGGCAGCCCCATGATCTCCTTCACAGACGAGGAAATCCAGTCACTTGCTGCTCCATACCGCTTCACATTGGTTGGCACTTTTTGGTATGGCAGAACCCCCCTTGCAACGATACGCGCCGCCATTGACAGAATCGGTTTCTCTGGACCGGTAAAGGTCGGCCTTTTAGACGTTACGCACATTGTCCTTCACTTTGATCTGGAACAAGACTATACTAGATGCTTTACTCGACGAGGATGGATAATATCGGGCAAACAAATGCGCATCACCAAGTGGACACCGGATTATGACCCTGCCGTGGGAGTGCCTATCGTGCCTATATGGGTATCCTTTCCGGGCCTTCCGATCCACATGCATCGTAAAGATGCCATCTTTCAGATCGCGTCCATGCTTGGAAACCCTTTGAAACTTGATGCGGCCACTTCAACGTTAAACCGATCCTCAGTGGCACGGGTATGTATTGAACTTGACGTGTCCAAGGACCTCCCCCAACGTGTTTACATCCAGACGCTAGCTAGAACAATCATGCAAACGGTTCAATATGAGGATCTTCCCTGCTATTTCTCTGACTGCTATCGTTTAGGCCATGTGGTTGCCGATTGTGGAAAGCAAAATGATCCACCACCAGATGCTTCGCAAGACACGGTGGAGTCAAACCCTAAGCAAAGCAAATCTGATAAAGCCAAAAAAAAACGATGGACTCCTAAAAAATCTGGTGCACCAAATTTCGATCACCAGCCGCCTATGAATGATCCAGTCCCTGCCTCGCCAGAACTGGCCATTACCCATGCAGTTTCAGCGATACAAGACTTTTCCAGATTAAAAGGAATTGACGACTGTCTTCTAAGAGATCTCCCTGGGACATCCGTATTGTTCTCACATTCTGATAATGAACATGAGCCCTTGGACGATAATTTGCATGCAGAGTTTGAAGAGCGTGAAAGTCAGGCTATTGCTAGTTTAATCGAAGCAATGTATGTGGATGCACGTTCTGTGGAACAGAACGATAATGAAGAAGTGGAAATGGCACAAGCAGAAGAAGGCCCTTCTACGCACAATCCTAATCAAGTGCCACGCCTGTTACGTCGAAATCCCCCCACGTCTCCTCGCTTAACCAGGTTACGTGCAGCGCACCTCTCTAACTCCTTTGATTTTTTGTCTCAATGAAGATATTGTTGTGGAATGTACGTGGAATATGTAACTCTTTGCATCGTCTGCTTTCACTAGTTCGTAAACATAAAGTCTACATTCTGGTAGTTATTGAGCCAAAGTTACGTCCAAGTGCCTTGACATCTTATCAATTGCAACTTGGTTTTTCTAAAGCTATATCCGCTTGTCATGATCAAATTTGGTTTTTTTTGGAAGGATGCACTTCTCAAGCTGGAAGGAGAGCAGCTTGGACACCAACATCATTCTATTCAGTATCGTTGGTTGGCCACATGAGAGTGTTTTTGGTTGACTGGTGTATATGGTCGTCATTCAATGCTACAACGACGTATACTGTGGGATGATTTAGGTCAATTTTATGACTCAAATACACTCCCATGGCTTATTGGTGGAGATTTTAACACCTTCAGAATATTAGACGAACACCGTGGGAGATCGCATCCATCATTGCGCACGCTACAGGACTTCAATAATTTCATACAGCGATGTCAATTACAAGAAATAGCATTCCAAGACTCTTGTTTCACATGGTCCGACGGGAGAGGCTTAGGCCGCGTATGGAGACGTCTTGACCGTTTCTTGTGCTCATCATCTTTTTCTGAGCTTTTTTCCTACACCAAAGTCCATCACCTTTCAAGGGCTACGTGGGATCATGCGCCTTTGCTACTAACATGTGACTCGGATGGCCCACGTGCCCCTTCCATGTTTCGGTATCTAGACGTGTGGACCACACATGCAGATTTTGATGATTATGTTACTCACAAATGGCAATCTTATCCCACAGTTGGCGGCATGTGGGGATTTCATCGCAAGCTATCATATGTTCGCAAGGATTTAAAGCAGTGGAATAGAGACACCTTTGGAAACATATTCGATGCCGTCTCCCATGCAGAATCAGAAGCGAAGGTGGCGGAGAATCTTTTTGACAGCAGCCCTACCGAATCCAACCGTCAGTTCTATCACCAGAAAGTGGCAGAACTACGTCTTGCGCAGAAACGTTCCTTTCTATATTGGAAGTAGAAGGCCAATGTGAAGTGGTTAAATGATGGTGATGCAAACACTTCTTTCTTCCACCAAACGGTCAAACAAAAACGCAGCCACCAACACATTCGCAGCATCAAGCAACCGGATGGTAATGAACTTAATTGTCTGGCAGATATTAAAGATGAAGCTGTTCGATTTTTCACAAATCTTTACACTGATGAGCCAGTTGAGAGTTGGGACTTTATTTTACAGTACATACCATCTCTTATCACAGCGGACGAAAACAGTGCATTGACGGCAATTCCTCAACTAACCGACGTTAAGGCAGCAGTTTGGGATCTCAGCCCATCCAGTGCAGCAGGTCCGGACAGTTACCTGGGGTCCTTTTATAGACACTTCTGGCACTTGATACAACACGACGTACACAAAGCCATCCAAGAATTTTACCTAGGAATTCGTATGCCTAAGGTTGTGGCAGCAGCTTCCATCATTCTCATTCCGAAGGTAAGTAATCCCCAAACGTTTGCAGATTATCGTCCCATATGTCTTACAAATTTTATTTCCAAGACCATCACACGTTTGTTAGCGACACGGCTGGGCAATATCTTGCCCAAAGTAATCTCTCCAGAACAAGCTGGTTTCATGAAGGGAAGGGATATTACAGAACAAGTTTTATTAGCACAAGAGATGGTCCATGTCTTGGATAAACGGACAAGGGGCGGACAGGTCATTATTAAGTTGGATATGGCTAAGGCTTTTGACCGTGTAAGCTGGAGATATCTTCAACAACTGCTTCAAAGGCTGGGTATGGATGAACGTTTAGTGTGAATCATTATTAACAATTTGAGTGACACCAGATGTTCCATTCTGCTAAATGGTTCTCTTACTGCATGTTTTCCAGTTAGTAGAGGTGTTAAACAGGGGGACCCTTTATCCCCATTACTCTTTATTCTATCATCTGAGGGATTCACTCGAGGACTCAACTATCACATACATACTGGAATTATCGATGGCTTCAAGGCAGGGCATACACCATGTGTTTCACATTTGGGTTTTGCTGATGATTTATTAATTTTTCTCAATGGCTCCCCTTGCAACTTAAGAAAATTTCGCACCTTTTTAGACAAGTATCAACAGGCTTCTGGGAAACTGGTTAATTATCACAAAAGTCTATTTGTCGCCGGGAAAGGAGTTTCGGTTACTCCGTCTACCATAGCCTTGGGCATGAGATCGACGTCACTTCCGATTAAGTATTTGGGCTCTTTTTTGCATAAGGGAATAACCAAGTCCAGGTACTGTGCTACTCTCCTCCGTCATTTTGACACTAAACTCACGTCCTGGTCGACAGCTTTCTTGTCTCTGGCGTGCAGGCTGGTCCTCATTAAACATGTGCTCAATGCATTGCCAATACATCTAATAGCTAGCTCAAGACTACCAAAAGGGGTAATTCACTGTTTAAGTCGCAAAATGGCCTCATTCCTTTGGAAATGACACCATCAATGGCAGTCTTGGTCTTCGGTATGTCGGCCAGTTGAGTAAGACGGCCTTGGAATTCAGCACCTCTTGCACATCCAAAAAGCATATGATTGCCAGATATGGTGGAAACATTTTCACTCTAATACATTGTGGGCTGACTTCTGCAGAATAAAGTATGGTAGTCGTCCATCAGTCTATTCGCATACATACGATTCTCCAACATGGAAACGCATTTGTAAAATTCATACATACATGGAGACACATACCAACACTTCTAATCATATGATACATTGGACTCCTGATGAGCATGGTCAATTCTCCATCCGTTCTGCATACTCGTTGATTGTACCCTCTGAACAATCGAAGCTGGAGACACGGTACATTTGGTGGAAGAACATACACCCACGGCAAAAAATCTTTTTGTGGAAATTATGGTATCATTCACTTCCCATGATAGATAACTTTCACAGGTGGATGGTGGTTTATCCTTCGCAGTGTTTCTTTTGTAGCCATGATCACGACAGTCAAGACCATGTGTTCCTCAATTGTGTATTCATTCGGCCTCCTTGGATAGATATCTCTATTACATTTTCTGGACCACTGCCACACTCCTTGACCATAAAGGCGCATCTCCTCCGTTGGTGGCGTATATCATCTAAAATCACAATGACGGGTCAATTGAGATCGATTGTTCCATCTCTAGTAGTATGGGAAATCTGGAAAATGTATGCAGCGTGTAGGTTTGGGGACGAGCATTTCGCCTATGACAGGTTGTACATGCGGATCAAAGGCTCGATCTATATATGGTGCTCATCTATTAATGGGAAAAAAATTGCGCAGGAAATTCCACAACTCGTTGCTCAGCGATTCTCACCACCGTTGCTTATGAAGAGACTATCGGTAATTAAGTGGCTTTGTCCACCGTCTGGACGATTTAAGCTCAACGTTGATGCAGCCATAGGTCAACACATGTCGGCAGGAGCTGCTGTCCTACGAACGGACCAGGGCATGTTTCAATCCGCTATATGTTTTCCTCTACCCTCCTTGCAGCCTCTTCGGGCAGAAATACATGCTATGACAATTTCCTTAATGTTCTTTGCACAACAGTATGATAGCCTAGTGGTGGAAACCGACTGTCAAACTCTTGTTAAGCTACTTGCTCACCAGCGCCAGCTCACAGGTTCATTGGCATTAGACATCAGCCGTGCGTCCCAGTTCCTCAGTCTAAATGCCTCTACTATCCAGTTCTGTCCACGGGAAGCAAATTTCGCAGCGCATCGGCTCGCCAGATATGGGTTTTCATCAGCAGGAATGACTGTCTACAGTACATCTCAGCAATTACCCGGTGAAGTACGAGGAGCAATAACTGTGGATCATCAGCTGCCTACATTCAGTGCCTGATACATGACATTCATTTATTCATATAGTTGTCTGTGTTTTGAGGCACAGACAACAGGGGTGCGTACTTTTTACTGGTTATTCTTATACATGCTTGTTAATCTTGGTGTTATTCATTGCTACACTCATTCCTGTTTGTCTCTTGTGATGGCGTTTGTTCGGACCTGGTGGACAACTTCTGATGCTTTGGAGGGGAAATTCATCTTGGCCTATTCCAAGTCAACAATCTCCATGCCCAGTAGCATCATGTTTCATGTGTCGTCTTGGTTTCGCTTCAAGCCAAGACGACTTCGGTACGTGCTTGGCTATGTTTATCACATGCATTTCATGTTCTCATCTTTCATTTCTAATTACAATCACTATTCATTACGAGATATATGGATGAATTATGGCGGTTGGCCCACGCACTTGGCATACCAGGAGATGGAGACTCTATGCCATTCTCGATGCACAATATCCAGCATTGACGCAAGGACACCTTCGGCACACCCTAAGGCTGTTTGGAGCTTCTCCCCAACATTTTCACATTTCTTTTCATTTACATCAATGTACGACGTTAATCCCAGAAATATAAATATGCATGCTTTTTCCTTCGCCAAGGCTTTATCCACAAGAGTGGTTTTACTTGGCAAGGTTTTAATGCGGCATATCATATATGACTGGAGAAACGTCATCATTAGCGCTTTGTACTACATATATTCATACTCTGACCTTTGTAATATGGTTTCACTCCGCCACAAGCGAGGTCTTCAATAAAATCATACTATTTCTCTTAAAAAATATATATGTATATATATATATGTGTGTTTGAGGACTTTCACATCTTTAGCAGTCTTGCCGTGTGAAGTTCGAGGAGCAATTACTTTAGATACTTCAGTACCTCACCTGCACTTTTGATAATGATGTTTCTCAATGGGTTGGCGTACTCATGAAATAGTTGCCTATGTCACTTCTTGGCATGGGCAACGTTGGTATATTATCCTTCCATTTCTTATGATTTTATCTAGCACATTCAATCACATTTATTATACGGATAATAAATTCTTTTTATATGTATTGCTGAGGAACATAAACACTGGCTACCGCACTCTTATGATCCATTTAAGCATTGGTGGACACGGACACCTGGATTTGTCTTTTCGCGGTTGTCTTTGTTCATTTTGAATACAGGCAACGTCTGTATGTACATGCCCTTCACTTGTTTCTTTTTACTATATCCTGCTTATACTATATTGACCGTTTCATTTATGTGGCACAAACTAATCCCGAGGATAAGCCCATGAGATATGCATATGGAGCGACGGGAGGCTGCCAATTTGATATACATGGATGTGTTTCTCTCTTGGCAATGTCTTTCTGCAATGAATATACGACAGAGACCCTTCGACGTGCGAGTGTCGCAAATTTCTCTTCAACTAGATTAGATTGTATTATACTCATTATCTCGAATTTCACATTATTATCAACTAGTATTTTGCGATTTTTATATAGCATTTCATTTCTATTCTGTTTAGTTTGGGAGAGTCTCCCTCCATAGATAGGACCCCTTTTGTAACCACGGTCTACCTCTGCCTCAAGTGAGGGTTCATATACATTAATAAAACATCCGGATGGTACCGCCCATCCTTCAACTAAAAAAAATATATGTTTGGGGATATATATGTCGGGAAGATGTGTGAATTATAAGTTTGATGACTTGGATATAAGCATGTACTTGAAAAGTATGATGTTGATGTATATGTTTGAGGATTTGACATGTATGTTGCCATATGCTTTGGGAAAGGATGTTGATGGGCGGGATGTTTGTTAGTATACTTAGGAGATAATGTGACATCATCTTTTGGGGAGAATAAATGATGTGGTTAGGGGTGTTGAGCAAACCAAATAGTTCACGAACTATTCGAGTTCAATTCGTATTTGATTCAAGTTTGTTCGTTAATTTTACTTAAACAAGCCGAATTCAAACATCTAATTAGATTTGTTTACTAAAACCAGCCAAACTATTCACGAACTATTCGGCTTGTTTAAACGGTTATACTGTTATCGAGCCAAACTCCAATAAAATTTGAAGTTCGTTATAATAAATGAACCAATCCGAATAGATCGTTTGACTAAACGAATCCGAATTTGAAAACCTGATATTTGGCTCGCTTGGTTCATTAACACCCCTAGATGTGGTATATATTGCTACTAGGATTTACACATATTTCAGTATGAAGTATGCATAAAGAATACGTGTATTGAGGGGGAGGATGAATGCATTGACTAAAGAGGATATAATTTTTGGCATAAAAATTGAGTTTCAAAGTTTTTAATTAACAAAGAAAGACAAAAGTACCGTTTTTTAAACAAAATTTCTTTTAAAAGTGTATGGTTTTGAAATCATGAAAAAGGAAGAGATTGTTGAAATATGGATGCGTTGATGATTTTTAAAAAGATGTTTGGAAAGATTATAAAGTCATTTTACACATTAGAAATAACAACATGTTGAAAAGTAAAATCGATCTCTACATAGATCTCTCAACAGTGATCAATATATACATAGATCTCTTAGAAAAAAGACATCAATGTTTCTACATATACTTGTGCAAGTTTTGAGGTACACTATTAGGCATCAATATATCTGGTTAAAGACATCAATAGATCGATATATACATCAGTCTCTCAAGAAGAGACATCGATTAATCGATATAGGCAAAGTGCAAAATTGAAACTACATTGTAAGACAACGTCTCGAAGCCTAAAGATATGGACGATTGATGCGACATCAGCCTCTACAAACTGAGACATAGATCGATCGATATAGCTCAGGATTGAAATTAATAGCCGTTGTAACCAAATCCAAAGAAGATTTAAAGTTTTTTCTATCTCTAATCTTACCCAAATTGATCATAGACTTTCCCCCAATATCTATAATGCTTTCTTGACTATTCTAAATATACTTAAGATTCTATAGGGTGCTATGGATCATCAAATTCAATTATTGGATTGTTGAAGACTATTTGGGCAGCTTCGAGGCAATCAATAGAGTTGAAGACTTGATGAAAGCTGCAAAATGTGGCTCACACCCTCTATATATTGAAGAAGCTCAGATGAGACATTTATACACTTTCATCCTTTTTAAATTTCATCCCTTATTATTGTAAAAAGCTCTCAAAGATGCAAAATGCTTAAAGTCTATTAAGCCCTTGTTGCTTGTTTTTATTGTTGTATTGTGAGAGTAGAAAATTAAAACAGGAGGAACTAAACATATTTGATCTCTTGCTTGTGATTTAGACTCATTAGAAAGTTTAATTTCACTTTTCCCAAAACCCATTTGGTCAAAGTTCCTCGATAGAACATTGTTGAAGTTGTGAAGAATCAAAAAGTGTTTCTTTCTTGTAGTGCTGTTGTTGATGTTGCAGAAGTTGTTTGTGCAATAAGCTAATGTTGTTGCAGTTGTTACTTGCGCTAGATGTTTGCGTAAGTGTTTTTATATTTGTTGCTTACATTAGTTGTTAGCGCAAATGTTGCTGTTTTGCTTACTAGTTGTTGGCGCAAATGTTATTGTTGTTCTTGTTCCTTGTTGAAGAAAATAAGAAACATTGTGGTTGAAAATCCACTTTAGAAACAAAGTGTTAATGGAGTAGAACCAAAAGGATTCGAACCACTCTAAATCATGCGTCTGTATTCATTATTTCTTATCTTTATCTTTCTTATTTTGGAGAGAAAATTTTAAAAGTTGCCCAACATTCTATTCACCCCCTCTCTAGAGTCATTTTCATAGACGTAACAAGTTAGAGGAAGGCATAATTATTGAAAGATTGACATATTCTGTGACTGTCATAGGTTCATGAATGCAAACATCACAGAGGATCACAGGAACATCGATTCAAACATAGTTGGGAGAATGAGTAGAGAACGCGTTAGTCAGAATGTGAACTTTGAAACACAAAATATTCGAGAAACTTTAAGGGAGAGCTTGAATGTGGATGTCAACCACAAGAAAGCATTGAGAGAAAAAGGGCAATAATGACAATGATGTATGGTGATTGACTCAAATCTTTCTATGAGTTGCCTTATTATATGCTGCCCTTGAAGCATCAAATGAAAGAACCATTGTCTTGTGGAGACAGGATCCATAATTGAGAACTATTTATATGAAGGTGTTCGACGCATTTTTCTAGGCATTCGAACTATTGATTCTTGGGCTTCATCATTGGCATATGCTGATATCAATTGACAATACGCGTTTGTATGGCAAGTATAACGAGAAATTGTTGATTGCTGCTGGGTTTGATGCGATTGATCACATGTTTCCGCTTGCTTATTGCTATTGTTAATGAGGAGAGGGAACACAATTGGAGATGGTTGCTTAAAAAAATGTTTCAGTGTATAATTGACAAAATAAAAGATGTATGTTTAATTTCAGAGCGATCCATCGACCTTCAAATAGCGATTTGATCAGACACTACATGGTAACCACCTTATAC
This sequence comes from Eustoma russellianum, assembly GCA_036186865.1. Classification (NCBI taxonomy): domain Eukaryota; kingdom Viridiplantae; phylum Streptophyta; class Magnoliopsida; order Gentianales; family Gentianaceae; genus Eustoma; species Eustoma russellianum. Next base: position 31,550,255 of record AP025043.1, on the reverse strand, counting down.
GTATCATAGATATTGTCTGCCTCATATCAGATCGAGTTTTTCATCAGGAGTTGTTACACAATGAATTTATACATTCTATAGATAGTGTATGTTCATAATACTGAATTCACTAGCAATCAGTTTTTACAGTTTAATTTCTTGGTTTGGTGTTAGCAACTCTTCTACGGTCTCCTACACCAGAACACAAAATGCACAAGTTTACGGAGTGGTAGAGAAGCTGAAGGCGATAAATAAAGATGTACATGATTACCTTATGCAAATTTCACTTCATACATGACATTGTTTCATGACAGCGGCATGAGGTATTATATAATGACAACAAATTATTAATCATCTCAGAAAAGCGTACTCAAGGGAGCTAGGGTTTTTACCAATGTCTACTTGTGTTCAAGCAGTTTTCAAAAGAACGGTGAAGATGTTTGACAAAAAATATCAAGAGGTGCTTGCTCATATAAGCGCCGGTGACAGAAGGCCACTGAAAGTGCAGCAACGATTTTTTACAACAAGAGCGATGCCAGAATACATAGTGTTCAAGCTTACGATAGTCGAGTAGGTGTATACAAAGTTGTGACTCGATTGATGCTAGCTGGTGATGGTGTTACACATACTGTTAAACTCTTGAAAAAACATGCACTTATGGCAGGTTTCATGTTTTTTTTAATGTCTTGTTTAGACACTATGTGTGCATAAGAATATACACAGTGTGGCAGCAGAGTTGGTTTGTTGTACCCCGCCTAAATTAGTACGGGATCTAGGGTTGGGGTTGAATAAGGCAATAGAACGATATCTCAAAAGGAGGGTATCTTCGACTTTACCTACGATTAATTAAGATTAAAGGAAATTAGGATACTACCCAATGCGTAAAATATGAAGCAAGTGAGCTGTTGGAAGATAGCTTAGGGCGTTTCCTAAATCTCAATGATAAACGACTCAAGGATTAGGAAGAGACACACTAATCATTGGACACTTACACTTGGGAAGAAAAGGACCCCTCCCCACCGCCGGCTTATTCTTGAGGAAAGCCAAAGGAGAATTTGTTATTTAAAACATAGCTCTTATGGGGTTAAGCAATTTTAAATTTAATGGGAAGTAGGTCTATGTGACACATTCATATACATAGGGTAGGGACATACATATATATGTATACATATACGTTACATGACGGGCTATGATACGATAAGTGGTTTAACAGATTATGGTCCGGGGAATATACCCAAGGGGCAGCCAATAAAGGTACACAAACACGTGTACATATATATATATATATATATATATAGGTATAGGTATATATATTTTTTTGAATGAAGGCGGGCATTTATTGAATTAAAAAACCTCACTTATGGTGGAGGTAACCATATTACAATAATGTATATCATACGAAAAACGGAAATGTAAAGAAGCTATAATATGCAGTCTCCAATCATATATGATACGCCGCATTAAAACCTTGCCAAGTAAAACCACCCTTGTGGATAAAACCTTGGCAAAGGAAAAAGTGTACATATTTATACGATTGGAGTGCAAGCATGTGAGTATATTCCAAGTGAATCGTATTGTAAAATATGATTTCGTCAGTGGAGCTATGATGCAACTGAGAACCAAATTGCCAATGCCAAACGAATGCTGCAGTCGACCCCAGTATTGATGTGGTATAACGCTTCCCAATTTGTCGAACCAAAGCAATGAGTGTTGTTCCTCGGCACAAAACAACAACAGATGTATAAGTAAGCATGAAGCAAACAGCGAAGCTATAAATAAACATGCAAACATGCCAATAGCATACCAAGGTTGCCCGAAGTCCATGGACTGCAGGCAACTTGCCATTGTGTGCAGCCTTAAAATACAGTAGATCCTGAAGTACGTAGTATGAAAAATGATTTGCAATACATACCAGCGTTGCCTGCATGATGAGGATGCAGGCAACTAAACAAACGTTCAAGCCGAGTTGTTTATGTTCTGAGTGCATGGATAACACCATCAATATAGTAGAAACCACGGGCTGTGGGAGGTAAATGATCTGCAGCAGTGAATAGTCGAGTGACAGGGTGTATGCGGGCGTATTGACTTAAATAGTGCGCAACCATGTTTATCTCTCATGGAATATAAGAAATTGAGCTGTTGGTAATAGTCAGAAAATGATGGAGACGATCATATTCTGGCAAGACATGAAACTGACTGCTGGATAGTTGATTCAGCTGCTTGCAGTCAGTTTCAATAATCAAACAGCGGTGGACAAGGCCAAAGAATATTAAACTATAAAGAATAGCTTGCAGCTCTGCCCGCAATGGTGATAAAAGAGGCAGGCGGAAGGAGAGAGCGGCCAGCAAATGGCCATTTGAATCCAGCAATATGGAACCCGCTGCAACATATGAACGTCCGGCCGATGCATCGACATTCAGTTTTAATTTCCCTGATGGAGGAAGCTCCCATTTTTGGGGTATAGGAAGCTTTGGCCGAAGTCTTGGAGAAAATCCAGCCTCTATGAGGGAAGGAACATACTGTGCCAAAGATGTACCCGAAAGTGATGTAGCCCAATCATAGCATGTCTGACGTGCAAGATGAAAGATTTTTGTTACTGGAAATCTCCATCCCCATAATAGTGATTGGTATAAATCCTCCAAATTGCCCAACATAACATAATGGGGCCAATAAGCCTGAAGTTGCCCTTGAGTGACTTAGCAGAAGAAGACAACCACCATTGCAGTAAATATTGACGGAGATTCGGCACTTGTGGCAAAGGACCATCCAACAACCAAGATAGAGTCAACCAAGACTGCTTGACTTCCGAACAAAAGAGGAAGATGTGGTTAACAATTGCTGAGGATTTCCTACAAAATGGGCAGATTGTCGGACAGATCACAGAAAAATGCCGCATGTTATCTTCAAACGGCAATGCCGAGTGTAGCAACCTCCATATAAATATACTTATGGTATTAGGGATTCCCCTCCACCAATATATATATATATGTGTGTGTGTGTGTGTATATATATACATATATATATATATACATATATATATATATACATATATATATACATATATATATATACATATATATATATGATGAACCTCTGGCGGTATGCGATTCTCGGACGGCGTTTAGCGGCTTCAGCCGCCGCCACCGCTTTCTATCCGGTCTGATCTCCAATTTCCGGTAATCAATTCCTTTCCACCATTACGCATTTCGCTGGTTGCAATATTTGTTGATTCGTTCGTTTCTGTGTGCCATTTCCGACATGTCCGAGGCGCCGCCGTCGTTTGCTGCAGTGGTTACCGGCGCCGCCACCTCTCAGTCCATCAACATCTCACCCAAAACAGTTTCTCGGTATAAAGGTATTCCCTTAATATCCTTTTTAGATTCGGAAATTGATGAACTTGCTGCTCCATTCAAATATTCGTTAGTGGGTACTTTTTGGTATGGGAGACCTCCATTAAAGGTGATCAGGGAAGTTTTTGAAAAGATTGGTTTCCAACCAGATCTTCGTATCACTCTTATTGATCAGACGCATATACTTCTCAATTTTCGAAATGAAGCAGACTATTTACGTTGTTTTTATCGGCGATCATGGCATATTTCTGGGTGCCATATGCGTATAACCAAATGGACAGTAGATTTTGATCCGTCCACTGATGTGCCAATAGTACCAGTTTGGATAGCTTTTCCTGGACTTCCCATTCATCTTCACCGCAAAGAGGCAATATTCGAAATTGTGAAACCAATTGGGAGCCCTATAAAACTTGATGTCGCAACCACGGAGGGTCTACGACCATCGGTTGCACGGGTATGTGTGGAAGTAGATATTTCCAGAGAATTGCCGCAAAAGATTTATCTCGAAGCTAAAGGTCGATTTATCCTGCAAACTGTTACTTATGAAGATTTACCATTGTTTTGCACTTCCTGTCGACGGTTAGGCCATGCAGCCTCATCATGCACGCCCTCTCCGGTGGAAAATATTCCACCACCGCCGCCACCCCCTCCGCGTCGTCCACAGGTGCAACGTTGGACTCCAGTTAAAAAACGCCCAGCTGCTCCATCCAATCCTCCCGACACGGTGCCCGCGTTGTCAGATATCCCTCCCCGCGAAAGTTCCCCCATTCGCACAGCTGTACCAACTGAAGATAATACAGAGGCTATTTTGGAGTCATTGACCGATCCTATCGAGCCCAGTGATATTGGTCACTCATCTGATACAGACCTTCCGGTGACGGATAACATTGAGATTCCTATGGTACCGGCGGATGTAGCCACTCGCATCCAGCAGCTGCCTTCTACTCCTGATACGGAAATCTTAATCTCCCGCTTACAGGACTCAGAAGATGATTTTATTTAGGTTGTACCACGTAGAAAACGTCGGGCAAAGAAGGATCTTCCACCATTACCTCCGTCGTCCATACTTACGCGCAGCGCTTCGCATGCGATACAGGGAAGTAACACTGCACTCTCTCAATGAATATTATGATATGGAATATACGAGGTCTTCATGCCTCCAAACCTCGTTTGCATCAATTGATTCGTGAACATCGATTAAACTTACTTGTTCTCATAGAGCCTAAACATGCATCCAATACTGTTTCTCGATATGCTTTAGAGTTTGGATTTCCAAATTCATATGCATCACAGTCTGAACGTATATGGTTTTTCTGGCGTGATTCTCACTTTGAGTTAGCCTCAGTACAGGATGAAGGACAAGTGGTACATTTTACACTACTATTTCAGCAATTACAGTATGCCTTTGTCCTCTTGGCAATCTATGGCAACCACACTCCAACTTTACGTCGTGCTTTGTGGGCTTCTTTATGTACTTTTTCTGAAAATACCACGCTTCCTTAGGTTTTAGGGGGAGACTTCAATACATTCCGCTCTCTCTCAGATCATGAAGGACGCTCTCAGCCTTCACTCTCAGTTTTACAAGATTTTAATGATTGTATAGAGTCATGTGGTTTGATGTCACTGCCATTTCAGGGTTCTAGGTTCACATGGTCGGATGGTCGAGGTCTTGGCAGATTGCGTCGACGCTTAGATTGGATGTTTATCAATTCTGATTTTCATGATAAATTTGAAGAATTGCAGCTTACACATCTCCCCCGAATTGCTTCGGATCATACGCCATTGCTTCTAATATGTCGACAGAATATGGGCTCGCAGCGTCGCACATTTCGTTTCTTAGATTCATGGCTGCAACACCCAGACTTTCATGCTTACATGCGTGATGCATGGACGGCGTATCCAACAACGGGAGGAATGCATGGTTTTTATAGCAAATTATTTAAGTTCAAAAAGGATGTGCAACGATGGAACAAAGAAATATTTGGTAATATTTTCTCTAGGGTCCAACACGCTGAGGCTCAGCTTACACAAGCCGAACAACAGTGGGACATGCAGCCGACAGAGGAAATCGTACAGAGTATCATCGCTTAAAGGCAGAATATCAACAAGCAGCTTCTTATGAAATGCATTACTGGAAACAAAAAGCAAGAGTCCGATGGTTGAAGGATGGAGATGCAAATACTCGCTATTATCATTCTATTGTCAAAGGCCGACGTATACATCTTAAGATTCAGCAAATACAAACATCTACTGGTCTTACTTGTACTGCCCCTAATGATATAATGACTGAAGCTGTGTCTTTTTATACATCTTTATTTGCGCGAGAAGCTACGGGCAACTATGATCAAATTCTCCGCCATATTCCATCCCTGCTTTCCTCAGAGGACAACGCCTCACTAACGCAAATTCCGATGCCCGATGAGATCAAGACAGCGGTTTGGCATTTGAATCCTCATAGTGCAGCGGGACCTGATGGTTTTGATGGTAATTTTTATAGATCTTGCTGGTCAATTATACACAAGGATGTTGTCTTAGCAGTTCAGGAATTCTTTCTTGGCGTTCCGCAGCCCAAAGTTATGGCTAGTGCATTGATCACATTAATTCCGAAGAAAGCTTCTCCTACTACCTTCAGTGATTATCGTCCTATATGTCTCACTAATTTTATCAGTAAAGTCTGTACCAGAATTATTGCTAGTCGTTTGAGTAAGTTGTTACCACGCTTGATATCTCCAGAACAAACGGGCTTTCTTCCGGGTATGGACATTTCTAATTCAGTTTTGTTGGCTCCTGAGATGATTCATATGCTTGATCGCGGGGGTTCACAACTCTGTCTTAAGTTGGATATGATGAAAGCTTTTGACAGAGTTAGCTGGGAATACTTAGAATTACTCCTTCAGGCCTTCGGATTTTCAGGCTTTTTCACGCGTATTATTTTGAATCATTTGAGTGCTACCACGTTTGCAGTGTTGATCAATGGTCAGCCATCTACTTATTTTCGGCCATTTAGAGGAGTTAAGCAGGGAGATCCTTTATCTCCTTTATTATTTATTTTAGCAGCAGAAGGTTTTAGCAGAGGCTTAAATGCTTTGACAGCAGCAGGTGTTGTACAGCCATTCCGTTTGGGACGTATACCGTTTCCAATTACGCACTTGGCTTATGCAGACGACCTTCTGATATTTCTTAGAGGTACACAGCGAAACTTGCGACACTTTCATACATTCCTTAAACAATATGAAACTGCTTCAGGCCAGAAAGTGAACTTCCAAAAAAGTAGTATGATTCCTTCTGCTACTGTTACTCCACAACAACGTCAACTTTTCATGCATATTCTGGGCATGCGTCTCTCAACTCTTCCGTTTCGATATCTTGGATCCTTTTTACACAAGGGTATCTCTCGTTCTCATCACTGTGTCTTGCTGCTACAGCATATTGATGACAGACTTCAAGGGTGGCACTCCAAATTATTATCTGCTGCAGGCCGACTTGTGCTGTTACAATCTGTAATTGCTGCGTTACCTCTTCATGTTATGGTAGCGGGTGGCATACCAAAGTCGGTTATCAAGATAATTCATCGCAAAATGGCTGCATTTTATTGGGGTCGACGACATCATTGGGTCTCCTGGACAAACATTACCAAACCACAGGCTGAAGGAGGTTTAGGTCTACGGGATTTAAATGTCCTACAAAAGGCATATCATTGCCGTATTTGGTGGTCTTATCATCAGAATTCAACTTTGTGGAGCAAATTCATGCATGCAAAATACGGTCAGCGACAGGACTATCTTCCTCGGTTAACAGGTTCATCTCTCTGGAAAACTATCTGCCAGATTCATTCTTTCTGCTTAATGCACACGGTAAGACAGGGTGATCAGCTCACGTGGTTACCAACGACACTGGGGGAATTTTCACTCAAGAGTGCCTATGACATCTGCCGGACCTCTTCTCCAACCGTGCTGTCGGCCTCTTTTATTTGGTCCAAGCATCATTCTCCCTCTATCCGACTGTTCTTATGGCGTATATTTCATTCAGCATTGCCTTTTCAGGATTATATTGGACGATACATTGCGGCGCAACCAATACAATGCCCGTTCTGCAAGCGCCATTCGGCCACGACAGACCATGTTTTCTTGTCTTGTTCTTACGTTCACCCTATATGGTATTATTTTGCAAGTGAGCTGCATTGTCCCCTTCCTTCTTCATTGCAACTACGTCAGTATCTTCTTGCATGGTGGTATCGGTCATCTCTTTCTTCTCTTATTGGGGTTTATAAAATAGTGATTCCCGCCATCATAGTCTACAACATTTGGTGTGCTTATACTTCCATGGTATAAGGGGACAAAACAACTTTTACAACAGTTTCCCTACGATCATCCATCCATTATGATATTAATCTGTGGCACAAAAGAATAGTGGGCTCTAAATTTTCTACCTACCCAAGGCAGATATTCAGTTGGCTTCCTCACCCTAGACCACCTCGACCAGTCATAGTTCGTTGGATCACACCACCGTCGGGCTGATTGAAACTAAATGTGGATGCTGCAGTGGGGCGGCACTTTGCAGCAGGTGGTGCCATATTACGTAATCATACAGGCTTATGTCTAGGAGCAATCTCATTCCGGCTCCCGTAATGCACTCCTCTTCATGCAGAGATCCAAGCTGCACTTTTTGGTCTTCTTTATTTCCTTCCGTTTTATCGCTCAATTACCCTCGAGTCAGATTGCGCCCAACTGACTGATCGGCTCATGCATTCTCATGCCATCCATGGGAATGCCCATCTTTGTTGGCTTCTTGATCTAGTTCATTCTCATCGGCTCCCTAGCAATCATATTTATCGCGAAGCAAATATGGCAGCACATTACTTAGCACAGCAGGCAATGTTATACCCAAGGACGACATACTATACCTCGACTACTCTCCCATCTTTAGTCAGGGCGGCGGTCACTTTAGATCTTACATCTGTTCATTTACGAGTTCCTTGACATTTATGGTCTTCCATATGGATTGGCGCTGTTTTGCCTCACCTGCCTGCACCCATTGGGCTGCAGGCAGGCACGGTATGTTTATACATCCCTTTTTCTATGGCTTACGCGGTTTCTTACATAAATATAACATGCTATCTTGTTTCATTGGAGCGACTTGGACATCATACTGGCGTATTTATCACAACCTTATTTTCGCATTGGCGATCGGAGGACTATACTGCTGGATCATCGGATTATATCAAGAAGCAGATACTTACAGTTTTTTTACTGCTGGAATCTACACACTGTCGCCTTGGCTGCCTAGTCAAGGCGACTTGGGTATGCATTTTGGTATTCTGTTTATGCTTACTACTTTTGGGCTTTATACTCTTTTAATATGTTCTCTTCATCCGCGCGAGATTACAACTGTGGCAACTACCATATATACGGACCAAGTGCATCCTTTCATCCGTATGTCACGGTGGCATCAAATTTTCCATGGACACTTCGAGGGTTGGTACAACAAAGGGCAACTAAGATCAATAGTTGGCGATTACACTGCTTGCAGCCTCAAATTATTACTACATCTTCCTGCAGCACATCTTCATTTGCACACAATGTTCCATCTATATCATATCAATGACAGCCGTATAAATATGTACGCTTTTTCCTTCGCCAAGGTTTTATCCACAAGGGTGGTTTTACTTGGCAAGGTTTTAATGCGGCATATCATATACGACTGGAGATATGAGATTATTAGTTCGTTAATTCATTTATTCGCATACTTTGACTTTTGTAATATGGTTTTCCTCCGCCATAAGTGAGGTTTTAGCTTAATAAAATTTTCCGTTTTATGAAAAATATATATATATATATATATATATATATACACATATATATATATATATATTTTTATATACATATATATATATATATATATATATATATTAAGAAAGGAAAATGGGAGCACGGGTAAGATGTAATTGAGTTACATGCACACACATGAGTTTTCGGCCATAAGGTTTTAAGGAGTAACTAATGGGATAGAGTTCCTCATAGAAACTCCAAAAGATGGCCATGATTAAGCCTTTAATTTCCTCCATCTATTTCCATTATGGCCGCCGGGTGCCATTTTGAAGTAAGACCAAAGGAACTCTAGAAATTATTTATAGAAATTCTTAAGGTCTAACAGATTCAACTCGGCGGAGAATAGGTTACATGACACACTTGTATAAAGCACTGGACATACATGGACTTATACATAGATGTTTACGTATATGTGTACATGTATAGTATAAAGTGGAAGCTACCATGCAATAAATGGCTTAATGGATTGCAATACAACGAAAAGTTTACTTAAAGAATCGTATATAGTAAATACACGAATCTATGTATGCAAGAAATGTTCTTGATACTTCATGAATTTCAAAGATCTAAGTGTGCGTTTATATCAAAATGGATCACCCAGGGTTATGTTCTAAGATGTAACAACAAGATATGTAAAATAGATAGAATTGTGAATAATATATGTGGATATACATATTGGTGTATATACATATACGGATCTAGGTATATATATAGCAATGAAATGATTTTTGGGAAGTATGTTATACATATACACCCATACGGTTATATATATACACACATCCACTTAGTATTTTCGGCCATAATGTGTATTTCTTTTAAGGATTATGACTTATTTTAAATTGCGAGGAAACATAAATATATATATACAGATATATATATATATATATATATACATATATATACATAACTACATACATGTGGGTAAGAATTATGAAAAATATATATGTGTTATTGAGAAAAATATACATACATGGAGTATGTATGTATATTTCGGCCAGCAAGTTGTGGGGAGTAAGTAGTTGGATTCAAGACAATTAAGAACCCCAAAAGCATGGAATAGGTGGATAATTAAGTGAGATGCATCCTTCCTTTCCCCCCCATGATTAATAGCCGCCGGTTGCTTAACCAAGGAGGAGTTAATCCCCACTATTCTTTTAGTTGCAAGAAACCTTTATTCCTATCTACTTAAATGAGGGATGCTCAAGAGACTATTTTATAAAACAAGAAGTAATTCCTCCTCTTCTCTCAAGGGAACCGGCGTGAAGGTGAGCCAAAGAAGGTCCAAGAACCCTCCACCCTCAAGGCTTGTCTAGATAAGACCACCATCCACAACCTTTAGTAATTTACACCTTAAAGGATGAAGCTCATGTGGTGTCTCCTTCTTTGACAAAACCGTGAACATCACGGCTCTAGGTGAAGGCTTCAAGACACCAAACAAAAAGGGGGTGTCTTAGCAAGAGTGGATTCCCCTCAATCCATCCAAGATGCAAATGGTAAGATCATCTAACCCACAACTTAGTTGTATTATGAAACTAAAGAAATAGCTAACAAATACCCATATACCGCATGTAATAGGAAAAGATGGGAAGGAGTACTTCTCATGCCAACAACTTCAAGCAAGATCCAAGGACTATGAAGACAAGTACACTATACTTTTTGTGGCTTGAATGTGAAAGTGCTTGCATGGATGTCTAGATAACCTTAAGATTCAATTTTAGATGTGAAATTTTAAGCTTTGATGCATGAAACTTTCGGCCTAGGGGTTAAGTGGCGTATACGTGTGAGTTTTTGCTTAAAGGTGGATTCTTTATTGATTTTAAGTATTAGTATGTGATAATCCAAGATGAATATGCTAAATATCCCTTCTTTTCCATGGATGGGGGCTACGGTGGGAGGGAGTAAAAGAAATAAGGGTAGTTTTGCAAGAAGGGATAAATTATGGGGTAAGATGTGAACAAGATTTATGCTTTTGTATGTTAAGCTTAGTATGACCATTGTGGATATGCTATTTGGCCTTGCATGTACATAAACGGGCTGTTTGAGGGTTAGGGGACGTGTGCACAAACTTTGCTAAGGGTTGTTTTAGTGGGAATATGGTGTGTATGGCCAAGGAGTGATGTATGTAGCATACAAGCTGTTTTGTAATGATTTGTATATGATGCTTGTAGCGTGTTGAATCTGTAAATTTCCCATGAAAAGGGTAAGTTTGAAGTTTAATAAAGTGTTTATGACAAACAATGCAAGTTATGGCCATTTAGGAAGGAAATGTGACAAACTATGAAATTTACTGGAGCAGGGCAGATTTTAGGTTGTTGTTGAGACTCGAAAAGAGATCTTAGGGACCTTCAATTTAGTTTATTTTTTGTGTGACACTATCCTTATGTGTATATTAGATATGAGAGTTGGAATTTTGTTAAAAGGAGTTACGGATTATTTTTAGTGAAATTTTTACTAAAACTGGTCATGCTGGAAATTTTACTGGGCTAGATAGATTTTATATGACATAATGAGTAACCAGGAAATAGACCTTAGGAATATGAAATTGGGCTAATTTTTGGCAGGATACTAGCCCTAGGTGTTTACTAAGCTCGAGAGCTGGAATTTGTGAAAAAGGATTTACGGTGTGGTCACACTAAAATTTGTAGTAAAATCGGTCAATCCAGAAATCAGCATGTAACGGTTTTAGGAAAAAGAATAAATGATACCTCTAACGATATTATAAATGCGCGAAATTTATTTACCAACTACTTAAGACATATGTGACCCTTATATGTAAGCCACTTATTTTAGAATGACTAATTGAAGGGTATACACCATAAATAAGTGGGCGTCACTAATCTGAGATTTTGGGCAGAATTGTGGAACTTATTATAAGGCCTTGTTCGAATGGACTTAGGCTAGTTATATGACTTGAGCTCACAATCACCAATTAATGGAATGTTTATAATAGTTTTCCCAAAACTGACCCAAATTAAAAGAGGTTTAATGGGCTTACACGAAAGACGAAAGAGAAAGGGGCGTTGTATCGCCAAAATTCAGCAGCCTTATTTCGTAACTAATCAACAAAGTGTCTTACGCATTTTATATCGTCACAAGAATTCTATTATGAATATAAATGACATTTTATGCGTATGTATGACAATCACTCATGATGGTGGGCCTAACCATAAGGGATTAAGGCCGTGTATAAGGATTGATAAGGCTGAAATTTTTTTAGCATAAAGAATGAGTTGTGCGAACGTGTATATGTAACGCATTATGTCATGGTTTGCATAATACATGTCATGCATTGCATCATCTTCATTTACATGATTTATGGAATTGATTTTTATGCAAGAGAAAGATGAAAAGCGTTTTTAAAGAAAAGATTCTGTTTTAAAAAGAACGCTTCCCACCGGTACCGTGTGTGTATGTTTCCTGGCCAGTAAGGACCCGCCCAGATCCGGGGTTAATTGATCTGATGATATTGACCGTTCATGCCCGGAGAGAATAGACCTGATATGGACTGTTCGGGCCCGGAGAGAATATATCCGATAAGTGATGACGTTACCATTCCGAATCCAGGAATAATAGATTCGAAGGGGAGACGTGACCGCCTCAGATCCGGGAAGATAGATCTGAACACTCTATTGTTTTCTTAACGATGATGTTTTGAAAGAAAAGCATGAAGGATCATATTCTCATTTTTATCATGATGCATCACACGTACATATGTATGCATGTCACATTTATTGAGTCATCGTGTAGCGACACATGATACTTAGACTAAGTTGTTATAACTTAGTAGTTCTTAACTATGACCTTATTTAGTAATGATCCTTGATATGTTACGAATTTACGCAAGTTGCAGTCTTTTATTATTATGTTCTTTATTAAGTAACGATCTTGTGTAAGTTATGATCTTGACGCATTAAGTGTTGATCACTAGCGGGTATGGGATGAAGGACAGGTATGTTTCTAAACCAAAATTTTTGGGGTTCGGTTCTTGTATGTACTTTCCATTTAATCCTCGATTATTATAGTATACTTGCTGGTGACTTTGTCACTCACCCTCTATTTTTCCTCCCAGAAGCTGCAGAGAACAAGGTAGAATGGATTTAGGATGAACCTAGGGTCCCCTACCTGTGAGGACAACAAAGGATGGTTGGATTAGGAGACATGACTTGCCGGTTGTGACTGATGACTGATTATGTAATTGTGATGGGAAACATCTACTTTTGAGAATTTCGGTACATTTGATTTGGGTTGTAAAACTATGAATGATTTTGCAGATGTTTTTAATTTGAGGTTTTAATTTTGCCACGGTTTCGCTTACCTAATGACGTGTAAGAACGTAAATCCATGCATTTTATCGTGGATCACGATACGTTATGGATCGACGCCTGGTACTCTCCTTAGTGAACTACGGCGGGTGCACCGATTCCGGCTAGGCCGGGATACGAGGCGCTACATGGTTGCTCCTTTCTACTCATATCAAGTGATGATAAGCACCTTCAATGGTTTGTTTCATCCATTGCAACACTCGACATACTTGTCTCTACCGTCGTTCTGGGTTGAAGCTATCTCAGTTTGTAGAAAACATGCATGCGGGAGGCTTAAATCAGCTTGTATTCATGGTGAAATGGACCACCCCTATCTGCAAATGTGTGGTGTATGCCACCACGTACGCATAAGCATAATACTTATTCCAGTGCAACGCAACTTTGGAGTATTTCTATGTAATGTTTACTTTTATTAATGATGTTTGTATTTTTTCATTTCAATAATGAGATTAGATAAGTATTTCGACCTGGAGTACTTGTATGATTTATTTATTTTGTCTGTCCTCTCTCTTTGTTGAACTAGTTTACAAGGACTAAGTTTTGTTAGTGTAGAACTTGACTTAGAGTTAAGGTTTTGTTTAGGATTATGGTTAGGGTTTGAGTTATTCTAAAAAATAATAAATCATGCAATTAACAAGACAACACACAAAGCATATCACTTCTCGTATAATACAATACTCATATAGCACATGTTACTATTAGTGAGACAACACACTAAGCATAGACTAAATTACACTTTGCTTTTACCATTTTTGGAAACAGAATGTACGATAAATGTTATCGGTCGTGGGCACCACGTTAGTGCTTGTCTCATATTTTCATCATTGTATATTGTCACGGCATCCCAATCAAAGCCTCACGTTTATTCAGACCTAAGCGTGGCTATCTGCAAATGAATTTGAGACCATCTTTACGTTTGTCTTTTCTCATGGCCACCAACACGTGCCGAGTAAATTCATCCAATGTGTTTTCTAAATCTTTTAGGACAATAGGATCAGAATCCTTCCTAAACATACAAAATACAGAACTTTCAATTCTCTAGTCAACATGTGAAATTTTGAACGTCAATTTTTGATTTAAATTGGTTGTTGCATTGAAGACTATATTAATGTATATGGTAAAATGAAGTTTTCTATGAAATTGGCTAGCTGCCATTAGATTTTATAGAGTAGTGAAAATTTTCTACGGTTTAAACAAAAACGTGGTGTACCAATAGATGTTTTGTGGAAATACGTGTCTTGTGTTTCTGTCAAACTCATGCACTGGGCCATGATTCTGTTTAAACTGCATAGTGCACCACTATTTTGATAGAAGCGCGGTGTGTCAAAAGTCAAACTGGCACACTACGGTTTCGACAAAACCTCGTGCATAGATTTGGTTTTTTTTCGAACCTGCCATAAAGTGGGTTTTTTTAATAAAACTATTATATTTTTTTCTCGGAAAATAATTCTTTCTTTAACTAAAATCACTACATGTTTGATAGGAAAAGAATCTCATATTTTAGTCATATCTCATTCTATATTTTACTAATAGAATCATGTCATGTATAAGAATTCGGGTTGAGCTAAACTCATACAGGACGGATTTAGAAAATATACACAAAGGACACGATCAACATTAATATAAGATTAACTTATCATAAGGAAATGTTGAGAAATATGTTTGGATAATTTTCAAGATCATGATTTTAAGTGATGAATACTTAAAAATGTCACACATGGTGTCATAAATGATTGAAAGTTGAAAAAGTGAAGAAAAATGACATCGATCTCTCAGGTTGTTGCACTTTGATCGATCGATGTACTTTGATCTCTCACGTCGATCGATACATGTAAGGCAGAGAAAAACCAAGACCTTACTGTCAGATATCGATCTCTAAACCTGATACACATCGATCGATCGATGGACCAACCAAAAAGAAGCTAGTTGGCAAAATTGCCAACTAGGAAATATTTGAAAATGTAGCCAACAGCTACATGGTGGGTGGAGCTGATTTTTGCTTGAATTTTTCAGCAATCACATGCGTGTTATCTTACCAAGGAGTTGAGGGTTTCTTGGTGGTATTATCCCTTGATATTATCTTCATTTTTCAAGCACTTCCAAGTCATTTTTAGAGACAAAACCTTCGGCCAAACAAGTGTCCAAGGTGGACCAATTGTGTCGTTTCATTTTGCCTAGTTTACAAGGTTATTATGTGGTCAACCAATGGTGTGGAGACACTTAAGTATTAATGATGAAGATGGTGACACACTGGAGTTCTTATCTTCAAGGCTCATTTCACCCAATAAATAGAAGGCAAAGGTGAAGAAGACGAACAGACAACTTTCAAGCAAACTTGAAGATCATTCTTGATATTCTCTTCTTTTTGATTCTTTCTTTGTGTAGCTAAGGTGTTCCATTTCTTATTGTTGTTGAGCTACATATACACGCCTTCTTGAGTTATCTTTGTAAGATTGATTAGCCAAGTTTATAAGGCCACACTAATAGGTGATAGAGGTGCTGCAACCAAGAGTTGCATAGAGATGTTCATCCAAGTCTTGATAGGGTTGGTGTTGAACCCAAGGATCAAGCTTGGTTTTGTAGGATCCACAAGGCACCACTAGAAGGGGGGTTGAATAGTGGGTGCGGAAAATGTGGTTTTTAAAATTGTTTTAAACCAAAAACACAACTTCTGAAAACAGTTTCTGTTTTCAGGACCTGTTTTGAAACGTGTTGAAAACTAGGTTACAGGTCTTCAAAAACTCTGAAATTTGGAGATATCTTAGTCTCAGATGTTCTGAGTATCTCTTAAAAATTTCAGATTACAATTCAACCTCTAACCCCTTTAAAAATCGTTGATGGTCAGATTGCACAAATCTGCCAGAAACGGTAGTCTGATTTGAAACATTTATTCCTATTTAACCGTAACTCCAAATGCTCTGAAAATTTCATGACTAACTCCTTTTTAGCTTTATTTAATTGGGTTGAAATATTTTTGAAAAATTCTTTTGTTAAGATAGTCAAATACGTTCAAAGTCTCAACATTTGCAAGCCTGAAAATCAGACTGCACTAGTCTCAGAACTTTTGACGTTTGAATGACTTATACTTGTCCAAAAGAGTTGAAACTTGCGCCAAAAGAACCTTAAGACGTGTGGCTATGTTTTCTGAAATTTTCGCGATTTTTGAAATTCATTTACTATTTTTACAAACGTGATAAAAATGATGCACTCTGCTAGAAACTGAAAGTAAGTGCTTAAAGTAAAGAACACAAGGAACTTTATACTGGTTCTATTAAAACAACCTACTCCAGTCTTCGAGGACACCTTCCTCGGTTAGCACTAATCAAAAAACACAAATAATACCTTACCACACAGGTTTGATGGAGTTACACACCAACTCCAACCTTTTACAAACCTTGTATGTGGATACAACGATCACGAACACTACCACCTTACAAGTGTAAGATTGATCACACCTTGATCGATCTTTTACAAAAATAAAGAGTATATGGTGGTATGTAAGAAGCCTATTCAAGATGTATGAATATGAATACAATAGGCTTTTAGAGAGAAGAAAGAAAGAAGTGTAGACAGAAGTAGAAAACGTTTTTGATCTTGAGAATTGTAAGCCTTGTCTTCTATTTTGTTTGTTCTCCTTCTTCTCTTTTTAGCAACATTTTGGCCGCCCCCTATGTGTTGATCTCCTTCTTGAAAATTTTCTTTTAAATCCTTAGAATAGTATATTGCATCATTGTGACATTTCCTTACTTACTTGGCAACTCCTCATTGGATGATCATTAAGCTCTTGCTTACTTGGCACTCATTGATTGGATGGAAGTTGTCATCATTTGATGACTAGATAAATCGGAAAATAAACCTTAAAAACATGTGCCAATTAGCCATAAAGGTGTTGCCATAAATTACATAATCATTCCACATAATTAGCAAGACAAATTATCACAACTTCCTTGAGTAAAATCGGCCACATGCTATTTACACATGCTGAAATTTCAGCATGTGTGATATTCACACTTTATTCAAATTGTTACCAAGTTTATATTTGATTAATTCCTTGAAAATAAAGAAGAAATCAATCATCATTTAGTACATATTGGAATAAACTTAGTCACCAAGAAGGCCATGAAATCGGCCACATCCATTACACACATGCTGAAATTTTCAGCATGTGTGCTATTTGAAAATATCACTTGATTATTTCCATAATATATTTAAAACATTGCCATATTATCCTTCAATCAATCCACATAACTCAAGATAGTAAATATGGCTCAATTACCTTTAAAATTCGGCCAGCATATAACTACACATGCTGAATTTTTAGCATAAATTCAGCATGTATCACAAATGTGACAAAGTTTGAAATGTTACCTTGTATAGCTCCTTTCTTTATGTCACAAACATTGTGTGCTTCATTCTTGGCCAATCAAGATGCCAACAAAGCTCCACAAATGCTCCAAAAATGCTGAGCTAGGCGTGTATGATGAATGTACATGTGCTGAATTTTATTTTTGCAAACTTTGTAAAATAGTGCACATATAATTATACACATATGGTATATTCCAATCAGCCCTTAATTGATTTTTCTAGAACACTTTAGAATGTATAGAATATGTAAAAAGTGTCTATATACATGTTATATGCCATGCCAAAAATGTTCCATGTGTCGTGTTCGTAGAAAACCGAATTTTCGACGTTTGTCGATTACCTAATTTTTCTCCGATTAAATTTCAACTTATTGCACATGTTATATATATTATGTTACACATAATATACATAAATTAAACTTTAATATTCAGCACTTAGGGCTGATTAAAGTGGCGCCCAACATGTGACAAAAATTAAATTTGGAATCTCCATAATTTGGCCTTAATTTGGGGTGATTTGTGCGTGCCAACATGGAATGATTTTATGGCTGTATATACCATGTAATCCACGAAATTTATAGCCATTTTTGAAGTGTAGGGGCTAGCCATCTATATATGGTAAGTACGTGACACGTTAGCGATGTTTCGGTATTCACCCGATATGACAATTTTTGGTGTAGAACCTTTTAACGTGTCGTAATAAATTTTTCATCACCATGACTTATATCATATGATATAAGACCTGATTATACTCATAAATATGAGTTAAATATAGTGGTGTGACATTAATGTACGTACGAAAAATATATAACGTGTCGGTAGTACGTTGGAATATATGTGTATGTGCCTTTTCAAAAAAAAATCTGAATATATATATATATATATATATATATATATATATATATATATATATATATATATATGTTAAAAATGTGTAGTATGAGGGAGAAGAAGACTTTCCATTCCTCAATTTGTTGCCTTTGTGCCTTTTCCAAATATAGCTTCCTTTAATGAACTAATTAGTTTATTTAACTAAGTACTTCCCTTAATGAACTAGTTTAGTTCATTAATGATGGCACCTGAAAATAGTTCAAACACAACAAATGCTTGCCATTTGATGTAAGCTTTAAAGCTTCATGGCTCGTTAGTACGACAACATTATATATGAACTATATAAGGCAAGTTTTATGCAAAAACGTATCATGTCATAAAATATGTCATGCATTTCTTTGATACACGTAATTTAAATCATGCATTTTGTAATCACTCAAACCCCTTTTTCTCTACAATCTTCCCCTTTTGATGATTTACAAAATAACCTACGTTCATGATTTAAATTTTGTCGCTCCCCCTCCAATCGTGCACAAATTTGAATTTCAAATTTCGATTTCTCCCCCTTGATTTGTGCAATCAATTTTAATCAATTCAATTTCAATGAATCTCTCTCTCCATCCCTCCCCCTTAAATCATGCATTCTCCCCCTTTATTTTGGAAAGACAGTCAAAAGCGCATGTAAAAAAAATCATGCATTTCAAATAATATTAAAAGTGCGTTCGTAAGGGTTATTTATTTAACCCTGTGAGAATGTCCCTTTTGGTACCCAAATTTGGGTGACCTTTCTAGGTCTTCCAAAAGGTGAGAAAGGTGATGAAGACGCTACATAATATATGTTAGGGGCAAATGCGTTTGGCCTTTTGCCGAAAATCCCATCATGCATATAGTATGGTTTTCGTTTTTTGTTTGCATGCACGGGAGTGATCTAGATGCATTTTTATGATATGAAGAATAAGAAGCACGATGAGATAAGGGGAGAGGGGGTCTTTGCGTTACATTTGGCGCCACGTATGCCTTTGATGTGTCTACTTTCTTAGACAAAACAGACTTGGATGGTTTAGATGATGCTTCGTTTGTCTCAATGTATCCTAATCCAGTTTTATCACTGTCATGTTTTTGTGATAAAATAATGCGATCTAGCATGTTAGATCCCATATCAAATTGTTTTCTAGTCTTTTCTAGATCTTCGTTTTTTGATTTCAACTTTGAAATCTCGGCTTTCAGTTTAGTGTTCTCAGATGTCAATGATGAAATTTCAGACTTTAATGAATTTATGATGCAGGACGACTCTTCTTTTGAATTGTTTAATTGAGATACAAGATTTGTGTTAGAAGATTCTAACAATTTCTTGTCTTCAATTAATCGCTTCTTTTCTTTTGCAAGAGTCTTTGAGAACTTATGCAACTCTAAATATTGACTAAATAAATCATCGTAAGAGCATTCAGAATCAGAATCAGTGTCAGAAGATACCTCATTTGATGCCTTAGATGTAAAGCATACTTGTGCCTTTTGTTCTTCCGTGTCGTCAGTCTCAGAGTCGGATGTGTCACTCCAAGTGGAGGCTTTGAAGGCCCTTCTCCTTTGTTTAGGTTCTGAGACGAGTCTAGTTTTGGTCCGCTCCTTGTTAAGGTATTTTTTCATTTGTTTGTCCTTGTTCGGACAATCATATGATAAGTGTCTAGGTTGTCCACATTCATAACACTTTATTTCTTTATTTTTATTTTTATGATCCTTAGATGAAGTAGACTTATGTTTATTTTTAATCGACTTTCTCAAGATTTTTCTTAATCTTTTAGCCATTGTGATTAAGTCCTCATCATCGGAATCTGTGTCACTATCATCTATGATGTATTCATTTGATTTAAATGCTATAGTCTTATCATTTTTAGAAATAGACTTGGAATTTCTTAAAGTGAGTTTGTTTTCATATACCTTAAGTGATCCAATTAGTTTCTCCATTTTAATTGATTTGGTTTCTTTGCTCTCCTCTATAGCCGTCAGTTTAGAGTCCTATTCAAATGGAAGGCTTCGTAATACTTTTTGGACCTTTTCCTGCATAGAGAAGGCTTAGCCAAGAGACTCAAGAGAATTGTAAATGTTAGTCAAGCGTAGATCCATATCAACGATAGACTCATTTGGCAATAATTTAAAGGACTCAAGTGTGGACACAAGCATATTAATTTTAGACTCCTTTACTTGGCTAGTCCCTTCATGTTTCATTTCAAGAATTTGCCTCATCTCTTGAGCACTAGAACAATTAGACATGTAACTAGACTCACTTTTACTTAGACCGTTTAAGAGTAGTCGCATGGCTTTAGCATTCATACTCAACTTTTTTTTGTCATCACTAGTGTATTCTTGTTTCATTTTTATAACCTCTAGTGTGACACCATCAACAATTGACAACTTTGAAGGAACAAATGAGCCGTCTTCTATGATGGACCATAGATCAATATCAATAGCCATAAGAAAAAGTTTCATTCTTAATTTTCATTGAATAAAGGACTCACCATCGAAAAGAGGAGGCTTTATGGTTGACATTCCTTCTTGCACGGTGTTGTACCTAGTGGATGCCATCTCACTTAGATCGTTGGATCCTTTTGTTGTGAGTGTTCCTGCACTCTGATACCACTTGTAGGATATGCAAGGCACCACTAGAAAGGGAGGGGTTGAATAGTGGGTGCGAAAAATGTGGTTTTTAAAATTGTTTTAAACCAAAAACCCAACTTCTAAAAACAGTTTCTATTTTCAGGACCTGTTTTGAAATGTTTTGAAAAGTAGGTTACAGGTCTTAAAAAATTCTGAAATTTGGAGATATCTTATTCCCAGATGTTTTAAGTATCTCCTAAAAATTTCAGATTAAAATTCAACCTCTAACCTCTTTAAAAATCATTGATGGTCATATTGTGCAAATCTTCCAGAAACGGTAGTCTGATTTGAAAAATTACTTCCTATTTAACTGTAACTCCAAATGCTCTGAAAATTTAATGACTAACTCATTTTTAGGTGTATTTAATTAGGTTGAAACAGTTTTGAAAAATTCTTTTGGGAAGATAGTCAAATACGTTCAAAGTCTCAACCTTTGCAAACCTGAAAATCAGAGTGTCACTAGTCTCAGAACATTTGACTTTTGAATGACTTATACTTGTCCAAAAAGGTTGAAACTTGCGCCAAAAGAACCTTAAGACGTGTGTCTATGTTTTTCGAAAGTTTCATGATTTTTGAAATTCGTTTACTATTTTTACGAACGTGATAAATACGATGCACTGTGCTAGAAACTGAAAGTAAGTGCTGAAAGTAAAGAACACAATGAATTTTATACTGGTTCGGTTAAAATAACCTACTCCAGTCTTCGAGGACATCTTCCTCGGTTAGCACTAATCAAAAAACACAAATAACACCTTACTACACAGGGTTGATGGAGTTACACACCAACTCTAACCTTTTACAAACCTTGTATGTGAATACAACGATCACGAACACCACCACCTTGCAAGTGCAAGATTGATCACACCTTGATCAATCTTTTACAATAATAAAGAGTATATGGTGGTATATAAGAAGCCTATTCAAGATGTATGAATATGAATACAATAGGCTTTTAGAGAGAAGAAAGAAAGAAGTGTAGAAAGGAGTAGAAAATGTTTTTGATCTTGAGAATCGTAAGCCTTGTCTTCTATTTTGTTTGTTCTCCTTCTTCTCTTTTTATCAACATTTTGGCCCCCTATGTGTTGATATCCTTCTTGAAAATTTTTTTTAAGTCCTTGGAAGAGTATATTGCATCATTGTGATATTTCCTTGCTTACTTGGCAACTCCTCATTGGATGATCATTAAGCTCTTGCTTACTTGGCACTCATTGATTGGATGGAAGTTGTCATCATTTGATGACTAGATAAATCTGAAACTAAACTTTAAAAACATGTGCCAATTAGCCATAAAAGTGTTGCCATAAATCGCATAATCATTCAACATAATTAGCAAGACAAATTATCACAACTTTCTTGAGTAAAATCGGCCACATGCTATTTACACATGCTGAAATTTCAGTATGTGTGATATTCACACTTTATTCAAATTGTTGCCAAGTTTATATTTGATTAATTCCTTGAAAATAAAGAAGAAATCAATCATCATTTAGTACATAACATGTCTACTAATTTTGGAATAAACTTAGTCACCAAGAAGGCCATGAAATCGGCCACATCCATTACACACATGCTGAAATTTTCATTATGTGTGATATTTGAAAATATCACTTGATTATTTCTATAATATATTTAAAACATTGTCATATCCTTCAATCAATCCACATAATTCAAGATAGTGAATATGGCTCAATTACCTTTAAAATTCGGCCAGCATATAACTACACATGCTGAATTTTCAGCATGGGTCACAAATGTGACAAAGTTTTAAATGTTACCTTGTATAGCTCCTTTCTTTATGTCACCAACATTGTATGCTTCATTCTTGGCCAACCAAGATGCCAAAAAAGCTCCACATATGCTCCAACAATGGTGAGCTAGGCGTGTATGATGAGTGTACATGTGCAAAATTTTATTTTTGCAAACTTTGTAAAATAGTGCACATATAATTATACGCATATGGTATATTCCAATCATACCTTAATTGATTTTTTTAGAACACTTTAGAATGTATAGAATATGTAAAAAGTGTCTAGATACATGTTATATGCCATGCCAAAAATGTTCCATGTGTCGTGTTCGTAGAAAACCGAATTTTCGACGTTTATCGATTACCCTATTTTTCTCCGATTAAATTACAACTTTTTGTACATGTTATAAATATTATGTTACACATAATATACATAAATTAAACTTTAATATTCAGAACTTAGGGCTGATTAAATTGGCGACCAACACGTGACAAAAATTGAATTTGGAATCTCCACAATTTGGCCTTAATTTCGGGTGATTTGTGTGTGCCAACATAGAATAATTTTATGGCTGTATATACCATGTAAGTCACGAAACTTTTGGCCATTTTTGAAGTGTAGGGGCTAGACATCTATATATGGCAAGTACGTGACACGTTGGCGAAGTTTCGGTATTCACCCGATACGACAATTTTTGGTTTAGAACCTATTAACGTGTCGTAAAAAATTTGTCATCACCATGACTTATATCATATGATATAAGACCTGAATATACTCTTAAATATGAGTTAAATATAGTGGTGTGACGTTAACGTACGTACGAAAAATATATAACGTGTCGGTAGTACGTTGGAATATATGTGTATGTGCCTTTTTAAAACAAATCTGAATATATATATATATATATATATATATATATATATTAAAAACGTATAGTATGAGGGAGAAGAAGTCTTTCCATTCTTCAATTTGTTGCCTTTGTGCCTTTTCCAAATGTAGCTTCCTTTAATTAACTACTTAGTTTATTTAACTAAGTACTTCCCTTAATGAACTAGTTTAGTTCATTAATGATGGCACCTGAAAATAGTTCAAACACAACAAATGCTTGCCATTTGATGTAAGATTTAAAGCTTCATGGCTCGTTAGTACGACAACATTACATATGAACTATATAAGGCAAGTTTTATGCAAAAACGTGTCTTGTCATAAAATATGTCATGCATTTCTTTGATACACGTAATTTAAATCATGCATTTTATAATCACTCAAACCCCTTTTTCTCTACTGGTTCTTGTTGTACTTTGTTCATATCATAGTGAAATCTAAGTAAAGGTGTTCCTTGGGACTAAAGTAGGCCACATTGACCGAACCAGGATAAATCTTTGGTGTTCTTGTCTTCTTTCCTCTTTTCTGTTTTTCTGCCCGTTTTCGCTGCAGATTTCACACAAATTCTCATGTTTTGAAAAAATAGCAAAACGCTTTTAAAATTTATGATTTTTGATGGAGTTATACTTCAGACTGTTAGCTTTTATTTGCAACAAGAATCACTTGATTTGAGCAAAGTAAAGTAAGCCTTTCGGTCGTTGCAAGATAACTGCTCCAATCCGGCTGCAATCTGACCAGTTTTAAAAACCTTGAATTTTGTTTTCATCAAGAATCGTTTAAGGTCAGGACCTTTTGGAAACATAAACTAGACATCCTAAGGAGTCTTTTGACATAAAGATCTACCTTTTTAGTTGAGTATTCAAAGAGAAACATGTTTTCAAAGTTTAGCAATATTTTGTCCAATTATGTCCAGATTGACAATCTGAATTTTTTTTGTTTATTTGAAGGGTCAAACGATCTTATTTTTATCTAGTGTTTGGATAGAGTCTTGTGAAGACATTGAAGTTAAGTTCTGAAAATCTTCATAATTTTTGGATTTGTGCACATTGAGTTTAGAATTTTACAAAAAAAGGTAATGAATCTGAGAAGGTCTCAGATTCTGTTTTCAAAGGGGATTTTGTTAAAGGGCAGTAGTGTAATTTTCGATAACCGCTATTCACCCCCTCTAGTGGCATTTACTTCAGGTGCACGATCCAACGATTGGTATCAGAGCAAGGCCAACACCACTCAAAGAAACAAGATTCAACACCATATGAACGTGGCACGGCCAAGAAACAACAATGCGTTGTAGCCTGCACATCTCAAATCAAAGGTACATACAATGGCCAAAGTTTCTCACAAAGGTGAGTTAGAAGGTATGTCTACGCAATGTCCTCCTCTTTTCGATGGTAATAATTTTGTTCATTGGAAACTAAAAATGAGGCTATTCTTAATGGCTATAGACATCGATTTATGGTCTATAGCTGAAGATGGGCCGTACATCCCAATGAAAATTGTACAAATTAGTGAAGTCACATAAGAAGTAGAAAAATATAAAAGTGAATGGTCAACTGAAGATAAAAAGAAAATGTCCATGAATGTTAAAGCTATGCAACTACTTTTGAATGGATTAACGAATTTTGAAGCAGGATATGTTTCAAATTGCACAATTACACACTACATGTGGAAATCATTAGAATTAAAGCATGAAGGTACTAGTGGTGTAAAAGAGTCAAAGATTAACATGCTTATGACTAAACTTGAATCGTTTAAAATATTGCTGTACGAATCCATAACATCTATGGATTTCAGGATTACTAATATTTTCAGTGTCATGAAGCTTTAGGAAAATCATTTACCAACAACAAGAAGGTTCAAAAGGTGCTGCGAAGCCTTCCTGCTGAATGGGTCCTAAAGTCATGGCAATTGAAGAAACAAAATCAATCACAAAAATGGATGAATTGATCGGATCACTTAGAGTTTATGAGGTAAAACTGAACCAACGAATTACCGAGTCATCTAAATCATCTGGTAAATCTATTGCTTTCAAATCAACTAGTCACATACAAATAATGATGAAAGTAATGGCGATAGTGAATTAGACGATGATTTAATATGAATAGCAAGAAAACTTAGAAAGTTTTTCAAACGGCCCAATAGGAATAGACAACAATCTTCTTCTTGTTCTTCTTCTCAATCTAAGAAAAATAACTCAAATAACAACAAGAGTCATAATAAGGAATTAGAGTGCTATGAATGTGGGCAAAAGGACATATTTCTTATGATTGTTCAACAAAAAAAACAATAACAAGAATAATAATAACAGTAAACAAGACAAGGAGGCACAAAAGCCTAAGGCAAAGGAGTCCAAATCAAGAAGAGGCAAACGAGCAATGAAGGCAAGCACGTGGAGCGACTCGTCCGACTCAGAATCCGACACTGAGGAAGCTCAAGTCTGCTTCGTATCAAACGAGGTAAGTTCTTCATCTAATGTAGATTCTGATAATGAAATGTCATTTGATGAAATGTACAAAGAATTTCTAAAAATGCATGCACACTGTAAACGACTATCAAATGAGAAAAAGAAACTAATTGAAGAAAACGACAAGTTGAAGACGTCGAACTTGGGATTTTCCGATCAATTAGAATCTTTTATACAAGAGTCTACTAATACTCTTGATTCTCTTAAGATTAAAATTGAATCATATAGGAAAAATGAACATGCATTAAAACCGAAAATAGCTTGTCAAAATCTAAGTTAGAAAGTTGTGAAAATGAAATATCACAACTTAAAGCATCAAAACAAGACTTAGAAAAAATGTTAAAACAATTTAAATCTGGTACGAACATGCTTGAAACGCTTATATCGTCACAAAAATATGGAAATGATAAGAAGGACTTAGGGTATATAGAAGAAAATGAATAACACAACAAAATCAACTTTGCTTGCTACACCTTCTTCTACTCCTTCTTCTGCATATTCCAAGGTAAAAATGCAACATGCACCCACAAAAGCACACACATATAAACGTGCAACTAGACAACCTAGAAATTATGCCTATATGTATACAAAGGTAACTAGACATAATGAAATACAACCAACTCATTATAATGCATATAGACCAAAATATAGGCAGCATTCATATAAGGCTTATAGAAATGCATATGAACACACATACATAACACCATATAAGAAACGAAACCATATGCCTTACTTTAGCTATCAAAATCAGCCACAACATAGTACATTTAAACCAAGGTACAACATGTATAACAATGCATCATCTTTTAAATGGAATATCAAGTACATGTTAATCCTTTATATTCAACAAATGTCAAATATGTGCCTAGAAGGTACATCCAAGTTTGGATACCTAAGGGATATTTTAACAAGGATGATGCCTCTAAGATTCAAGGACCCAAGTAAAGGGTACCTAAAACTTTGTCTCCATTGTAGGAAAATCACAAGGAATGCAAGAAAGAGGTAAAGTCAAAGAATCTAAAAACCAAATGGTTTGTAGACAGTGGATGGTCAAGGCATATGTCGGACAACCCCAAACTATTCATCAAGTTGGAACACATCGAGAATGGAGGAAAGGTGACATTTGGTGACAACAACAAAGGAAAAATTGTTGGAAAAAGAACAATTGGGGACCCTAATACATTTCAAATATGAAATGTGTTGTTAGTAAGAAATCTTTCTTATAGTTTACTAAGCATTTTGCAACTTATAGATTCCGGACATTATGTGTCTTTTCTCCCTGATTCTTGTGATATAAGAAATGAAAAAGAAGAAATTGTATTAAAAGGAAATAGGGATGATAACATTTACACACTATCACTAAATAACATGATAGATGCTAAGTTTAAGTGTTTAATATCACATGACTTAGATGTAAATTTATAGCATAGACGACTAGGCCATATAAGAATTTCAACTATTGAAAAGTTATCTAAGAGGAACTTAATAAGAGGCATTCCTAAGTTAAATAATTTTCAAATGTGTCAAACGTGTATTAAAGGAAAACATATTAAAGAAACATTAAAACCAACATATGAAGTGAGTACTAGTCATGTACTAGAATTGCTTCACTTAAACTTATTTGGTCAAGGGTAGGACAAGGAGTCTAGGTGGACACTACTATGTGTGTGTCATAGTAGATGATTACTCACGATACACATGGACATTGTTCTTAACACACAAAGACGATGCTCCATTGGCAATCGAAACTCTTATCAAGTAAAATCGAAAACCTTTATGAAGAAAATGTTAAAAGAAATGGAGTGATAGAGGTGGAGAATTTAAACACAAAGATATAATCAAGTTTTGTGAATTACATGGAATGAAAAACGAATTCTCACCACCTAGAATATCACAACTCAACGGAGTTGTTGAACATAAAAATAGAACGATTCAAGAAATTGCAAGGACAATGTTGTGTGAAAACAAATTACCTAAATATTTATGGGCTGAAGCTGTTAGTTGTGCATGTTATATAATAACTAGACTTTCTATTAGAAAGAAATTAAGTAAAACACCTTATGAATTATTAAACATTAGACAATCTAAGGTAGATTATATTAGAGTATTTGGATGTAAATGTTTTGTACTCAATACTAAAGATAATCTAGACAAGTTTGAACAAAAGTCTATTGAATGCATATTTGTTGGGTATTCAACTAATTCAAGAGCATATAGGTGTTATAATCCTGCATCTAGAAAGATAATTAAATCCGTACATGTGAAATTTAATGAGAATGCATATTTTGAAGTTAAAACTCAACATAAACAAGAAAATAATGTTGAAAATATGTTTGATGATGATGATTGTATTACTTGAGCATGCATTTGATCATCTAGAACCAACTCTTCCTGAACAAGACATGCATGAACCATTAGATGACGAAATTTTGCAATTGGAAGATAACACAACTAACCTGCAAGATGATCTAATTGTATGCGATAATGTTCACACAAATGAAACATTTGAACAAGATGAGGGTGAACCTAGTCAACCTAGGAATTGGTGGCTTGTAAAAGACAAACATAAACACCCTAAAGAATTAATCATTGGGGATCCAAGTGTTGAGGTTAGAACACGTAGTCAAGCTGAAGGACATAATTTAATCTCATACTTAAAACATAAGAATATTAAGGAAGCCTTAGGTGATATATCATGGATAGATGCCATGCATGAGGAATTGAACCATTTTACTAGAAACAACGTGTGGGACTTAGTACCTAAACCCAAACATAAATCCATAATAGGCACAAAATGGGTCAGGAAACATCACAAGAAATAAGGCTAGGCTAGTCGCACAAGGTTATAATCAACAAGAAGGAATAGATTATGAAGAAACCTTTGCACCCGTTGCACGACTAGAAGAAATTAGACTGTCACTTGCTATTGCAAGTCTAAACAACATCAAACTCTTCCAAATGGATGTCAAGAGTGAATTCTTGAATGGATACATCAAAGAAGAAGTTTTTGTCAAACAACCCCCTGGGATTCGAAGATCCAAAGAATCCTAACCATGTATATGTTGAGAAAAAGAGTTTGAGTGATTCACAACATGCATGATTTAAATAACGTGTGTTAAAGAAATGCATGACACAATTTATTACTTGACACGTTTTTGCGACAAACTTGCCTTATATACTTTATATATAAAATTGCTGTACTAACAAGCCGTGAAGCTTTAAAGCTTAGATCAAATGGAAAACATTTGTTGTGTTTGAACTATTTTCAGGTGCAACCATTAATGAACTAAACTAGTTCATTAAGTGAAGTACTTAGTTAAATGAACTAAGTAGTTCATTAAATGGAGATATATTTGGAGAAGGCATGATGGCAACAAATTGAAGAATGAAAAGTCTCCTTCTACACTCATTCACACGTTTTTGATGTATATTATATATATATATATATTCAGCTTTTTTTAGAAGCACAATACACATATATTCCGACGTACTACCAACATGTTACATATATTACGAACATATGTCAATGTCACACCACTATACTTACCTCATATTTATGAGTATATTCAGGTCTTATATCATATGATATAAGTCATGGTGATGACAAAATTATTACGACACGTTACAAGGTTCTAAACCAAAAATTATCGTATCGGGTGACAACCGAAACTTCGCCAACGTGTCACGTACTTGCCATATATAGATGGCCAGCCCATACACTTTCAAAATTGGCCACAAATTTCGTGACTAACATGGTACACTCAGCCATAAAATCATTCCATGTTGGCACACACAAATCATCCCCAATTAAGGCCAAATTGTGGAGATTCCAAATTCACTTTTTAATCACATGTGGGCGCAAATTTTAAAAAGTCTAGGAGCTGAATATTTAACTTATTTTATTTATATTATGTGTGACATAATACATATAACATGTGCAAAAAGTTTGAATTTAATCGGAGAAAAATCGCGTAATCGACAAAAGTCAAAAATTCGGTTTTCTATGAACACAACACATGGAACGTTTTTGGCATGACATGTAACATATATCTAGACACTTTTTACATATTCAAGACATATTAAAGCGTTATAGAATATTCCAATTAGGGCTTATTGGAATGTACCGTATATGTGTAATTATTGTGCAATATTTGACAAAGTTTACAAAAGTGAAAAATTTAGCACATGCTCAAGACACATCACACGCCTATCTCAGCCTTGGTGGAGCTTAGTTAGCATCTTGATTGGTGAAGAATAAGCCACACAAGGTTAGGGACATAATGGAGGGAGCTACACATGGTAACATTTCAAACCCTTCTAGCAAATGAAAGACATGCTGAAAATTCAGCATATGAGACATTAGTTGGCCGATTTTTTGACCTTAATGGAGATCAAATTGGCTTCCAAATTTGTGGGGATTAATTGTAGAATATTTGGTAATGTTTTGAACTTCATTTGGCACATGTTTTTCATTTTATTCTCAGATTTTTTTCAGCCACTAAGTGATGACAAAACTCATCCAATCAAGGAGTGCCAAGTAAGCAAGGCCAAGACAATCATCCAATCAAGTTGTGCCAAGTAAGCAAGATGGTGTCACATCTATGCAAGGAAATCTTCCAAGGACATAAAAGAGAATTATCAAGGTGAAGAAGAGCCCTAAGGGGGGCGTCCAAGTCTTGATAAAAGGAAGAGAAGAGAGCCACTCAAATACAAGACAAGTCTCATAATTTCCAAAGTGCAAAAAGACTACTCTCTTCTTCTACATTTCTTCCTTCTTCTTCTTGTTCTTCTCTCAAGCCTATTGTTCTTATATTCAACATATTTAATAGGCTTTGATTAGACCACCATATACA
Source organism: Eustoma russellianum (assembly GCA_036186865.1). Lineage (NCBI taxonomy): Eukaryota > Viridiplantae > Streptophyta > Magnoliopsida > Gentianales > Gentianaceae > Eustoma > Eustoma russellianum. The sequence continues at coordinate 31,518,982 of AP025043.1, read as the reverse complement.
GTCCAATTATTGTAAAAGGATTGATTAAGGTGTGATCAAACCTTCATCCATTCGGTGGTGGTGTTCGTGATCAGTGTGATTGATTATATTATGTGTAAAGGGTTGGAGTTGGTGTGTAACTCTAGCAACCATTGTGGTAAGGTGTTAATTTTGTTTAGTGATAACCAAGGAAGGTGTCCTCGAAGACTGGAGTAGGTTGATTTAACCGAACCAGTATAAAATTCCTTGTTTTCTTTACTTTACTGCACAGTACATTCAGTTTTCAGCATTCTGCATCCATTTTGTCGTAATCTTAAAGATAGCAAAAAATTTCAAAAATCATTAACTTTTACAGAAACATAGCCACAACTCTTAAGTTTCTTTTGGCGCAAGTTGCAACCCATTTGGATAAGTATAAATCAATCAAACGTTAATAGTTCTGAGACTAGTGAATCTGGCTTTTAGAGTTGCAAAGGTTGAGAACACAAACGTATTTGACATACATAACAAAGGAATTTTTCAAAACTGTTTTAACCCATTAAAATAAATAAATTAAGGGTTTTGTAATTAAATTTTCAGACCATTTAGAGTTACGGATTAATCGGAATAAAATTTTCAAGTCAGACTACTGTTTCTGGACGATTTGCGCAATCTTACCACAAACGATTTTTCAAAGGATTAGAGGTTGAATTTTAATCTGAAATTTTTAGGGGATACGCAGAACATCTGAGAGTAGAATCTCTCCAAATTTCAGAATTTTGAAGGTCTGTAACCTAGTCTTTCAAACGTTTCAAATCAGGATTTGAAAACAGAAACTGTTTTCAAAAGTTGGGTTTTTGGGTAAAACTTTTTTAATAAAAAACCAAATTTTCCGCACCTACTATTCAACCCCCCTTTTAGTGGTGCCTTACATGTCCTATAGTATACAAGCTTAAGAAAGCTCTATATGATTTGAAACAAGCTCCAAGAGCTTGGTATGATAGATTTGCAAACTTTCTTATTGCAAATAATTATCATAGGAGGACCATAGACAACACTCTATATGTAAGAAGAAAAGATAATGGCTTATTACTAGTTCAAATATATGTAGACGATATTATCTTTGGTTCAACTAATCCTACCTTAGTTAAGGACTTCGAAGAGTGTATCAAGTCTGAATTCGACATGTCAATGGTAGGAGAATTGCACTACTTCTTAGGGCTTCAAAATCAAACAAACCCCTCAAGGAATTCACATTAGGCAACTTAAGTATGTAAATGATATGGTTAAGAAGTTTTGCTTTGAAGAGTTGAAACCAACCCCTACTCCCATGAGTGTTACCACCAAACTAGATAAGGATGAAAATGGTAACCTTTTGATGACACACTATATAGGTCTATGATTGGATCACTTTTATATTTAACCACGTCAAGACCTGATATCATGTTTAGTGTGTGTATGTGTGCTAGGTTTCAATCTTGTCCTAAGGTATCTCATTACAATGTAGTGAAAAAGATATTTAGATATCTTAAACACACACCTCACTTCGGACTTTGGTATGATAGAAATGTTAAGTTGGAACTGTATGCATTTAATGATGCTAATTATGGTGGTTGCAAGTTAGATAGAAAATTCACTAGCGGTACATGTCAATTTATAGGAAAAAACTTGATCTCTTGGTTTTCTAAAAAGCAAGCTAGTGTAGAACTCTCTACCAACGAAGCCGAGTATATAGTCTTACGCTTATGCACACTACCCAAATACTTTGGCTTAACAACAACTTCGAGATTTTGGCATTAAAATGAATAAGATTCCAATTTTCTGCGATAGCACAAGTGCGATCAATCTTTCTCGGAATCCGGTACTTCATTCTAAGGCCAAACACATTGAAGTAAGATACCATTTCCTTCGAGACCATGTTAAAAATGGGAACATAACCATAGATCGTGTAAGAACTGATCGTCAAATAGCTGACATCTTCACCAAACCCCTTAATCAAGACACTTTTGAAAACTTACGAGCCAAGTTAGATATGATAACCTACGATACGATTGCATAAGTCTATCTTTTGCATGATTTGCAAAATAAAGGGAGAGATAGAATAAGAACATGTTTTTAGTTGTTAAGTCATGATAATATGTTAAGTTCAATTGGTATAAGTTTTTGTTAAATTGCCTTGAAGCATAGGTTAAGGGGGAGAGTACGAGTTAAGGGGGAGCACATATATTAAAAACATGAGATTTGAAAGTTTAAAAACAAGAGTTATAGAATTGGTGAAACAATTGGTAATTGGTGAGGTTTTCAAAACAATTCAATTGGTATAAAATTGGTAGATATGTGATAAATAATTGTTAAAGAGTTTTGACATTAAAATCATGTTAAGTTATTTTGAAAATCATCCAAAAGGGGGAGAATGTTGAGAAATATGTTTGGATAATTTTCAAGATCATGATTTTAAGTGGTGAATACTTAAAAATGTCACACATGGTGTTATAAATGATTGAAAGTTGAAAAAGTGAAGAAAAATGACATCAATCTCTCAGGTTGCTGCACTTCAATCGATCGATGTACTTCGATCTCTCACATCGATCGATCCATGTAAGGCAGAGAAAAACCAAGACCCTACTGTGAGATATCGATCTCTAAACCTGAGACACATCGATCGATTGATGTACATCGAACCCTCACTTTGATCGATCGATGTTGGTTAGAGACAAACTTTGAAACACACTATGAGACATCGATCTCTCAAGCTGAGGCACTTCGATTGATCGATGTCTAGGGTTTTTAGAAATATTTTTCTAAAATGTGATAAAATGGTTGTTTTCATTTGTACGTGTTTTATATATGTTCATCATGTTGTTATTATGTGTTTTTTAAATTATAAATGTATTGTGACTAAGGTGCCTTGGAAGTTTCTACAACTTACCAAAAAGGGCAAAATTGGTATTTTGAGTTTTGTAAGAACATGCTATGGTGAAAATATTTCAAGGACGCATTCCTATCTTATTTATCATCACAAAGGTATTATTATATCTATTTCTGACCATCTGGGTCATTTTTGGAGTTTTCTCTCATTAGGAGTATTTTGGTCATTTTACCCCTGAGGGAAGTTTCGATATTTTTACTCAAGGAACCTCTTGAGTATATTATTATATTCATTTTGAAGCTCATTTACGATTAAGATTATTTGGTGGTTTTCTATTATTTCTCTCATTTGATGATATTAGCGACAGTAGCGGGATATGTAACGGGTTGTGATGTTACATTCTATTTTTTTATTGAAGACCTCTTATATGTGTTATTGGAGAGACTCAATCATCATTTTACAGAGATTTTAAAGGTGTTAATTGTAGCGACCCGTCCCGAGTCCTAGTACTCGATACGACTCACCTGCCGTATCTCGCTAAGGAGAATACAAGGCGTCGATACAAATCAACTAGACATCATCATTATAACGTAAATCGATGTCAGCAGAAGTCATCATTAAAATCCTCGATAAAATAATCATAATCAATAATACAATGTCAAAGGATTTCTAAATCAATACAGTAGTCAAATTTATGTAAACACTAATCTCGAAAATACATAAATCTTGATTATCGAAATAACTGCCTCAACCAACCCTCGAAAGTCTCGTGTGAATATCCTTAGTCTGGAAATCTCCCGTCTCGATCTTCCAGGGTATACTAACTCCTGTGTAAGCATACCCTAACTTCTCCTACCTGCAAAACTGGTGAGTGGTGGTGTGAGCCAAATCAACGGCCTCAGTAAGCAACCAACATATACCTGTTATAAAAACATACATGCAGAAGCAAATACAAATAACCTTTACTAGTTAACATACATGTCCTTACCACAAATAGTTTCGCATTAATTATCTTTAACAGTTAATACTTCGAAAAAAACATAAAATAAATAATTCATCAGCTCAATCTACGTCACTGTGATGCATGCTCTTCTCAAATATGATATACACAACAAACAAATAATCACATAAACAAAGAAGAGAACAACACATGCCAATGGAGCAAATAAACTGCGGAAAGTAAGTCACTCCACATAATAATATGCAACTTCATGGTGCATGTCTTTCTCTACGTATCACACTCAACAAAAGACATGTCACGCACAATGCTTATATCTTTACCGTGCAATGCATGATCCTGGGACCTACTAGATGCATGTATCCCGTACACTACAATCTAACCCAAACGATGCCCGTGGCCCGTACACCACGATCCACCAGAACAGAGTGCTCATGGCCCATACACCACAACCCACTCTACTCGAGTGTCTGAGACCCGTACATCTCAGCCCACTCCAAATGCAATGCACGTGCCATGAATGCAATGTGAATTCCACTTTAATATATATATTATGTTCTGGGCTGAGGCCGGCGACCTCAACCAGGCCGCTGGCCATCTGGCCCAGCTCGGCGGCCTGCCTAGAACATATTATGTTCTCTTTTCTTTCATCTCATTTCCATTTTCATTCTCATTTCTGTTCTTCTCATCTTTTCTTAATTTGGTGCATCCGTGCTCATGCATCCACACAGTTCACATGTACATACATATATCTCATATACACACAACTAACATATAGAGAAAATACCAATTATAAATATGCAATAAACAACACACCATTGCATGATAACATAACAAGCACAAATAGACCACTTACCTCTGATGCATGACTGTATCATGAACACAGATAGACCACTTACCTCTGATGCATGGCAGTATAACAAGCACAGATAGACCACTTGCCTCTTATGCATGATAGTATAACAAGCACAGATAGACCACTTGCCTTGAATCCGGTATTCACTTTCTTCTCTTTTAGGCTCGAATCTAAACAATTGTACTATAAAAATCAATACCTAATAACAAAGGTGAGTTTGACTTACTTAAAATAATTAGATCATAGCTTTCTATTATTTTTCTTATTTGTCATACCAACATATATATATATATATATATATATATATATATATATATATATATATATATAGACACACACACACACGAAATAGAACATATTAATTTAAACATTTAATTAAGCAATCCAACACATATATACCTTAAAAAAAACGGCGGCCAGTGGTCCAAAAACAATCTGTTGTTATATATGCATTTTGTTTTACATAGGATTACAATATGAAATTTGGTACAGGTACATTTCTTAATTTCACAATCGCTGACACAACATAACTTTTGGAAATATGGTACGATGTATTATTTAGGAAATTTAAAGCAGACCAAGCCTGCTGAAGAAAGCCAATGAAATAATCATGCTGGTGCCTCTTGCCGTAGTCACATGACAAGGCAAAGATCAAATTTCCAACTATAACTTCAACATTGACGCTGCGTAATTTGTAAAATACTAATTTATTTTTTTGTAAGATGTAAATAAAAACATGCATTAAAGTGAAAATTCTTTAAAGTCTACCTTCAGATAAATTTACAAAGAATTTGTATCCAAAAGATTGGCCACAAATAAGAGACAAAAATGATCATGAAGATTTGTATGCCATGCATCTATGAGCATTTAAGCATTTGACGTGTCAACCCAAAAGCACTGTTGGAATCGATTTAAAACATATTCAACTTCTAATTCTCAGTTTCTCAAACAGCTCCCTTATGGAAGTTCAATAGCATTCTTTCCATTCGGCCAATATTCAAAATATATACCAAAATTTTAGCATTATTAGTACACTACCTATATACACATACGGCAATCATACATACGTATATATATTTACCAATATATGCAAATCACAAATAAATATTCATGATCCGATTTGATCAAACATAGCATCATAATTTTGAAAAGGCATAGCAAATATAATAAATTTACTTGCCTCATACTTGATTAAACGTACTACGGGAAGGATCGGAATGAAAGGAACCAAAAATCCCTTGTTTCTTGCACCTATAGGTGGCGGCAGAGGGTTGAGTTTCTTGGAGTTAGTTGCCGAAATTTGTCATAAAGAACGTCAGGTGGAGTTTTATGTGTATATGTATGTATATATCTATGACCATAAATATATAAAAAGTAAAGGAATCTCAATTTCTTTTTGCCTTACATTGCTGCCGTGACACTTTTGGTGGGAAGAAGAAAAAAAAACTGTTGGAAAAGTGTGGCTGCCGTGGGAATTCATGGGGTGGTTTAGGATTGATTATGTAGGTTTAAATAGATATAGGATGAGGCATTATATGGTATATTCTTAAGTATCTTAGGAATTTACTTATTAGTTAGGCTTTATCTTTATTCCTTTCCTTTTCCTATTCTAATTAGGATAGGTAACTTAGGATTATTTCTATTATTATAATTGCTATTATTTTATTTTATTTCCTTTTTTTGGTACCCCTTGGGCACGGGGTATTACATTAACAGTGTGGAATTCATCACAACATATAAGGAGAAATTGTGAGAATTTCGATATTATATGTTAACATAATCTTGTCAACTATCATTTGTTGATTTCTTCTTCAAAAATCTGAGTTGATATTCATATATACAAGCCTCCAAACGTCTATTTACAGGTGAAAATGATGGTGTACTCATTTAATGACTTTGTGCCAAGTGGATTAACCAAAAAGAAGCTAGTTGGCAAAATTGCCAGCTAAGAAATATTTGAAAATGTAGCAAACGGCTACATGGTGGGTGGAGCTGATTTTTGCTTGAATTTTTCAGCCATCACATGCCTATTATTTTGGCAAGAAGTTGAGGGTTTCTTGGTGGTATTATCCCTTGATATTATCTTCATTTTTCAAGCAATTCCAAGTCATTTTTGGAGACAAAACCTTCGGCCAAACAAGTGTCCAAGGTGGACCAATTGGGTTGTTTCATTTTGCCAAGTGTACAAGGTAATTATGTGGTCAACCAATAGTGTGGATACAGTTAAGCATTGATGATGAAGATGGTGACACATTGGAGTTCTTATCTTCAAGGCCCACTTCACCCTATAAATAGAAGGCAAAGGTGAAGAAGAAGACACACAACTTTCAAGCAAACTTGAAGATCATTCTTGCTATTCTCTTCTTCTTGATTCTTTTTTTTGTGTAGCTAAGGTATTTCATTTCTTGTTGTTGCTGAGCTACATATACACGCCTTCTTGGGTTATCTTTTTAAGATTCGTTAGCCAAGTTTATAAGGCTACATCAATAGGTGATACAGGTGTTGCAACCAAAAGTTGCATAGAGGTGTTCATCCAAGTCTTGAATAGGGTTGGTGTTTAACCCAAGGATCAAGCTTGGTTCTTCTTGTAAGTTTGTTCATACCATAGTGAAATCCAAGGAAAGGTATTCCTTTGGACTGGAGTAGGTCGTATTGACCGAACCAGGATAAATCTTTGGTGTTCTTGTCTTCTTTTCTCTTTTCTGTTTTTCTGTCCGATTTCATTCAGATTTCACACAACTTCTCACGTTTTGAAAAAGTAGCAAAACACTTCTAAAATTTGTGATTTTTAGTGGAGTTATACTTCAGACTGTTAGCCTTCATTTGCAACAAGAATCACTTGATTTGAGCAAAGGAATGTTAGTCTTTTAGTCGTTGCAAGATAACTGCTTCAATCTGGCTGCAATCTGACCAGTTTTAAGAAAACTTGAATTCTGTTTTCATCAAGAATTGTTTAAGGCCAGAGCCTTTTGGAAACATAAACTACACATCTTAAGGAGTGTTTTGATATAAAGATTAACCTTTTTGGTTGAGTATTCAAATAGAAACACATTTTCAAATTTCAGTAACATTCTGTCCATTTATGTCCAGATTGACCGTCTGAATTTTTTTATTTGTTTGAAGGGTCAAACGATCTTATTTTTATCTAATGTTTGGATAGAGTCTTGTCAAGACATTGAGTTTAGTTCTGATTTTCATAATTTTTGGAGTTGTGTACACTGAGTTTTGAATTTTACAAAAACGGGTACTGAATCTGAGGAGGTTTCAGATTCTGTTTTCAAAGGGGTTTTGTTAAAGGATAGTAGTGTAATTTCTGCTAACCACTAGTCACCCTCCCTCTAGTGATGTTTACTGTAGGCGTACGGTCCAACAAAAAAAAATATAGAAGTTACACTCGATTAATCAATGATATAATAATATCATTATTTCAAAAGACAAACTAAATTATTAAAGAATTACAATTGCTCAGACCGAGTTTTCATATTCTAGTAACGATTTATCACTTTCTCAGTGCCGATTTTATAAAGCAAATCTTTTTCATTATATGTAAACCAGCAATCATTTATGAAACAATCTCCTATTTTTTTCACATCTGATTATTCACAATATTCATATTTGAAGAGGCTCTTTTCACAGTGGCAATAGCAACCGGCAAAATCAAAGTCAAACAAATTTCTGAGGAAGATCAGTTATTTTATCCAAATCCAAAATTTTTTTATCCGATCTCAAGTTAATTTTATAATATCCAACTCATTATGAAGTGCAAAAACATCCAGTTCAGAAAACTCACAAGGATAAAGTTTTACAAGAGAAATCAACTTCTTTTTATTAAATTCTGCAAAAGAATCATACAGGTTTAAACATTTCATACAAGTAACTTCATATTCGCTTTATTAAATTTATCACGGCATAAAATAAGCCACCTGAATAGCGATGAAGGATTGTTATTTATTGATAATAAATTCCCACTACTATTAAACAATTCATCTATTTAAGGAATAATGATGTCTCTTTTTACACAAAACTTCCGAACTTCATCGAACAAAGAAGCTTATCCATATTTTCTGTAAGCTTGCCATTATTTCTTGAAATACAAGATCCATAGCACTTATGATGGTTTGATCCTTCCTTTGTACTGCTTCATATTATGTATTTATTATTTCCATAACATTCTTGATCAAGTGTAAAACAAATATAAATCCAAAAGATTGTATAACATTACGAAGTCTATTTGCTTTGTCTTATAGTCTTTAAAGGTTTAAATAAAAATATGCAAGATTAATAAGACATGGTAAAATATGCTTTCATAACTATATTTTTAGTAGCAACTCAATTAAAATTTACTATAAATACTATAAGTTTTTTTGAGGGAAAATATACTATAGGGGTTCAGTAAAATTTATAGGAGGTTGGGGGCACATGCTCCCCGTGCCCACTCCTGTATCTGTGACTGAATACATGTTTCATGATTTTATTAAATGGGATAGAGAATGACATATAGAGTGAGTTATGATCCTAACGCATGTTTTATCACTGAGATACGGGTCGTTAAAGTTATTATACCACCAGGATCATGATATATGTTTTACCAAGATGATTGACATAGCTTTTCTTAACCATGGGATCGGTGGTTCAAGGAATTTTTCTATTTCTTATTATTATTTCATAAAAATCTTTGTATTTGTTAAGATACACATTGTGGATGATGTTAAGCTGAATATGTTTCATTTTGTTAAGGTACACATTGTGGATGATGTTAAGCAATACGTTTCATTTTGTTACTGTACATGATGAACCAAAATCTGATCTGCTCAGAAAAGACAAAGTCATCAGTTAGTCAACAAACAGTCAACGACAAATTAAGGTCTAAGACAACTCTTACAGATCAGTAGGACACTTCTGCTCGGCCCTCTTATACCTTTAACTAAAGCAAGTTTATTAATACGGCTAAGACAAGTTCAACTATAACCCTTGGTCAGCTCGGCCGCATGCCTGAGTCAGGTCGTTATTTGCTCAACATGACAAAGTCTGGTTAGGATTGAAGTCATATTGCACCTCGGCTCGGCAATGCTTCAGTCAAAGCAGCCTCTTATGGTTAGCCTCGCCAAATAAAGGAGTTAATAGTGCAATTCAAAAGGTATATTCAGCTCGGTCTCGGACTAACTTCGGCCTCGGCTTCATCTTAGCATCGAGTTACAATCTCGGCACTGCTCCCATAAACACTGTTACACAGAATATCTCAGATAAGACCAGAAAAGATACTATCAACTGCCATCTGGGACCCACCAAGACGGCTCTGTAGAGTACTTTCCAGGTGTCAAGCATGGACTTGTTTAGTACAAGGTCATCATTGCAGGCCGACCTACATGACATAGAGTCAGTCACTGACACAGCTGTGGTCCCGGACACTTGTCCCATCATACTACGCACCTGCAGCAGATAAAACAGTCATCTTAGACACATCACAATCTCATCATCAGGCAGAGGATCAGACCTCCTCCATTTTGAGTATAAATATACCCTTTTCTAGACGAGGGAGGGGATCCAATTTTTAAACAACTTCTAGAACCTTCTCCTATGAACTCCATTTCGGCCAACACTTAAAAGGCCTAACACTCATTGAGATATTATTACAGGTTTCATCTAAACTTTTATTCCAGCATAAATTGCCTACTAAAACACTCATAACTGACTTAAGCATCGGAGGGTTTTCCTGGGACAGCGCCCTGGGGCCTCTAACGTTTCTCTTCCTTCTCAGGTTTTATTTGGCGGAGTCAAACGGAAGATAGACGAAATTCAACTCGGGTCATCTCTGATCCACCCGGTGAACATTTCTGGTCTCATCATTTGGCGCTAGAGGAAGGGCATGAACCTCCGTATTCCTTAAAAACAGCCTTTTAAAGTCTTTCTTAGCAATTGTCCTACCCATCCATCGTTGGAAGAATGGATAAAAGAGATGGAGAAGGGTCCAAGCGACCTATGACCCCTAGAAGACGTCAACGACCTCTTCTGAAACAAATGGAACAGTGTTCCTCGGAGCCTGAAAATTCTTCAACTCCTACTGCTGCCTTCACATATGAGGAGCATATGCGGTCCATACGTTATGTGGCTCAAAATCCAAATGTATTCCAAGATGTGGTGAAAGAGATGAAGGGAAAAGCTTTCGCAGCGGGACCCAGCGGTTTCCATCCCAGTAATTCTCTTCCACAAGAAGAACTCTTGGAATACTCTCTAACTCGGCCTAATTATCATCCCAGACGTCAGGCTAAATTTATGGCCGAGGCTAGACGTACGGAGAAAAGGTCTAACCGTCAGCTAAAAAGCGAAACTCTGCTGCAAGAGAGACGCTCTGTCAAAATTCGGTTAGGAGGCCGAGGAAAAGAAAGGAACTCTATGCTAGCTTCAAAGGCTCATATTCTCTCTTACATGAGGAATAAGAGTCTAGCAAGAGAACCTCAGCCCCTTACGTGACCAATCCACAAGAGGAACTATCAATTGTACTGCCTTTATCATCATGATATTGGGCATGATACAGAAGACTGCAGGCAGCTCGGCCAGGAGATTGGGCGTCTAATCGAGCTTGGCCACCTACAACGGTTTTACAATCCGAGGTCAAGGCTGCATAATAGGCTGGACTTTAGCCGGCCTCCTCTGGAGGAAAGTTGCCGACCTGGACATCAGCACAGGTCGCTAAAAGACGAGGATTCAGATTCGGATGGGCAGAGATTGCAGGTCTTTGAAAGTATACGAATGACCTAAAAGCATAAGCCTACAAAAGAATTAGGTTTCACCTTTCTAGCGTGTATTCAAAATCCTCATGTACATAAATGTTCTTTAAATGCATTATCCTTCAATGTTTATTACAAATCTGCTATTTGCAAAAGAGTGGTCCATATAGTAAGCTGTGCTTTTTATTGGCAAATGAGACTTAAACTCTCATCATCTTAATCAAGTTCTTCATCCAGCTCAGCTTAGCACATCTATTTGGCGATATGTCTGGACCAGATCAGCTAGTCTAGACACAGCTACTCAGGCTGGCTTGGGGGCATATTTATTTTATTTTCACCTTATGGTTCATATTGAGGGATTCATCCATACTGGGAGAGAAGTTTTGTGCCTACCTGACGCTTGCTTTATGAGTCGTAACAAAATTGGAGCCCGACAAGATTCGCACTTAGCCGATTTTGCCTTATGGCTCATAAAGTAGCTCAGGACACAAGCTTTCCCATCTCGATGACTTCTCTCTTATGGCTCATCAGGTCAAGGAAATGATATGGTATCCTTCCAACCACAGAAAGGTACACCTCGGCCTTAGGAATTATCAGGGGTCTACTTTAGCGTGCATGTCCACTTCATGGTTGACCTCGGTCCTAAGGCTTGGCCGGGGTTTACCTTAATTCTCTCAAGGCTTCAGCTTGGGCTAAATGTCATCCCACGTTGGAGGTTCAACTATTTGCTATCTAATTATCACAAAGGAATCTTGAATGTGACAAGTTTCACACCTCATCAAGACGGATCCTGGAGTCCAGATCGGTCTTCTCAAAGATGTTCAGTTCAAAAGAATCGGTGAACAGACTTATTTCGGCCGTTACAAGGGAAACCTAGGCCATAAAACATAGGACGGATCTTGGAGTCCAGATCAGTCCTATAAGAGGAATAACTCATTAATAAATACTTGGAAGGATCCAAGAAGCATTCGTCAGGGCAGACACTGGAGTCCAGATCGGCCCTACGAAGGTTCAGTTTAAAAATTGATGAACATAAGCATCTCGACCGCTACAAGGGAAACCTGGGACACATAATATAGGGCATACCCTGGAGTTCAGATCGGTCCTGTAAAAGCAAAATGACTCACCAGTCAACACTTGGAATAATCCAAGAACTGTTAGGCAGAGCAGATCCTAGAGTCCAGATCAGCTCTGCAAAAGCTCAGTCCAAAAATTGCTGAGCGGAATTATTTTAGCCGTTACAAGGGAAGTCTGGGTTGTAAAATCTTATCTCAGCTTAAGCACCTCGGCTAAGTCGGACTAAAGACTTAGGCTGTCACTAAGCATTATTCATGTTGGATCTCGGCTAAAACAGATCAAATTTTATTATCTCAAGCAGGATTCATTCTTAGCCAACCATTGTCTCAGCTCGGCGGAATAACAGGTTTATTCTATACTTTAAAGCTTGGTAACTTAGTTTATTTTCAGTGAGACTGATTAAGTTTGCCAAGGCCGAAAGTGAGTTTCAGCAACAAGGTTGAAAGTTAGACTTCGAAAAAATTGTGAAGGGAAAAGCAGAGCAGAGTACAAGATCTGAAGCATAATGTTTGAAACACAAAGGAAGATCATTACAAATGCAGACATTCTATTATGTCTATTCGGCCCAATTACAAAGGAGGATCTTAAGCCTACTCTTCATCCTCTCTTAAGTCGGCTCCTTCTGCAAACTTCTGAAATTGGGACTCGAAGTCCACTTCGGCATTTGTGTTGTAAAGCTCAACGAGCCGAGGATCCTCTTTGTTCAGTTGGGGGCAAACTTCTTAGCAGACATCAATAGATTTGGTCTGCCCCATCTGCATAACTGGACCTTGAAGCAACAACATGTTATCTTCAAAGAATTCAGATTTCTTGAAGTCTGCCACTGCGTCAGCTTTGGCTGCTGCTAATTGATGAATCAGATCTGCCACCCGCTGCTCCAGGACTTTTTCTCTTTGCAACCCATCTTCTTTATCTTTTTGCAAAGAAGCCACTTCTGAAGATGTTTAAGTGTAACATGCTTCCAAGTCGGCATTCCTTCTCACCAGCTCTATGTTTTTTTCGTCCAACTCATTGACCAGAGAGTTGGAAGCTGTCCACTTCGCTTCAGCTTCCTCCTTCAATCCTTGAAGCTTGGTAAATTTCAACTTCAAGGCTGAATTTTCCTTAGCCTGCTCACCCATGACTTGGGAAGCCTCCTCAAGTTCTTGAAGCTTGGCCAATAGAGCATCTTTCAGCTCTCTGCCTCGGCCAAGGATTTCCATTTGCTGGATGCGGATATGCTTAATCAAAGTTAAGAATCAGCAAAAATTAATTGATCAAACATATACATCTTACCAAAGCTAAGTTACAATGGTAAGCATCTTCTAAATGTTCCTAGGAAGCAGCAGAAAACCTTTGTCGATCCAAAGGAAGGATCAAATTGTTCATCTTCTTGGCTGTGGCTGGGTTTGCCACAGTATCCAGCTCAAAAAATTTGCACAAAGTCAGCGTCTGTTGTTCTGCTTGAGGAGCCGGGATCTCAACTTCTGGAGCAGATGATTCTTGACCCCTTCGCCTCTTCCTAAGGCCAGAGCCCTCGCCCATTTGAATTTGCTCAGGATCAACCTGAGCCAGGTCCCATGAAGACGTCGCAGCACCTTCTTCTTCTGCCACTGCAATTGGCAGATCTATAATAAAAATTTGGGGGGATAAGTTATCCGATAAGCTGAAAAAAGGCGAAGTATGGAATACCTGGATTTGCAGACTCAGACGCAACTAAAATCGGCTAATTCACCACAGCTTCAGCTAGCGCTGGTTCAGTCAAATCAGCCATAACTGTGTCTTCGTTTGGGGGTAATGCTGATACAGGGGATATCTCAGCCCCAGTCTTCAGCGTCGGCTTTTTGGACTTCTTACGGGATGCTATCTCAGCATGTTTGGCCGCAGGTTTTTTGCCTCCCGGAGCCATGGAACCTACATAAAAAGCGAACGCTTTTATGATAAAAAAAATCAGAAGAAATGTAAACGCATACCCCTGACTATTTCCAAGTTGTTTGGGGAAAGAGGCTTAAAGTGAGGACCCGAAGCTAAAGGGCCCAGGTCAGCTGCCTTCAAAATTGATTCATCCACTCTGTGCCAGTATATGACCAAGCAGAGAATGCAATTTGGTTGCTTCGTCACAATATTCCAGGGCTTGGCCTCATGTTATCCGCCTTACCAGACTTCCAGATATCCAACTTGGGCAATCCTAACTTGTTAATAAAGAAGAATCTACCTTTCTAGTTCTTCTTAAATATTGGAATGTTGATGGCAAAATTGAACTCACTAGTTGGAGCTCGTTTGGTAAAATAATACCAACTATCGGAAGATATACAGGAGAATAGACTTCTGAAAACTCTATGATCGAATGGGATTTAAGAAACTCTCAGAAAAAGGAAAAAACATAGGATGATTTTTAAACTATTGGGCTTTATCTGGGGAAGCCTAAGATTATAAGATTGAAGGATTCGAAATAGAGAAACAGGGACTGGGAGATTAAACCCAGACTTAAAGTACTCTTCGTAGACAACTTCATAATCTACTGGGGGATCATAAGCTGTCTGGCCGGACTGAGGCTGAAGTGGATTAAATTGATCGAGATTAATTTCATATGTATCACATATCCTAGATAGGTCAGCCAAGGATAAGGTACAAAAAGCCTCCTGTACCTCAGATGAAGGGGGACCTCGGCAAACTACTCCCGTTTGTAGAGCCGAAGTTCTCGGCATAGATGCAGGAATAGCAGTTGCCTGAGCAGGAATAGTTTCTGCCTGCTCCGGCGAGAATTCAATTACAGTGACGCTCTGCTAGTCTGAGCACGATTATTGGGTCCTGCTGGGCCACTAGATGCCTTACGCAGTCTCGCTAAAGGACGGCCGTCAGAGGTGACTGTCCTTTCTGATGGTGACGAACTGAAATTTCCTTCGTTACCACCGATATAAGGGGCCCCTTCAGACATATTTTGGGAATCAGAGGCAACAGACATGATGAAAATAGAGAAGAAGACTTACAAGGGATAAGGAAAGCAGTGAAGAAAGAAGAAGGATGCTGGAGAAGGAAAGCCGGTGAAATTTGGAGGAAGACGTCGGAGAAGACAGAGTGCAGATGCGAAAGGACAAAGAAAATAAAAGTCCAGAAAACCGTCTGAAGGCCCTATTTATAAACCTTCACCTCGGCCATTCCAAACGATACCTCGAAGATGCCGTCCTTGATCCCTGCAACCGCCGAATCTGAAAAGTTGTGTAACTGATGCCTCAAGCTCTGCGCAAACAGTAAATGCGCAGTACGGCCCAGTCATAAGCAGACATGTCATATTTGAAAGGACAACATATTAAAAGCTCTGAATCGATTAACCTGCCCTCTCTAGTCAGCTCGGCCAAACTAATCTGGGGGCAAATGATGAACCAAAATCTGATCTGCTCAGAGAAGACAAAGTCATCAGTTAGTCAACAAACAGTCAACGACAAATTAAGGTCTGAGATAATTCTTACAGCTTAGCAGGAATGCACTTCTGCTCGGTCCTCTTATACCTTTAACTAAAGCAAGTTTATTAATACGGCTAAGGCAAGTTCAACTATAACCCTTGGTCAGCTCGGCCGCATGCCTGAGTCAGGTCGGTATTTGCTCAACATTACTAAGACTGGTTAGGAATGAAGTCATATTGCACCTCAGCTCGGCAATGCTTCAGTCAAAGCAGCCTCTTATGGTCAGCCTCGGCAAATAAAGGAGTTAACAGTGCAATTCTAAAGGTATATTCAGCTCGGCCTCGGACTAACTTCGGCCTCGACTTCATCTTAGCATCGAGTTACAGTCTTGGCTCTGCTCCCATAAACACTGTTACTCAGAATATCTCAGATAAGACCAGAAAAGATACTATCAACTGCCACCTGGGACCCACCAAAACGGCTCTGTAGAGTACTTTCCAGGAGTCAAGCATGGACTGGTTTAGTACAAGGTCATCATTGCAGGCCGACTTACATGACATAGAGTCAGCCACTGACACAGCGGTGGTCCCAGGCACTTGTCCCATCATACTGCGCACCTACAGCAGATAAAATAGCCATCTTAGACACATCGCAATCTCATCATCGGGCAGAGGATCAGACCTCCTCCATTTTGAGTATAAATATACCCCTTTCCAGACGAGGGAGGGGATCCAATTTTTAAACAACTTCTGGAGCCTTCTCCTATGAACTCCATCTCGGCCAACACTTAAAAAGCCTAACACTCATTAAGATGTTATTACAGGTTTCATCTAAACCTTTATTCCAGCATAAATTGCCTAATAAAACACTCATAACTGACTTAAGCGTCAGAGGGTTTTCCTGGGGCAGCACTCTGGGGCCTCTAACGTTTCTCTTCCTTCTCAGGTTTTATTAGCAGAGTCAAATGGAAGATAGACGACATTCAACTCGGGTCATCTCTGATCCACCCGGTGAGCATTTCTGGTCTCATCAGTACATATTGTGGATGATGTTAGGCTAAACATGTTTCATTTTGTTCCGTGTAGTGGGAACAAGGAGGAAGTACACTTACAACTTGCAATCTATAATAAGTCGGAAAGAATACAATTCAGAAAAGTACATTTCCGTGTATTGAAGAAGACTCTTTTCGCACATGATTAATGCAGTCCGATAAGGGCCTGCTGTTCACATGGTGGACGATGGGAGAATGTGGACAGACATCATCTAAGCATTTTTTTGATTGAAAAAACCAAGGTCACTCGAAATAGACGGAATCAACGCCCATCGGTAACCAAGAGATGCACATGTGAAATTTTCGATTAGAGACGGTCCAAATGAACTCAACACTCCAAAATGCAACTTCAAAGAAACAGATCTCCTACGATAATGAATGCTTCCCTGAAAGCGTTGCAAACAAGCATAAGGACTTTCGGTTGAAGTAATCTCTCATACTTGACGTCTTGCAAGAGAAGGTTAAGAGCAACAATGCCATAAAAGTCCAGCAGATCGCAACCTCCCGTTAATATACACACATATAGCCACCTTCTTTGACGAGACAACTTGTCACCCCAAGCGTTTGACCTAAGACGTCACATATGTCGTATCTCTTCTCAAGAAGTACAAGGTTTTATCATAAAATTTTATAAGTCCAGCCGAGGTGTGCCGAGCTGAGTTGAAGTGGGCCAACCTGGACAAAGTGATGGAAGAAAGTGACAAAGTCAGTCAGCCGAGCTAACATAAATAAGGAAGCTGAAAACTGAGGAGGTGAGGATTAAATAAGGACAGACAACTAGTTGTTACCTTAGACATTAGAAATTACTGTAGATGAACAGTAACCATTGTCCAAGTGGTAAATTATAGCCGTTAGGAGTAGAATTCTCCCTATAAAAGGGAAACAACCTTGTAAATTACAACTAACTTGAATGAATTCCTGCAATTCTTTCAATCTTGACATGGTACCAGAGCTTCTCTGATTAACTACAGCTTATTGCTACCTACTCTATTTTCTGCAAATTTCTTTAAAATCCATTCAAAACGCCTACACCTTTCAACCCTGCTGAATATACCTAGGCCACCTCCACTTCTGATCAAGTATGAGGAGTGGTGCGTGTTCCTTAACTTACTGATGATTCCTCTATTGTCATCACCAGCCACAAACTCAACGGAGATAACTACCTCTCATGGTCTTGAGGGTAGAAATGTTCATAACTGGCATAGGCAAGGAGAAATACCTGTATAGAACAACCCTTGTTCCATCTGAATTGACGCAAACTTCCGACTATGGAAGTCAGAAAACAGCATGATCATGTCATAGTTGATACGCTCTATGAAACTTGACATCTCTGACGATTTCATGATGTACAATATTGCAGCAGAAACCTGGGTTGCAGCCAATGCGATGTATTCCAAGCAGGACAACATCTCGGAATCATATGAAATCGAAGCTCATCTTCATGAGCTGAAACAAAGCAGTCTAGCAGTCCACAAATACTACACACTACTGACAAAAGCGTGGCAGCAGATTGAATCTTTCGAAGCACATCAGTGGTCTTACATCAGTGATGCTGCACTGTATAAATAAATAGCAGAAATGAAGGTAGTTTTTGCTTCCTGACTGGACTAGACCCAGAATTCAACAATGTCCGAAGTTGGATTCTAGTATTAAACCACTGCCGACCTTGAAGGCTGCCTTCACAGAAATCAAACACAAAGAAAGCCGGAAAAAGGTCATGATGGGAGGATCTTCAACCTTAGAGTCCTGTGCTCTGCACATTGAACAGCAAGCAGAAGCTTCTATGCTGGCGGTTAAACGACACTTTGCCGCTCTGGGGGTAAAGTGTGCAAGTACTACAAGAAAGAAGGCCATACAGTCCATGACTGTTGGAAATTGCAGGCGAAGCTGGTCCGAGAAGGAAAACCACCTCTGAAGACCAGCAATGCACCCTGGAGGCCACAACAAAGATCACTCACTGCTGGACACAGTGCTGCACATCAGGTCAGCAGCACAAATCAACTTGGAGCAGCTCGGCCAAGCACAACTCACCTCAGCTCAGTCCAAATAGCCGATGCTGAGGCCATTACAAAGGATCAGATTGCCACTCTGATCAACTTGCTGAACATACAAGGTGGCCGAGCTAGACCACATCAGGCAACAATAGCAGGCTACGTCCAGCCGAGCTCCAGCAGTTCATAGATCATTGACTCCTGGGCAACTGACCACATGGCAAACAATGATAATCTTCTGAATTTATATACTCAGTTTACGATACCAAAGAAAGTAAAGATTGCTAATGAAACTTCACCAGAATTCATAGGTACAGACTCAACTGTGATAAACGATAAAATAATTATGAAAGATGTCTTGCATGTTCCCAGCCTAAGTTTCAATCTAATGTCAGTGGAAAAATTCGCTAGAGAAAGTAATTGCATAGCTTGCTTCTCATCCGCAGAATGTTGTGTTCAGGAAAACAAAACGAAGTGGATGATTGGCAGTGCTAGGAATGTAGTTGGTCTGTACCTATTAGAGTCAAACAACCGAGCTTTAATTAGCACAGCTGAGCTGTCAAGGAACCAGAATACCATGCACCTTAAAACATCTTGTATAAAGGATATTTTACTTTGGCATAATAGACTAGGACATCCCAATTTTGTATATCTTAAACGATTAATGCCAGAATTATTTTGCTCAGCTGATCTTACAAACATAACATGCGAAACTTGTCAATTAGCTAAGCAAACAAAAGCAAAGTTACCCAGCAAAACCATATAAGTCTTCTGCACCTTTTGACTTAGTTCATTCTGACATCTGGGATCCATCTAGAATTGCTAATCTCTATGGTGCAAAATGGTTTATAACCTTCGTAGATGATCATACTAGAGTAACTTGGGTCTACTAGTTAAAAAATAAAAGTGAAGTTGGACTAGCTTTTAGGAGATATGCTACTCTCGTTAAAACCCAGTTCGAATGCACCATTAAAACGCTCAAAACAGATAATGGGTTATAATACTTAGATAGTGCAACTAAAAATTTTATGATAGAAAATGACATTATCACCAAAGATCATGTACTTATACCCCTCAACAAAATAGTATAGCTGAACAGGAAAATTGACACCCTCCATGAAGTCACCTGAGCTATTATGTTTGCCATGAATGTACACAAACAATATTGGGTGAAACTCTACTAACTGCCACATAACTAATAAATAGGATGTCATCAAGGACCATATCTTTTAAAACCCCTAGAGAGATACTTCTTAAACATTTCCCACACTCCAAGCTACTTTCAGAATTGCCACTAAAATTATTTGGATGTGCAGCCTATGAGCATGTTCAACCTGGACTTAGGAGTAAACATGATCCTAGATCTATTAAATGCATTTTCTCAGGATATTCTAATTCACAAAAAGGATACAAGTGTTAGTGTCTAGCTAACAAACGAATGTATGTAACACTAGACGTTACATTGATGAAAAATATGCATTTTACCGACATTGAAGAAATAAAGGAATTAAAAGATAGCGAATATGAGTTACCAAATTTTCCGAGCTCAACTACACATCCGAATTGCACACCACAGCTCGGCTGTTGGGGACCTCAGGTCGGCACAACTGACTCTCAACTGGGTACCAATTCTCCTATCATCTCCAATGATCAGGAAGATCTTGGATGCAGCGGCCGATCTGATACACCTGAACAATCACCTCTGACTAAATTAGAGGAAAATCCTTTAGAGAACAACATCGAGTATGACCACAGAACTCAAACCAACGACAGACCAATAGCCCTAAGGAAGGAAACACGAGAATGTAGTAAAAATCCCATATGTACGAAATATCACATAGAAGAATACATATCATACAATAGTTTGAATCCTAACTTTAAGACAATCATATGCTCATTTGATAACAAGTCCATACCCAATAATATAGAAGAAGCACTCAGCCCACCTGAATGGAGAAAGGCAGTACATGAAGAGATGAGTGCCTAAGAAAATAATCAAACTTGGGAGTTAACTCCTAGCTAAGCAACAATTATGCTAGTAGGATGTAGGTGAATATTTACGGTAAAATACAATAATGATGGAACTGTGAATAAATATAAAGCAAGATTAGTAGCTAAAGGGTTCACACAAACGTATGGAGTAGATTATTCAGAAACATTTGCACCAGTAGTTAAACTAAACACCATTAGGGTCATATTCTGTATAGCTGTTAATCTAGACTGGGAACTCTACTAACTAGATGTGAAAAATGCTTTTCTAAATGGGGATTTGGTAGAAGAAGTTTACATGAGTATACCGCTAGGATTTAGTAATGAAACAAATACGGATAACGTGTGCAAGTTAAGAAAGTCTCCATATGGATCACCTCGGGCATGGTTTAAAATCTTTACCAAAGTAATGACCGACCTGAAATTCAATCAAAGTCATAGTGATCATACACTGTTTATCAAAGTTTCATCTAAGGGAGAGCTGGCTATACTAATAGTATATGTAGACGATATCATAATCACTGGAAATGATAACCACGGCATAGATGATATTAAAACACACCTATCTGAGCAGTTTGAGATGAAGGATATAGGCAAGATGAGGTATTTTCTAGGAATGGAGATTGCCAGGAATAAAGAAGGATTTTTTACTTCCCAAAGACAGTACATACTTGACCTCCTAAAGGAAACTGGTCTGCTCGGATGCAGACTAGCAAGCACAACAGTAGAGCCCAGAGACAAGCCTAGGGAGCAGTAGGACACTACGCCAGCTAATAAACTCAGTTAACAAAAGCTAGTTGGAAAATTAAATTATATGTCTCATACTCGGTTTGACATCTGCTATGCAGTAAGCTTTGTTTCACAGTGTATGCACAGCCCTATTAATGAACACCACCAAGCTGTCTTAAGAATTCTCCGATATCTGAAGAATGCTCCAGGGCAAGGACTGTGTTTCAAAAAGAGTGCAAACAGAAGTATAAAGATCTTCACAGGTGCAGACTGGGATGGATCCAAAGTGGACAAGAGATCAACAACTGGCTACGGAACCTTCCTATGGGGGAACTTATTGACATGGCGAAGCAAGAAACAACCACTTGTGTCCAGAAGCAAAACTGAGAGCACTTGCACTGGGAATCTGTGAAGGGATTTGTGTCAGAAAAGTACTCAGAGATCTCCATATAGAGGCAAGTTTACGCATCAAAGTTTTTTGCGATAGTGACTCTGCAATAAGTATGTCAGAGAAGCATGATAAGTCAAAGCACGTAGAAATCGATAGACATTTTATACAAGAAAAATTAAAAGGAAATGAGGCCAGCCTGGTACACATTCCCAACAAAGATCAAATTGCAGACATCCTTAAAAAGCCTGTTTCAACAAGAGTTTTTCAGTACTTAATGTCCAAGCTTGGTTGTATGAATATATACAACTAAGCTTGAGGAGGAGTGCAGAAATAAATCCAACCGAGGTGTGCCGAGTTGAGCTGAAGTGGACCGACCTAGACAAAATGATGGAAGAAAGTGACCAAGTCAGTCAGCCGAGCTGACCTGAATAAAGAAGTTGAACTGAGGAGGTGAGGACTAAATAAGGACGGACTGAACTGAAGAAGATTAACGGGCTGAGGTGAAGAAGAGCTGAAGAGATGCAAGACAGAACCAGAATGAGAAGTACTGAGCCGAGGTAACAAGGTGAAGCACAAGTAAGGCAGCAACGCTAAGGCCGAGCTATTACACTTAGTCTTTGTAAATATTATAACTTAGAATTTTTACTGTACATAGCTGAGCAGAACAGGTAACTAGTCGTTACCTTAGACGTTAGAAATTACTGTAGATGAATAATGACCACTGTCCAAGTGGTAAATTATAAGCGTTAGGAGTAGAATTCTCCCTATAAAAGAGAAACAGCCTTGTAAATTACAACTAACTTGAATGAATTCCTGCAATTCTTTCAATCTCGACAAGTACTAAACCACTGTGATCCTGAAATATCTGCCACCGTGATCTCAGTTATTTCTACCACAATCCGGGTGGTAACCTGATGAATATAGCGGGATACCGGTTACTGATACAAGCTTGTTTTGTACTTGTCTATTGCTACCTCTTGTAATACAGCAAGGTGTAATGGAAGAACCTTTGACCTGGACTGACTAGGAAAATAAGCTGTTGCTTGAACCTTAAGAAGTTGAAGAGGATCATGAAGTGGACCAGGACGACACTGTCCGCGATGCTGTTGAGCACATTTTGAAAGCTGACGATATGTTGATACCTAATACTGAAGCCAACATAGAGATGATTGAGACATTGAGAGACATGAGTTTGAGGATCTCTCAAAACAGAGAATCAATGCATTATCAACCGATAACGACATGTTAAAGACTAAGAAAGTTAGCCTCGATAATGAGATTATCAAATTGACAAAGGAGCTAACGGTGAGCCAAGAAATTCCCATCCGACAACTTGGTGTTTCATTGCATCATGGTGATTTGGCACGACTGCAAGATGAGTTGGAGGATACAAAATAGAAGCATCAAGATATTAAGATGATAAGAAAGGTGTTATGACCCCGTTTTTTATATATTACATATTCACAGGGTAGGAAAAAAAAGAGGGGAAGATAAAGCCTAAACCTAATGGCCTAACTAGACTAGGAAAGAAAAAGGGATTGAATTCTGCTATACGGAAAATTCTTAATTACACTAGGAATATACCCAACCTATATCTATATATACACTACATACCACACCAAAAACAACCCTACCTCATTCATCATAAAATCGGCAGCCACCCTCCCACAAACCCCCCATTCGGCCGCAGCTAGTAAGGAAGAAGAAGGCCAACTTCTTGCCTAATCTCAACCCGATTTCTTTATGGTATAGTGTAATATGACTACAGGCAAGTACCCGTGTTATATTTGCTATGTTTTGTAGAAACTTTGGTATTATTTTCGTATCAAAATCGGATCATGCATGTCGTATTTGTGGGTGCATAGATTGATTATTATATGTACGTATCGTTGTAATTATGTATCGATTATATGTATGTACATGTTAAAGTGACATAATCTTGGTACTTTCTTGCTAAGGGCCGACGGTTTGGGGGCATGATTACATATAAATATTTGATGTATAATTCGAAGGTGTTTATGCATGTGAATTACGTGAACATACACGTGTTAATTGGAAATCATTTTTGTGCAAAAATGCGTGCTTATGGCCAAGGTATATGCGCTGAAAAGTGAGCCTAATTATGAGTTGCATGATGATAGTAAGTGGGGAAAATCAATTTTGAAAAACGGGAATGTTTGTGATTTGAGGACAGAATATGGTAGGAAATGAGGAGAGGAGAATTCTGGTGGTCGGAGGTCCGAAGCAGCCTAACGCGCCGGTCAAAGACGGCACGTGGCCGACCTTGCAGCCAAGCGTGAGGGCGCGTCTGGGGGCCGATAGCCACGATTTTTGCAGCAGTATGTGAAGTGTGAACCGTACTAGATGAGTATGGGGTTAGATGGGAGAAAAAATAAGTGGTGAAAAATTTAGGGTTTAGGCCGGGTGATTAGTGTGCATGAGAGATAAAATTAGGGTTTTTTGGGGGAATTGGAGGCTGGGCCGAGGGAGCTGAGTGGGGGAGGGGTACTGCGGTGAGGGACGGTAGGGGGACCGAGAGTTAAGGGGTTAGGGGTGAGGTGAGTTGGGTAGGGGGTAGGAAAAAAATAGGTCGAGGGTGATACTCGTAAGTATATGCGCGTATATGCACATGTATGTGCGTGAACATATTGTGGGTATACTTGTACGTGGGAATTAATTGGATAAAGTGTTAAAAAGATAAATCGTAATTGAAATTGAAAATCGAATTGATGATCAAAGATCGTATCGGTAATCAAAAATGTTTTTGGAATTGCATATTTCTAAAGTCACTCTTATAAAGAAAATATATTGCGGAGTTGGATTGGTTCAAAACAAACGAGCCGTCCGAGCACATATGACTATGAGAGAGATAGGTCGTTCAGACACATATGACTGCCAATTGGACCGTCCAGTCACATATGACTATGAGGAGATGGCCGCCTGGACACACATGACTATTGGAGAACCAAGTGTAAATCTTGGAATATAAGTCACTTGTAAGGTAAAGAGCCATCGCCATTGCATTGCACCAGTGAGACTATTGGATATCAGATATAGATATCAGAAAAGAATATCGGATATGGATATCGAAAAAGTATACGGATACGGATATCAGAAATGGAAATTGAAATGGAGCAAAACGTATCATTGCACTTATTGTTTTAAAAGTTGCATCATGGGTTTTTGATTGTACTAACACTTGTGTGCGATAACTACGTTGCGTGTGCTTTGGTTGCTTGATTGATCAGAAGGGTAAAAAGGTAAACTTTATTTGCAAAGAGAAGCATGGTATTTTATATTTCGTCAGTTATTTATTTTATTTACACTTGCTTCTCCGTGTATGATCCCATGGTAAATATAGTCAGGTTACTTGCTTGGTGATGCATGTCGCTCATACTATGTTATTGAATATTTCGCAGATCCCCAGGATTACGAGTTAGTGTACATGGAGGACGACCAAGAGTGGCGATATTGAGGATGTTGACTTGAGAATTATTTCGAGGATTTTTAGTGGATTTTATTTAGACTTAGTAGTCCGTTCTTAATTTTGATTTTATAATACCTAGATTTTTGAGACATTGACTTTTCATTAATGATATTTATTCAAGTTTGACTTCCATTGATATCGATTTGCGTTATTATGATGATGTGTAATTGAATGTATCGACACCTTTTATTTTTCTTAGAGAAATACGGCAGATGAGTCGTTTCAAATACTAGGACATGGGACGAGTCGCTACAGGTGGTATCAGAGCATGACTGTAGAT